>OZ025296.1:82368282-83568282 GCA_964019185.1 Maratus speculifer
CTTAAAGTGCAATTTTTTCTGTTTTTACGGAATCTAATCAATGGAGGGGGGATAGTTCAATTCACGGATTGTATACCGA
Source organism: Maratus speculifer (assembly GCA_964019185.1). Lineage (NCBI taxonomy): Eukaryota > Metazoa > Arthropoda > Arachnida > Araneae > Salticidae > Maratus > Maratus speculifer. Next base: position 82,368,362 of record OZ025296.1, read on the forward strand.
GCACGGAATCCTCTGCGGAATGGGTTATACCTGACCTGAGCTAATTAATTATATAATCCATTCAACCTGAACCAGTTTTTAAAAAATAGATAACCCGAACTTGACAAAACTTCTATCTAAAATCTATAGTATTCATTCCGAATGCAATCCCGACTCAGTATGAAAAAACAAAATTCCATCTTGTAAAGCAACAATGGAAAAGTAGTCTAGTATCAATTAAATATTTTTATGTAGAAAAATCGATATATCTGTATATTAACTCAGTGACATTCAAATAATATAATTTTTCATTTTGAAATATATTTTGGGGATACTTTTGAGGAATCTGATAGAATCGAGCCCATACGCTAAAACAATTAAAATTATCCGACTCGAAAAATAGAAGTCAATCCTAAACTCTCCAAAAAAAAAATTAACTTTAACCAGGTCCGACTAAAACCACCAGTCGAGTTGAGTTTAATTTTCCGAGGAGATGCAGGATTGGGTTTCTGCCCGAAACCCGATTTGAGCTCGACATCTCTACATTTCGACCTGAACCCGAAATATTTCAACCCAATCAAAACCTAATTGTAACTGATGAAAAAATATATCCATGTTGTGATGCAGTTACGTAAAAATATGTTTACAATTATATATTCAGTAACAATTTTAGATTTTAAGTAAAAAAATCAGTATTCATAAATTCATTGACATTCAAATACAGTTTTTCATCTTAAGGGTGTATTTCGATTCAAACTGCTTATTTTCCGATAATTTTTTCCGAAGCGGGAGATTTGCGAATGAAAAAAAGGGTCCTACTGAGACGATAATTGTTTATAAATCCATTTCTAATGAATGGAGCATAAAAAGACATCACACAGCACCTTGTACGTCTCTTCCAAAATCCTCTCAGCAAGTTTCATGTTTCTACTTTTAAAAATGTGCCTGAAATTGTACCGGAAAATTTCGAGCTGTTGAAGATGGAAAAGCGTTTTTTTTTCGAATACACCCTTAAAATAAGTTTTCTAAATTCTTTTGAGAGATCGATTCATCTCGAATCAAGAACCATAAGTATCAACATCCAACCCGAAATTGAAACAAAGTTAACCCGACTTTAATCCGACACTCAACGAAAAAAATTTAGGGTCAACTCGATCCGGTCCAGACTGCGAGTCATGTCAGGTGCAGTTTGCCCGCCACGATGAAGCATTCTACTTGTTACCAAAGACAACCCCCGACAAAATAATTTTCGTTTTCGTATTTTAACTCAACTAGAAATTCTTCATTACCAAGCCGATCGTAAATCCAAAATAAGCGAAAACTGATCCACAAATTTAATGTAGTTAAAAAAAAGTATAAAATTAATTTTTAGAATAAATCTTATCTTTTTGTTGAAAAATAAACATGTATAGAGTCATTCATGCATCATCCTATGCTGTCATCCATGTAGATTTTTATTTTAAAAATTCAGATTTTTTTCGACAATTCGGGTTTATCTAAACTCAAATTGCAAGAATCAAACTTCAGTCAGAAACTAATGTACAAAAAAGAATTAGTTTAGTCAATCCAACTTACAAAAAAAAAAAAAAAAAAAAGCTCCATATTTCGACCCAACTTAAATGGATTCAAAAGTCAAAATATTTTCCCCGACGAAATTGAATTTTGACCCCGATGGGGGGGCCAGGTATGCCCGACGGGGGGGCATATGCCCCCACGGACCCCCTTCTGGCGCCGCCCTTGTCTAGTTCTTATACCCAAATTTCATAAGAATACAATTAAATTTAGAACAGTTACAATTGCTTGCAATACTTCTAATAATACAGCTAATAAACTTCTATTAAAAATTCTTAATCAAATATATACAATAATAAAAATCAGTGATAATACACATTGTATAAAGAATAGCTATGAACTGGTCAATATTATGAAAAATCTTAAGTGTATAAAAAATCTTAAATGTATAAAAAATATAACTACATATGATTTCAAAGATCTTTCTAATAATATAGATTTATTAGATCTACATAATATAATAAATGCACTATTTAAAAAACATCAACATGATTTGAATATATCAATTAACAATATTACTGATTATTTTCTTACTTTAACAAATTTCATTACCTATAATAATTTTATAATGCAAGATAATACATATACAAAAAGTCAGTATACCACAAGGTGGTTGTACATCTAGTATATTATCAGACTTATATCACTATGTACGTAAATATTTTAATAATAAAATACATTTATATTGATATATTCATGATCTAATTTTAATTGACACTGATAATACCAGTATATCTCAATTCCCAGTAGATTATCCAGTTAATTTAGAAATTACAAAAAACTTGCTTTCTAATAATACCATTAACTTTTTAAATCTTAAAATTATATTAAAAGAAAACAAATTAATAACTGATGTATGTGACAAATGGAATGAATTTAGTTTTAAAGTTAATACATTTACTAACAAGTATTAAAAAATGCTCTGGTGAGCAACAAAAAGGGTTAATATTTGTTTAAGTATGAAACAGTGTTTGACAAGTGCTTCTAATTGAGCATGAGAGAGGACAAGGGATCCCTTCTTGGCTGCAGCTCACTGTCAATGCCAAATTTGAAAAAGTCATATTTGTGCTTTTTATGTAAAAGAAATCAGTCCAGGGATGAGAGTGAGAAAAAAAAACAAAAAAGAGGAAATTACGCGTGAGGTAAAAATTGAGCAGAAACATTGAAATAACGTGTGAGGTAAAAATTGAGAAAAAAATTGATATAATGCGCAAAGTAAAAATAGAACAAAATAATTTAAACCAATGCGTGTTAAAAAAGTTAAACAAAGTGAAAATGGTACACTTAATATAGATTGTCATTATTTGAATTGAAGCACCCACACACATATAATACAAAAATACATTAAAATAAAATAACAGGGTTCATACAGAGTTTGCTAAATGAAAAATAAGGACTCTGTAAGGACTTTGTAAGGGCTTCGTTAAAAGAAAAATAAGGACTTTCTAAAGTTAAAAAAGAACAGTACATATAATTACTTACATTAAATTTTAATCGTGATAGATTGAAATTTTACATAAAACATAATTATGTAATTATATAACAAAATATATAACATTAGTTGGCTAGCAACTGTTTTTTAGCATCTATTTCTTTGGCCAGGGAGGAAATTTTTTTCTTTTGCAGATTTTCTAAAATTGTTCAATTTTATAAATAATTGAATATCTTTAGTTGATTCAGCTTTATCAGCTAATTCATTGGCTTTTTTTTCTAAATACAATACTTCTTTTTCAAAGAGGTTATATATTTTTTTCTTTATAAAACCTAAGTCATCTTCAATTAATTTCCTTTTATTTCCTGTAGAGGAAGACTGTTGCTGTTAACCATGCTACACATATCCAGTGAAATAATAAGCAGGGATGGGAGCTGCAAAAAAGCAAAAAGACTGAAAACATACGTGAACGGAAAATTGAACCATACTGTATTCACATGCATGAATGAAAAATTGCACCACATTTCGATCACACGTGCGAATGAAAAATTGCACAACATTTTGTTTGTGAAAGATAATTCAAGTAACAAAAGCAGGTCTTGATTTCCAAGCAAATGAAGACAAGCACACCAGCCTGTATATTACATTAGAGGAGTAAATTACAAATTCTCATTTTCTCCCCCCCCCCCTTATCACAAAAATTTTATATCTATTCCCAATACCCAGTGGCGTAGCTAAGGGGGGGCAAGGGGGGCGTCCGCCACGGGCGCCAAGGCCTAGGGGCGCCAAATTGAGAGAAATTGTTATATATCTATATTGGGGTGGGGGCGCAAAATTTCTTGCTGGCCCCGGGCGCCAAAAAACATAGCTACGCCACTGCCAATACCATAATCGCTGCCCTCTCCAACTCTCTTTTTAGATGCAAAAATTGAACTTGTTCATTTGCAAAAGAAACACTAAATGCAATAATTATTGTTTTAGTAATAATGTATAAATAATTAAAGCCAATATTATTTTTTTTAAACTATTAAGAGAAATTTTCTTTACTTTTTTAAAAAATAAATGAGCAAGATACAAATTAAATTATAAAATAACTCTTATTTGAGTGTAGAAGATAACAAGTACTATTATTGTTCGCATTTCTTTTAAAAAGGTGCAAAACTGATTTATTGAAAAAGACATTTTTCTTGAAAAAAGAATGCTTTTCTTGAGTAAAGGGGTACTTTTTGTTTAATGAGTGGGTGTTTTCAGAAGTTACATTCACTCAGAAAGATTTGGAACAATGAAAAACAGATTGTGAAGGAAGCAGGAAAATCTGTTTTTGGAGCAGCAAATAATAATAATAATTTGGAAGCAAGAAAATTTTTTAAACAGAAAAATTCTATCCTGGCATTAACTTTTTTTTCGTCCCCTTTGACCAAAATTGAGTTTTTAAGCGATTTTTTGACGAAATCTGCCGTTTTTTCGCGATCTTTTGACTAAATGTGCTGTTTTTTCGCGATCTTTCGGCGAAATGTGACGGTTTTTCGTGATATTTTGGCAAAAGTTACCGTTTTATCACGATTTTTTTATGAAAATTACCGTTTTTCGCGAATTTTTTGTCAATGCGTGCCGTTTTATCGCGATTTTTGGATGAAATTTGTCGTTCTTTTACGCGGTTTTTTGAGGAAATTGACTTTTTTTCGGATTTTGTAACAAAATTAGCCGTTTTTTGCGAATCTTTTGACGAAATTTACCGGAAATTATTCGTTATTTCGCGATTTTTTAACGAAATTTGCCTTTTTTGCGATTCTTTGACGAAATGTGCCGAACTTTCGAGATCTTTTGAAGAAAGTTATAATTTTATCACAATTTTTTGATGAAATTTGCGTTTTTCGCGAATTATTTTGAAAAAATTTGCCGTTATATCACGATTTTTTGAGGAAATCTGCCCTTTTTTCGGGATTTTGTAACAAAATTAGCCATTTTTTCGTGCATTTTTTGACGGAATTTGCTGGAAATTACTCGTTATTTCGCGATTTTTTAACGAAATTTTTCTTTTTGCGATTTCTTTGACGAAACGTCCCGCAGGAAGCATAAGCTCCATTTTTTTGCGTCTCGTCGCCGATTTTTTACGTATACGCGCGTCCGCGGCATTCCTGTAAACAAAAAATTCCCATCCCTGAATAAGACCACGATCAAATACAGATCAGCGGATTATAGAAGAGATTGGCTTTTATTGGATTGATTTGGCAATTATTTGGCGAAATATCTTTTCTTTGTTATTCATTTCTCTATTTCAAAGAAAAGGAAATTTTAGATGGTCAATACTGATTATAATTGGTGTTTGTGGATACGAGGTTTCTACGTTGCAATCGGGAAACGAAAGAGGCAGCTTTAATGTCCAATCAGAAATAAGAATTATAACAAAGAAACTTGATTTTTTTTTTCAGCTGCCATATTTGGCAGATTATGAATGTTTCAGAGGTGATTCTGAGTGAAATTTTTTTTTCCGGAAATTCACATCGCATTTTCGGAAATCGGCGGCGCAGGGGGAGGAGGATTCCACGAGTTACCCCCCCCCCCCCCTTGGAGGAGGGGTTTATCGGCGACCTTCAGACGAAATCGGCGATTTATCCACGATATTTAACAAAATCGGCGATTTATTGCGATCTTTTGTCGAAATCGGCAGTTTTTCTGCGATCTTTAACGAAATCGGCGTTCTCCCGTTGTTTTTTTTTATGAAATCGGCGTTTTTTTCGACGATCTTTAGGCAAAATTTACATTTTTACGCGATCTTTTCTCAAAAACGGCGTTTTATCCCCGCGATCTTTTGACGAAATCGCCGTTTTTTCCGTGATCTTTTGATGAAATCGGCGGGTTTTTTTCAATGATCTTTTGACAAAATATTTTTGAGCTATCTTTTATCGAAAACGGCGTTTTTTTCCGCGATCTTTTAACGAAATCGGCATTATATCAGCAATCTTTAGACGAAATCGACGTTTTAACGCGGTCTACAGACGAAATCCGCGTTTTATCTGCGATATTTGGTGAAATTGCCGTTTTTTCCGTGATCTGCACAGGAAATTCGCATTTTCTAGCGATTTTTTGGCAAAGTTCAAACACATAAAAACATCGACGAAATCGTCGTTTTCCCGTGAAATATTGACGAAACTTGTGCTTTTTCGGCGAACATTTCACGAAATTTGCATTCCTCCGCGATTGTTTTTTCCGCGCGCTAAACCGTACAAGTTGGCAACTATGCGGAACTGACAACCCAATTTAAAATTTTCGGAAGAGGATGCCTTAAATTTTCAGAAATTTCGGACGAGAATCGCCCCTGGAATGTTCGGCGATTTTTTTAAAACATTTTACGGATCGCGTTAATATTGAGCTCACGTTAAAAATAAGGACTTTCAATAAAAAATAAGGACTTTAAGGATCCTTATTAAGGACTATCGAAATATAAGGAGTTTATAAGGACTTTTAAGGTTCGTGCGAACCCTGAATAAGAACACAAATATAAGAATGGGTAATGAAATTTTATTCAATAATTTTGATATATAAAATATATCAATATGAAAAATTTTCAAAAATGCACAATTATTCTTTAAAACTTTTATAAGCAAAATCATTTAAAAATCTACCTTCAAAATAACTTATGGCACAGTCATAAAACTCAAATTTGGCTTAAATATGTTTGCAACCAGTAGGGAAAAGAATTAATCAGTGTATAATTAAAATTTAAGCAAAGCAGAAGTGCATATTTCCCTGAAAAAAGCTGTATTTTATTTGGCGATTGGTAACAGAATTTATAATCCCCACTAGGCGAATGGCGATCAATCATGTTTTTTAATCGTCATGTGGTGACTGTCAATTTTCACCCATATTTGATCATGGGTGCAAGTTTGAAATTATGCCAAGACTGAAAATATTTTGAATCACCCCCCCCCCCCCTCACGAGTGAACAATAAGCACATGCATGATTCACGTTTATTCCACGACCGTTTGACAAAATTCGCTCTTTTCCAAGATTTTTTGACAGGTATCATGTCTCTATCGCGATCCTTAGACCAAAAATCACGTTTATTGCGATCAATTGACAAAAATTCATGCTTTTTTCGCGATCCTCTGACAAAAATTCACGACTTTTTCGCGATCCTTGAACAAAAATTCGCGACTTTTTCGCGATCAACTGACAAAAATTCACGACTTTTCATGATTTAAAAAAAAATTCGCGACTTCTTCGCGATCCTTTGACAAGATTGCGTCTTTTCCACGATCTTTTGACAAAAGTCGCGTCGTTTCCTCGCTCCTTTGACAAAAAACCGCGTTTTCTCGGCAATTCTGACAAAAAATTGCGTTTTTCCCGCTATCACTTGACGAAAATCGCATCTTTTTCGCAATTTTTTGTAAGAGACCGTTATTTTTGCGATCTTTCAACAGGAATCGCGTTTATTTTCCTTTTTTTTTTTTTTTTTTTTAACAAAAAACGCGTTTTTTTTGCTATTTTTTGTCAGAAATAGTGTTTTTTTCAGCCATCTTTTGACAAAAATCACAGATTATCAGAAATCTTTTGAAAAAAAAAATAGTGTCTTTTTTCACGATCTTTTGACAAAAATCGCATTTTCTCTGCAATTCTGACAAAAATAATGTTTTTTCCACGATCATTTGAGGAAAATCGCGTCTTTTCTGCGATTCCTTGACAGAGGCTGCGTCATTTTCGCGATTCTTCGACGGAAATAACGTTCTTCTTGAGATCCGTCGACAGGAATCACGTTTATTCCGCTATTTTTTGACGAAAAACGTGTCTTTTTACGATGTTTCGAATGAAATAGCGCTTTTTCCTGCGATCTTTTGGCAGAAATAACGCCTTTTTTCGCAATCATTTGACACAAATCACGTTTTATTCATGTTCTTTTGACGAAAAATCGTGTCTTTTGGCAAAAAACCCATAATTTTCGCGATTATTTTTCGCCGTCGGAGATTTTTCCGCCATTTTTAACCAATTTCGCCGTGGTAAAAAATGGCAGCGCGGCCGAAAAAATAAGAAAAATTGTGGAAATCCGCGGGTTTTGAAAATAAATAAAAACGGAAATCCGTGGATTTTGAAAATAAGCAAAACGCAGAAATCCGCGGAAAATTGGCATGCCTATCAGTCACAATTATGATAAAAATGTGTAGTCCAAAGACATAGACAAAAAAAACACATGGTATTTTGATGACCCCCTTTCTTTCATAAACTTAAACGTAAATTAGCAGAGTTGTGAAATGGAAGTCTGAGAGATAACAAAAGTTCTTGGAGACATATTTTATTAACAGTACTTTAACATAACAATCTCCACACAACACAAAAAAAAACATTTAAACTAACATTGATGCTAAAATAATTAAACATGATGAAAAACTAACTAATCTTAACCAGGGGCCTCGCTAAGGGGGGGGACAGGGGGGGAGCCTCCCCCCCCCCAAACATTCGAAAATATTGTTACACTTGGCAAATTAAAAATTTTTATGGCAAATTTAATTAAAAATTTTAATAAAAACTAACATATTTACTGTTTTTGATAGAACTTGCAAAAGTTACAACTCTAATTGGGAATATCATTAAACTTTTTACAAATAAGAACTATATTTCATTGTCTAAGTGTGGTAACTTGGCAAAATCATAAAATGAGTTGGCAAATATGAAAATTTGACTTGGCAATTTAAGGTCTTCTCCCCCACCAATAAAAAGTCTTAGCGATGGTCCTGATCTTAACTGTGCTAACAGCATCTGTACGCACGGTAAGCATACCGGCACTACTAAATGAATGCGTAATAAACCAGCTCTTAGAAAAACACATCACCAACCTTCGATCCTCGGCCAACGTCTTAAAAAGCAAAGAAAATCTTATATTACATTTGCATAATTTCCGCTAGTGGGGAAAAACAGGACTGCGAAGAATCTCTGAAAAAACAATTTTTATGATTGGCCGAACATCGATTACATAATGACGTCAAACAGTTTAGAATACCTTTATATACTCAATTGAAATCCTTGCAATGACGTCAGATTGTGCTTTAATGCAAGTGAAACTGGAAACACTACGAAATTGATAAAAGTTGCGAACGTAAAGCATCTAAAACTATTAACATAACTTTTAAAGCCAACAATCGGCCCCCTTTTTCCAGTTTTACTGCATGTCATGATACAAATACAAATGTAGTACGACTTTACTACAATGCTAAAAACAAATTAAATTATATTACTTTTTTTTGCATTCATTTTAAACAGATTTTAAACATTAATTTTACACATAATATTTCACACAAAATATTTATTTGAAAACACAGAAAATATTTTAAAGGAATCTTCCTTTAAATGGAAAATTATAACCAAGTTCTCATTTCAAAAAAAAGTTCATATTCAAGAATATTTATTGGTTTAGTACAAGATCAGGAATGCTTTAACTGATAATGCATTAACCCAAAGTAAACCTTATTTTTTTTTTCCCTTTATCTGCAATTACATTCACGTACTTTAAATACAATTACATACAATTAAACAATATTAAATTTCAAAAATCATTTTACAAAATTTCAAAAGTTTATCTCTTGTGAGAGGTTTCGTGTAAATATCTGCAGGGTTAACGTTACTTCTAATATATTGCAATTTAAATATGCTATCGTAAACCAAGTTTCGTAAAAAGTGATATTTAATATCTATATGTTTCGTTCTAGCGTTTTCAATAGGAGAATGGGAAAAACTGATTGCCGCTTGATTATCGCAATAGAGTAAGCATTCATTTAAACTTAAATTTAGGCTTTCGTTTTCTAGTATATTTTTTAACCACGTTAATTCTTTCGTTGCTTCCGTAAGTGTAATATATTCAGCTTCCATTGTGGATAAGCTGATGGATTTGTGTTTAAACGTCCGCCATGAAATTGGCATTTCATCTATAAAAGTGATATACCCCCCAATTGAAATTCTGTCGTCTCTATTAGCGGCGAAATCAGAATCGGAAAAACACTTAAGTCTTAAACATTTTATCTTTGAAAGTTCTAGCTTATAACATTTAGTATACTGCAGATACCCTAAAAGTTTTAGTAAACCACACCAATGTTTAATGCCAGGATTCGCTTGAAACTGCGAAAATATGTTTAACGCATACATGATGTCGGGTCTCGTTCTATTTGCTATAAAAGAAAGACATCCAATTAAATTTCTATACGGTAAACGTGACATTTCGTCTACTTCATCACTAGTTTGAGGACAGTCTAATTTAGAAAAAACATGACCCTTTGATATAGGAAGTGAACTTATTGAAAATTTATATTTTGAAAAAAATGTGCAAATCCTATCTATGTAAGTTTGTTGATGGATAAATAATCTTCCCTCTTTTTCTTCAAATTCTATTCCTAGGAGTTTTCTAGTTTTACCAATTAATTTAAAGTTAAACTGTTGTTTCAATAACTCTAGAATTTCATCTATGTCATTTTTAGTTTTACCAAACACAATGATATCATCAACATAAAACATTAGTATGATATTATTTTTAAATGAATACACACAATTACACCAAGATAGTTTAACAAAGTTCATTTTCTGCAAAAATTCATCCAGTTCGAAAAACCATTGACTGCCGCTTTGATGCAAACCGTAAATAGCTTTTCGTAATAAACAAACTTTGCTTTCATTAACCTCGTAACCTTCTGGTTGCTTCATATAAATTATTTCATTTAAATTAGCATACAAATAAGCATTATTTATATCTAACTGAATATCAGTCCATTTCAGCAAACATACAAATATGGTAAAAAAGAGTCTAATTACAGAAGAATTTACCATGGGATTAAACACCTCATCATACGTTTCCCCTGTAACTTGATTATGACCTTGAGTGACAAGACAGGCTTTGTATCTTACAATTTGATTTCGTTCATTATATTTTAACGTGTATACCCATCGGTTACCCAATATTTTTACATTTTTAGGAGGGTCGACTAAAGTCCAAACTTTACGATCGTTCATTATTTTCATTTCTTGTTCCATTGCATTTATCCATTCGTACGCTTCCGGTGATTTAATTGCTTGCTTATAATTTTTAGGAATTTGAACCTCGATTAAATTTGCCTCATCTTTATCCATGAGTTCTGAATCTTTCCCCGATAAAGTATTCTTTCCACTGAAATCAAATATTTTTTTGTCAAATTCAATTTTGTTTTTATCACAATAAGTCTGTACATCATTGTGCGATCTTAAGCGAGTATTTGTGCCATTTATACCATAATAGATGTCAGTTCTGCTTTTATCTGATCGTGGAACAGCCTTGCGAATCCATTGTATATCAGCACACGGTGTTAATTTTTCAGTTTGTGTAGATGTACTCGCGGTTAAATCCAATTTTTCAAGTTTATCTATTAATGTGTCAATTACCGGATCAATGTCCTCGTCATCTGAAAATTCTGGAACAGTTAAAGTTACATATTGGACCTTTTAACACTTTTGCAGCCGAAATTACTTCAAAACCTTTTTTTGTTTCGTCGAATCTAACATTCATAGTTTCTATTAGTTTATTTTCGTCCTTTAACCAAATGCGATAACCCTTAGTTTGTTGAGCATAACCCAGCATAACTCCCGATTTAGCCCTCATGTCCAATTTTCTTCTAGTTTGCCTTGGCACACCGACATATGCTAAACAGCCAAAAATTTTTAGGTGAGTTACGGATGGTTTTCTGCCTGAATACAATTCGAATGGCGTCTGTTTATTACCTTTATGACACACCCGGTTCCAAACATACGTGAAGCACAACAAGGCTTCCCCCCAAAATTTTTGCGGTACTCCACTAGAATTTAATAGTGTTTTAACACATCCATTGCTGTTAAATTGTACCTCTCCGAAATTCCGTTCATTTCCGGACTGTACGCATTGGTGTTTTCGTGTTTTATACCTTGTTTCTCAAAGAACGTATCGAATTCCTGGTTGTAAAATTCAAGTCCTCCATTCGTCCTTACGGCGATAATTTTTTTCTTTAAAAAACGTTCGGGTCGATTTTGATACCTTATAAAAGTTTGAAACGTATCAGATTTATTTCTTATTGGAAAAACCGTTGCTTTACGAGAGTAGTCATCTATAATACTTAAAAAATATTGATTTCCCCCTTGAGACAGTACAGGTAATGGACCACACAAGTCCATGTGTAATAACTCTAATGCTTGTTTTGATCTTACGGCCCCCATCTGTTTAAACGAAATTCTTTTAGATTTTGCTAATTTACAAGGGATACAGTGTTCTTGTACCTCTGCCAAAACGGGTAAGCCTCTAACACTACCATTTTTACTAGTATCTACCAAATATTGCTGATTAATGTGACAAAAACGTTCATGCCAAAGTTCATTTATCTGCACTTTATCAATATTAACAACATTTGCAGAATTAACTATGTTAGCAGATTCTAACCGAGTTACATATTTGGTAGGTTTTAGAAAATACAAAATATCACGCCGAACTGCAAAAAATATTTCTTGCCAATCAGTATTATAAACCCAAAGTTTACCTTTAGTTACTACAAAATGCGCTCCTTCTTTCTCTAATTTAGAAGCAGATAACAAATTTCGTCTTAGATTAGGATTAAACAGTACATTTCTCAAAAGAACCTCATTATATTGTCCATTTAATTTTACAAAAAAATTTATTGTGCCAATTCCTTCAACACTACTTTCCTTTTCCCCAACAGCAAGTGTCATATGAATGTCTGTAACCGGCTTTAAATTTAAAAATAGATTTTTATTGTTACAGAAATGAGCAGTAGCTGCTGTATCTATAACCCATATATCCTTATAATTATCAGACAAAACATTATTAGCCTCCTCATGTTTGGAAAAGAATTCCAACAAACTACATTCAAATTCTTTAAATGTATTCCCCAATTTTACTTCTACATTACTATTTTCTATTTTAGACCCATGATGAGGTATTTTCTCCTTACATTTTGAAATTAAGTGACCATATTTCTTGCAACGGAAACAAGGTCCTATTTGCTTAGAATTTATATTACTAGCACTAGATTTCTTAAATTTAAAATTTTTACTGTACAAATTTTTAAAATTTGATTTACCTTTACTTTTACAAAAACTGCTTGGCACTTTCTCCTTCTGGAATCGACTGGAACAGGCAACGTCCTGGAAATCATCACTTAAAAATGCCGTCTGAGTCTTGTCCAAGTCTTGTTTAATTAACTGTAATCTGTTAGCCTCCAGGATCAGCTCGGACTCAATTTTATCGGGCGTGAACTCCGCGTATTTCCATCTGTAAATCTGCTGCACGGTACCTTGAAATTCCATTGGTAAATAACGAATCATTTGGAAACCGAGATAAAGATTGTCCAACTGGTGACCAGCGTCTTTTAAACGTGAAGCCGCTGCTTTAACTTTGCACAAGAAAAGTCCGATATCCTCGTCGGGTTTATACTTGGTATCGAAGAATTCTTCTAGAAGTTTTATCACTCGGGCTCTTGTGACTGGCTCATAATGATCTTTTAACACCTTCCAAGCCTGGGCTCCGTCAGTAGTTGCAGAAATCAAAGGTCTCAGGTCACTGCTGATATTAAGATAAATCAGAGTATAGGAACGATCTTTTCGTAACTGTCGATCAAGTTTCTCTTTATAAGTTAGCTTACTCTCATCAAATTCTTTACCATCACTTTCAATAAAGTCCCAACATCCATATTGCATAAGTAATACTTTTATGTCAACTTTCCATGTTGACCAGTTATCTGGAGTTAAAACTGCAATAGACGTAGCTATATCCATGACGAAACAATTCAGTCCAGCAAACACAGTTCAGTTTCTCTGCTTACTAGGGGTTTAAGTTAACAGGCGCTGGGCCCGTAACCAATTGATGACCCCCTTTCTTTCATAAACTTAAACGTAAATTAGCAGAGTTGTGAAATGGAAGTCTGAGAGATAACAAAAGTTCTTGGAGACATATTTTATTAACAGTACTTTAACATAACAATCTCCACACAACACAAAAAAAAAAAAATTTAAACTAACATTGATGCTAAAATAATTAAACATGATGAAAAACTAACTAATCTTAACTGTGCTAACAGCATCTGTACACACGGTAAGCATACCGGCACTACTAAATGAATGCGTAATAAACCAGCTCTTAGAAAAACACATCACCAACCTTTGATCCTCGGCCAACATCTTAAAAAGCAAAGAAAATCTTATATTACATTTGCATAATTTCCGCTAGTGGGGAAAAACGGGACTGTGAAGAATCTCTGAAAAAACAATTTTTATGATTGGCCGAACATCGATTACATAATGACGTCAACCAGTTTAGAATACCTTTATATACTCAATTGAAATCCTTGCAATGACGTCAGATTGTGCTTTAATGCAAGTGAAACTGGAAACACTACGAAATTGATAAAAGTTGCGAACGTAAAGCATCTAAAACTATTAACATAACTTTTAAAGCCAACATATTTAAACATAAATGTAAGGCGAAATAGTACCAGAAATCTTAATTCCTGTAGTGTATCATACTCATGCAGTGCCAACAAGCATGCCCGCAACATAGAATTGCACAGAAAACTGATTTGAAATGTAGTTGCAATGCAGAGTGAACAGTGCAGTTTGCAGTGTAGTCAACAGTGTAGTTCACATGTAAAGCAGGACTGAAAATTTTGCTAAAAAGAAAGACAGAAAGTTTTACACAAATTTCTTTTATATGGAAAAAGCGCAAATATGACTTTTTCAAATTTGGCATTGACAGTGAGCTGCAGCCAAGAAGGGACCCATTGTCCTCTCTCATTCTCAATTAGAAGCACTTGTTAAACACTTTTTCATACTAAAAACATATTAACATTTTTTTGTTGCTCACCCAGTGGCGCAGCCAGAATTCGGTTCTAAGGGGGGTTTTGAATTTCTGATAAAGGTTATTTGAATCGCCGGTTAATAGAATCAGTACTAATTAGAATATTTACTGTACAATACTTAAACTCAAAGAGCGTCTGTGTGGCCGAAAATCTTTTTTTTTTTTAGCATGAAACATCTAAGAAAAGTAATTTAGTTCAAATAACCAATTTTTACTTAACTGATTCATGTAATATGCACTTTCACAATTTTAAGTAGAATTTTTGCCATTTAATTGAATCACTTTATTAAATGAAATCTGATTCAATAAAGCGGCGGATTCCGAAATGCGCCAAAACATTTAAATATTAAGTTTGGATTTTATTCATATAAGCAGCAATTATAGTGATCTTTCTCAGCTCTGGGATGGGTTTTAACCCTAAAACCACCCCCTTGGCTGCGCCACTGTGCTCACCAGAGTATTTTTTAATACTTGTCATTCAAGTTTTTTGGTAAAAACTGAAGATTTTTTATATCTTGAAAAACAAAATATTTGTTGCCAAAATTTTATTGTTGTATTAGGACAAGTAAGAAAATTATTGCATTGTCATTTAAAATGCGTGATGTCTGAAAAATAAACCAAGGAGTCAAATGAAAATAATTACAGTGCACTCACAATTTTATTCAAAGATTTGAAACTAAATGCTTCACAATAAAAAGAAATAATTATGTTTTTCACGTGATTTATTTAATTTGAATGAATTATGTTGCATGAATAAAAAATTTATATTTATTTAAACTTGGTGGCAACGAATAAAAAAAAAAAACTAAACAGCAACAACAAGAAACAATGTCTAACTGGAGCTTTAAGACACAATTCGATTTTCTCAGTGATTGTCAAACATACAAAGATGGAAAAAAAAATCTATTTTAAGTTTTACCCAAAGGATTAAAATAAACCAAAAATGAAATTAATCCATCCATGAGATTGTTAACTATCACTTGTTGAATTTTAGGTCTTCATTTTTTCGTTAAAAGTTAAATAAAAAATTAATTTTTCTGTTATTACAGTAGACTATGATAATTTTTTTAATGCTATCATTTTATTCACCTTGTCGATTTCTATCTTTTGAAAAAAAAATCACTGTTGTACGTCAACTAGTTCACCAGAAATTTCAAAAAGACGTTTGCATTTCTTAAACATATTATACCAAATGCTACCAGGTTTGGTATGATTTTAAATCCTGTCTTCATAATTCTGTACATTGTAATATAATCCTTAATCATTTATATAGAATAAAATGTTTATTTTCTTCTCATTTAATTAATGCAAATATTAAAAAGCTAGTTTATGATGCATTAAATAATGGTTATCTTAAAAAATTCATATATTCTTTAATATACAATTAGTTATTACATGATCTCTAAAATAATTAACACATTGCATAAAAAAGGTACAAAAAAATTATTAAAACATAAAAATAATATTAATAAATTAAAAATGTATATAATAGGATGGCTGGGTGGGTATATGTTAGAGTATGGAGGAGGGCGGTGTTATCTGGATAATACGCAATGGTTAAAAAATTGAGTGGGAAATGCATTTATTAAATTGAAAAACATATTATAGTGGATGTTTAATTGACACTAATTTATGGATAATTATATAGTTACATCAAATAATTCTATTAATATAATTTAATTAATTTAGATGATTAAACTGTACCTAACTTTTAATAAATTAGAGACCTATAATACTATTTGAGTGAATAGAGTAAATATATTAATCATCTATTTTTAAATCTTAAATCATCTTATATTAAAATAGTGAGTTTAACTTAGCATAGTCAGATTAAATAATTTTGTTTTCAATATGAATAGGGTAAACTATGGAGTATGTTTTTTTTTTTTTTTTTTTTTTTTTTCTGCTATCACATTACTCTGTTTTTAATTTATTTATTTATTATTATCATGTTGACAAATTTCCAAACTTTTTTTTATTCCTATATTGGACATATTTTGAATCATCTTCAAAAAGTCTTTAATGTTAAAGCTAAAAAAAGGGGGAAAAGGAATTCAATAGAAATTGTTACTTATAGATATCATTTTGTCATTAAGAAAAAAAAAAAAAAAAAAAAAAAAAAAAAATTAAAAAAATACACCTGTATTGCTGCAAGACAAAAACCATTTGTGGAAAATTGTGATGCCATGTGAAATCACTCTTTTTTGTATCCGACCTCCTATGCATTTTTGCGTCTGGTGAAAAGTGGTAATTTGATGAAACTAATTTATAAAAGCACATATGAGAAACAAATGTATGGTATAATAGAGAATAGTATCCCTGTGGCGTCACAATTTATGAGGTAAAATGATGATTTTTTTTATAGGCTCGAATTAAAAGGAAGATTGTGATCCATTTCTTGATTAGGAGTTATTAGCTGGAAATAAATGCTAGACTACTGATATTCTAAGTGTAAATGAATTTTCTCTAATCATCTGTATTTGGTAAGTTTAATAAGCAGTACTTGTGTGACGTCACAATTGGTAAAACAATTTTTAATAGTGTCGAACGAATGGATAAATATGAATGATCCATTGCTCAACTGAATCTATGGAGAATAAAATTTTCTGCTTGGTTTTCTCTCACATTTTAAAGACAAAATGACATAATTAATGCAAAGATGAAATTATTTGCAATAAAAAATAAATTTGGGGGTAAGAAAAATGTTATTAAAATTTGAAACAAATTAATCTTTCAATAATATTACTTTTTTAATGTTTTGCATTTAGAAATTTCAACTGAATCTATGGAGAATAAAATTTCTTGCTTGGTTTTCTCTCCCATTTTAAAGAGTAAATGACATAAATAATGGGAAGATGACATCATTTCCAATAATAATAATAAAAAAAAAAAAAAAAAAAAAAAAAAAAAAAATGGAGTGTCACAAGAGAAATGTTATTAAAATTTGAAACAAATTAATCATTTAATAATATTACTTTTTTAATATTTTGCATTTAGAAATTTTAAAAGATATTAAATTTCCTTCGGAACTGTTCTGATATCTGAAACAAACATATGAAATAATAACCAAAATGACTGTCAAGAAAAAGAATCCTTCTTTAATTTTCTTTTCAATTTTAATAAGAAAATAACATCAATTCTGATTGACAAATCTGATGATATCAATTTATAAATTTGAAGGAGAAAAAAAAACTTAAAAATAATAAAACTATTTCATGCAAATCAAATTTGAAGTAAAAATTAAGCCATAAATTAAAACAATGCATTCAAAACTATTTATTTATGGACAATTCATGTCCAATGATTTAGTTATGGACAACTGGTATGGACAATTCATGTACAATGATTTAGTTACGGACAACTGGTATGGACAATTCACATCAATTATGGACAATGATGTCAACCATTTGAAGTCATATTAGGAATCACACAATATAAAAATAGCACAGCTAACAATTTTTTTCAATATATGCCATGAAACAAATGAGGCATATATGCGTTATAAAGGAATATATGCCTGTATTGGAGGCCACATTTATGCAGGTTGAATGTGCCAAATATTTTTCTGTACAAATTACAATTCGATACTTCTTTGAAAATTTGTAAATAGCTTACTATATAAAACGGACAGCTTAAATTAAAAACACATATGCATGATGGTGCATTAAAATAGAGAAAATAATTGAAACCTATTACTGGCAATATCTAAAAATCGATCAAAACATAATATATATAAGCGTAAAATTTCAATATGTGGTACATTTTGTGGTTTTAAATACTATTACGAAGGCAGATGGAGTTTTTAAATCGTTGAATGAAACGCATGAGTATTGTCTATAGTGTCATTATGAAAGACTGACTGGCAACGATATTTTAACCATTACATGGGGGCTCAGACAGGATAACATCTGTTCGAGCCCCTGGGTAAGGTTAAACACAACCATTCTTTTTAAGTGAATTTGCAAATGTGTAACTGGTTTTAATTATCAATTTCTAAAGCAACCATCAGCTGCCACGACAGCGGCAGATGAAACCATAGAAAATGAAAAACACTCCTTTCAAGATTGAATCAGACCCGACTACAAAAAATTACTGGTGTTTGTGACAATCTACAGCAATTCAATAATTTTTTTAAGGAAAACACAAATTACCAAGTTTTTAAACTCTGAACGAGGGTTGGCGGGAGTAGCTCACAGGGAACAGAGCCCCCTAGTATATATATACAGTAGACTCCCTCAAATCCACACAGCTTGGGACCAGATGTTTTGTGGATTTTAGAATTTTGTGGATTTCTGGTCATTGCTTTGTACATTTTTAAAAAAATAATTTGAATGTAATTAATAATGAAATCAAAAGTATAATGAATGCATACAATGTACTAAAATATTAAAAGAAGTAATAAACTAAAATAATAAAAATTTAGATATTTTTTAAAATGATTAAAATACTAAAAGGAAAGGTAAAGTTAATAATCAATAATGTACAATTAAATATTCATTATAAAAGAGGAAATGTGTTTTTTCTAAATTATTCAATAAAACTTGCCTCATAAAGGTACATTACTAATTCACATCAGGATCATAAAATAATGAAACTTTATTTCAGGTTTAACCAGACTTAATAACTAAAAAAGCTTAATTAATACATAAATATATTTGGTAAGATTGTGATTACCAATGATATTAGCAATATCTTTATTTTTTCAGAAATAAATTATTCTTTCTTCATGAAAAAACATGAATTCAATAACCTTAACAAAAATTATAAATTAAAAAATGTATGGAATTGATATAAAACTGAAAAAATCAATTTTTGCACATACATCTGAACTGAATGTTTCATTGTTTACATCCGTAAAGTATGTGCGGATTTTAGAGAGTTGCAGATTTTAGGAGTGCGGATTTGAGGGAGTCTACTGTATATATATATAAAACCATTAATTGTATTACAATATATGAACCATTGAATTTAATAACTTATACCACATTGAACATGGAGTGAAAAAATAAATAATTAAAATGAATACAAATGGAATTTGTAGAACCAAAGCATAATCTTCAGGCCCCAAATACTTTTGAACTACAAATAAAGTGTGCAGTTTCATCTTCCTATTTGCCATGAAAAAGCAAAATAATACAAATTTGGGGCTACCAACACACATAATATATATTACATATGTAATAAAAACAGTAAAAAAGTACAAAAAAATTGGATCTGTGGAAGATTTTCATCCAGGGTAAATTCGAACCTTTTATAAGAAATTTAGTTAAATTAATTGCATTTTGTTCCACTATTTAACATAAAAATATATTTCTTACAACACATAATTTATATTTTATTTTTATTTCTTCTTGAATATCACATATATCAGATGTTTAGAGTGAATGTTCTTTTTTCTAGTAAAAAATTCAATTGAATTATATACCTTTTTTTTTTCCCTCTTTTTAACATAAAAGTATATTTTACAACACACAATTTATATTTTACTTTTAATTCCATTGCAATGAGCCTCACCTATATGTGAAATGTGATATTTAAATTTAAAGCAAGTAAACTTTCAATTTTTCTCAACAGTAAATTTAAACAAAAAAATTGCACTTATTTAATCATGGAACTTTTGTAACTTAGACACAAAAAGAAAAAAAAAAAAAAAAAAAAGAGGGTACCATTTTGTTATACAGACACCATGCCAAAATGTATGTTAATATGCCAGTTATTTTAACCCTGATCGTGAAAAGGATTTTTATTGTAAATCATGCGAAACATTGCAATTTGCTATTGATGAAATGGGAATCACATGAATGAATATTATTTAACTTTAATCTCAGAAAGCTTTTTAATTCGATATTATTCAAATTAAAAATACTTTTTTAAAATATAAAATTATAATTTACTTTTGCTGTTAATGCTGAGATGGATTTTACCATTTGGCAATTACCAGATGATGAGGAAGTTGCAATAAAATTGTTTCAGGAATTTGGAATTCTGCATAATAATAGTTTATGTTAAAAAAAAAAAAAAAAAAAAAAAAAAAAAAAAAAAAAATAGGAAATGAAATTATGAATGAGGTCTAGATAATTGAAATGGAGATGTAGCTTGTGATCATGCTGAGAAAATGTCAGAATATGATTATTTTATTATTCATAGTTTAATGTGACTTTTATTTTATTACTTTATTGCATAACAGTTATTTTATGTTCACTTATTTTTGGTACATATTTGTGCTTTAATAAAATAATTTATAAAATTCTGTAATTTTCAAATGTTATATTTTTAAAATGTTCATTTTACTATCGAAAATGTTTTTTCTTTTCTTTTTCAAATATTCCAATTCATGTGTTTTTCATTTTGCACCAACTATAATGCTTGGCGACATAACGGTGTCCATATAATGAAAAAGTACCAAAAAAATCTGCTTTGAATTACTATACAAAGGTAATTAAAATTGTATATATCGTGTTTGGCAACAAGAGGTTAAAAATCTGACTAAACTATTCTGTATATTAAAGTACTAAACCTTTTTCTTTCATACAAGTAACAATAATACAATTATCAAACATTTTAAAAGTAGGAAATACTGTATATTTAAAAAAATAAGGAGTATACAGCAATTAACTAATTTAAAACTGTAACATAATGCTTCTATTTTTATAAAAATTACAAAAGATTACATGCTACTTTTAATTTTTCTTGGAACTGAACAAATAGAAATAAGAATTTTAAATGCCAACAGCGACAATAGTCATGCAATACACAAGGATAATTTTCTCTATGATAATTATAAAATAAAATTCCTACAAGTGATCAGATATTAACCAGTATAATTAGTTTACCTGCTAGACAATTTCCTAATCTTAGTCGAAGAAATCTAAAGTTTTTCAGACTGAAGCTAAAATATGCAGTGGTCTGTCCAGGCTTTTCTCATAGGGTCCTGTTTTTGTGAAATTGTGAAGTTTTTCTTATATTTGTGAAAATTCTAGTCATAATTTTGTGAATTTTAAATTATCGATGAATTCATGTACTACCTTTCAGGGTTGGCAAGTTTTTGACAGTGTGTAGTTTTATCCGGTTTAAACCGTCATATCAGAAACCCCAAATACTGTACTGATCTGTAAAATTTCACATTAAATATCTGTCACATATATACAACATTAGATGCAATATTAAAAATTCACTATTACTGTATTGTAAAATATAATTTCCGGGGAAAAAAAAAATCTGTCATAAATGGCCTGCCTCCAAACTTGCTCAACTAACAGTGCTTCTGCTATCAAATCCTGCTAGCTCAGCACCAATTTTTTTTTTTTTTTTTTATTTCAGCATCAATTTTTTGTATTTTCTAATTTTGGCTTTATACACTCTAAACTGAGAAATTGTTTGGGTGTAAATAAATGTGCTGTAGGATGCTGCAGAGTAAAATTGATGCAGATTATTAACTGTATAAAATCATTTTCTTCTGTTTGAACATTCTAAAAAGCAAAATTGTTTTATTGCAATTAAAACAATTTAATTTTTTTGTAATTATTAAATTACAGTAATTAGTGTTAATTAAAAAACTACTTAAATCATTAAGACTTATTCAATGATAACATCTTGTTCTTAAAATGTTTTAAGGCGCATTACATGTTTTTGACGGTTTAAGCCAGTTTTTGGCGGTTTAAACCAGTTTTTGATGCTTGTCATGTCAAAAACCAGTTTCTGACATTAGAAACCCAACCCTGCTTTTCATATATAAAAAAAGCTAAGTAATAGGTTCTTTGGTGAGTTTAGCTGTCTATTTACAGGCCAGATTTTATTTTCAAATGATCAAATTTGTGAAAAGTTCAATTTAGAGGTGAAAAAATTGTGTAAAAGGTCTATTTAAGAGACAAATAATTTTCTGAAGGGTCCTGTTTTAAAATAAATTATTTTGTGAAGGGTTCTTTAAAGGACCTAAAATTTTCCTAAACATATCCCTAATTAACATTATGTCAGACTTACTTTCATCCACTTTATCTAAAGAGGAATCACTGGATCTTTGTTTGTTTTTTAAAGCAACTGCTAATTCTTCAGGAGATGGAGCACCCAGTGTACTTTCCACTGTTTCAAGTACAGTACCGATGCCCTGAGCTAAGAAAGAAATCTAATCATTATTACTTGAATTGTAGATTAAAAAACTTATAATGCATTACATAAACACAGTATAGTCTGTCTCAAAGGTTTATGCACTCTTCAAATATGGTTAAAAGTAATTGAAGAAAATACATGAAGATAATTTACAATAAATACTTAATAATTAATCAAAATCAAATAAAAAAAGCAGTTTTTGTTGGTTAAAATAAACAATTACATTAATTTTTATTTCATTTACTCTTTTTTCTTAAAATAACACTGTTTAAAAAGTTTAAGCACTTTATGCAATTTTTTTTTAGAAACATAAGATGTGTTGAATGTAGTGAGGTTGTCTGATGCCACTTTCTAATTTTATAAAATTTAAAAATAAAAAAAATAATTTCCACTCATTTTAAAATTGCCCAAGGATAAATAATTCACAATAGAGGAGATTTTAAAAGCTTTTAAATTGAAATCACAAATTAAAAATAATTTTTAAATTGCAAAAATCTTAAATTGAGCAAATCGATGTATCTACTTCTATATTAAGTACTCTCTAGAGATAATAATTTCACCTAGAAATGGAAACCGAGATGAAAGTTGAGATGGATTGGCGAATATGGCGATTTGTGTTTAGATAAATAATGCCCATACAACAAATTAAAATTAATGTTGGTGCACAGGTGTTCAAAGATAATGCACACAGATATATTAAAGAATGTGATTACAGCATATTAAAAGAAATGACTTCCAAACCATATCTACAACTACACCATTAACAAACAAGAATGAGCTGCTGTTAATAACATTTAGATTACAAATTCTTGTTATAATACTATAAACAAAGTGGAAGTAACACAGAGGATAAATATTAGGGGACACAAGAATTTTCCTTGTAAAACGAAAAAGATAGCTAAAAATATATTCTTTATCTTTAAGTATGTAAGCGTAATATTAAAACTATAGAAGCTTAAAAATTTTATCACATAGCTTTAAGAATATATATGGTGAAAAAAATAAGATTTAAAAATCAAAAATTGTTGCTGGTACATGGCTTTTTATAGAACATAATTTTAACTAAAGCTATTTATGATAAAATAAATGCAATCTATCCAAAATTTCAGAATTGCATTAAAGAAAAATATTTCTAAACTATCTTTTCAAATATTTCATTTTAATTTTCGAATAAAATTATGGGAAATGTAACGTTACAAAGTGTTGGGACACAAAAGGGTGCTTTATTTTTGGAACAACCATATATGTCATGTAATTTCCAAAGAATTGCCATTCATCCTCGGAGGCTGTTATGATAAGGAAGTCAGAAACCAAATAAGTATTACCAATTCACTAAATATCTGAAATATCTTTATCAGAGTTTATGTGCTTGGCAATGGCCCATATTATTAAAACAGGCATATATAATAAATAAAAATAAATATCAAAAAGCAAAATACTTACAAACTTGATTTGTAAAAGTTGATACTGAAGAAGCAGCAGTTGAAAGAAGATTTGTTCCCCAACTTCCAAATCCCCATGATGAAGACTAAAACAAACATATTTATTTAACATGCTAAATAGGTAAACTATATTTCAAATGAAACACCTATAATTACAACATAAACAGTCATCCATTAAACCCCAAAAATCTTGTGTGTTTTTTTATTATATCAAAAAGGACATATTAGGATTAATAGAGCTGCCAAATTCTACTTCACCCAATTATTTCACAGACATAAATGATTTTCTAGATAAGATTATAGGTCCAAATGAATATAGAAACAGGTGATATATTGTAGCAGGGTTCATACTCATTTTCCAAGAAAAAATCCCCTGATATGTATTTTCCGGGATGTACAATTTTTCCATATCAACAATTAACGACATTTTGATGTTACATATGATAATAAAGCACGCAAACAGTAACAATTGCCCCCAATTCCCCAGAATAGACTGTCATTTTGGCAGGTTTTCCTAGGTTTGGCAAATTGTTTGTATTATCCCCCAATATTTACACCTAAAATTCATTCCCTGATTTTCCCAGGAATCCCATATTCCCCTGATGAGTATGAATCCTGGTAGGCTTAGGTACTGATGGTGCTCCAAATATGGTTGAATACAAATCAGGTTTAGCTATGAAAATGAAATCTATCTGTCATAAATTGATAAACATTCACTTCCTTGCACCGTTTGCTGTTAGCTGTTTTTGATGTATGTGGTGAAGTTGAATATCTTAAAACATTTGATTCAATTGTTAGAGGTATTTTTAAATTTTACCATGCCTCTGCTAAAAGACTGCATATGTTAACTAAGAGCAGAAATTCTAGGAGAAGAAATTCTTAAACTGAATGATATTCATGCTATTAGAGATGGTTATCCAGCAAAGAAAGTGCAGTAAAAGCTTTCTTGCAATCTTGGAACACTGTTGTAAACCATCTTGAACAAGTGGCCCAAGGAAAAAAAAAATGACAGTTCTAAAGCAAAGAATTTGCTGAAAAATTTGAAGGATTATAAATATCTTAAAGTTCTGTACTTCCTTTTGGATTTATATCAGAAATTTAACTCTTTAAGTTTGGCATTACAAAACAAGGTACTTTTCATTTCATCTTTGAATATAAAAATTGAACATTGCATCTCAGTTCTAACAGATCTTGAATCTAGTGTTGGACCAAGCGAACAGGAATTTTTAGACCAACAATCCATTTCAGAGCTAATCAAGGATGTGCAGCTGACAAATATAGAAAATGGGGAGGAAGAATTCCAGACTTTAAGAGGGACATTAATTAAACATACAAAGATATAGATTACAGAAAAACAGCAATCGATGTCATCAGATGTGTTAGCATGTCTGCATATTTTTGACACTGTGGGTTGGCCTCCCAAAGAAAAAATTATTGAATTTGGGGAAGAAGAAATAAAGAAGCTCTTTATGTAACCCAAATCTAATGAAAAAGTAGATATTGTATTGACAGAGTGAGCAGAATTTAAATTTATGTTCCCATCATTGACACTGAAAGAGATTCTGGAGCAAGTTTACATTGGAAAATGCTCAGCAAGATTCTCCAATTTGCTCCAGATCCTAACATTTTGTACTGTTTTACCAATAAGCACAGCTCCATGCTCAGCTGTCACAAGACTCAAGACAGCATACAAGAACTCTCTGAAGACTGAGAAAATGAATGATTTGCACAGAATTTCTGTTAATGGACCCACCCTGACAGAGTTTGACCCTACAGCTGCAATTGATAAGAGGTATTTCAGTACAGAATGACAGCGCTACACAAACCTGAAATGCTAATAGTACAGGAACCTATCATTGGTATGTATATCTGTAACGACTGAAACCTTATGGCAAGCTTAATTTGAGTTAATGTTATTTTTTTCTTTTTGCAGTAAATATGTTTTGTTTTATGAATTTCTGAATTTTTTTTCAATCAATAGAAAGTTTTCATACTACATCTGTTAATCTTTAAAAATATCCCATATTTTTCACAAATGTAAAATATTCTGGATTTAACACACAGCTCCTTCTAACAATCGTCAATTTAAATTAAAATTGGGTACTTATGTATTAACGCCACCACAGTTATATTTCAGATTTCTTGTTGCCTTGTTTTTTTGCTGATTTTTGATGCAGTTTTATAGAGTTTTACTGCTTTTTAACGCCTTTTAGTGCATTTTCTTTTTTTGCTCATTTTTTGACGCTATCATTTTTGTACACGTTAATCCTCTTTATTGGCGCATTAGCACAAGTTCTGCTGCAGTGGTGTTAATACGTAAGTACCTAAATTTGTCATAAATATTTCATTTTCTGTGCAGGTATGGGGGCTGACGTTGTTGTCTGAATTAATGTAAAATAGTGGTGAGTAAAAATTGTAGTCTGGCGAGTACCTTTAGAGCTGAAATTTCATGCCCTGGTTTAAAAAGTATCTCTCTCATTCTTTTTTCATTATGGTGACGATATTTTTAAACACTGAAAAGTACCGTGACCAAGAACTACTCACTGAAAGTTGTTGATCAAGA
Source organism: Maratus speculifer (assembly GCA_964019185.1). NCBI lineage: Eukaryota > Metazoa > Arthropoda > Arachnida > Araneae > Salticidae > Maratus > Maratus speculifer. The sequence continues at coordinate 82,395,308 of OZ025296.1, forward strand.
ATTACATACAATATATGCTATTATATTGTCACAAAAATAATAAAACTTTGATTTATTATATAAATAAGCAAAATAATTTTTTTAATAAATTAATATATTTTATGAGAGTAGACCACAATGGTATTTAATTGATTATATTAATTTTTACCTTAGTTACTTTTTTTAATAAAATATTTGGAATTATTATATGAAAATTTGTTTGAATGGACACAAAAGTAACAGTGGATAATCTAACAAATTATTAATACTCAAAATATTTTAAATAATGTATGCTGCAGAAGAAATAAAAAGAAAATAGAACAGAAGTTAAATGTTAATCACTAGTCAAGACAATATTTTTAATACAAAATAGTGCATAATAAGCATAAAATAATTAACATTTATTTTACACACATTTTTATTTGTTTTAAACTGTCACTGTGTACTAGGGCTGGGCGATATACCGTAATATCGATATTTCTTTAAGACTGCGGTAATGATATTGAGATTTCGAGCCTTCCGATATATCGTTTCAAACGCCATTTCAACCTACTTTCGGAATTAATTATGGAGTTATGGAATTTTGAATCTACCTCTATCGGCACAAAAGTTGGTTACTTTTGCAAATATTCATGCCGAAATCGGTACTTGCGTGATATTTGTGGTTTTGTGCAGGTGTCGTGCATATACCGGAATATGGACGAACAGTCTACTGTTCAGATGTACTGCTTTATTCATCGGAGTTCATTCGAGGATCGGGCACTTCTGATACAATCACTTGTTGACTATTGTTTTCCCGTGAGCTTGTGTAGCGTTATTGCTGACAGAATACAGAATTTATTCACAGATTTTCAAGAAGGTGAGTACAATTTATAGATATTTCTTGCAAGGGTGTACGAAAAGAAAACCGCGCTCGGGACAAAGACTCAATTTGGTGCATTTCTTTCAATTTTTTTCTTGTGTCAGGCTAAAAATAACGTTTGTAGTATAAATTTGGTGCCCCCTAAATTTTTGTGCTTGGGGCGACCACCTATTTCGCCACCCATTTCACATGCCGCTGATTTCTTGTATGTTGATTTTTTATTTATTAATAGCATTAATAAATAATTATATTACAACACATATTATTTTACATTTTTTATTAATAATTTACATGTATGATAATTCTATTATGTCATTTATTTTAACCAGAAATTTTACTTAAAGCGGAAGTTATTATTATTTTCATTATGATTCACTTTCGTTTTAGAGTCTATTGGATACTAGTATCTTTATCTGTTTTAATGCGGGTTTTTGAAAAAAATCACGAAAAATATACACAAAAAAAAAAACTTGAAAATCTTTCTTAAATTAGGCAGGAAAATACTTTTCACTTCGAAAGATTGCTAAAAATCTATTCATAGTTTCTTTCTGCATGACAAAACATATTACCCATCCATAGCAGATGACAATATGATTGTATAAACATTCGAGTTTCGATTTCGTTGAGTTCGATAAACAAATCTTGGATAGTTTCCTACTTTTTTTTTTAGGTTCTTCTATACTGAACATTTGTAAACGATGCTCTAATTTTGTAATAACTTATTATATTTTAATAAAAATTTGTCACACAGCCTAATTTACTGTTATTGCAAATTGCTGAAAATTTGAAAAAAATTGGTAAATTAACTTAGAAGTTATGGATTTTTTTTATGGTGAAGAATAAAAGTTTTTTTTTTTCTTTTCGTTTGTCTGTGCCATTGAATATGTTTTTCGCACACTTAAACAACTCAAATTAGTAGATACTTTCACGGAGCCCTTTTTATAAGCAAACAAGTAAGAAAAATCATGTGTGAAGCATAGATTATGAAACACTTTCCAACACTTCCTGATATCTTTAACAAAACTTTGTTATTTAGGGAAATAGGATGCTGCTGTCCATTAGCCAAATAAGTATTGCCAATATAGGGGTGATTCTGGATGAAAATTTTTTTTTCGGAAATCGGTGTGAGGTGGGGATGGGGGAAATTCTGCGAGTGGGGGTTTTATCCGCGATCTTTTGACAAAATCGGCGTTTTCCCGTGGTTTTTTTTTATGAAATCGGCTTTTTTTTTTTCAAAGATCTTTATACAAAATTTGCATTTTTATGCAATCTTTTCTTGAAAACGGTGTTTTATCCTCACGATCTTTTGACGAAATCTGCATTTTTTCCGTGATCTTTTGATGAAATGGTCCTTTTTTTTCAATAATCTTTTGACAAAATATTTTCAAGCGATCTTTTATCGAAAACAGTGTTTTTTCTTCGATCTTTTAATGAAATCAGCTTTACATCCGCAATCTTTAGACGAAATCGACGTTATTCCACGGTCTTCAGACGAAATCTGTGATATTTGGTGAAATTGCCGGTTTTTTTTGTGATCCGCACAGGAAATTCGCATTTTTCAGCGATCTTTTGACAAAGTTCGTTGATGAAAACATTGACAAAATAGTCGTTTTCCCACTAAATATTGACAAAATGAGTGCTTTTTTGGCGATCCTTTCACGAAATTTGCATTTCTTCGCGATTATTTTTTCCGTGCGCAAAACAGTACAAATTGGCAACTATGCGGAACTGATAACCCAATTTCAAATTTTCGGAAATGGATGCCTTAAATTTTCAGAAATTTCGGACGAGAATCATTCCTGTTTCAATACTTTTGAACAGCCCTGTATTTGATCCGTCGGTTGATATATATATAATCATCATCATCAACCGTTTTCGATCCACTGCTGGATGTAGGTCTCCCCCAGATTTTTCCAATGTTTTCTGTCTAGTGCTTTCGTCATCCAATTTACACCAGCCACTTTTCTAATTTCGTCACTCCATCTTACTTGTGGTCGTCTTCTTGGTCGTTTTACATCTCTAGGATACCACTGTAGTATATTTGTGCTCCATCTATTGTCTTGTCTTCTTGCAATGTGCCCAGCCCATTTCCATTTTAGCTGCTTGATTCTTTCAAAGATGTCAAAAACTTTTGTTTGATTTCTTATCCATGTTATCCTCTTTCTGTCTCTTCTAGTTATGCCTAGCATACATCTTTCCATGCTTCTCTGTGCTGTTTATAATCTTTGTATCATCCGTTTTGTTAGTGTCCATGTTTCTGCTCTGTAGGTTAATGCAGGTAAAATACATTGATTAAAAACTTTTCTTTTCAAACAAAGAGGCATATTACTCTTCAGAATAATATTGTTCTTCCCGAAAGCACTCCACCCATTTCTTATTCTTTTATTGATTTCATTCATGATACTATTATCCGATGATATTTCCTGTCCTAGGTACACATAACTTTGCACTTCTTTAATCTCAGTGTTCTTGTAGACAATTTTCTTTTTTGATGTAAATGAATTAAACATCACCTTAGTCTTTTCCAAATTTATTTTTAATCCCACATTGATGCTAGCTTCTGCAAGATCTTTCAGCATAATTTCCAATTCTTCAGGACTGTTACTGAAAATTACAATGTCGTCAGCGAACCGGAGATGACTTAAAAATTCTCCATTTATTCTAATCCCTTTGTTTTCCCAATCCAGTTTCTTGAAGATATTTTCTAAGACAGCATTAAAAAGCTTGGGTGAAATGGTGTCTCCTTGTCTTACTCCTCTTCCGAGCTTGATCTTCACTTTTCCTTAACTAAACGGATAGTTGATGTTGCTTTCTTGTAAATCTTCTTTATGATATTGATATAAGGTTTGTCTATACCAATGTCCTCCAGAGAATCTACTACTGCTGATGTGTAGATGGAATCAAAAGCTTTTTCATAATCAATAAAGGCAAGGCAGAGAGGTAAATTATATTCTTTATGCTTTTCTATGAGTTCCCTTACTGTTTGGATATGATCCATTGTGCTGAATCCACTTCGGAATCCTGCTTGTTCTCTAGGTTGAGCTGAGTCCAGAGCTGATATATATATATATATATATATACTATGTAATAGGAAAATTTAGTTTAGCAAGAAAATGCCTAATTGGCATAGGTGTAAATTAACGGTCGCCACTCACCACGTGGCATTTAAAAATCGGCAATCGATCGCCACCCTAGTCGCCACTTGGCAATTAAAAAATCTTATTTATTTGCTTTGTGAAATGCAGCTTTTTTCATGAATATATGCATCTCTACTTTATTTACATCTAATTAGTGAATTGGTTAATTCTTTCTATCGGATGCAAGCAGATTTAGCAACTTTGCTGTATTTTCTATATTTTGACGATAAACTCTTTATTTGGATTATGTTTTCAATAAATAGGTTTTTCCTACAAAATATAGTCATCAGTTTTAATTACACCTGCATTTCAAATAAATTATACTATTTTTACCTGTGGATGCAAGATTTTAAGGACATTGCTGTATCTTATATCTTTCACTCTTGTCATATGCTCACTAATTGTACCAGTAATAGCTGGCTGGTACAATTTTTTTTTTTTTTTTTTTTTTAATGATTGATGTTTATGTGGGTGTCAAAAAAGATTGAAACATTATAACCAATTATTTTAAAAATTTAGGATAAAATTAGCACCCGCCACTAGCAGGGTTCGTTGATTTAAATCGGCTTGATTTTAATCATGATTTAAATCACGATTTAAATCAACTGATTTTTTTAAAAAAATCATTGATTTAAATCAGTTTTTCTTTTATGTTATTTTTTAATAAATTTCAGATGAAACAAACATAATAATGTGCCTTAATATAATTTAGTTTTATATACCATATATAATCAAACAACTTTCAGAAAGATAAAGCTTAAGCTTAGTAAAAAATTAAAATAAATGTAAAGTTTAGAAAAAAAAATGCTTTCAAATTTCATTTGAATCAAATTATAAAATAATCTTGCAACGGTAAAGAAATCTAAACAGAAATATATTAAATATTTGAATATTTACTCATTAGTATTTAGAAAAACTTTTGCAAGTTGAGGTAAAATAAAATTGTATGACTTTATGTGCTGTACTTTGGTGAAGCCTGCTATATAAGGATTTGAGCAAAATCTGAATCAGCAATTGATTTATTTATTTAATTTAATATAATTGATCTCAGCCTTTTAGAATGGTGGAAGGTATTTTTGTTACAGTTATCAAAAAAGCTCATACTAAAAAGAGAATTAATGATCAACTAGCTTTTTACTGCAATAGATTTATCTGCTTCAATCGAACAAATGTTTTTTGCCTCTGGTTTGATACTTTCAGAAATTAGAAATCAACAGATAAAACTGTTAAACCGCTGCCATCGAAATGCTCAAGGCCAGGGGACACAAATTGTGAGGTATTCACTAATTGACTTACTTCTCAATTATGTTGGAATTCACACTAGAAAATTTTGAATAACAATTTACTTTTATTTTATTTGTGGAATATCAATCATCGTATAAAACACTGAACATACTGATTAACTTATGATTAATTACTTCTTAAACTTAAACATACACATGAGAATTTGGAATCCCCCAATAAAAAAATATCCAGATGCGGCAACACTGTAGCATTCCTTCTCTGGCTGAATTTTTATTTAGGGATTCCAAGTTCTTATTAGTGAGTTTAAATAGTTATTATTTTATAAGATGATAAGTATTCCACAAGTAAAATAAAATTGCTATTCAAAATTTTCTTGTGTAAATTCCAACACTACTGAAAAGTCAGTCGATTAGTGATGACATCTCAATTTGTGTCCTCTGGCCATAAGTATTTTGATGGCAGCAATTGAACTCATTTTTCTCAGTCAACACTTAAAAGTTAAAAACTTCGAATTTTGTTTAAATTTTTTGTGTTGCAGATGTTTTTTATTTTAATTAAAGTATTGAAGGTTGAATTAATTTTTGACATGTGATTTGTAGTTTTTCATGCATTTTGTGTAATCAAGATTTTTTCATAGCCTAAAATTTTACCTTGAAATAATATGAATCATTTATGTAAATTGTGTAATATTAGTAATAGATAATACTTATAATATGCATCTCTATGTATGTAACTTTATATTATATAAATTAAACAAAAAGTCATAAAATAATAATATTGTGTGGCAATTTTTAAAAAAATCAAAAAAATCCGATTTAAATCAAAAAAATCTGATTTAAATCAAAAAAATCCGATTGTTTTGATTTTTATTAAAAAAATCACGAACCCTGGCCACTAGGCGAGTACCTAATACTGCAAATTTAGCATCTGACTTTACTGCCATCAAGCAGACTTCCTCCACCTCACCAACACATTGGCACTCTCTGATTGCCTTAATAAAACATCCGGAGTTTTGAAATCTCAGCCAAAGCAAAGAATGTTTATCTGTACACTCGCCAAACTTAATAACTACCACTTGAAATCTTGATGATATTTAGATCCTACTAAGTTTTAAGTAAAAATAAAATATTCAGGAAAGATGTGAAATAATTTGTATATTTAAAAATATAATTTCTATGCTTGTTTTATACAATGCATTAATATATATTTAAATATAGTTTATCACTTATAATTTTATCTGCAATATTAATTTAATTACTAATTCATATTTTTCCATTCAGCAGAATGCCAGTTTTATTTTTAACTAAATATTTGTAACTTTGTTTCTCATTAGTCGCTAAAGAAAAGAAAAAAAAAAAAAAAAAAAAAAAAAAAAAAAAAATCATTTCGGCCTATATTTAAAAAGTGGCCACTAATGAAACTGGGTCTACCGGCCACTGGCTACTAATCAAATTTCCCAGTTTTCACCTATACTAATGGGTTGAAATTTCTTTTTCAGCATTTTATTCTAAAAGATGGAAAATACTTGAATACTTTTGTTCAGCTCTGTAATTTACCTAGTATCTTTATTACATGCCAGTATTTTGTTAAAATTTAGTTTAAACAAAAACACTCTTAAAACTACTTAAAATCACATTTCCAGAAATTATCATTTATGGGTGACTATGTAACTAATTCTTTGTGTGACCTGTATATCATTTTATTTATATTCTATAAACATTTTTTAGTAAACTCAAAGCAGTTCAACGTAAAAATACATTACTTATTAAAAAAATACTTTTAAGTTAATTACCCTCACATTCAGTAACTTTTATGAGCTCTTTTGTGTGACCCTATATTTATACTACAATATTTATACACACTGTATAATTTGCAGACATTCAGTAAAACTTAAAAATGCATATATCACAATTGAAAATGTATTTCATCTATCCATCAGCTATCATCGTTAATATCCAAAACTTCGGATAAGAATATAAGATTTGAAATATTTTGCGTGGTCCTGTAAATACTATGCACTTCATATTATTTTTTGAATATTAAATCTCAGTGATGCATATCAATTTTATGATACTTGAAATCGTTTAACATAATTAAAATATGTCTCAAACAATTACAATTCTCCCCTTTAATACTGTGTAATGGAATTCTTTTGGATTGCCCTGTAAATAAATAGGTGCGAATGCAGTTTACTCTCCTTCTTGGCGCGATTTTCAAAAATTGCCAAATTGGCATGTTTTTGCGTCTTGTCTCCCGGAGCACGCTTTTTTGCTCCAGATTAAATGAAAATGCAGGGTTGCCATATTGAAACATTAATCGCAAAAAAAAAAAAAAAAATCGCCTTGGCGAAGGAGAGTAAACTGCATTTCACCCATAAATAGTAACTATTATTTTCACTGCATATTTTACAGAAGACATATTTTAGTGCACTTTGCAAATACATGTAAATTTGAATACGTTTGACAGTGTGTAACATCTTTAAAACTCATTTGAAACGATTTTTTACCATAGGCCACAATGTATATTATGTGTTTGTTGTAGTATTTTATACAGAGGACAGTGACATTTATGACCCTATAATGGAGTGACATATGAATTGAAATATATCGATATATCAAAAATATCGATATTTGGTCAGCGGTATATCACGATATTATAATTATAATATCGCCCAGCCCTACTGTGTACTAAACTAAAAATTAAAAACTAAAGTCTAAAATGAAAAATATTTTTACTTCAGGCTTTTTATCTAAAAATTCAGAGACTTTAATTTCATCTTCATCAACTGACTCTTCTTTAGAGGCTTGTTGTTTTTGTTGGATCTTTTTCTCCAATCTCAGAGGAACTCTTTGCTTTTCATGCACTTTATTTGTTGTACTTTCAGGCACGATGTCCTCTACATTTTTGTTGGCAAGTTTATCTTCCTTTTCTTCTTTAATTGGCTTATCTAAATGAGTACTTTCTGATCCCTCAAAATCATTACTATCATCTTTAATAGTTTTCATTTTAACAGACTTATCTAACACAGGATCTAATGACAGTTCATCTTTAATACAGTCTTTAACTGAAGACAGTTCATTCACAGGAACAGAACAATCATTATCAAGAGCTGCAATAACTTGTGTATTTTCTATATTTATAGGATCTGTTTTTGAATCTTCTTTAGATAAACTTTCACTGTTAGATGCCTCAAAAATAGAGGACATAATTTGTGGAGGGTGACCTAAAGTCGTTAGGCTTTCATGAATTACGTCAGGATAATTAATTTTATCCATGTTGTTATTTTTGGCCGTAGCATCACAGCTAGCATCCTCATCAGCACTTGCATAGTCAAGATCACTATCACTTTCTGACATTTTAACTGATGGAAACTTAAAGTTCTTTAAAAATATTTAAAAAATAATATGGATTGGGTTAAACCCTTAAATTTTTTTACAACAAATATTGATTAAGAAGCATATTTAAACTGCATGAAATTACATATCTTGTGATAAAGTTCATATTAATTAAATTAATATGCGGACAAGTGACTAAGTAATTAATAAACAAATTATTCCAAATGCAATTTTATCTATTGTTCTGGCGCATAAACATATGCATACTATCTAAGGAACACGAAACTTGAATCACGTCATATGTTATGTATAGGATGTAAACATCATCAATTTTCTGGTGTTGCCACAAAATAATTTAGTTTTTAAAGAACCCCTCTATCTTCATTGCGCCTGCGCATCTTTCATTTTAAGGTTCATGATGGCTCTAGGCACGCGCAGCCAGCCGTACATTTAGGGCTGCATTCTATACTGCCGTCTGCCAGGCAGTGTAAAAAAAAATACAAACCTGCAAACACTCATCATCGTTTCAAACAAAACAAAACGTCTTACGTTCAAGTACTAACTCTTTTTACTTTAAGTATAGATATCATATTTAAGTATAGATTTATACATATATAAGTTCAAAGATTAGCTTTGTGCTTTAAGTTATTCCTTGCTTAAATTTGTATGACTTTATTTTAAAACATTTTTAATATGAAACACTTCAATGATCTTCAGATACAATTCTTGTTACATCTGTGAAATAAAATAATATATACTATAAGAATCATCGGATTTTTTTACATTTTTATTTTAATTTTCTAAAAGTGATATTTTTATTGTTCATTTTTAAATGATTTTTGCATGTAGGCGATATAGCATCAGTAGATTAGATAACTTATAGTTAATCACTACTTTAATAAAAGACAAACTTATTCATAAATTAAAAAAAAATATTACATTCCTTTATTTATCGATGCTGCTTCCGATTTTACATCGTGTTATATGCAATCATATTTTCTCAAAAATACTTCTTCACAATTTACACTCTTTTGATATGAAACAATGAAACCTATTTCAATCTAATTGTATAAATTTAAACCTGAGTTTTTATAGATTTACATTGTTAATTCTTAAATCATTTTGCATAAACCTTTAAAATTAATTAAATAATTTTAAATTGTAGTATCAGTATAAGTTTCTTTATTACTATTTCCTGAATCGTTCTTATGTAATAATCATTTTCCATATATTTAAATCTAGGTTGGTTTATTGGTTAGAGTTATTTCAAGTTATACACGTACTTACTCAACATGGCATCGTCAAGTGTAAGTTTTGCTTTATATGTTCCCATATTGCTCAGTTTACTTTCTATTTATAAATCAGAATAAGTATACATTATAATCTCATTTATTCATACTTTTCTGCTACGTGTATTTTTTTATTTTTTATTATTTTTTTTAAACCAAATGAACTTTTTTTAGCAGTTTGTCATCAGAATACCAAAATTGAATTTGATTCCTTTTTATTACAGTAATCTCACTTATACATCAGAGCAACGGACTGACCGAAAACGACATGTAAATGAGATAGACAGATAAATGAAATAAAATAACATGACATATCTATATTTAGTTTATATTGATATTTTCGTTAGCAAATACAAGAAGCAATAACTAATAACTTATTATATCTGTTGCCTGAATAGTTAATGATATTGTATACACAGGGCTTGAATTTCGGGTCGGGATTCGTGTCCAAAATTTTGAAATCCCGCCCAAAAGAATAACATGGACGAGAAGCTCCCGCCCAAAAAATTTTGCATTTTGAAACTCTGATCAACTTTCATGACTGTTTTGCGAATTTTGTGATATTTTCGTGCGACTGATCAACATATTTTGCGAGTTCTTTACCACGAAAGATCATTGAAAATCACGATTTTTTCCGCGACTGATTGATGAGTTTCGTTCTATTTCCCGTGGTGAAAAAAGGGTGATTCTGTTCCAAATTTTAAAAAAATAACGCATTTAATTCCAAAAATTATGAAACAGTGATGCCACGGACGAACTATAGCACGTAAATTACGCAAAAAATTGGAGATGACACACAAAAAACAGCTATTATGCATCCCACATTGCACATGATTTCGTAAAGGTTTTCGAAAAACGGCAAATATTTTTAAAAGATCATAAAAAAACGAGTAATTTATCGCAAATTTGCATAAAAAAGTAGCGAAAAAAAACGCCAAATTTCATCCAAAAATCGCAAAAAACGACAAAAGATTCACTATAAACGACAAATTTTTCCAAAAGATCGTGAAAAATGGTAATTTTCGTCAAAAAATCACGATAAAATGGCAGATTTCATCAAAAGATCGCGAAAAAACGGCAAATTTCCTCAGAAGATTTGCAAAAAAAGGCACATTTCCTGAAAAGATCATAAAAAAAGGACAGATTTCATTAAAAGATAGCTAAAAAATGCAAATTTCGTCAAAGAGAACCCCTTCCCCGGCCTCCCCCAAAAAATAATATTGCTGAGTCTCATTTTTCTGTTCAACAAGCTAATTTTCTTATTTCAATTTTTTTTTAATTTATTTATTTGCAGCTGTAAAATTTGTTTCTGACAACTGCAGATCTTACACTGTTTTTTACACTTGTCACAAAGCGTCTCATTTCACCTTGCCCTTTCTCCCTCTCTTGTCACATGTCATGTTATATAAACATATACTTGTTGTTCAGAAACAAAGTACTACTTTATAGATCATATTTCAAACTTTATTTTTAAACTTTAGCTATGTGTTTAATGACATTTGTGAGCATAACAATAAAAATGATTTGTGTACTTATTTTGTATGAAATAAGATAATGGGTTACAACAAAAAAATAATTGATATACAATAGTAATAAAATATTAATATAAAAAAGAAAGTGAAACAGTATTGTTTTGGAATTTGAAATGGAATTTATGATATTTGATTTTAAATCTTATTTTTATTTTATAATCGCAAAATAATTTAATTTTAAAATGACTTCTAAATTTAATATGTTTAAAACTCTTAATGCTCTTATTTCAACTAAAATGTGTGATGTCACATTATTTCTTACCCCTCCCACCCCCTTGCTACAATTTCACAAACTCCCCACATCTCCCCCTTCAAGCGTGGCATCACTTGTGGATGGCTCCTTAGCAGCCCCATCTATTGGGGGTACACCAAAAAGTAATCACAGCTTATTTATATTAAAATTTAAGTAAATCTAAAGTTTTGTAAAATTTCGTGCATTAGTTTTTGATCTTTACAACACCCACAAAATTTTTGTCACAGACAGACATTTTCTAAAAAACATCAAATTGTGTTCAGGACATTCTAAAATGTGTAAATCTCTTGAAAATCTGAAGTTAAAATTTTTCGAAAATCCATTACTTTCCGAGACTTCCTTTAGATAAAAATATATGTTCAAAAAAGAGATACTTCTTTTGTTTAAAGTCAAATTACATATCTCTTATTTACAAAAATAAAGTTTGAGTTCTCTTGTTTTAAAATGATATAATTTTAAGTTTTTAATATGATAAACCTTTCAACAAGAGCCACTTATGAAGTATGATCATTTTTTTACAATCCCAATGTTAACTGCTATTCAGAGGTTTGACTGTATTTCACTGTATTTAAGCTTTAAACATTTTAAAATGATGAAATGCAGGTAAAATATGAAAAAAAAATTTATTTGTGATATTTAAACACTAATTTTAAATGTGTGTTACATGAATTTTATTATGTGTATATAAATACTATCTCTGACAATAAAGTTTGGTGAATAGTCCAGTAACATTAATGTAAATGAAATATTAACGAAAATTACCATACCATCTTTTGAAATAGTCAACTCTCGTAACAATGTGCCGCTGAGATCTTCTATATATGTCCTGGGAAATCTGCAAGAAGTCTTCTTTTGGGATAGAGTTCAAAAGTTTTGTCATGTTTCATTGGATGTCAGCAATATAGTAAAATCTGTTTCAAAGAGAGTTTGAGTCGTGAAAATAGGAAGAATTCTGGAGGATTGAGATCTGGCGAGTATGGTGGATGTTCAATTTGCATCACCGTTCATGAATTTCTTTCAGTGTCTTGCAACGCTTAAAACAAAATTTTAAACTGATCTTTTGTTTGTTCATTTTCCTGTTCTCAGTTAAGAACCAACACACTGAGCAAGCACTTAGTAAAGCACGTCTTAACACAGAACATAAACGACGCTCAACTGTACAATGGTGGGGAAAGATGGTCTACACTTACCCTGTAAACTTGCCTCTATACAGGTGCAGCGTTTTTTTTTTCTGCAGTGTTGCCAGATCGGTATTTCTGAATTCATTCACCAAACTTTATTGTCAGAGGTAGTATATTCCCTCTATATTTATGTAGATTTGTGTCTTCTTTCCTGTGTACATATAGAATAATATAGGCTTCTTTGTATTTGTTTCTATTTTTTAGAGACCAGATGATTATCGAAGGAAGTGGGATCGAGAAGAATATGAAAGATTAGCCAGAGAAAGATTAGAAGATGATGATTTAGATTTAGATTGGAAATCAAAAGAAAAGCAACCACCTGTTCGTCGGGAGTTTCTAAAGCCACGAGATTACAGGGTAATATTATATATATATTTTAACAAAAAATACCTTGTATTAAAAGCAACAATAATAATCCAAGCATAAAGTAAAAGTAACTTTATTCTTTAGTGATGTTTTTGTATTTAAACTCATTAATTTTCTTAATTTAAAATGTGACGATGGCAACATTTTTTGAGCAATAATAAACTGATTTTTCATTGATTGCAACCATATAAGGTTGCAATCCATTATTGCAATCTTACATGCTTCTATTTATATTTTTCAGTGTAGTCTTAATCACAAATGCTTTTGATGGATTAATAGCACATTATAAAAGAAAAATGATATGATCATTCTGTGATGATATAGAAAGATGGGAATGATTTGTATTGTTCTAATGATTTTCCTTACTACTGGAATGTTTGTCATGCAATTTCAATAGAATAGTTTGTGTATAAAGTCTTTTTAAATCTGAATTTTTTATAGCATGCAGTTTTTTTCTTTTATAATTTGTTTCTCAATTATATAAGACAACTTAGTTAAACATTACAGCCAGGATTGGGTTTTTGACGTCAAAAACTGGTTTTTAACATGACAGTGGTAAAAACCGTGTTTTTACTGGTTTATTCCATCAAAAACCTATCATTTCCAATTTTCCTTCGATTTGTAGTGTAAGTGCAGCATACAATACATTTTTAGATTGATTTTTCCTTGCTGTTCTTGTTAACATTATTATACAGAATTACATTTGTTAAGTTTATTTAAAAGAAGAGCATTTTCTAAATTTAAAAAAAAACTAAAAATTCAAAAATAAAAGGAAAAAAACAACATCAATTTGTCATATCTCCATTAATATAGATTCTGTTAACTGCAATGGATATTTACATTAAATGATATTAAAATGTTATTGTAATTTTTAAAAACCATTCAATATACATTTTTAATAAAATATATTAAAATAATTTTAGAGGTGAAAAAATGCTGTTATATGGCATATATAACAATATATATATGGTTTATAATTCATATCTTTTGCATTTCATATATGCAATTAAATGGGAATTTTTGTTTTCACTTCAACAAGCAGAATCTTAAAAATTTTAAATTAATAAAATTTTCATAAAAATCTGTAAGACTTGATTTTAATTGAAAGCTGTTAGACTTAATTTAGAGCGTAACAAAACAATATTTAACAAAATTTAGGATATAATAACTTATACATTTATATTATAGTTTTTATGTGTCAACTTTAGTGCAAATATATATTAATCTTATAGACCATTCCAGCTCCTATATGTTTAGATATAAATTTTTACCTGAATAGCCGTGAAAATTTTTTAAATCAAAATTTATTAAAGCTGCCATCAAGTCAAATTACTTATGTCCTGTTTACATTTTATTTAAATAGAATGTAAAGTGAATTGAAAGAAATAACTCATTACATATTTTATTACATAATACATGTGATTACTTACAACTTTATTTTTAATGCAGTTAACTTTTTAATTAATCGTTCTTTATGGGTCTACATTTCAGTTAAAAAAAAAAATAGTAAAATTTAATATTTTATTTACATATTTATTTGAAGGAAATAATATCAAGACTAAGAAATAAGACTATAACAAATTGTTTAAAAAATATATACTAATAAATAGTTTTCACATGATTTAAAGTTTAATATTGATTTGCAAATTTTAATCTCTACAAGATTTAACTTTAAAGAACGTGTCTATTTCTTCCTCCCAAAAGATGTATTAAAATAAATATTTATATCAATATTTATATAAATATTTATATCAAGTTTTGCTATATAGGAATAAAAACAATCGATGAACAAATTGGATTAAACACTTCAAGAAAGCTTACACTTCAAGATAGCCCCATGTAGCAATGGCTACATGGGGATGGCTATAACTGAAAAATCTCTGATTTAGCATCCCAGTAATGGACATTGCTCTTAAAACCTTAAAAATAACAGAATTTTTATAAATGGCTGTTAATATATAAAGTTCAAAGTTTCATATTACTGCCAAAATAAAAAGCTGCAAATTTTGCAAGAAAATTAAAGAATAAATTTATTAAATGAAGCCAGCTATTAGCATGTTCATTAAGATTTCAATTGAAAAACAGTGAAACCTTGAAGCATTATTTTATGCTTTGTGATTAGATTGGGAGTGTTGAACAGTAATGCAAGATTATAAAATATGCAAGGAAATGTTATGAAAAAAAAGAAGAGCTAAATTGTTATTGGTTTTTTTTTATTAATCAAGAACATTGAAGGGTATCCATTACTGGAAGAATGTTCTGGACTATATAAAATCTCTGCATAATGTTGCACTTTGTCAAGTTTTTCATCCATTTTTATAAAATTAAATTAAAAATCACAAATGAATTTCTTTTTAATATTCAAGTAATATTCTCAGAAATGCACAAAATCATTACATGTAACATTATTTGTGATAATTATGTTCCCCAAATTCACTTATAGCTCAATATTCTCTGAAAAGTGAGTTCAAGCATATTCTTTCCATGGTCAATTTGAAGAATAATTTATACAGCATTTTTATAGAAATTTGAAGAAAAAAAAGTCTAAAATTACTTTTTGCTATATAGCATACAGTGTCTCACATAAGTGATGGGACACTTGTGCTTTACAAAAGGAAACTAATCAAATAAATTAAAAAAACATGTACACATTTTTTTGTGGGTGTGTTTCCTACTTAAATTTAGTAAAGATTATTACATAACATACATTTTGTCAAAATATTAAAATATTAATTTAATAAAAATACAAATGTTTAGAACGGAGCAAAAAATAGCTCACATAAGTGATGGTACACCATTATATATGCAACAAAAATCGTCTGAAATAAGCAATAAAAATATTTTTTGGGGTTTTATTTTTACTTAAAAGCAATTGGCAATAATTTATAAAATCGTCTGCAGTATTTCTCTCCAGTTTGTTTTGGAATTTTTGTGTTTTTTAGCTCTGTGTAGCCATGAATGCTAAACGAAAAGAAACTTCGCCTGAAATTCAAAAATTAGTTATTAATTTGCATATTGAACATGGAAAATCTTTTAGAAAAACTGCTGAAACAGTTAACTTGAGTCATTCAACAGTTTTCAATATCATTAAACGATATAAAAAGAATCATATGATTCAGGATAAAAGACTTGGCCGACCATCAAAGCTATTCAATGGAATAAAGCGAATTATCGTTCGAAATATTAAAAAAAATCCAAGAAATAGTGCTTCAAAAGTTGCTGCTGATTTACAAGCATTATATGGAATAATTGTTAATCCTGAGACTATTAGAAGGGTAATTCGATCTGCTGGATATCACGGTAGAGTAGCCAGGAAAAAATTCTTCGTAAGTGAAAAGAATGGAAAACTCAGACTAGCTTTCGCAAAATCCAACATAAATAAGAATTCTGATTGCTGGAATAAAGTTATATTTGCTGATGAGAGTAAATTTAATATATTTGGTTCTGACGGTAGAATCTTGGTGTGGAGAAAACCCAGGGAAGAATTTTGCAAACAGAACTTGGTACCAACAGTAAAACATGGTGGAGGAGGAGTTATGGTATGGAGGTGTATGTCGTCCGCTGGAGTTGGTAATCTTGTTTTTATTGACAGTATAATGGATCAGTACAAGTATATTGATATTTTAAAGCAAAATTTGAAATCTTCAGCACAAAAATTGAACCTTCATAACGATTTTAAGTTCTACCAGGACAATGACCCGAAGCACACTGCTCTGAACGTTAGACTCTGGCTGCTATATAACTGTCCTGAAATAATAAAAACACCACCACAATCTCCAGACTTAAATCCCATAGAGAATATTTGGCAAGAATTGGAATCAAGAATTCGCAAACACACCATTTCTTCAAAACAACAACTAAAATCAGTGCTTCAAGAAGAATGGGGTAAAATCACTCCAGAAATCACAAAAAAATTAGTCGAATCCATCCCAAAAAGATTAAATCATGTTTTAAAAGTAAAAGAAAATCCAACAAAATATTAAAACCTTTTAAAAAGTAAAATTTTTGGATAAATATTTGATGGATAAGTAAGTGTCCCATCACTTATGTGAGCCATTTTTTGCTCTGTTCTGAACAATTGTATTTTTACTAAATTAATATTTTAATATTTTGACAAAATGTATGTTATGTAATAATTGTTACTAACTTTAAATATGAAACACATCCAAAAAATTTTTGCACATGTTTGTTTATTTTATTGCAGTTTCTTTTTATAAAGCACAGTGTCCCATCACTTTTGTGAGACACTGTATATTGATTTTTTATTATAAATTGGACTTGATATAATAAGTAAACTTAAAATCTTTCACTGAATGACATTACCAGTATTTTATTATTATTTTTACTCTGACTATATGCTTGTTGTTTAGATTATTGGTTTATGAAATGGATTATAAATAATCATAAGAATTTAATTGTAATCTATTTTTTATACTTATATTTTTTAACTAATTCTTCTTTTTCTGTAACTTAGTTTTACTGTTTTTGTTTTTTTAATTGTTTCTCACTTGAAATTTATTCAAAGTTTTTAACTATGTAGGTAGATTTGGAGTCAAAATTGGGTAAGACCACAGTAATTACGAAAACAACACCTGCCTCTCAGACTGGAGGGTAAATATTCCATGCTTCTTGAATTTAAAAGTGTTATTTTTTTTAGCAACTACATTTATTTGATAGATTACTGTACTTTCAAAAATTTGCGGATTTTTAATATCCAGAAATTCCCACACAGCTGAAGAATAAATAAATAAAACCTCAGAATAAAGTCCTGCATTTATCGAATAATTAATGAGGTTTTTTGTTTTTAATCATGAGAAACATACGTAGGAGGGATGGCATATAATGCTTATTTGAAGTTAAAATTTTATTAATTTGCTATGCATACAGTTTTTTGGAATTAATACTTTCACAGAAAAATTATATAAACTAAAAATAAGTTTTTCATAAATGTACATTAGCTGATCGATTAAAAAACACTTTTGCACGAGATATTTATGTTCAGATAACGAATTGATGTTCATTTAACAAATACCTCACAATACAAAGCCAAAAAGAAGCACTGCACTACTGTCTTTCAGATTTCCTAAATTTTATTTATTTACATATATTTTCAACTTAGAAAGCATTTTAAAGTTGCATACATATGGCCTAATTAATTCATGGGATACTGAGAATTCAAGCCCTATATTTTAGGACTCTATTTTGATTGAACAAATCAGAAATATTGATTTTTATATTTTGTATCTTAAAAAAATATATTTTTGATTGCAAAATTAACTATTTTAATTGTAATTTAGTTCACAGATTATTTACAGGTACTCGGCTCCATTTGTGATTTATGGGCCCTAACAGTAAGCATGCTCTTTTAGAAAACTAAGGAGTTTTTGAAAGATTAAACTGACAGATTGATATGATATAATGCTGTACTGAAACAATGTAATCCTAAAAGCTTTTCAAAATTCATGTCATTTATTATTTTAAATATACTGGAAAAAGCCATCAAAATAGGATTTGTCTATATTAAATAAGGACATATATTAACTGTATTATAAAGGGAAGATTAATATTTTTTATATGCTATTTAGCTTTTAATAACAAATTAATTGAATTTTCATACAAATCAATACAAAATCTATGATCAATTGTTGAACGATTTTTTTGGTTGATTGTATAGGGTTTAATGGTGCAAAGTATCTTGAGGGACATTCTGAACTCAATTTGGTTGGACAGCACTGTTTTAGAATGGATTAAGTTTGTTAATTGATCACCTGGTGTAGTTATAATACTGGCTGCTTGAGTGATTATCCTTTCTTTTTTATTCAAATTAATCTTCCTTGTAAACTTGACAACATTAAATTTAGTATGGAAAAAGAAGTTAATAATTCCCTTCCATTTGTTGATGTTTTAATCATTAAATCAGATTCTTCACTTAAAAGGAAAATTTTTAGAAAGCCAATGAAGATCAATAGTATTTTTCCAGTTACAGCTCCCATTCCTTTTAGTTATAAAATGTCAGCATTTAATTCCTTTATTAAAAGAGCACACATTGTTTGTTCAGACGAATTTTTGAAAGAACTTGGCCATATTATTAATATTGGAATTGACCATGGTTATAGTCTAGAAGTTATACACAATTTAATCAAAAAGTACTATACTATAGTTATCCTCAGGATGCCCATTTAACCCATATATCTTATATTTGGTCTAGGAATTAATTTGTGCAGTTTTTAATAAATTTAAAGCTTTATTTAAAAAGCAAAATACATAAATACATTAACAAAAATATTGTCCATCGCTACTCACTACTTTTTCCTATCTTTCAGGCAATTTACGAATTCCATATTGGAAGAAATCCTCACTTTTCGAAGCGATCCAATCAAATATCCATTTTCAATATTTTCTGAAGAAGTGAAACACCGTCCAAACTAATCGTTATTCATGCAATCAAACAAGTAGTAGTCTGAAGGAACAATGTCTGGCGAATATGGTGGATGGGGTAACACTTCCCATTCGACATTCTCCAAATATGTTTTGACCGGTTTTGTGACATGTGATCGGGCATTATCATATTGAAAAATAAGTTTATTATGTCTGTTATCCCATTCTGGTCGTTTTCTGGCCAGAGCTTGTTTCAAACATATCAACTGTAGTTGATAATGTTATCCATTAATAGCAGGGTTGGCGAGTTTTTGCCAAAGGTGGAAAAAACCTGGTAAAAACCATCCCAGGAAAAATAGGTTTTTGCCAAAAAGGTGACAAAAATAGACTGTCCATTTAATTTTTTCCCCCAGAAAGAGAAAAAATATTTCACGAAAGAAAAAATAAACTGCATACTTAATTGAAGAATCAATGTTATTCTAAATTTATTTTAACTTTTAAGTTAAATAAGAATAATTATGCACTTTATGAAAGAATACTAACTTTTATAACAAGATTATAAATGAAATAAATTCCAATTTTATATAAAGGAATAGAAACTTCTTTATTCATGTTTATACAATTATTAATAATTTGCATAATAGAACTGTTGAGACTGAGTAAAGCACTTATGTTTATAGTTTATGTATGTTAGAAATTCGAAGAAACAGTTATAGTAACCTAAATTTAATTTAATATAAAATTATATTTAAAGCAGAAAACTATTAAATTTCAAATTTTTCAGCAATATCTTCCTCACAACCTAAATTTTGCTGTTTTAGCATGGCATAGGAGTAAAGAAGTTTTGAAAGAGCATCTGTTGATAGCTTATTTTGAATCTTAGTTTGCACAAATGAAAAATTTGAAAACAATCTTTCAATAGCAGCACTACTTGCTGGCATATTTGAAGGTGTGCTACTAATGAACAGAAGTTTTTTGAAATTGCACAAGCTTATTCAATACTTCTCCACCAATTACATGCACTGACACTATTAATCACTTCTGCAAAATATGAGCTAGGAAAGGGTTTTTCTTTGAGCTTAAAATTAATAATATAAGATATAAAATCAGGATTGATTTTAGATAACCATGCTTTACAGCTTTCTTTTTGTTCATAATTTAGAAGTTCATCTCTGTACTTTCGATGTAACAAATACGCTACAAGATGACATGGCAAAATTGCTTGTTCAAATATCTTTTTTAGTTTTGAAAAATGTGGTTTTAACTCTTCATTTTTCAAAAGATTTAGCCATGCATGACAAGCATCTGCTATGGTGGGGGAAGGGGGAATATAATACAAAAAGATAAAGAGACAACAGGCTACTTACTGAAGGTAAATCTAAATAATTTAACATTTTGTTCCTTTCTTGGAGAGTAAAAGTGACAGGAAAAAAAAAAAAAAAAAAAAAAAAAAAAAAAAATTCTAGTTTCCTAATAAGCCATAACAGTTTTTTCAGTATATAATTTTCAATTTAATTTACTTATTTTATCTTTAACAAACTAGTTTCATCAGATAAATAGCTATAAAATAGTACCAAAGACTTAGATATTTATATATTTTTAAGTCTCATGACATAAAACAAAAATAACAAAATTGTATAAAATTTTTTGATAATTAAAAAAATATATGCATATTAATGACTGATAAAATACTTTATTTACCGGGGTCTGTCTAGACTTTTCTCACAGAGTCCTGCTTTTGTTAAATTGGGAAGTTTTTCTTGTCTTTGTGAAAGTTCTAGACATAGTTTTGTGAATTTTAAATTATTAGTGTTTTCAGGTTCTAACCTTCAGATATAAAGAAACTAAGTAATATATTTTTTGGTGAGTTCAATTATTTATTAACAGGGCAAATTTTATTTTTAAATGATTAAATTTGTGAAAAGTTCAATTTGAAGGTGAAACGTCTATTTCAGAGACAAATAATCTTATGAAAGGTCCTGTTTGAGGTTAAAGAATTTTGTAAAGGATCCTATTTTAAAATAAATTATTCTATGAAGGGTCCTTTAAAGGATCTAAAATTTTCTTAAACATATCCCTGACTTAAGAAAAAAAATTAGGTATGTAATTTTTTTTTGTTGTTGTTCTTAAATTCTATTTGTTCTTAAATTCTTCTCTGTAAGAGTGAATCCCACCTATTTTTTAAAGATTTAAATTATTTAATATTAATTAATTAGCAAATTAAATTAAAATATTAAATAGTACACTGTTAAATTTAATTGTTTATACCATTATTATTCTTATTAGCATGCAGATTTTATTACACATTAAAGATAAATAGTTTTTTTCCGTTTTTGCCAGTTTTTTCCATTTTTCCGCTGTTTTTTTTTCAGTTTTTGCCACTGTCCTGGCAAAAATACCAACCCTGATTAATAGTTTCACCATGTTTCAGAAGCTCTTAGTACACCATTCCTTTCATATCCCACCATATACACAGCATGACCTTTGCAAAGTGAATATTTTGTTTCAGTTGTGATGGACCTGGTTCACCTGGCATTACCCAGGCTTTTTTTCGTTTAGGATTCTCATAATAAATCCATTTCTCATCACCAGTAACAATCTGATGCAAAAATCTCTTATTTTCTGTCTTTGAAGCAGCATTTCGCAAATGTTTTTCTTCTTTCAATGTGAGCCTAATGTGACATCTTTCGAATCATTACCATTGCTTTGAAGCGTTTGGAAACTGTTGTTTTATCAACCTCTAATGATTTTGCAAGTTCTTCCTGCTTTTTATACAAATCCTGATCAAGCAATGCTGTCAATTCTTCATCTTCAAATTTTTTTACTGTCCAGGTCGTTCTTGGTCTTCAAAGCCATAATCACCAGTTTTTAAATCGTGCAAACCACTTCTGACACTTTCGTTCAGCTAGAACAGGGTATAAAAAACAAAATAATAGGAAATAAATAGGAAAATAAAAACATTTGAACACAGAATTTTATTTAAATAAATTAAGTGTTTAGTTTTGTGCATCTTCTTGCATAACACTTATAATTAAATGTTTATTAATTTATTTTTAATGAATGTAGATTTTAATTATTTTACTCTATTTAGTTGCATTAATGATACTTATATATCTCTAAATTGTTTTACAGTTATTATTGCAATGTTTGTGATTGTGTAGTAAAAGATTCCATCAATTTCTTGGATCACATTAATGGCAAAAAACGTAAGTATGCATGTTATCTTCTTTCCATTGTATAATAATCTAATTTGAGAAAAGATATAATTTAACTTCAAAAAATGTAATCAAATTGTTAGTATGTAACAAATATCTATATTATATAGGCCAAACGTATCTGTGCGTAACGCATACATCATTTTGCGAATGGCAACACTTTCCTCTGCAATTTCGGTTTTGCAATTTTCGGTACAGCAAATTTTACACTTCTAAACAGCGTATATTTTTAATTTTTACACCGCCGTATAGAGAAAAAAAATGTACTTTTAAATGCAATTTGTTTTAAAGCTGTATCTCAATTTAGTTATAAGATATTAATTTTTTTATTGTTTTTAGTAGCAATTTTGTGATTGTGGCAACATAACTCCATTTTCTCTTAAAATTGAATAAATAAATAAATAAAAATAGAAATTCAAATGCGCAACACTTTCTCATGCAATTTCGGTTTTAAATTTTACTTTGCATATTTTATACTTCTAAACAGCGTATATTTTAAATTTTTACACCATTGTATAGAGAAAAAAGTTTACTTTTAGATGCAAATTGTTTCAAAGCTGTATCTTAATGTATTATTATTATTTTTTTTATTTTAGTAAAAATTTTGGTAATTGTGACAATTAAATCGCTCCATTTTCTCTGAAAATAGAAAAAAAAAAATAGAAATTAAAATGGGTATACTATTTTTAAATTATCGTCTATTATAAAATCAGGTGAATTTCGGTTTTATTATGTTTGATAATTTGGATAATTGAGTTTTATAGTATTTTGTTAATTTTAGCTTAAAATAATATTTGTTTGAGAATTAGACTGACTATAAGATGTATTTTTTACTGTAACTATTTGTAGATTTATTATGAATCAATGAAACAGTTCTTTCTTAAAGATTTCTTTCATCGATTTTCGACGGGTTCCACTTCATTTTATTAAATTCTGTTATATATATATATTTATATATGTGTTATACAAACATTTTTGTTCATGATGTTCCTTTAATTTATTCCTATTTAATTTTAAAATGTATATATTAAAAATTATCTTATTCAAAATCTTAATCCAAAGCTTTTGATCCCTTCACAAATTTTATCTGCTATTTTATCTACAATATTCTGACAGAAGCTAGATTTTTATTTTTGAATTTTTAAAAAAAAATCATTTAAGTTTATTTTATTTCCAATCTTTATTCCATAATTCTGGTTTTCCAAACATTTCAGCGCTAGGCTTTTTATTTCAAAAACATTACTCTACTAGGTAAGGAGCTCTTTAGCCTTCAGCCACTCCTCTCTTCTGCCATTAGCTTAGCTGCTCATTTGTGGGTATGTGTTTTCCACTGACATTCGCATGCTACATTGGCATTTATTCTCTTCTGTGAGTTTAACAAAAAGCCCATGCACTGAACTTGGACGACATATTCTGTTTTGCTTCAAGGGCTCAAGAAAATGTTATCTGGTATCTATTAAATCTCATAGTTTTTTAAATTGCCCTTGAAAATCTTGCAGCATGACATAGAGCCTCATGCCAGAGCCTGGAGATTTCATGAAAATTTCATTATAATGTGAGATCTGTTTAAATTTTTATGCCTGTTAAATAAACTTCTTCAAACGACAATCTGACTTCATTTTTCTTTTGTGGAAAAGGATCTGGATTCCTGAATTTATTGTCTTACACTCATGCCATGACCATAGAAATCAATATGTCTGCAAAAAGCAACCATGTTTTCTCACTTGAAATCATACTTTAAGACATTGAAATATTTTTCACCTCAGTTGAATAAATTAGTATCCTAAGCCATGATTTCACAACTAAAAAGTTCGACCTGATATTAGCTGTTACCATCAAACTTCACACAAGTGGGATAGGATGTCATAACCTGTTCGTAAAAGAGTCATTCATCTCTAATCATCTATGGTTTTAAAGAAATTTCCTCTTACTGAAGGATGTGGGGAAGAGATCTTGCAATAACAAACACAAAATAGAGTCTTTAACACGTTTGCTACCGCTTACGTGAAGATGTGATGATAGTTAATGTCGCACTGTAGAAGTGGGATTTTCCCAGAAGCTGATTTACTTTTTATAACAAAAAATCAGTGAAAGATTTTCCCGTCCCAGCGCGTGACTGGCTATTGGACATCACCCCATATCATACGCTAATGTGTGAGTGGCTCCATAACATTAACGTGTGATTGGCAGCGAATGTGTTAAATTCTCGATGACATCAGATAACTAGTAATTTAGAATCTACGATACATCCATATTGTGACAACTAATAGAGGAATCCCAAGTTGATTTTTTCTTTTTTAATAAAAAGAAAAATTTAATTCTTTAGAAAACAGTTTTTAAGCCAAATTATGTAAATTTTTTGAAAATGTTTATCATTTTGTCTATTTATTTTGTTATATTTTTACTTTTTATCAGATTTTCTTATTTATCGTGTTGTTATGACTATTATTATTTATTTATTTAAGGTGGTGGTATTTACATTTATTATTTTGTGCTGTGAATCCTTATATTAACGAGTTACCTCTCCTTTATGTTAATACAATCTGCATTTGTTAATGTCAGGGGTGATTGCAGTCCAGGTATACCCCAGATTTCTAGGTTTTTCTATTAATCCCTCCGGGTTTATAAGATTAATACATTTGGCAAAAAAACATTTATCAAAACCTTGAAAATTTAAATTAAAATATGATGTAAAAAAGGGCAGAAAAGATCGTGGGAAAAACACAATAATCGTTAACAGATCACGTTTAAAAAATGTGATTTTCCTCAAAAGATCAAAAGAAAAACGCAATTTTTGCCAAAAGGTTGCAGTAAAAACATGATTTTTGTCAAAAGATCGCAAGATAAAATGTGATTGTCACCAAAAGATCGTGAGAAAATGTAGTTTCGTCAAAAGTTCACGCTAAAAAATGCAATTGTCATTTAAAAAAATCGACAGAAAAACTCAATTTTCATTAAAAAATGGCTGATAAAAACACAATTTTTGTCAAAAGATTCCAGTGAAAAATGCGATTTTTTTCATAAATTCGAAGAAAAAATGCAATTTTTGTCATAAGTTCAAAGAAAAAACGTGATTTTCGTAAAAAGATCGAAAGAAAAACGCAATTTTCATCATAGGATTGCAGGAAGAACACAGAATTGGGAAATGGGAGGGGACCCCTCCCTCTTCTGCTGTAATGTTCCAAAGAAGCTGTAGAGAACTTCAGACATCTTTTTCTTTTCTTTTTCTTTTTTTTTTTTTACTCAGAATCACCCTTGATATTGTCAATCTTCATACAAAAATATCCAGAACTTCATATAGAAATGCTAATTGCATCTTTAATCTGTAATATCCATGAAAAAGATTATGTCCTTTGGTAAAAGAGGCTAAAAAATGAAAAAAAAAATCTCTTTTATTGAAAACACTTAAAATTTGGATTTTAATTTTTTTTCCTAATACTTAGCCATGTAAAAATAAAATTGGTTTTGTCTTTTTTTTTTCCTGTTTTTAAATAAGTAGGTGTCATATTGGCATTAAATCTACTGAGAGATCCCACTCTTAGCACATACTTTGTAATTGTTTCTTGAGTGTTTTGAATAAATATATGTACTGGTTGTAGAATTTGAACTTTGCATATTTAGCTAGACAGAATACTCTCCGTTTGATGCATTCATTCAGCTTTCAGTGATATTAATGTAAGTTTATCAGATTATGTTTTTCTGCAATCCTATATTTCAAAAATTAGCAGAAATATGTCATTTGATTGTCATGCTGTTACAGCATCAGTTGTTATGTAAAAATATTTTGCATCAATAAATTTCAGGATTTTTCAGGGTTTTTCACTTTGACTCACAATCAGTCCTGTAATGTGTCTAGTGATTACAAAATGAGTGAAAGCTATGTATCATTCCTTAGTATTTATCATTACTTTTGACCTAGAATCAAGAATGAATGTGTACCATCTTGGCTGACACATTTTGCAAAATCTTGCCTTTCTGATAAGAAAAATTAAAACTGGCAATTTAAAAATATCCTTAACCTCTTCAGTTCTGGAGTACCCATTTGGGTACATTAAAACAAAAGCCAAAATTACACTCAAAATTTTTTTATAAATGCATGGATTTTTGCTAGCACTATTCAGATACATCACAGTGTCCTATATTACCAATAAATGTGCTATATTTTTAAAGATGGAGGAACCATGTGACTTTGAAAATGGAATATTTCCAAGATGGATGACATAAACAATTTTCCAACGACTTCACGTCAAAATATGTGAATAATACAAATTTTTGAGTGAATTAAAAACAATATATTGCATTTTTTATAAACTATAATGTTTCAAGAATGATTTGGAGTTGTTTATAAATGTTGTTCATATGTGCATGGATGTGAAAAACATCATCTGTAAATATGTTGTACCCATTTGGGTACAATGGGTCTTAACTGTACATTTCCAGCTAAAGAAACTAATTTTCTGTGTAACTATTGTGTACACTTAGTTAATAAAATTTTTTTTAGGAACGAATAAATTATTTAATTTAGTCTTACAAAACAAGTTAAAAGGACTTTTTTCATCTTTTAAAATAATATGAAGTAATATACTGAATTTACTGCTAAAATATGTCATAATTTTTAATAACTTAAAAAAATTTTAACACGTTTTGAAAGGTTGTATAGTTGTACAAGCCCGCATGTATTAGTCAAAAAAAGTCTATAATAAATGATACTTTATTAGAAGATTATTATTAAAAGGTATGTAGTATATGCATAGTGGTATGTGTAGTAGTATGTGTATATTATCTGTGGCTTCCATTCCAGTAATAAACAGGTAAGGCACATTTTTAATATTTTGAGTAATTAACGTTTAAAGTTTTTAAATGTCTTTTTATCAATGCTTTTATAAAATAGATTAGAACTTAATAATTTTCATTACATTCAATTAGGATATAAGAGCTTCTCTTTTTTTGCCAAAATAGTTATATAAAAATATTTTTTATTAATTGAGAACCAATAAAAAAAAATTTCAATTTTTAAATGAAAATTTATAATCGCCCTATGACGGGAAGTATTCAATTTTTTTTTTCAGTAATATGGCAGATTAAAGCACTCTTTTAGAGCTACATTTTCCCAAATTATCTCAATTTTTTCAAAAATGTGCCATACCTGATTATTACTGGAAGCCACAGATACATCAGATACACGGATAGATATATAGTAGCAAGATATGCATTACAATTATTACAAGATGTGTATATGTATAATATTTTTGCGCAATACATAGCTTTAGGTAAAAAAATCATTTAAGTTGTTTAAATTGATATAATTTTTAAACAATAAATAGTTTTATTTTTGTAAAACAAAATTAGTTTTATTTGTTTAAAAAATGACATTTTTACTCAATTGCAACTTGATGTACCCATATGGGTACATAAATTTTAACTATTTAAAAATTTCAAAAATAAAAAACTAATTTTATTTTCTTTTTTCTAAGCCTAAAAGCACCATTATTTGCTAATAAAATAATTTTTCTATGCAGTAGATTTTTCTCGAGATTTAAGAGGTTAAATTTTTGAATGAATTCAATGAATTTGCGAATTAATTTTGAAAAAGATAGAAACAGGTAAATATCTTCAATTATGTGAAACCATAATAGTACAGTGTTTAACAGATGATCTAGAGCTGTAGTACCAAAATTATTTGATTAATAATCTTCCAGAGAAAACTACAGACTGTTAAAGAATGGCTAAACAATTGGTTGTAATTCCAACTTCTCATGTTATCAATACTAATCCTAGAAATACTTCTCAGAATCATGGATCATTTTAACAATATAATTATGCACCTAGGCATTGGGTTCATCCATATCAAAATTTTCATTCATTCATGTATTAAATTGAAATTTTCATTCACAGGGCAATTTGAATGCTCCAAATTCATATCAGCTCTAGGTTGCCTACTGCTAATTTTCAAAGAAAATACCCAAATCAATCATGTTGAATGTGTTTAAATAGAAGTATTCAAGGTGCTTACCACTGGAAGAGGAATCATGTTTTTAGTGTTAGTCGTCTGCAGTCTTATTTTCTTCCTCCTAATCAATCACAACAACCTAGTAATAATATTTGACATTTTATAGTTTCTGGATATGAATATACCAAAGAATTATCTTGTGTCACAGACTCTGACCAATGATTTCCTTCTAAATTTGATAAGTTATTAAATGCTAAAGATATAAATATTTCACCTTTTGTTATTGGTCAAGGCCAAAGGAATTGTAATGGATAAATCTTGTAAATTATTGTTTAAAATAGATAATCTGCAACAACATATTAGATTTTTAATATGTGTTAAAGGAGATGGGTTTATAAAGGGCTATTTTTTACTCATCATATACACAACATAAAAAGTTTTGGATTCTGACAATTGTTCAATGGTATTCATTGTATGCTTAAAGATATGTATTACTGTTTAGTGTTTAATATAAGATTTACATGATAAATAAAATAGTAAGTCTAAGTCATAGAAGTTATAGCCCGAAAATAGAATGTTTCGGCCTTTTTTCTACATTTTTGTCACTTTTTGTATCCTTGAATTATTATTATTATTTTTTTTTATAAAAAGCACTCCATAAACCAAATTAATTTTGACTTGTACAGGGCTCCCAAATGGTCCCCTTTTTCCCGCGAAAGTCCGCTTTTCAGAAAAAGGTCCGCTTTGGTCCGCTTTTATGCGTTTTGGTCCGCTTAGTCCGCTTTCAATGACTAAAAAACAAAAAAATCATTCATTTAAAAAAAAAAAGAAAAAAAAATTAGAAAACGGCAAAATTGTGGTGCATGCTGATGTTTCATGCTCCTTCAATGTCTAAATTCACACTTTCTTTCATGCTTGAAAATAAAGTAAAGGACACTTCCGCCCCTCCCTAGTAAGCAATCAATTAGCGTTTTGAAGTCAAATGGAACCGGCCACTCATCTTATGGTTTCATTAATCCCCCTTTTCTTGTGATTGGAATCTTTGCCGTTTCATCCCAATGTGTTCATGTGACCCGTTCGCAGGTGCTTTTACTTTTTTAAGCACTTTATTTCAGTAACAATAGGCTGCAATTGGATTAATTAGTCTCATGGATTCTTATTGCTGATGAAAGAGAAAAAAAATTTTTGAAAAAAAAAAAAAAAAAAAAAAAAAAAAAGAAGAAGAAGAAGAAAAAGCGTGATCAAAGTAGGTATCGTTTTTCTTTATTTAATAAGTTATACTAAATATTGTAATTTGACAAGCATATTCCTTAAATAAACAAAATAAAGTATGCCGATCGCACTTTCTTTTTCCATATTTGCATCGTAAGATGTAGGTACCCCTCTGGAGAGAGACAAAGGGATACCTTTTTAATTTTTGCGAAATAATTATTTTATTTTCGCGAAATTCCGTTTTTATTCTTTTTAAAATTGTAATCAAGATTTATTAATTTCCTGATTAAAAAAAATATTTTCTAACTATAATAATTCCATAAGAATAGTAAATTAAACTTTTAAAGATACATTGCTTGCAGATTTATTTTGATTTTCTCCTATCTGGAAAAAAAAAAAAAAAAAAAAAAAAAAAAAAAAAAAAAACACTGGAGTTGTGTTTATCTGTTTTTCTTTAGCGGATGTGGAAAAACATTCACATTTTCTCTCAAAAAATGGAATGTTCGCTAAGTTATAGCTGCCTGCTATTAGGTTTTTAACTCGGCAACCAATCAAAAAGATAACACTTAAAAATAATAAAAACGAAAGTAGGTATTTCAGGGTTTATATATATAAAGTAAATAAAAAACATAGCCAATGCCTCAAATTTTAGATAACAAACTTAATTTTTCTTTGTGCATTTTACACTGAACATGTCAGTTATTTTACGCTGCTTCATCAATTTCGATTTTTCGGCGATAACCTTTCTCTTTTATTCTATAAACGGACTTCAGTTTCTGTCCTGTAGTTTTTTTTTCTCCCTAAATCGTTAGCTAAAAAGAAATAATAAATCTATCCATGATTACTTTGCATGGCAAAACATATTACCCACCTGAAGAAAATGATCCGATTGCGTTAACATTCGACTTCGGATTTCACTTAATGAGGTGGAAAAAAAAAAAAAAAACGAAAAGAAATCACAGATGGTTACTTTTTTCTGGGCAGCTTCTGTTAATTGGGCATTTTCAGCAGGCGTTGTAACTTTTTATTAACTTGTTATATTTTAATAAAAAAATTTTAAATTACCTAATTTACTATTATTACAACTTGTTGAAAATTTGAAAGAAATCTGTCAATTTATTTTAAAAATATGGATTTTTTTTTTAAAGCTGTAATGGGGGGGGGGGGGAGGGAGGGAGTTGGTTTTTCATTCCATTTCTTGTTTTGTTTGCTTTCAACTAACTTAACAGATTTTTTTTTTTTTTTTTTTTTTTTTTTTCTGCACTTAAGCAAAGTACATTTGTTAACACATTAACGGAGTCTTTTATATATTTAAAAGAATAAAATTTGAATAGTTAAATAAGAAAAAAATAATAGTTGTGAATCATCACAGCCGCATTGATGCGGGTGTCGCGCAGTGTTGAATTCAGACTTTTTTGTAGGAATTTCTGCGACTCGGGGAGGGGGGGGGCTTGTACTTTTTACTATTCAAAACATAAACTCAAATCTGCCAGTGGGGAAATTTCATTGTTCTGAGCAGGAAAGCCCCCCCCCCCCCCCACATGAATTCAACACTGGATCGCGGGCATTACAGAAGAACAGATCGTTAGATCATTTTGCCGAAACCAGACATGTGGTATGAAAAAAGTATGAATATCTTTATTCTTTAAAAATAATTTTAAGAGTAGAGAAGTTTTAGATCCGGTTTTAAAAATTCCTAATTTAAATTTTTTTTTATGTATATTTTAAAAAACAATAATAAAAATAGTTGGGGAAACGTCCGAACTTTGTTTGATTAGGCCCCTGTCCTCGCTCGAGGAACCGCTTGCAAGCTAATGTTATTCCTATGGGGAAGCATTTTTCTAATAACTCTTTCGCATTTTGACATTTTTGAATAATTTTTTTTGCATTGGATAGCTGAGGTGCATTCCGACAGCGCACCTTTTTTTACTTCTTCGATTTTGGTTGCAGATATTTTTTACAAAGTTAGTTTCACTTTCAAAACCGGTTTCGAAACTGAAAGTACTTTAAAAAAAATATCTGCAACCAAAATCGAAAAAGAAAAAAAAAGGTGCGCTGTCGGCATGCATCTCAGCTATCCAATGCAGAAAAATTACTCAAAAATGTGAAAATACGAAAGAGTTATTAGAAAAATGCTTCCCCATAGGAATAGCGTTAGCTCGCGAGCGTTTCCTCGAGCGAGGACAGGGGCCTTAAGACTTTGTTCTGTGCATTTGAAACTCAAAACTCCGGGCATTCAAATTCCGGAAATCTCTAAAATCCGGACATTTTGTCAATTTCAATTTTATTAACTTTAAATTTTATCAAATGCAGTTAAATTCTTTTAACTAACTAGACATTATGTATATCGATGTATTCTGGTGTAATTTTACATAATGATTGACGGTTAATTAAAGATTTTAATTATTAAAAAAACTCGAAAGTTAAAAAAGGGGGGGGGGGTGGAGAGTTGACGTGATATGCTTATGACTCGAAGCTTCATATATTTTAATTCTAATAAAATCACTCAAGTACATATTTATAACAAAAGAAGCAAACATGAAACTTGGTTATCTTTTGATTGAAGAAAAAAATAAACACACTTGATAATCACTCTATTAACACCTGCTCTTTCTCCAACAGAATGATCAATCTAGTGGCACATTGTCCTTTAACCTTAACGCGCACATTTGACGAGGTTAATATGTTTGTTTTGTTTCTTTAAGATCCTGAAATTCCCGATTTTTTTTTTTCTCTTTTTACAATTTTTTGCAAAATTTGCTCCCCCCCCCCCCTTTCAGTTCAAGATCTTTTAACAGAATTAGCAATTTTTTTGCGATTATTATTATTGTTTTTTTGGTGGGGGGAGGGCGATTATTTATCGAAATTTTTGATATTTTGACTGATAAAACACACTGTTTTTTTCTCTCTCTATATATATATTTATTTATTGTCAGAAGAATCATGCAGTTTTACACCATATCTCAAAGAACGCTCCTCGCCCCTTCAAGAAACTCTAGAAATGGCAGTAAACCTTTTCAGATAAAGAATATGTGATATAACTATGCGATTTCACTCAAATTTAAAATGTATTAAGATTATATGTTAAGAAATTTGTTTACTTTTCCAGATTATTATTATTTTTTTCTCTGGGGATTTTTTATGTCCGATTTTTTGGACTGATAGCTATTTTTTAATTTTCGGAACTGAATGAAAAAAATAAAAAATAATAAGTAAATATAGCATGTAATATATATTTCTTAAAAATGCGCTTAAATTTTTTTTTATACAGTTTTACTATTGTTTGTATAAATTTACTTTGTTTATTTACACTTCTGAAAAATATATTTTAAAGATTTTTAATTCTTTCCCATCCAAATCAAGTCTGTTTTTTTTTTTTTTTTTTTTTTTTTTTCAAATTTCATAATAGTAATTAATTATAAAAGAAAAAAAATTTCACATTTCATTCTTTATTCAGAGGGTTTCAGGGTGGCGCGCCGCCCCTCCTGCCCTTTAGTTTAAAAAATAGCGCCCTTCTTGCCTCACATTAGAAAAAACGCAGATCTTCAGCGATGATGCGGACGCGCTATACGCGTAAATTACGCAAAAAATCGGCGGCGGAACGCAAAAAAGTAACTTACGTGCCCGACGGAACGCGTAATTTCGTCAAAGAATCGCGAAAAAATTATAAATTTCATTAAAAAATCGCGAAATGACGAATAATTTCCGGCAAGATTCGTGAAAAAATGGCTAATTTTGTCACAAAATTCCGAAAAAACGGCAGATTTCCTTAAAAGATCATGAAAAAGAAAAATTTTGTCCAAAAATCACGATAAAACGGAAAATTTTGTCAAAAGATTCGTGAAAAACGGCAAATTTCACAAAAAAGATCACAAAAAATGACAACTTTCATCAAAAAATCGCGATAAAATGGAAGATTTCGTCAAAAGATTTGCAAAAAAGGGCAATTTTGGCAGAAGGCAAACAAAAAAAAAATTGCTAACATATTTAGTAACTCTATGTAGCAAATGAATTCATTTTTAATGAAAAATAAATGGTCCCCCAAGATCCCCCTTTAAAAAAAAAAAAAACCCCAAAGTCCCCCCCTTTTTAAAAAAAATGGTTCCCCCAAAGTCCCCCCTTTTTTTTTTTTTAAAAAAAGGGTTCCCCAAAATCTCCTTTAAAAAATGGTCCCCCAAAGTCCCCCTTTTTTTAAAAAAAATGGTCCCCCAAAGTCCCCTTTTTAAAGAAAAATGGCCCTCTTTCCCCCTTTTTGCGAACTAAAATGTGTTGGGAACCCTGCACATATGATCCTTTTTTTTGTTTCTGTTTTTAATAAAATTGGTCCCCCAAAGTCCCCCTTTTTTAGCAAAAAATGGTCCCCCAAAGTTCCCCTTTTAAGCAAAAAATGGTCCCCCAAAGTCCCCTTTTTAAGCAAAAATGGTCCCCCAAAGTCCCCTTTTTAAATAAAAATGGTCCCCCAAAGTCCCCTTTTTAAATAAAAATGGTCCCCTTTCCCCCTTTTTGAGGACTAAAATCTGTTGGGAGCCCTGCTTGTAATGATGCTATTCTTTATAAGCTTTTATATGAACATTATTTTATTTTGGTTTTGTGTGTGCTTCTCTCTGTCAGAGGAAGAAAATGTTTTGAGTGAGAATATCACTTGTACTGCTATCAGAGCACATTTAGATTAGTTTTCTCAGGTTCAAAAAGTATTTATGTTGTTCAGATATCAATGTTGTTTTCTAAAACTGTTATTGTAAATATTTATTGAAAAACTTAATACAGAGGATGTTTATGTATTTTTTAGACGATTTTTATTAGCGGTAAGAAAAAATCGTTTGCTGCCAAAGAAATAATTGCAATTCTACTATGTTTTTAAAAGTCGAAATTATCGTCTGCAGCTTGAGAGGTTTGATTTTATTCAAAATGGCATTTTTAACAAAACAGTGGTTCAAAGGCTATATTTACGCTTTTTCCAAAGAGAAATATTCATATTCCATATCCAAATATGATGTGGGAATCATGGTTTTGCGATATCTAAAGTGTTGATAGGTTATATCATCAACAAGAAAGGAAAAAAACCTCGTCAAATTGGAGCCTCAAGTGGGACAAAAATTCCAAACATGTATGCAAAGAAAAAACAGGCATCTCCAACTATTGCAAAGGTATGTTGTTTAATGTTAAAAGAAAATCCCCCTAGTCAAAGGACAGTTGCAAAATCATTAAAGTGCTTGGTGTCTACTGTAAACAAAATGATAAACGTTGATTTAAATCTTAAGAAATAAAAAAAAGCAATCGTCTCCTTCCAAAGCATATTCCTGAATGCAAGACACATTGCAGAATTCTATATGAGAAACACTTATCCAAAGAAAAATGGAAAAGAATTGTCACAATAGATGAATCATGGGTGTATTTAAATGATTGCAGAAAAAAAAAGCCATTTATTATGATAAAAGGGAAGAAAAAAAAATTAAGTACATGATTCAAAGAATCAAAAGAAAGTTTTTCTAAGGGATTCATGATTGCTGCTGGTTTTTCATACATTGGCAACTTAAAAATAAAGAGAGTGGAAAAAAGTGTCAAGATTGACTCCAAATACTATCAGAAACATATTTTATCACTAATTTTTCTGAATGAATTACCATCATTTTTCCACAGTGCCTTCAACCTGTAAAACTCCATCACAACAAAGCTAGCAATCACACATCAAAATCCACTGTAAATTTCCTAAAAGAAATGGCACACACACACACACACAAAAAAAAAAAACCCAGTAATCAAGGCCATACTCTTTACTGATATCCCTACTAAATCTCCCAATACACCACCTATGGATTTTTGTGCTTTCAGACATTTAAAATTGGATTATCCCACAACCCTTACAGAACTCTGAAAGCTGATCAGGAGGAATAGGATAAAATACCTCTTCTGACACTTCAAAAGGCATTATTATCCTGGAAATTGCAATGTCAAAAGATAGTTCTGAATAAGGGCCATCAAATAGAACATTTAAAACACAAGAATTTTGTGTAGTTTAGTTTTGTGAATACAATATACATCATCTAAAAAAAAAAAAAAAAAAGTGTGAACAGCCATTGTAAACAATGCTTGAAAATCAGTGTTGTTGTCAAACCTGGCGAAAAACAAATAGTGATTTTCCCATCTGTTCTAACAGAAAAATACATGTATACCAGGGTTCTTGCTGGCTTTTGACCAACATTAGCAATTTGGCGAATAAGAAATGAAATGTTAGCAAAATAGATTCGGTGTCAAACTCTAAAAAAAACTATCTTTGGCCCCTTATTGTGTCAGTTTTTTTCTATTTGTAGTAAATATCTTAATTTTTTGCAATTGCGTATAAAATAGAAATTCAGCCATCCACTATGTAAACTACCCAAAATAAGTACATTCTAAATATCTCCTAAATGTGTATATGCTTCAGACATTCTCTTTCCATTCTAAATGAAAATTAAAAACCCTTATTTTTGACTTACCATTATGAAAATATACACTAAAAATTGCCATGATATTTCGACGCAGGTAGGAAAAAAAAAGCGATACTTTGCATAAAACTAATAAACAGTATGGTAAATGATTAATTTCACACTTTCATTCTACGTTTGATGCGTGTTACATTGTTTGGATTTTTACCAACCAACGTAACTCTGGCGTATAACTGACAGTAGAAAAATATGTATAGCATAATTCTTTCTGTATCTTTAACTGTTGCTGAACTGGATTTTTATTGAGTCAGTACCTTAATAAATAAAGTAATGTAAACAGCACAGTGGAATTGAACATGTAAGCAACATCAATCTTTTAGCAAATGAACACTGATAAATAATCTCGACTGTACACTCCTGGCCAAAATTATAAACTCACAAATTTTTTTATTTGTTTACATCATAATATAAATAAGCTTAGTTTTACATTAATAAAATAATAATGAATACTTATAATAAGACGTCTAAATTTAATGTAACTCATAAATAAAATGGAGTAAGTAATTTAAATAAAAAAATACATAACTTAAAAAAAATAACATTATGTGAAACCTGGACATAATTATAAACTCAAAGTTATAAATTTCTTTATTCTGGCATATTTCATCTAAATAAATGCATTTTGTGATAAGAAACTTATAAATGGAGTCATTACGCATCCATACATTTCAATACATCAATACATATTTTAATTTTTCTTGTAAAATAACATTAAATGAAACCTGGACATAATTATAAACTCAAAGCTATGAATTTCTACACTCTGGTATTTTTGATATAAAGAAACTTTTTTTGTGATAATAAATTAATAAATGGAGTTATTAGGGATGAATGATTTTCAATACATCAATGCATTTTTATAAAAAAAATTTCGAAAAATATGAGTAAAATATAAATATAGTACATGTGTAAATTGAAAACATAAAATTATAGAGTTTAAGTAGTGAACGTACTTTTGAATCCTGGTGCAAAGTAATAATGCATACATTCAAAAATGTGTTGAACCGCCATTTTTCTGAATGACTTCGAATATGCGACTCAGCATAGAATGAAATTTCTTTTTCCCATAGACAACTGGTTCCAGGCTGAAATTATAGCAATGTTTAAATCATTTGTGTTTTGATATTGGCTTCCATCACGATAGACTATTCGAACGATTGCACTCCAGCAATTTTTAATGGGGTTTAGATCAAGGTTGCAGGCTGGTCAATTCAAAATATTTACATACCAGCGCTGCAGTATCAGTACCAGCTCTTTTTGTAGAGTATATTGCTGCATTATCTTGCAGAAATACCCAGTTTTCTCCAGCGATCAACAGTCCATATGACAAAAGATTATCGTCCAGCATTAACTGGTAGTCTTCTGCTTTTTGTTTTCAATTAAAAAAATATAGAACAATTTTACTTTTCTGAGAAAAACCAGCCCACACCATCACTGATTGTTCACCAAAATTTCGACTAAAGACATGCCGTTCTTGAGGCTTAATATCGTTCCAATAGTATCTTATGCCACCTGGGCCTCTAAATTAATTTTCTTTTCGTCTGACCAAATGATTGTGCTTCATTATATTAGCCATGACATGTGCTGTTGTGCAAAATGAAATCTTGGTTTCATGTGATGGGGCTTAAGTTTTGGCTCAGCTTTCATTTTCTTCCATTTCATATTCGGCGCTCATTGAAGAATTCGTCTAACAATTCGAAAGCTTACATTTAACTTTTAAGTATTTACAATTCGGCTAGAAGAAGCTCCAGTACTAAATGCTGTTCATAACATAGATCTTTGATTTCTTTCTGTATCTTTGGAAGTTGACCACTCCAATTTATGTACAAAAACCATATTAATAAACTATATTTAACAAAATTGTTTAACTAAAAATTATAAAAATGCATTGATGTATTGAAATATATTCATCCCTAATAGCACCATTTATTAGTTTATTATCAGAAAATGCATTCATTTATATCAAAAATACTAGATTGTAGAAATTCATAATTTTGAGTTTATAATTTTGTCCAGGTGTCACATAATGTTATTTTATAAAAAAAATTAAAACATGTATTGATGTATTGAAATGTATTGATTCATAATGACTCCAATTATTAGCTTTTTATCACAAAATGCATTTATTTATATTAAATGTGCCAGAATATAGAAAATCATAACTTTGAGTTTATAATTTTGTCCAGGTTTCACATAATGTTATTTTTTTAAGTTATGTATTTTCTTATTTAAATTACTTACTCCATTTTATTTATAAGTTACATTAATTTTAGATGCCTTACTATAAACATTCATAATTATATTATCAACGTAAAGCTAATCTTATTTATATTATGATGCAAACAAATTAAAAATTTTCTGAGTTTATAATTTTGTCCAGGACTGTATGTGCATAGCACACACACACATAAAAAGCAGAAATTAAGCACTTGCAATTTGGCGAATTTAATTGTTTGTTTACTCACCAAATGAAGCATTTTGCCACAATTCGGCACAAAGACAAGCAGCAGCGCAAACCCTGATCGATACTTAGATGTTCTAAAAACTGTGATCTACAAGGTGGTTTTAAGTTGTGCTCTAAATACAGATCATGTGTATTTTGTGTGCTTCAGGCTTGAAATATTCCTATTACTTCTTCTGAGGTAATAATAAGGGATTATGCATAAACAAGTACTGCTGATGACTCCACAAACAGGTAACTTAAAATTACATCAATCAATACCTCGTTGTCACAAAACTAACACTTGTTATATAATATGTAAAGGTAACGACTGCCTTGTGCCTATACCAAAAGCAGCTCAAACTCTAAGTCTTTATAGAATCTATATTTTGTTGGAAAAATGATGTTGTAAAACTCAAATTAGGGTATCAATATTAAGCGAGTTGCCCATCACATTCTCATAGCTGCCAACTTTCAACTTATCTTCCGTAATACCTGGATTCGTTTGATCCAGGTTAACGTCATTTCAAACCAGAAAATACATTTCATGAATCTTTATTTATTTAATTTCAGGTTTGTTACTGGAACATACTTAATTTCATTTCTTTGAAAAAATTCTGGTTCGAAACTCTTTAAACCAGGGTCAAATTAACGCATGTATTATGGATAATCGATGTCAGATTGGCACATATGCATTCTTATTACTGTGAATATTTGGATCACTAGTTTATTAAATAGGTGGGATAGTTTGAAATCAATATTTGAATTAAAATTTCATTTCCCTTAAACTGCAATTAAATTATTTTTTCTATTATTTCAGATCAAAGGAATTTGGGTATGTCTATGAGAGTAGAGCGGTCTACTCTTGACCAAGTGAAACAAAGAATGGAGATGAATAAAAGAAAAAGAGAAGAAAAACAAAAGGAATATGATTTTGAACAAAGATTAAAAGAGCTTAAAGATGAAGTGAGTTTGAAATTAGATATATATACACTATATTGCCATTGATTATGGGACACTTGCGATTTTAGACATTTTACTAAATATCTAGAAAAATACATGAGGAATCATCTCGAAACTCTTAGTGTATAAATATAATAGTATACGTCATACATCTCCGTGAAGATTATTTACCGAAACGCCATAGGAGACCGTCAACAAATTAAAAAAGAATGAATATCTTTTGAATAACCCTGTCAAAACTAATGTAGCAAAAGCGCTCTAACTCTAGATTATGATTGAATGCCTTATTGTAATACACTGTGTTCATTTTTATGCAAATAGCATGCACACTCGCAGAGTAATTAAGGGTTTTATAAAAATGGTCCCAAATTTTTCCAAGTTTTTCCATTATAATTTTCAGAGTTCTTAATATAAAATAATATTTTTTTCAGAAAATATGACAAACAACATCTGGTCTGTCTAAATGACAGACCAGATGTTATTACCAATAAGGTTATCTGAGTGAAAAATACTCGCTGGCTTCCCCCCAGTTAGCTTAAACGGTAAAGCATTGGCCCTGTAAGCCAACGATCCAGGTTCAATTCCCAGCCTGGGCATTTTTTCGCTCAGTTGGAAATATTAAATTCGTATGAAAACCTAATCAATCAGTTTGATTGTGTTAAAATAACAGTTTATATCTATGTATCCACCATTTATATGGAGTTCCTTTACCTGCAGTTTATTCTGTTGAGCTGTCTTAATGACAGACCAGATGTTATCCAGTTCAGGGATGTAAGACCTGCGCCAGACTGCGCCGAAACCGCTTTTTTGCGCCAAATTGCTACAAAACTGTTAGCCATTACAAAAGTAACGGCCAACATTAAAACTAAATAGCAGAGCAAGCCTAAACAGCGGTAAGCGTTTATTGCTGATTCACGACATAACCTAACTCGATGTTAAACAATAATTTTAAAGTAATTAAATAGTTATTGTAAAGATTAATTCAAAGTAATTCAATTAGTAATAAACAAATGTTTTAGTAAAGATAAAAATAAAGATAACCTTTTATAACTAAAATCATTTATTAAAAAAATTAAAGACAGATAATAAACATAACAACAATTTATATATTACTTAATTTCTTAATAAAAATATATCACATCAAAAATAAATAAATATCTAATGAGGCCAAATGTAGATATTCCCAGGACTTACTTGGCAAGACTCTTAAACAAATCTAGGCATCATGAAAATGAACCACGTTGAAAAATAATGATTAAAGTTCCCATCATGAAAAACCCTAAGAGGGCGCTAAGGGCGGCTCAGCCCCCTAAAATATTTTGAGCCCCCCTTGGAAAAGATTCCAAGGTCATTAAATAAATTTCTGTTTCGAAAATTTAAATGAAATTCTATTAAAAAATCTATATTATGACTCCCACTCCGCGGGAGACATGATAGAGTTCCAGGGGAGGGGGGGAATTGTACCTTTCGACCATTGAAAACCCAAAATTTCTGGGGGGGGGGGCATTTTATTGCTCCGGGGGGGGTGTCCCTCCCCGGGCCACCACCTGAATTCAACACTGAAGGAAAAAAACGTAAATCTGCAAAAAAAATCGGGAAAAATGCTCAAATTTCGTCAAAAAATCGCGGAAAACACGCGAATTTTGTCAAAGGATCTCGAAAAAATAAAATGTGAATTTTGTCCAAGGATCGCTAATTTTGTCACTCGAATTTAACCAGTTGATCGGGGAAAACACTCGAATTTCATTAATAGTATTTGTCTATATATCTATATATTTGTCTATAGAATTTGTCTATATATCGCGAAAAACATGCACATTTTATTAAAAAATCACGAAAAACACTCGATTCATCAAAGAATCGCGAGAAAAACGTGAGTTTTGCTAAAGGATCGTTATTATCATTTAAAAAAAAAGAGTGAACAAAACACAGCCAAAAGATCGTGCGGAAAAAACGTTAATATCTGAAAAAAGATCGCGAAAAAAAAAAAAAAAAACGAAAACTTCTTTAAAGGATCCCGAAAAACAAGCGTATTTCGTCAAAAGATCACAAAAAAAAAAAAATGTGAATTTTGTCAAAAATCGCAATAAACACGCAAATTTTTATCGAAAGATCGCGAAAAATACTTTAATTTCGTCAATATATTGCGTAAAACACTCGAATTTCACCAATAGATCGTGAAAAACACTCGAATTTCATCAATAGATCGCGAAAAAGACGCGAAATCCGACAACAGATAATGCAAATTTTGACTATAGATCGCGAAAAACATGCAAATTTTATCGAAAAATCACAAAAAACACTCTAATTTCATCAAAGGATCGCAAGAAAAATGTGAGTTTTGCTAAAGAATCGTTAATATCGTAAAAAATAGAATAAAACACAGTCAAAAGATCATGAAAAAACGTTAATTTCTGTAAAAGAAGGCAAAAAAAACCCGCAAATTTTTCTAAAAGATTCCAAAAAACAAGCGTATTTCTGCAAAAAATCACAAAAAACATGCGAATCTTGTCAAAAGATATCTAACTTCATCTTAAAAAGAACAAAATATGGTCAAAAGATTTTGGAAAAAAAAAAGTTCATTTCTTTAAAAAATCGTGTGAAAAAAAAAAAAAAAATTCATCACAAGGATCGTAAAAGCTGTAAATTTCGTCAAAAGATCTCAGAAAACGTACAAATTTCATCAAAAGGTCCTAAAAAAACCACAAATCTAGTTTTTTTTTTTTTTTTAAATGCACAAACAGGTTCAAAAGTTTGTGAATTATGTTAAAAGATCGCGAAAAGCCGCAAATTTTATTAAAAGGTCTGAGACGTGTGGAGAAATTTAATCTGCGTATTTATTCTGTAAAAATATTTTTCAAGGTAGCAATTATTGTAATTGTTAAGAGTTTATTAGCATTAGAATATTTCAATCTGCTCCTTAAACAGCTTTTATTGCTAAAATATTATTATTATTATTATTGTTATTATTATTTTTGCTGCTACAAAATCCTATATTTACTGCTACAAAATCTGATTTTTGCTGCTACAAAAATAGATTTTACTGCTCCAAAATTTGATTTTTGCTGCTCCAAAGCTGCTACAAAATGGCTTTAATGCACTTTCATCCCTGCCAGTTAGATAACCAATAAGGTTATCAGAGCGGGGAATGTTCGCTGGTTGTTTCGCCCAGTTCAGCCCTGCAACCTTGCTTAATATACTGTGTACATAAATGTTTAACCAACTTTACATTGCTATTAAAAAAAAACAAGTACATTCTTGTTGCTCGTTGGAAATGAAAAATAACAGTTGGAAAGTTTAGTTTGTACATGTTAATACATGTTTGATGTGAGCCGCTCGAGCCTCTGAGAACTCATTTCACACTTTTTTCAATATGTCATAAGTTTGTCAGCATCAGTTAGTAGCAGTGGAGCCTGA
The DNA here is from genome assembly GCA_964019185.1 of Maratus speculifer. NCBI lineage: Eukaryota > Metazoa > Arthropoda > Arachnida > Araneae > Salticidae > Maratus > Maratus speculifer. Next base: position 82,438,547 of record OZ025296.1, read on the forward strand.
TCTTTAACAAGGTCCCACCAAAGAAAAAAAAAAAAAAAAAAAAAAGGAAAAAGTGTAGGATGAGTTATTGTACCGCCTCTGTATCGTTCATGTTTCGGGAGAGATTCACATTGAACATTAAATTGTGTCGAATTTAAATTTTCAACTGTTCTTTGTTATTTCTGATAAATAACAAAACTACTTTTTAGTCTTGTAAATTTGGGATATTGTTTATGTACAGCTTATATATATATATATATATGTATTTTTTTTTAATATTTTTCAACAGACAACCTGTTAACCTGCAGGCCTCGGAGCGAGTCGCTAAACTCGCTTTTCTCGCTAATTTTTTCAATTTGTCTCTTTTAGTCTATATTTTTCAGATTTAGTCTCTTTTTTCACTTTTTTTTAAATGTTCCTCACCCATCGATCGTTCGCAGGAAAAAGATCGTAACTTTCCTCATTTGATAGCGGAATAAACATCGCGAAATTCAACAATTTGTCGTGAGGAAATATCGGAAAACTTGTCAGTTTGTCACAGGAAAATCTCGAAATTTAACTGTTCGCGGGTAAAAATCGCAAAATTTTCCAGTCGGAAACCGGCGGAAAATCATGGATTATGTTAATTTGTTTTAGGATAAAACCATGAAATTCCGTGGAACTATAGTGAAACTTAGTCGCGGAAAAAAGTATACCAAATTTCCGGGGAGCAGAATCGGCGCAACGCTGCGACGCACGTCGTAGACTCTTGGGAAGGTTCACAGGCTATTTTTCAACTGTTAAAAATTTAGCAAAAATTAAAAAAATTCGGTCCTAAATCCGAAAATTCCGACATAAAATGTATCGCGAATTTCGACAAACAGTCTTCGAAAAGAAATGTATTTCATCATAGATCGCGAAAAACACACGAATTACGTCAAAAGATCGCGAAAAAACGACAAATTTCCTCAAAAAAATCATTCAAGACATCGTGAAAAAACCGGCAAGTTTCTTCAAAACATCGCAAAAAAACGGCAGTTTTCATCAAAGAAACACAAAAAATGGCAAATTTTCTCTATAAATTGTGAAAAACGGCAAATTTCGTTTAAAAAAAACGAAAAAAATGGCAAATTTCTTTAAAAGATCGCGAAAAAAACGTCAGTTTTCGTCAAAGAATCACGAAAAAATAGCAAATTTTTCCAAAAGATCGTGAAAAAAAGGCAAATTTCTGCAAAAGAACGCGAAAAAACGGCAATTTCATAAAATGATCACGAAACAACAGCGAATTTCTCCGAAAAATCACGAAAAAACGGCAAATTTCATCAAAAAATCACGGAAAAACGTAACATTTCTTCCTAAAGTTAGCAAAAAAAGGCAAACGTCTTCAAAAAATCGCGAGAAAAACGGCAGTTTTCGTTATAAAAAATCACGAAAAAATTGCAAATTTCTTCAAGAGATCGTGAAAAAATGGCAAATTTCTTCAAGAGATCGCAAGAAAACGGCAGTTTTCGTCAATAGAAAAAAATGCAAATTTTGTCAAAAGATTGTGAAAAAACCGCAAATTTCGTCCGAGCTTTCGTCAAATGATCATAAAATCGAAAAGAATATTCATAGATGCCAATTTGTACGGTATGGCCAGTAGTACAGTGTACAGAAGGGTACAATGTACGGATTTTATTCGAAGTGTACGGTTATATTAATGAACAATACAATTGTATGATTTTGTGCATGGTAGAAATAATCGCAGAGAAATGCAAATTTCGTGAAAGGATCGCCGAAAAAATTTGCGATTTCATTACGCGATCGATAGTCAAAATTTGCGATTTTTTTTTTCTGCGGTCGTTTACCAAAATACAGTAAATGATAATTTTTTGAGCCATTGTTTTAGAAATTTGCTTTTTTCTGTGTTTATATGACAAAATTCGTCATATGTTCCGTGATCATTTGCCGAAATTCACGATTTTTCGGCGATCAATTGCCGAAATTCAAAATTCTTTCGCGTTTATTTGCCGAAATTCACTCCATGATCGCAGAAAAAAATCGCAAATTTTGGCAATTGATCATTTTTCAAAATTCGTGATTTTTTTTTTCTTCGCAATCGCGATTTTTTTCTGTGCGATTTTGCAAATGATCGTAGGAAAAAAAAATCACGAATTTTGTTAAATAAACACAGAAAAATAGTAAATTTCTGCAAACAATGGCAAAAAAATTGCGAATTTTGGCAAAAAAAAAAAAAAAAAAAAGCGAATTTTTCAAAAAAAAAATTGCAAATGCCAGCGAGCAATCGTGGAAGAAAAATCGTGCATTTCCGTAAGCAATTGTGTGGAAAAATCATAATTTTCAGGGGGGGGGGGGGGGATCGTTAATTTCGTCAAATGGTCGTGGAAGGAAATGTATGCCAGTTAAATGTGTCCTAAAATATCCAAAAAAGTTTGTGTGAAATATTACTTGGCAACAGTACAACCCCTGATTTTACTTTTTTCACCAACACCATTTGATAAATTTCGCCATTCTTTTCCTGAGATTATTTGACAAACTTCACTTTATACTGTAACTGATTTTTGCCCATTTTAGTGTAACCCATCGACAGGCATCCTTGATTTTTTTGTGGCTTTATTCTACGAAATTCATTATTTTTCTGGCGACTAATTGCTAAATTTCACTATTTATTTCCATGACCTTCGACAAAATTAGCCATTATTTGTACAATCACTGTTGGATTTTCGCAATCATTTAATGAATTTTGTGATTTATCCCTCTTTTCGAGACCCATTTGATGAATTTTACCATGTTTAACACAAGATCCATTTGACTAATATCGTGATTTTTTTTTCAAGGCCATCTGATAATTTTCGTGATTTTTTTTTTAATCCTAAGAACATGTGACTAATTTCGAGAATTTTTTTCCTCAGTGCTGGACAGAACTGAGCTCCTGTAACGGAAATCTTTATTTCAACATGTTAGCATAACCCGAATCCTAGAATGAATTATGTTAGTCACTCCTAATCACTTTAATTCAGAGTATTCATAGTGTAAACTCATGCATTTTTTTTACATCTAATACAAAAATAACAGTGATCGTTCGTTTCAATCCTGGTTAATCCCTTCGATATGAGTGAGGCAACTGCCTTCATTATCAAATTGCGTTGTGAATATTTTTGAAGACGGAATTAACTTATGGATCGTAAATAAAACATAACTCTAAATTAGATCATAATAGAATTAAATAAAGTAAGACTCATGTTCGAAAAGATACTAACAATTCTTTAACAACTAACATATAAATTTATTTACAATTATCTTGCAAATTGTTAGTGCGTCATAAGACACATTATTTTCAATATAGATAACACAAAAAAAAAACAAAATAAAACACTATTAATTCTACTTGTGTAATTATTGTTTTTAATACTATAATTGAATACCAATTGGAGCGTGCAGAACCCCCTACTTGGCATTTTGCCCTACACATTTTGGGAAACAATATAAATTATAAGAAAACCGTACCTTCATATTCTTTTGTGCCCCGCACTCAGTTAAGGCTCGCATTCGAAAACATCACAGGCGGTCACACATCAATACTGGCGGACATCACATTCGGATCCTTGGCTATCACACATCATTACTGGCGGACATCATTTTCGGATCACAGGCTATCACACATCATTACTGGCGGACATCATTTTCGGATCACAGGCTATCACACATCATTACTGGCGGACATCATTTTCGGATCACAGGCTATCACACATCATTACTGGCGGACATCATTTTCGGATCACAGGCTATCACACATCATCAGTGGCGGACTTCCCATTCGGATCATCGGCGATGTTGGTAGGTCTTCCTTGGAATTAATCACGTTTTTCTTCTAACACATCTTCGCCTCTCGGAGCGAACTTTTTTATCTCAACTTTTTTTTGGAGAAAAAAAAAAAGTCTATATTCTTTTTTTCTTTTTTTTATGGCGGGCGTGGCTAATCAATCTGCCCGAAAAAAATGACCATTCAGTCTCTCGCCCGGCCTGTTCCTGAAAAAAGATTCGTTGGCTCCTTCGAGCATGGGGAGCTGGCCCCTCTTGTCTGCAACGCACTCCCAGCCGGAAAAATGACCGGTAGCCTCAACTAGAGAAACGTGTGGGGTCTCGCTTAATTGGCTTGTAAATCTACCAATAAACCATTCTTGACGTAAATGTCAAGCGATTGTTACGCGAGAGCCCAACTGGTGCCTTCTAGATACCATCTGAGATAGGGGTCTGCCTTGCTCCTGACATGAATAGCGTTAAACATACACTAGTATTTACAACCACTATACAAAAACATCAAAGGATACAATATGTATAATATACCATTTATATATATGTATCTATAAATCATGGAAGATTGCTGGATGCTTATGTTTCCAGCATCTCCCCCCCCAACTAAATGAAAAAAAAAAAGAAATAAACAGACAAAAGAGTACTTTTTCTTTTCTTTTTTTTTTTTTTTTTTTTTTTTTTTTAATAAGTGTTCGGCGATCCTGAAAGATCAATCACTGTTTCAAAGTCTGTTTGTGATTGAACACTTGCAACGCCATCAGTTGTCTACTTCTGTACATCACAACCTAAAATGATCATCGTAGAATGCCTAGATTTTTTTTTTTTTTTTTTTTTTTTTTTTTTTTGTCCATGTCTGTAAAGAAAGTTCAGGTTACGTACACAATGATTCGCAGTCTCTGATTGTATCGCTCCTGGTTTATCTCCCCTGCTGGGAGGTTGTTGATGTGTGAGGATTCTTCTTCTGCGTTATGCATCCATACTTATATTGTTCCCATAATTTTGCCGAAAATCGCGAGTTTCCGAAATAATAAAGCAATGAGAATATATATACATATATATATATATATGTATTTTATTTATTTATTTATTTAAAAGCTGTTATTATGTCCAAAACTAGTTACTGAAATAGTTTAAGAACACATTTCTGACTCATTTTTCCATTTACAAGTATGGCTGTTATCATAACGTACAAACCAATGCATCACCATATTTATATGCTACACTATAATCTTTTTTTATATATGATACACATTTTATACCATTCACATTATCTCAATATAAAATCAATACACACAATTATTTATATTTACAATTTTGTTGTGCAGGCTGATTTTCACCCTTAGCACTATTCCAAAACTTATAGTAAGTGCTGTTTTTTCTGTTTCATTCCTTATACATATTGAAAAATTAATCTTACAAGACCAATTTTACCATTTTTCTTTATATAACATTTTTACATATAATATAACCTGTCCACTCAAAAAAAGGTCCCAATTTCTAAAATTTTATGTCATTCTGATGACCGCGGAAACCATATACTTCAATAAAATTTTGTTAGTAGTCAAACTCTCCAAGTAATCCATTGTGTAAGCCTTATAAGCATTTTGTTATGTGCTGATATAAAGAAATTTTTTATTTATTTATTTATTTTATTTTATTTTATTTTTTATTTATTTTTTATTATTATTATTTTTTTTTTTTTTTAACTAATTTGAAACTGAAATAGGGAGGGAAAAACAAAAAGCTACCACATTTATTGATTTATTTATTTATTTTATCCTACCAATGCTACCTTATGTCTCCTTATTACTTATATAATCCTTATTATTATACCCCTTTTATTATATATCCGTTTTATTTTTTTTTATCGCTATTATTAATGTATTTACTTCCAAACCCTTTTACCCAATTTCGAAATCTATCCTTCTCGGAGCAAATAAAAACAATGATAGTTCACGACCCTGCATGCCTTGGCCAAGTAAATCAAAATCTTCTGCCCGCAAAAGAATTTATTACATGCAAAGTCCCAAAACCCCCAATGTTGGTTGCCCCGCCAAAGATAAAGTTATGCAAAAGTTTTTTTTTTTTTTTTTGTATGGCTCTGAAAAGGGCCTTTTTTTTTTTTTTTTTTTTTTTTTAAACTAAGTTCCCTTTTCGTCTTTAAATATAAAGAGGTATTATCTCCCTGTGTCGCCCAAACAAAACTACTTTTGAAAGAATTATTAATATTATTGTTATAATTTTATTTCAAAATGTTCAATGAATCTGACTATCTAAGCTATCTATACATTCACTCAATAATTAATCTTAAGAGGAAATGCGTTCATCCACCTTATCTTATATAAATTTGCCTATCCACCGTAATACTTATTTATTTTATTTTCTTTTATTTTATTTTTTTCCATGTATGGCTCTGGAGCCTTTTTTTTTTTTTTTTTTTTTTTTTTTTTTTTTTTTTTTAATTAAGTTTTTGTGACAGTCTTGTACAAGCCAATCCTCCGTAACCTATATATCTAAGTAAGAGTGCCCTTACCTAATCCTCAATATTCTGTTCTGAGTCTGATTCATTTAACTCGCCCTTAGTTTTTCTGGCATTCCTCGTCGTAGCCTTGGGTGCAAAAAGAAATTGTATGTGTCGACGTATTGTTGGCCCATTTATTTTGTCTTTCAGACGGAGCACATAATTATTGTGTCGAACAACTTTTACTACCACAAAAGGCCCTTCAAAACGAGGGTGTAAAGCCCTAGGCTTGCCAATTACTTTTGCGTACACTTCTTGACCCACGTCTAACTTTTTAACTTCCTGAAGATCATTTTCTTTGATATATTCCGCCATAATTTTTTGTTGGTTAGCTATGGCTTGCCGGTGAACTGCCCTCATATGTTCTATCCTATTTTTAACGAACGCTTGAGTGCACGTTAAATCCGGAGCACTTAATACCGTAAATTGATTTTTAATTTCTCTACCAAAGAATAATTTTGAAGGAGAATAACCTAGTGCTCGATGGATCGTGGTATTATAATTAAGTTTAAAATATTCGAGTCTGGTGTCCCACTCAAGAGTGGAATTGGACATTGCCACCAAGGATGCCTTAATCGATTTATTAATGATTTCAGCCAGACCATTCCCACAAGGTTTGTAGACGCTTGTCGGGTGTAGATCTATATTTAGTGTCTTCAAATATTCTTTAAAAAGCGCACTGCGAAAATATTGTGCGTTGTCTGTAACTATTTCGGAACACAAGCCGTAGGCTCCGAAGTACCTATTTAAAACGTTCAAGATAGTTTGGGACTCCACATTTCGTAAAGGGACTGCTTCTAAAAATCTAGAGCCTGCGTCTATGATAGTCAGAATGAAGCAATTTTTCCTGAGGGTCATGGGTAATTTACCTATTATATCCATTTGTAGACTTGCTCCGATTTGTAAATTTCTTTCCATTTTTTCAAGTGGTACTTTAATCGTCTGGTGCTGCTTACTGCAATTACATCTTACGCAATTCGTGCAATAATTTTTTATATCTTGGTACATTCCGTACCAGAATAAACGAGTTTTGACAGTTTCGTATGTTTTTCTAAAACCAAAGTGGGGTCCATGTGCCTCCGCCATAACCGTAAACTTAAGCTCGTCCGGTACGATTATTAATTCTGGATATTTCCCGTTTTGTTTTAATACCAGCGTTTTATTCTCGTTTAAATTATACTTTTTTGTTATTCTGTTGTTTTTCTTTGACTCAACCTTTTTTATAATTGTGATTAATTTTTCATCCTCATATTGCTTGGCTCTAATGTTCTCTTCACTCAAGTTAAGATTTACTTTGAATAAGTTATTCTGTAACTTGTTGCTACTAGTAATATTATTTACTAAGTTTCTAGACAAAAAATCCGAAGGATTAATTTTCCCTTCGATGTACTCAATATTGTAGTCATAGTCGCTGAGATTTAAAATCCATCTAGCCACTATATCCGACTGCATTTCAATTTTCAGCGGATATGTGAGAGCTTTGTTATCCATTAAAATAGTAAATTTCCGCCCTAACAGCATGTGTTTAAAATGCATAACTGCGTCATGAATAGCCAATAATTCGAACTTCATGCTTGGGTAAGCCGTTTCTGACTGCTTAAGTTTTCTACCGTAAAATTCAATAGGGACTAAGTATCCATTATCTTCCTGCGCAAGGACACCTGATATTGCTTTCTTTGAACCATCAGTTATTAAAAAGAACTCCCTATCAAATTTTGGCGGTTTAAGGGTAGGGTTGCTCACGATTGCCTCTTGTATATTTAAAAATGCTTGTTCCGTCTCCTCAGTCCATTTAAATTTTACATTTTGTTTAGTCAATTCGACTAGAGGATTGACAATATCGGCATAATTTTGAATAAGAGTTCTGAAATAATTTGCCAAACCTAAAAGTGACTTGACCCTCTTTTTATTTTTAGGTCTAGTTAATCGTTGTACCTTCCCCACGTTTTTTTCTGATGGGGCATATCCGTTTTTATTAACTTTGAAACCCAAAAATTCAATTTCCGGTTTACATATTTGCACCTTAGAGGGTTCAACTGTTAAATTGTGATCAATTAGAGTTTCCAAAACTTCCTTTAACAACTGTGCCATTCCCTCCGGGCTGTCTTCGGCCAAAACCACATCATCTATAAAATATCCTACTTTGTCCTTAGGAAAGTGTCCCAGGACCCTATCCATAAGTTCAGCGAATTTTGTACTACTTAATTTAAGCCCAAAATTTAGGCGGCACGGGGCATACTTCCCACACTCCGTCACAAATGCTAATTTGTGACGATCCTCCGGGCGTAACATAATTTGGAAAAAAGCCGAATGCAAATCTAATGTTGTATAAAATTTTTTTCCACTAATTGCCTGTAAAACATCTTTTACGTCCGGTACCGGATATGGAAACCCCTCTAAAATCTCGTTAAACGTCCTGTAATCCACCGCCATTCTATAGCGAACCAAGTTTTTTTCCGTACCTTTTTTTTTTACAAATAATACCGGAAATGCATAATCTGAATCTGATTTTTCGATTATTTTCGCTTCTAACAGTTTTCGTAGTTCCTCCTGCGCATACTGCTTAACTGCCTGGGGCGTCTTATATGGTTTATGCTGAATGGGAAAATTGTGGTTTAATTGTATTTTGGGCACTACCAATGAAGATTGTCCCAAAGATTTGTAAGACTTCGAAAAAGCATGTGCATGACTCATCAATAAGTCTTCTATCATTTGCTTAAAATCCCCTGTTAAATGATCTAAATTAAAATCCGATCTATCAAGCTCCGCTTCTCTCAAAGCCCTAACTTCTTGCAAATCCAGGTTATTAATTTGATAGATTTCTCCATCTTCAATCTCATTAGGCTTTAAATTATTCTTACTCACAAAATCCGAACTGATAAGTGCGATCCTAGTATCCGTTCTAATTATAATCTTATCTTCTGTATTGTTTGTTACAATTAAATTAATTTTATTAGTGACTGGTACTTCATGAATTGAACATTCCGTAATTAAATTTTTAAATTCCTCTGTTGGTTCAATTAAAATCAGCTGATTAGGCTGGACTGCCTCAGGACATCTCAATGATATTATTTTCGTTTGTCCTGGGTGTAAATGTGTTTCTTTCTCTATACACGCAAATATTTCATTTCCTTTAAAATGACATTTAATTTTATTTGTGCGCACTGCCTTGGTGATATTTTTCATTTCCGACCCCCTTTTATTTACACTATTTACACAAACTATTTCCTTATTCATAACCTGCGGTTCCAGGGCAATTTCCGTATTTTTTAATTTTAGTGTTTTCTTATCAAAATTTAAAATCATTCTATTTTTTTTCAAGAAATCAAAACCTAGCAACATTTTATAGTCCCCTTGAAAATTATGAGATGTAACATAAAATGTTCCTGTCACAAACTCATTGTTAATTTTAAATGTAATTTTTATACATTGCCGAAAAGGTATGACTGAGTTATCGAATGTGTGGATTGTTACCCTATTCGCCAAGTATTTAATTTTTGCATCCGTTTGTTTGAGCGCCTCTAAAACCTCCGGTGATAAAAGCGAAACTGCGGCCCCGCTATCCAGCAACGTGTCAACTTTTAACCCAAAAATCTGTAATGCAATGATGGGAAGTTTATCCTTTTCCGCTGAATTCACACTAGCAATCACGAACTTATTCCCCCTTATCGGGAATCTACCGGGGTCTTTCTTATGACTATTATTTACAACTGCAGATTCCCTTAAAAGTTTCCCGAATTCGACTTTCTTTTCCCTTTGTGTCTGTCCGAAACATCTCTCTTATTTTCTTTTTCCTGAATTGAATTTCTATTTCTGTCATGCTGCGGTTCATCCCTGGAATAGTCATTTCGCCCTCTCCTATGTTCATCCGATTGTTTACGATTTCCATAATATGCATCGTAGCGTGCAACCCCTGATCTGTCCTCTCTGTTATTATAGCTTCTATCCGAAAAATCCCTATTCCATGGAGAACTATGATTGAAATTTTCATAAAAATTTTCAAATCTATTACAATCCTGATAATTTCTATCCCTGTGAAATCTGTCATAATTAAAATCACTATACATTTGTGCACTGGGAAAACAATTTTGTGATACTGGCGCTGCAAATCCATAGCCTTCCATCGCCCTGTAATTATTCGCACCAAAACTCTTATTTGCAAAATTTCTCTGTCCCTGGTTCCGAAATTTAGTATTTGAATTTTTCAAATTGTACCAACATTCGGAAATGTCATGCCGATTCGTATTACAGATTTCACATCGTTTTTCTTTCAAATTATCTTCCCTAACTTGGGTTTTCGTTTTTAATTTCAACTCGTTGACCTGAGCAGTTAATTCTGCTATGGCCGTAGCCTGCTCTTTATTTAATTGTAATAAATTCGTACAAAAATCCTCATTTTCTTTGCTTGTATTGGCTGTTACCGCGTTAATCTGATCTAAAACTGTCGATTTATACGCGGCTTCGATCGTCTGAGCTTTTTCGCACAATTTCCCAAAATCTTTAATGTCTAATTTTCGCAATTCCAACGCAATATTTGGCGATATCGCCTCTAAAAATTTATTGGCTTTTATTAAATCGAATAGTTTATTAGCTCCCACCTCCGTTGCCTGGCCAGAAGCACCTAAATACATTGATGCGGCCTTGTTAAAAATTTCTATAAAATCTTTCATGTTTTGATTTGGGAGTTGCTTAATTGAGTTAAAATTTATCTGTGCTTCGATAAAAGAATCTTTTTTCTGAAACAATTCCACGATTTTTCTTTTAAACTCTGTATAATTCTTTTCTTCATTTAGCGTCTGGTCAGATACTAATTTCTCACGGGCCGTACCCACAAATTTAGCTTTTAATATCTGTAATTTAAAATCCTCTTCTACGTGGACCCGATCCAATAATTCATCGAATTCTTTCAAATAAAATAACACATTGCTAATCTTTTTTACGTCAAAGGGAACAATCAATGATAACATTTGCGACAAATTCGGTTTTAACAGGTCGTCCATTTTAATCTCTAACGTTTTAGATTTCAATTTTGATTTATTTCTTGTTACTACCCCTGGCTTAGATTGATTTTGTAAACTTTTCCTTCCTCTTCTCCTCGGCATATATTGTCCTAATTGACATTCATTACCCTTATATTATATATTTTTACACAAATAACTTTGCAATACTTAACTCCTGAATAAAATTTACTATCACACACACAAGAAAATATAAATATATATATATACACTGTCCCTCAATACCAAAATACAATCAAATTCAAAATAAATGTATAAAGTACACATAGAAAATCAGTACCAAATTATTAATTTTCTAAACTGCCCTTTCTTCGTCTTATTATTATTATTTTATTTCATTTGTAATACTACTCCCGCTGTTTTCTTTTGCGGCATAAAATTGGTCTTATAAATTCACATAAAATACTTCTTTTTTTGTTCAATAACATAGAAAATGCCATGTACCCCCAAAATATAATCCTTGCAATAAAATACCACACATAAATTCAATGAGATGCAAAATCTATTTTAAAATTCTTTCAAATTTTTTAAATATGTCATATAATTTGAAATCTTATTTCATAATATTACTCTTAAAACCTTTCCACACACAATTATAAGATTGATTGTTTCCAATTTAAAACACAATATCATCAGTATAATCATACTTAAACATATGTATTTATTTTTAGTATAACACATCAAAAAATAGTCATTTTGGACGAATGAGTCAGAAACGTTGTAGCACACTCCATTGGCACCAAGTTTTACTTTTAAAATTTAATTTAACATTAAAAACCATGAATAGCGCGTAGAATTTTGAGTAAAACTAACTCTATGAATTACTATTAACTTTTTATACCAAAAACAATATTATTAACCTCCGGAACTGATCCGAAAAGGTCACGGTACCAGATAGGATTCTAGGGGCCTATGCTGGACAGAACTGAGCTCCTGTAACGGAAATCTTTATTTCGACATGTTAGCATAACCCCAATCCTAGAATGAATTATGTTAGTCACTCCTAATCACTTTAATTCAGAGTATTCATAGTGTAAACTCATGCATTTTTTTTACATCTAATACAAAAATAACAGTGATCGTTCGTTTCAATCCTGGTTAATCCCTTCGATATGAGTGAGGCAACTGCCTTCATTATCAAATTGCGTTGTGAATATTTTTGAAGACGGAATTAACTTATGGATCGTAAATAAAACATAACTCTAAATTAGATCATAATAGAATTAAATAAAGTAAGACTCATGTTCGAAAAGATACTAACAATTCTTTAACAACTAACATATAAATTTATTTACAATTATCTTACAAATTGTTAGTGCGTCATAAGACACATTATTTTCAATATAGATAACACAAAAAAAAACAAAATAAAACACTATTAATTCTACTTGTGTAATTATTGTTTTTAATACTATAATTGAATACCAATTGGAGCGTGCAGAACCCCCTACTTGGCATTTTGCCCTACACATTTTGGGAAACAATATAAATTATAAGAAAACCGTACCTTCATATTCTTTTGTGCCCCGCACTCAGTTAAGGCTCGCATTCGAAAACATCACAGGCGGTCACACATCAATACTGGCGGACATCACATTCGGATCCTCGGCTATCACACATCATTACTGGCGGACATCATTTTCGGATCACAGGCTATCACACATCATTACTGGCAGACATCATTTTCGGATCACAGGCTATCACACATCATTACTGGCGGACATCATTTTCGGATCACAGGCTATCACACATCATTACTGGCGGACATCATTTTCGGATCACAGGCTATCACACATCATTACTGGCGGACATCATTTTCGGATCACAGGCTATCACACATCATCAGTGGCGGACTTCCCATTCGGATCATCGGCGATGTTGGTAGGTCTTCCTTGGAATTAATCACGTTTTTCTTCTAACACATCTTCGCCTCTCGGAGCGAACTTTTTTATCTCAACTTTTTTTTGGAGAAAAAAAAAAAGTCTATATTCTTTTTTTCTTTTTTTTATGGCGGGCGTGGCTAATCAATCTGCCCGAAAAAAATGACCATTCAGTCTCTCGCCCGGCCTGTTCCTGAAAAAAGATTCGTTGGCTCCTTCTTCGAGCATGGGGGGCTGGCCCCTCTTGTCTGCAACGCACTCCCAGCCGGAAAAATGACCGGTAGCCTCAACTAGAGAAACGTGTGGGGTCTCGCTTAATTGGCTTGTAAATCTACCAATAAACCATTCTTGACGTAAATGTCAAGCGATTGTTACGCGAGAGCCCAACTGGTGCCTTCTAGATACCATCTGAGATAGGGGTCTGCCTTGCTCCTGACATGAATAGCGTTAAACATACACTAGTATTTACAACCACTATACAAAAACATCAAAGGATACAATATGTATAATATACCATTTATATATATGTATCTATAAATCACGGAAGATTGCTGGATGCTTATGTTTCCAGCACTCAGATCATACGACAAATTTTATGATTTGTTTTTTGAGACAATTTGATGAATTTTACTATATTTCCTGGAATTTCATGATTTTGTCTCCGTGGTCATTTGGTGAATTTCTGATTTTCTTTCATGATGAATTGTTGCGATTTAAAATATTTTTCTGCAACCAATCGACAATATTTGCAATTAATTCAAAACCGACTGAAATGCATTAAAAATGTATTCCACAGATTGTGTTAAATCTTATAGCGCTTGTCTGTATACCAAAAACATTTAAGTAAAGAGAAAAAAATATATTTTATTTGGTCTCTTTTTAGTCTCTTTTTTTAAATTTTGGTCTCTTTTAGTCTCCTTTTCTTGCAATTTAGTCTCTTTTCTCTCTTTTTTAAGAGTGACTCAGCGGTCCTAGGCCTGAACCTGACAAAATGATATATCATATCTCAAATTCTGTCCTTTAAAAATTTTAACAAAGATTCTTCTTTTCCTTTCCAATCATCTGGAAAAGTCTGTCTTATTGTCATTTTACTATGTACAGATAATTTCTTTTGTGCCATGAATCAATGACACCAATTTGATTTTCTATTGAAACTCAAAATTCCCATGCTTGCAAAGATTTTCCTGGCTTGTATAAAATTTTTTACCATTGATACGGGATGTCTTTTTCTCATTTTTCTAACATATCTTCTTGCTCAGACCAATGTGCTATTCAACTCCTTTTCGCCCGTTGTGCTTTCAGTATACTTTCTAATGACTCTTTATCCCAGCACCATCGACGAATGCATCTTTCATGCACTCCAAATTCATGTGCTGTTGCACAATTTCCTATGTCCTCGGATCTTTCAACAACTTGAAGTTTAAAAGCAACCATCTAGCTCCTATAAATTTGGGAGCCATATCATAATATAAAATGAAATTAATAAGCATCAAAAACAAATAAAAATAATCACACTTCTCTATGCTATGTGAGAAGAATGTTGCAAAAAAGCAAGAAAAAATGTCAAAATGGTCACAAACTCGTTTGACCAGAACTGAATCAAGATCAACCCATTTTCATAACAAATGATTAGACAGCGTAAAGTGCCATTTCTTGCCATAATATGTAAATATTGCATGATTTTTTTTCTTTGACGATAATGAAAATAAAACTCTAAACGGCACTTTTTAACCACATAAACACTGTGGCATTTCTTCCATAAATTAAAAGTATGTTTATCTAGCAAGTGTGAGGAGGAAAAGACTGACAAATTGCTGGTACAATGAAAAATTGGAAATGTTCATGAAGTAGGGAAAGAAGTAAATGGGAAAGATTAAATCTGAAAATCCTGCATTTAACCAGTTTTTTCCTTTTTTTTTTTTTTTTTTTTAAATCAGCAGTGTTTCAAATTTAATCTTAGGGTGGTAGTTGCTTATTTCCATCTTTAATTGCAAATTGCAACCCAAGTCAAATCATGTTAATGTAGAATACCATTTAAGAATTCAACTGTTTTTATGCTTAACTTCAGTTAATATGAGTATTACAGTTGCTGACAAATTTTTGGAGGTTATATTACAGTTTCTAAAAGTTTTGATCAAACCATCCTATATATGATTTCTGTTGTCAACATTCCTTTTTCTATGCACACATATAAATGGGGTATCATTTAAAAGGTTTTTAACCAGCTTTTGGCATAGTGCACTTAAATATGTGTTATTTGATTACAAATTGCAATTAATGAAAAACGTGTAGTTTAATGTATCATTACTCTTTTCTTTTTTCTACGTATGCATTTTGCTATTTTTGATTAGCTTATTACTGGAACTTTGGTAGAATAAATTATGTTTTGGCTTAAGGTTGCTTGCAGATATTTTTATTTGTTAGTATATTTGAACTATATGTGACTATATCATATATAGTAACTGACTTGTTACTACATGTGAATATACATTTTTATTTATTTTACATTTTTACTTGTGAATAAGTTTACACCTCTGCATTTTGACAAGTCATCATTCCAAAAACAAAAATAAGATTTCATTCTTTGAAAGTCTTAATTCTATAAACATTAGAAGACTTTACTAAGTCAATTAATATGAATTTTATAGTTGCTGTCAAATTCCTCAGAGTTGTATTACAGTTTTTAGAAATTTTGATCAAACCATCTGATATTAATGTTACTGTGAACATCCCTTTTTCTATGCACATAGATGAATGGGGTATCATTTAAAAGGTTTTTAAACAATCTTTTGACATAGTGCACTTAAATACCTGTTGTTTAATTACAAATTGCAGTTAATTAAAAATTAATATATAATATGTGGTTTCTGTCTAGTTTGCCTTTTGCTATTTTTGATTAGTTTTTACTGAAACTTTGGTAGAATAAATTATGTTTTATCTTGATTAAAGTTGCTTGCAGATATTTTTATTCAGATATTTTTTTCTTTAAACTTTTAAGCTTCATATAAAAGATATTGCATTGCAGTTTGAAACACTTGTGACTTCAAAATTAATGATACTTTAAATTTCTAGAAAATTTTTTTAGTTGACTTTTGATAATGTTTGTCTAATATTCAATGGTAAAACAAATTCTTTGATCTAAATCAGTTTGTTTATTTAGAAAAAATGGGGATTTTGTAATAATGTTCTGGTACTTTTAAAAAGTATCTCATAATTGTGATTTTTTTCCCTTTAATTAGAAATATTTTTTGGCTTGAAAAAATTAATAAAATGTCTGTTTTAGATAAATTTTGTATTTACTCATTATTATTTTTAACGAAGCATGTGCAAATGACTATATTTTGTGCTTAGGAAGAGAAAATGAAAGAATATCGGCGAGAGAAGCGTAAAGAAAAGAAAAGGAAGGCTGCTGAAAATTTTGAAGGCGATGCTGATCCAGATATGGCTGCCATTATGGGTTTCTCTGGATTTTGTTCTTCAAAGAAATAATATTTTTTGTATAAATAATTTTCTGCAAATAGATTTTATTTTACTCCAAAACAGACTATTCAATTTGTCAATTCATCTGTTGTATATATTTTTCACTGAGGTTATAGAACTATGAAATAAAATTTTGTAAAATCAATTATTTTGTTATATGTGAATAAGTTTACACTTCTGCATTTTGACAAGTTATCATTTCTAAAACAAAAATATTTCATTCTTGTAACAATTAATTCTGTAAACATTGGAAGACTTTTTACTTTCTTCTATCTTCAATAGAAGAAAGTATTGTAATCGAAATTTTTTTCGACTTCCGGTTTTGGACGGATTTACACGTTTTAGGGGTCAGAGATTCCAAAAAACATGTTTTTACAAAATGTCTGTCTGTCCGTGTGTGTGTGTCTGTATGTCGCCATTCTACCATCAAAAAGTGTATGAAGTTATGAATAGAATTGAACCAAATTTTTTGTGAATGTTTTTGGCTGTGGCAAGCAGGTCCTCCTTCAGTTTTGAAATATTCCGCCGGAAGGGGGCGCTGCAATCGCGATTTTTGTGCCATTTTCAATATTGTACCGACCAAAAGTATATGAAGTTATGCATCGAATTAAACCAAATTTTTTGTGTATGTGTATGACTATGGCTAGTTGGTCCTCCTTGAATTTGAAAAAAATCCGCCGGAAGGGGGCGCTGCAATCGCGATTTTTGTGCCATTTTCAATATTGTACCGACCAAAAGTATATGAAGTTATGCATCGAATTGAACCAAATTTTTTGTGTATGTGTATGATTATGGCTAGTTGGTCCTACCTGAATTTGAAAAAAATCCGCCGGAAGGGGGCGCTGCAATCGCCATTTTTGTGCAATTTTCAATATTGTACCGACCAAAAGTATATGAAGTTATGCATCGAATTGAACCAAATTTTTTGTGTATATGTATGACTATGGCTAGTTAGTCCTCCCTGAATTTGAAAAAAATCCGCCGGAAGGGGGCGCTTCAATCGCAATTTTTGTGCCATTTTCAATATTGTACCGACCAAAAGTACATGAAGTTATATGCATCGAATTGAACGAATTTTTTTGTGTAAGTGTATGGCTAGAGCTAGTTGGATCGTTCTGAATCTGAAAAAATCTGCCGGAAGGGGGCGCTGCAATACCGAATTTTCTTCCATTTTCAACATTGCACCACATAAAAGTGTATGAAGTTAGTTCCAGAACTGAACTAAACATTTTGCATATGATTATTTTTTGGTAAGGCAAATAGGTCCTCAAAGAATTTGAAAAAAAAAAAAAAATCTGCTTATCATTCTATTGTCCATCGGCTCGTGCAGAGACGGAAGTTCGTTTTTACTCCGATCAATTGATTAAAGCAGAAATTTAAAATGAAAATCAAAGTTGGTAAGGTATTGAATTAAAATTATTAAAGCATTAAAATGAGTAACTATTTTTTTTAATATTAAAATGTATGTATGAGATAGAAGAAAGTTTTAGGATTGGCACATCCAACTAGTTAATGTAGTATCTGTTTTAGAATCCACAAAAATAATAAACATTTACTAATTTTTCATTTTAATGTGAATCAAGTGCATTGGTAAATTTTCTCAAAAATAAGTAAAACAAATAATTTTGATAACAGTAGCCTGTCTAACCAGACTTTCTTACACTATTCCTGTTTTTATGAAATTGGGAATAGCTTTTTATTTTGTAATGGTTATATTCACATTCTTGTTTATAAATTTTTAACACAATTCTATGCTTTATGTATGTAAAAGTTAGATAATAGGTGTTTTGTGACAAGTCCAATTTTATTTTTAAATAAGGAAAATTTTAAGACAAAGAATGTTGTGAAGAATCCTATTTTGACATGAAACATTCTTATAATAAAAATACCTATGATTTTTAGTAATTTTTGTCAGTAGTGATAAATTAGGGGCTCACAACCATAACAAGTCCATTTTAAAAACTAGTCAGGCAATCCCAAAACTTTCTTCTGTCTCATACATTTTAATGCATCAAAATTAGCTATCACAGTGCCAGAATTAAATGGGCAATCTATGCCTATCATGAAGATTTTAATAGCATGAAATTCTGTGCATTAGTTCTTGAAATATTACTATTGAGGATATTGTGAAAAAATGCAACATAAAAGCACCACCTGTTGGGCAATTTATACCAAATTATAAACAACATGGTTCAACATCTAACTGAATCCTAAATTATATGAAAATTCAGGTATTAGTTCTTGAGATAGCTATTATTGAAATTGTGAAAAGTGTAGCATAGCAGTACCACTTGTTGGGCAGTTTACACCTAAACAATCAGTATTTATCATTGTATACATGAATCTGAAGTTTGATAAAAAGTTGTGTGTTAGTTCTCGAGATGATAAAACTATTGAGACAATCATGAAAAAATGCAGCATATCAGCACCATCTGTTGAGCGATTCACACCAAATCATATCAGGGATTACAGAATCTGAAATTCGATGAAATTTTGTGTATTAATTCTTGAGATAATGATTATGGAAATCATGAAAAATGCAGCATAGTAGTGCCCTTAGTGAGCAATTTACACCAAAAAGTAATCAGAACTAATTTATATCACAGATTAATTGAATACAATGAAACCTCGGGACACCTATGGGACCAGAACTTTTGTCCCTTAAATAGAGGTATCCCTTATTCGGAGTTTTTATCATTTTTTTTTTAATTAATCATCCTGAAGGATATGAAAATAACAATACATTAAAGGTGAAGTTTAAAATATACTCAAAGTGTATAAAATATGTTAATCAGACACAAAAGGTATAGAGATTTAATTAAAACTTAATTGATTACTAAATCATTAAATGATTTTTATTTTTTATCAAACTGTATGTATGCAAAAAGTATAAAAACAAATAAAAGAATCATACTTGAAGTAATCAATCAAAAGTGATTGTTTTGCAAATTTCAAATTTTCACTATAAATTTTTCAAGTGTTCATTATAGATTTTAGTTCTTCCTTATCAGCAATATTTACAAAAAAAAAAAAAAAAAAAAAAAAAAATTAACTGTTTTGTGTATTTTAAGGCAACAAATCTCTCAACTACTACGCTCAATAAGCAGAAAACGTTTTGACACATTTGCAAATTCCTTTTTTAACGGAAAAGTATAAAATTGGAGCTTCTGACTATGGAAGCGATTTGGAATCAAACTGTTCTTTTAAATTTTGAATAAATTACCTATTGAGTTATAAGTGATTCTGACCATGTGACAGACATTTTTCACCTCTTCTTGAATACTCATTCTTCTTTTGCATATAAATTCGGTTCAAAATACTTATGTTGACAATGTCGCCTAATTTTTTTTTTTTTTTTTTTTGAAAACGGGGGGAAAAAAAAACAGATTACATAGTTGACACTGAACAATAACTCCTGCTAGTTTCATGCATTTCTGAATAAAAATAAATTAAAACTTTTGTCATAAAATTTGCCCTTTTGGATTTGAGAATAGCCTTAAGGGTATTTCGATTCAAACTGCTTATTTTCCGATTTATTTTTAAATTCATTTTTGCTCTCAAATCCATCAAACTGGCAAATTGTCCATTTTAGAAAGTACACAAAGTTCCATGATTGTCAATTCTTTGATAAATGCAGAAAATATTGCAAAAAAAGCAATCAAAAACATCATTTTGAAACTATTTTTAAAAAGCGGGAGATGTGGAAATGAAAAAAAGGGTCATACTAAGAAGATAACTGATTATAAATCAAATTCTAATGAATTGAGTGTAAGATGACATCACACGGCACATTTCTCTTCAAAAATCCCCTCAGCAAGCCTCGTGTTTTCTCTGAAATTGTATCAGAAAATTTCGAGCTGTTGAAGGTGGAAAAGCGTTTTTTCGAATACACCCTTAAAGCATCTGTAAAGTTCTTTATTTCACAATTTTCTTTTGGGTCAATCCATTTCAAGTACATATATGACATACATTTTGACCAGTCCAGCACTGGTCGCTCGACCATTTTTAAAACATCTGAAATTTTTTGTACAACAACCCTAACATGACGGAAGTTCAAAATGACCGTTATTTTAATTTTACTATTTTTTGTTTGTGCATGGCGGCCATCTTTGTTTCATCGTGTTTAGCGATTTTCTCAGATACTAGGATACACAAAATTGTGAATATCTAGTCTTTTATTTTCCCAATTGAAATGGGGTTTGCAGCATTTTGTTCAGAATAAAATAGGCTAAATGTATGGTGGTAGAATAATTTTGGAAAATAAAATTTTACAGTTGAAATTTTAGCACAAAATTTAAGAACCCAAAATTATCTGTTTGCAAGAGGAAATTTTTTATGCAGGGAAAACTGTCAAACTTACACAATTTTTTCTACAAATAGGTCAAAAGTGCTTGTACTCATACACCAAGTCCCAGATCTGAGAGTTGATTTCTCTTTGCAAAAAAAATTCCGAAATTCGTCAAAAATTTCCAAAATCGCACTTGATATCGCTGGTGGGGCACGAGATAAAATTCTGAAATTCTGGCTTTTGATAGTATTGTGTAGTAATGTTATGTGCAAAAAATTTCAAGAAGGAGATTTGACTACAAGTGGAGATATGACATGGACAATATGTGAAAACAATACTGCCAAACTATTGTAACCTACTATGTAATTGTTCAACAAGATTGTCAACCTTACACAATTTTTTCTACAAATATGTCAAAAGTGCAGTGCTCATACACCAAGTCCCAGATCTGGGATTTGATTTTTCTTTGCGAAAAAAATTACAAAATTCGTCAAAAATTTCAAAAATCGCACTTTTTAGGCTTTGATATCTCTGGTGGAGCACGAGATAAAAATCTGAAATTCTGACCTTTGATAGTATTGTGTAGTAGTGTTATGTACAAAAAATTTCAAGAAGGAGATTTGACTATAAGCTGAGATACAGTGATTAAAAAATGTTAAGAAATGCTATTATGAGTACATTAGGAGAAATGATATTAGTCTCATTTATTACAATATTTACATAGAAAATATCGTTTGTTGAAAACAGTTTAATAATAAATGTTTAATTTACAAAGATACTATATATGCTCAACAAAGAGCTTAACACTATTTACGAGAGATGTTATGAGTTCGACCAGTTACTGTTGTCAGTCCATCAGGCTGTTCTTTCTCAAACTTTTATTTGAACCCACACAAGTTTTGTCATCCCTTGTTAATTTGAATGAAATTCTCTAGGTTTAATAATTGAAACCATGTGAACTCTGTCAGTTGCAACCCATTGTCTGAAATTTACTTTTCCTGAAATGTGTACCGAGTAAAATTGTTGCAATAGCATTTCTAGTAGGTTTGTTCCTCTGGACAAATAGTGTATTGGCTTAGCATACATTCTGAATTGTTTAAATCACACAGACGCATTTGAAGAAGATATTTGTAATTAACATTTAACTTTCTACCATAAATTATTAATTTAAAATTTTGGAGGTATGAACAATTACATAGTACGTTACAATAGTTTGGCAGTATTGTTTTCACATATTGTCCATGTCATATCTCAGCTTGTAGTCAAATCTCCTTCTTGAAAAATTTTTTAATAACACTACTACACAATACTATCAAAGGCCAGAATTTAAAATTTTTCTATCGTACTCCACCAGATATCAAAGCCTAAAAAGTTCGATTTTTGAAATTTTTGACGAATTTCGGAATTTTTTTCGCAAAGAGAAATCAACTCCGAGATTTGGGACTTGGTGTATCAGTACACACACTTTTGACCTATTTGTAGAAAAAAATTGTGTAAGGTTGACAGTCTTGTCGAACAATTACATAGTAGGTTACCAATAGTTTGACAATACTGTTTTCACATGTTGTCCATGTCATACCTCAGCTTGTAGTCAAATCTCCTTCTTGAAACTTTTTGTACATAACACTACTACACAATACTATGAAAGGGCAGAATTTCAAATTTTTATCTCGTGCCCCACCAGAGATATCAAAGCCTAAAAAGTGCGATTTTTGAAATTTTTGTAGAATTTCGAAATTTTTTTCACAAAGAAAAATTGACTCCCCGATCTGGGACTTAGTGTATTAGTACACGCACTTTTGACCTATTTGTAGAAAAAATTGTGTAAGGTTGACAGTTTTTCTTGCATAAAAAATTTCCTCTTGCAAATGGATAGATTTGGAAAAAATCTTAAATTTTGTATTAAAATTTCACCTGAAAAAATTTATTTTTCAAAATTATTCTACCACCGTACATTTAGCCCGTTTTATTCTGAACAAAATGCTGTAAACCCCATTTCAATTGGGAAAATAAATGACGAGATATTTACAATTTTGTGTATCCTAGTATCTGAGAAAATCGCTGAACATGATGAAACAAAGATGGCCGCCATGCACAAACAAAAAATAGTAAAATTAAAATAATGGTCATTTTGAATTTCCATCATGTTAGGGTTGTTGTACAAAAAGTTTCAGATTTTTTAAAAATGGTCGAGCAACCAAAAAATATTTTCTGGACCATTTGAAATGGATTGACCCTTTTATTCTTCACTTTCAGAATCATCCTCATAATTTTCAGCATTACTTTCAATAGAGATAAATGCACTGAAGTCGAATGAAAATTGTAGGTAAATAAATGCTTGTCAGCTGTGTCGTATGCCTTTGTTTCAACATGACTGTCTGTCAGTTTAATAAATTCACAAAAATCTGTTTTTTCATTTTCATCTCAGACTACTTCATTATCTGAAATTCAAAAGCCAGTGCTTTTAATCTCATCTTCAAGTATCCCTTATTTGGAGTTTTCACTGTATAAATTAAATTCCATGCATTAGTTCTTGAAAAAGAGCTCCCATAAAATTTGTATCACAGACAGACATTTTGTAAAAACATTTTTTATGACATCTGACCTCTAAAACATGTAAATACATTGAAAACTGGAATTTAAAAAGTTTTCACAAATCAAATAATTTCTTCTTGTAAAGATAGAAGAAAGTAAAAGAAAAGATATAGTTTATTTAGAATGTGCATAAAATCTGTTTTATCTGCTTTCACACACTTTCTCATAAATGGCATCTGTTTACAGATTTGGTTCACTGTGGACTTGAATAAAGCAATTTTATGTACCTTTTAAATAGACTGTCAGCTATTGTTGGGTGCCCCTCAAATGATGTTTTAGATACGATATAGAAACATGCTTATTACAGAGATTTTTTTAAAGCGATTTGGTAAAACAGATTTCAGTATTTTAAAGATTTTTAGGTTCAAAATACTTCAGTTTTATGAACTATTGGTAAATGTGATTTTTAACTATGCATAGTTCCTAAAACTTAGTTTAAATGCTTGTTTACAGAGCACCACATATGGTATACTCATAATTACCAATCTTTTATTTTTGAACCAGAAACTTTAATAAATAAAATCAAATACTACATAGAAATAAGATAAATTTTATTAAATAAATTTCCCGGTCCAGAATATGTTTGCTTAGGGGAAGGGGGAGGTAAATGAAAGTTTGTCAACTATGCATACTAAAGCACAACAGCTTAAAGTTTTAATTTCTCGTAAAGACAAAAGTACCCAGATTAAAAAATAAATAAAAAGTTAATTAACTAACAGATGTGAATTTAATACTTTTTACAATTTTTCTGGTGTCAAATGTTTCCATTTAATATTAATGCACATAAAAACAAATCTCTAATATATATAAAATTAATTTGTGATTATTTTAATCTAAAAATTACAAGTAAAATAATGAATTTTTTTAAAAAGGTCTAATATCTGTAAAAATAGTGTTCACTATATTTTGAATTACACATAAAGTATAACTGTTAAACCTTAAGATTTCTTTGTACTATCTCTGAATAGTGATATTTGTGTTATTTAATTGCAAATGCATGTCATTAAATAAAGCACATCTCTTTTTGGAAACATTGGTACTCAAAAGTCAAAAATTAGAAAGTTGAGCCATTATTGTAAATTATTGCCCCATCTTTTTTAATATTTATTTATTTTTAAATGTAATGTAATTTTTATTATTATTAAACAGACAATTATTGCCTCATCTTTTTTAATATTTATTTAATTTTAAATGTAATATAATTTTTATTATTATTATTATTATTAAAACAGACAAATTAGTGTTCAGCAGTAGAGTTGATAAAAAAAGTTACTGGTCCACAGTCATTATCACTGGCTCGATACTTAAAATTCTACTAAGTATCTTTAACCCAGTGAGTAATACTCCTCCCTCCCCCCCTACTACTAGAATGTAAACTAAACTTCTTTTGTAGTTATCCATAATTATCAGAATAATAAAATGTAAAATTATAATTTGTAAAAAGGTATATAGTACTTAAGTATTTAAAAAAGTATACAGTACATAAACAAAAATTATTGATAACACATTTTATTTCTGATCATTTTTTCAACTGACTGTAAGAATTATTGCTAATTTTTTTATTATTATTATTTATTTTTTCAAATAAAAATTTGTGGTTTGTGTTTGGCTCAGTTTTCTCAGGGACAAGAAAATTTACATTTACCTGTCAGAGATGGGGAAAAAAGTTACCACCACTAAATCTTTTACATTAGTGTTCCAATTTAATTTTTGGTGGTCTCAGACCATTAGACCACCAAGGATTTTGAACACTGGTGTTTCTTTATCAAAGATAAATCATATTTTCCAATTTCTGAATGCATTCCAAATGTACAATCATTTTAAAGCATGGAATTAATTAGTAACATTAATAATCTGTCTTGTTTTGCTAGCTTTCTCATCATAAGTTAATATATAAACAGCTTTAAAATATGCATTTTAATTCTGATAAATTTTATTTACAGGAAAAATATAGTAGAAAAGTGCATACAAAAGAAAAATCAAATATTTTTACAGAGACATTGTACTTAAAAAATAAAACATAAGCTCAACAAATAGAAAATATTTTAGTGTAGTTAAAATCTAAAGGTTGTGTTTATAATCCCAGCTTCATTTCGCACTAATTAATTAAAAATAACGTTTAAAGTTAACATTTATAACAAAAAATATTCAGCTGCTTTGGCTTCAATACTTTAGTTCATAACAAAATACATACTTATTGCATAAAGTAATTCTTTAAAAAAATAATAATAATGAATTTTGTGTTGATGAAATTACATAAAACAACTTTTTTTTCTTTTTCTAAAGACCTTTGGTCCTTTGTGTAACAAACTTAGTACATAAGTGCCACAATATTGTTGCTTTATTCCAATATTCATTCATTGAAAACATCAAACAGAAGTCCTTTACCCTAAAAAAAAAAAAAAAAAATTAAAAAATATATGATTAAATATCATAAAATAAGAAAACATAACAAGGTTATTTAGATTTTTTTTTTGTGTGTGTGTGGGAAGCAAATATTAGAACCTGAATAACATGATATTCCCAGGGAAGGAGAGGATGTTGGATAGTCAATTTATTTTAAGCAGATATGAATTTATGTTTCATTTTTTCAGTCATCCCTCAAAATATATGTATGCTCTCTGGCTTTATCTAGCTTCCAGCTTTTCATCAATCAGACCACAAATTTTCCTGTTTTATGAACATTTAAATATATCCATATTTTTCAAATTCAAAATTTTTTATTCTCATTTTGCACACTTTCTTTTAATTTGCAATTACTATTGAAAATCTTGCGGCTCATTTTCCACCCATTTGCTGCTGACGTACAACTTTGAATTTTAGAATAGATGTGTATTTCTCAAGGCAATGCATGAATTAGACATTTAAATTTTAAAATTCAATCTCTAAGAAAGGGGACAACTTTACTTAAGGATTACTCAATTATAGTTTTATTTTCTATGGAGGAATCAGTATCAGCTTCAACAATGAATATTTATTGAAAGGTATTAAGGTTACCTCAATAGCACCAAATTTTGGACAATTTAGTGAAATGTTTTCAAATTTAGCAACAAAAACCAGGTGCCATATATGCTGCTGACTTTGCAAAACAGGCTAATTTGGCAAAATACCCATTTAAATCCATTAATCTTCCATATTCGAGCTAACTGCAATTTAATTTAAACTCCGTACATTTAAGTTATTTTCAAGATTCTCTCTTTTTAGTACATTTAAAAAAAAAAAAAAAAAAAAAAAAATACTAAGAATGTATTTGTAAAAAAATACAAAATTTTGCTCATTGGTGCACAAAAACAAGAACGTTAATAAGAACTTGTATAGTTAAAATAAAACAAATTCAATGTTTGGCTGTCATCTGCAGCCATCTTAAAAATGACTAAAAGTTGAGCGAGAGATAATATTTCTAATAAAATAAAATAAGAAAGAATCAAAAGTTTAAATATGTTGACACTTGAAATAAAAATTACGTATTTTAGAAATATCTTCTCTAGTAAAAATGCAGAAACACCCTTCAAAAACAGCATATAGAAAACAGAAGGTAAGACTTAATTTTCTGAGGAGAAATTTGAAAAATACAGATGCATTTTAAGCCCATGATTTTAATAACTAGAGAGGGTGATTGCAGTTTGACTAATAACAAACCTTAATAAAAAAAAAAAAAAAAACTTAAATGCTTTTAAAAGCTATGCCTTTCAGCATTTTTGACTTCAAATTACTAATTATTCTTTTAAAAACATAATTTTTACTTAAAATTATTATTATTATTTTATTGCACATTTTGAAAACAGTTTTTTATAAAAATTACTGTTCTAATATATTTTATTTTCTTGTATTTTTACACATCTGCATTTTTATATTTATTTAAAAACATCATTTATATGTTTGAAGAATTGCAAAATAATGTGCACTTGCGAAACTCACAGCTTTGCTTAGATAGTTGTTGATATATGCCAATCTTATTATGCCTATTTGCGTATCTTTGAAATGAATATGGACATGAGTACAAAAATCTAAGCGCCAGCGGGTATTTTACTAAAATTTAAAAGTTTTCTAAGCTGAAAATTTAATAGCATTCTAGCTGGAATTTTACATGAAATATTATACAAAATAATAATAATTAATAAATAAATAAATAAATTCAGTGGTGAGAGACTGCCTGCTGGTGCCTAGATTTTTGCACTCTTGGATTTGGATCTTATTAACAAATTTTGAATAAAATTTCATAGAAATCATAATTTAGAACTTTTGTTTAAAGAAACCAATCTTAACAAACATTTGTATTTTAAAAGTAGCTGTCATGTCAAATTTTTGGAAATCTTAATTTTGAATGCTTTTCATGTATTTTATCCATATAAACTTTGAATTTTCTTTAAAACTGTTCTGTACTATGCATAAAATTAACAGTTTTGTCAAAATCTGAGTTTCTATCCCCAACAATTTATTAGAAATTGTAATTTATAATTTTTTAGAATGTTTTTTGCTCATTTCACCCTTTTGAATTTTGATTTAAAAATATAAATTCTTCTGTGTATGCATTTGTATTTTAAATAGGGATAGGATGAATTGCGATGTGGCCGAGTAGCTGAATACCGAATATTCGGTCATATTTTAAGCCAATTACTAACTTTTTCCACTGAAAAAAGTAACTTTTGATTATAAATATATGCATATTAAAGCATGGCACGGCAATGCCATGCTTTATTTCCAGTGTGAACTTCCATATTAGTTTAGCACAGCATTTCCTATTGAAGAACGAGTTATTTACATTGGACATTTTTAGACTTTTTTTGTGCTTCTACAAATTTTCTTCATAACACTTAATTGTGTAAGATAAATTATCCTCCAATCAAGAAACCAAATTCCAGTCAATCGATCTAACCAAAGAGCCAGATAGCAGCTTGTACTCACTTGTTTCTCATCATCAAAGTTACAGAATCATTGATCGTATTTTCATATTAAATTAAATATCATTTTATTTGATTTCTAAGAATATTTTACATAGATTGTAGCTGTTTAGTGTTGCACATACTTTTAAAATTTCCTAAATTACTTATTTACTTTATCATACCATATGTTCATGAAGAATGTCAGCTCTCTTATTGTTTTTTAAATATCCAATACTTATATAAAAATAGTTTGTGTTTATATGCATTTCACATTAATGAATATAGATAATATTATTGTGACATTACAAAAGATAAAATGTCAATTTTTATAGCCTCGAGCTGAAATTAAGAATAGGGTCGATTTCTTTTAAGGATTATAATCTGGAAACAAATATTAAATTATATTTATATTCTTTTAAATGAAAATTAAATTTTCTGTAATCGTCTGCATGCAGTGAATACAATTAACAGTAAAGTACAGCGAAAAAGAAAAAAATAATTAAATCAAAAATGGGTATGTGTCAAAAATTGTCTTTATACTACACTAGTACATCAACTGAGTGAAATTTTATTGCTGAAATAAAAAAGCTTAAGTCTGCACTTTAGGTCCAAAAGTCAAAATTTTGGGTAATATTTGACATTTTTTCAAAAAAATTATAAAGTTCCCATAGAACTGGCTATTTGAAAATGTTAGTTACACTTTTATTATTAACTATTTAATATATTGAAACTGTAAAATAATATCTTTATTTTGTATAACTGGAGCAGCACTGATAACTTTTGGTTAAAATAATGGTGTTACTATTCTATATTGGGTATAAACAAGTTGTTTTGAAAAGAGATTTTACGTTGTTGCTTTCAAAACTATCCTGGACTTATCTCTTGGAAGTGGCTGCATTTCATGGCCCAACCATCCCACTATCTAGGTACAGTGTTTAATTTATACATTGAATTTTGATTTAACCGAAGGCTGGCACACGATTTCTATGTATCAACCTAGTTCATTTCTTCTTTGTATCCACAGACTTTGGATGATGCTGCCGTGACCTCCTTCATGTATATTTTTACAACTTGCATAAAAGAAGACAAACAAAGCAATGCTTGGAGATGTTATTAATAGAACCTATTCAGCTATCTATTGTATTATCTTTACGAAAATCACATCCAATTAATGCAGAGTGATTGGAAATTTTGTCACCACAAACATTTTTTCAAACAATTACATTTTTTACATAATGATCTTCTTCAAAGATGATTTTAGGTATTTCAACTTTGAATATTCTATCATATACTCTACATTTTGTTTTCATTATATGTTGAGAAGCAAGTTGTTTTATGTGATGGCAACTTCAGAGAGCATTGCAATCAATTTGTTTTGCATCTGAAAAGCAACCATTGTCCTAAATAAGTATTTTAGTTTTCGTTTTTACTTTTTAAGTACAGGACATTAAAACCGTAATTACTCCTAGTTTGCATTAGCATTTTCTTATTATGTGTATGAATTTACATGCATGCATCTTGCATTTAATTTTAAAAACAATGCGCACATGCATTTAGCTGACATACTCTCACACAATATGAAATAAATATGTAAATAGCATGTATGAAAAAATACTAAAAATAACAACAAAATTCCAAAGGAAAATTGCATAACAAAAATAATGAAAGATGAAATATTAAAATGATTTATAATGAAGATAAGGAAGATTCAACTATTACAGTTTGTTAAAATTGATTATGTAGCTTAATGAAAGTAATACAGTAGAACCTCGATCCATCGTTTTTCAAGGGGTGTGGGGAAAATAACTATGAATGCGGGAAAACGATGAATGTGGGTTAATTTCAAAATACGAAAAAACACAATGTTAATGCATTATTAATGCATGCAATGTACTAATAAATACTGATTTGTTACTTACTAAATTGTAAAAGTAATAATTCGAAGCTATAGAAAATGTTTATTTTTAAAAACTAATAGTTTTGTTTGACTTTTTGTTCATATTTTTTAAAATCAAAAAATAAATTTTCAAGGTGTACAATATTTTACTGGTCATTTTCTGTAATTTAATATGTATATATAAAAGTTCATACGGTTTCAAATGCTGTAATTGCATAAGACAGGGTTCGTACTGGTGCCTTAGCTTCATCGGCTTGCTTCTTCATCATTATTCTAATTTTTTTGTATTATCACACATTTCTCCTATGTTTAGGACACCACATGTCGCAACATCTTGATAAATGGAAACATAATTGCATCCTTTGCTATATACAACCACTTTTCATCTTTATTATTGTCGCCGTCACCAACACAAACGAGTTACTTTAGGATAAAAGAATTAATTCCAGTTTGTATGTCATATAGATTCGCATAAGTTACAATTTAATTTTGATGAATTAGAAAAATTTTACAACAATGAATGCAGGAAATGACTTTTTGAAGAACAATGTATGCAGGTTTTGTTAACATTATTTAAGTATAATTTGCGCAGGGGCCTTGGAAATAAAACGATGGATGTGGGAATGATAGATCAGGGTTTTACTGTATTCAAAGCAAGCAAATGTATACATATTTGATTATTTGGATTGGATGAAGCTATAAACTGGTACAAATATCAAAATAGACTTCCATTTTATTTTCTAACTACCCGAGTTGAATTTTCTTTTCTTCTCCCCCCTCCTCCCCCCAAAAAAAGTAATGGCTAAATAGAGTATTAATTATACAATTTCCTCAATATATAATACTACCTTTTATACACTATTTTACTACCACATTATTACTGGACAACTTTCGAGGAAGGGAAAATCCAATTGCATTTTGCTTCATTTTTTTGTGTAGTTATAAGTCAGTATAATTTCATTTTTATTTAAAAATAATTTTGCTGAAAGCACATGCAATATTTACCTCATTAACTTGTTCAGAATCAGAAGATGATATTGAAAATAAATCTTCATCATTTTCTGCTATTAAAGTATTAGTAACCTTCTCAACTTTTTCCTTATTTTTTTCTTTAACAGGATATTTCCGAGAATTTTTCTCTTCACTTATAGTTTCATTTTTGTTATCTTTTGAGTTATCCTTCTCAAACATATTACATAAGTATCTCCTATATTTTTGTCTTTTTAACTTTTCCCGATTTTTTGTAATCTTTTTGTTCTGTTTCGTGCTTTTTTGTTTTTGTTTTACAGATTCCTCTGAACTGCTTGAAAAACTTCTAATGCAACGTTTAAATTTCACACCACCATCTTCAACTTCCAGCTTAAATTTTGGAGATTTTTTTACTTTTTTTGTCTGACGTTCTCGACTTTCCTTTGTCTCCTTTTTTTTAACTATTTTTCCTGCTACAGATACACTGCCTAATTCTGCCTTTTTATAATTTTTTTCAGGTTCAATATCATAAGTAATGCAATAATCTTTAACTTTTAAACCATTGCATATAGCAATGTGATTTGACTTTATTGGAGTTTCATCAAAATTAATCTGTTTTGAAACTTTTTTTTCAATTTCACCTTGCTTATAAAATTCTCTCTTATTTAAATCCAATGTAGGCTGCATTTCTCCACCTGCATTTGTATATTGCTTTAGATTTTCATGGTAAATTAGAGATTTCCTTTTTGGCTTTTCATATGAAATGGCTTTGTATTTTTTTTCATTGTTGCATTGTTCTAGGTTCAATTTCTTCATTAGCCTGGTCCAGGGGTCAGTTTGCTTTGTATTTGATGAAGGAATTAAAGCTTGATTTATAATGTTCTGATTTTCCTCAGAATTATCATTCACTGAAAAACTTTCAGTTATAATACTCTTTTTTATTAAATGCTCAGCATCACTAAAATCATATTTATACTCTTCACCACTGTACATTGCTTTTGTGCTATTTCTACATGGCGTTTCATTTATTATGGAACCAGATTGTTTTACAATAGCAACAATTTCACTTTTATAATACTTTTCATTTTCTTTTGTTACAAATGTCATATTAGAATGAAATTCCGCTTCATGGTCAATGCTTATTTCATCAGTTATATCATCGAATTCTAATCCATTTTGCATCCATTCCTTTTGAGAAAAATTTTCCTGTGGAAAATAAAGTAATAAATTAATTGATGTATTAAACTAAATATATTAAAACTCATATGTGATAGTATCTTAGTTTATTTTTTAAAAGTAATAAAATAAGAAAACAATCATATAAATGAACAAAAAAAGTAACTTTTTATTAACATTATTTTATAAACATTCAGTGTAGCGATGGGCGATAACATGGAGTTTTTCTCAATTTTATGAACATCTTGATAACTTTTGATTGTGTAAAATTGTTCTCCATGACTCCAGTTTGCAATGGCTTTTATACCATACAGGATTCAATTTTATCAAGAGTCGTCTGCAGGTGAATGAGTCAGTGTTAATAAAGACACGACAGATTTACTCGCTAGTGAGCCCCTCCTTTCATTGCTGTCTTTAATTTATATGCAATCTTGTAATATGAAAACTCGAACTGGGTCCTCGTTGTATACGGCATCATATACCAAACACAGTGTGCACGCATAATAAAATCTTGTAAACAAAAAAAAATCTCGAACCGAAGAAACCTTGGGGGTGTGAAAGGTGGGGAAAGAAGCATAAGAGCTGTATAATATGAATAAGTGGGCATACTGCTTCCCAACTATATATCACATGAAAAGTACTGGCAAAATTTAGAAAAGTGCCCCTGCGAGGGCAAAGTGGAATGAGGTTCGCCGAAGGTGTATAACATCAATAACATGAGTAATGGTCACAGCCCTTTCCAACACTGTACACATGAGGGGTCTCGGCTGAATTTTAACTCCCCCTCCCCCCCCCCCCAAGGTAGGGAATTAGGAGTAAATTTATAAGATCGAGGTACATAAGATCAATAAGTAGTCACAGGTCAAACTACAACTTACTGGTTCTCTAAATTCTGTATATTATAAATATTATTTACTGTAAGCTCTGTAAAATAAATAATGGCATTTCAGGAGGGCCGACAGAAGTGAAAACTTGAAAAATTGCGTGTGTAAATTTTTTATCGCCAGGAAATATTTTATTGTCCAGGAAATACAAAGAATAAGTATTCGCTGTAAATCAATGCCTACATGTGAGAGGACAGAGTCCCAGCAGTAGGGAACAATATTTATATGGCACAGATGTCATACACACACCACATTGGCACGATTTTTTTCAGATGCCGATTTGGCGAAAACCTCGTAGAGGTTTGAGAAATTTAAATTTCAACCCATTATGGGTCTGTAACGTGACCTCCTGGAGTTGAATTTCAGGACGGGGGGGGGGGGGGGAGGAGAAAGCGATAAGAGGGTGAATTTTTTAAATCATAGCTATTTTGACAATAAATATCATTTTAGATGTGGAGGTTTTTTTTAATGGAAATCTTCGGTAAATATAACTTATTAAATATAATGATTTTAAAGTGGGGGGTGCATCATTTTTAAGTGTATTCTGGAGAAAATGGGTGAACCCACAGGTGACATGTAAATTTCAACCTCTTTTTTGGACCCGTCATGTTATATCTATCTATCTATCTATCTATCTATCTATCTATCATCGGAATTTTTTCGAAGCTCTCTTTCATTTTACGAATATTTCTCCTCCTGGAGTTGAATTTCAGGAGGGAGAGGGGAAGCAATAAGAGGATGAATTTTTTTTTTTTTTTTTTTTTTTAAATCTTAGCTATTTTGACAATGAATATCATTTTAGATGTGGTTTTCAGAGGAGCGATCCGGTAAATATTTCATAAATACAAAAGTTTAAAATGAGGAATGCGTGATTTCCGGGTGCATTCTGGGAAGAAAAAGTAACATTGCGGCCACAGGTGAGGAGTAAATTTCAAAAATTTTTTGGACCCGTCATGTGATATGTCATAGGAAAGGTTTCGGAATACTCTTTCATATTATGGACCTTTCTCTTCCTGCAGTTTAATTTCAGGACGGGGGAGCGACGAGGAGTGAATTTTTTTAATCGTAGCTATTTCGAGAATAACTATCATTTTAGAAGTGGTTTCTTGATGGAACCTTCTAATAAAAATTGCTAATTATAAACATTTTAAAGTGGGAGATGCGTGATTTCCGGGTGTTTTCTGTTAAGAAAAAGTAAACCTGCGGGTGAGAAGTAAATTCCAAACTTTTTTTGGACCCTTCATGTGATTGATCATTGGAATGTTTTTCGAACCACTCTTTCATATTATGAACGTTTCTCCTCCTGGGGTTGAATTTCCGCAGGGGGGAGGGGAGCGATGAGGGGTGAATTTTTTTAATCGTAGCTATTTTGAGAATAAATTTCATTTTAAATGTGATTTTTTGATGGACCGCTTTGGTAAAAATATTTTATTAAATATAAACATTTTAAAGCGAGGCTAGATGATTTCCGGATGTACTCAGGAAACAAGAAGTGGACAGTGGAGTAGTGAGGAGTAAATTTCAAACTTTTTGTGGACCCGTCATATGACGTATCATCGGAAAGTTTTCAAACCACTCTTTCATATTATGAATCTTTTTGCTCCTTTCCTCAATTTGGCCTCCTTACACTTTTCAAACTTTTTTGAAATCATTTCGTTTTTGTGAATTCCTTTCGTATTTTTTTTTATGGCGACTTCCAATATATAATTTATAATGTATGAAAAATTCACAAACAGTGAGGACAGGCTGTATTCCGTGTGTTGCAATAGTTGGAATTCTAAGGGGAGTGTTTTTATATCTTTTGTTGACTCCTCTTTCGTGATATATCATTAGAAGCTCTGTAATTACCATTTTATTTTATATAGACCCCTTGCACGTGACGTCACATGCTTCATCTGGTGCCCAAACATAAGGCAAATGTGGTGTTTTCACATTTATAAAAAAGGTAATTTGCGCTTAATTTTTTAAGTATTTAGAAAAATAATGCAAGAATAAGAAAAATCAAAATTAAACAGAAAGACCACAGTTGCTTTAAACGGCAAACGGGGAGTTATGATGGTTTGTTTGGGCTCCAGATTATGGCGTCATGTGCACCAGACAAGAGGAACAGCCGCTGTTGTGACGTCAATGCAAGGGGGGTCTATACCTCCCGCGCTCATCCCCCCCTCACTTTGCCCAGCGGGAAGCACTTTAATAAATTTAACCGGCACCCATCATGCGATGTATTGTTGAAAAGCCTGATGACCATTTACTCATATTATGCATTTTCATTGCTCCTGCACTACTTCCCCCCCCCCGGGTGGTCCGTTTAATGTATTTTAATAGTCTTCTAATAATGTAGGAATTGTAGATCGTATCTCAATTGATGTACAAAAATCAATAAAAGATTTTGATCACTTTTAATATCCTTTTAGTTCATGTTCTTTACACTAGGAGTGCTTTTGATTATTTTTTCTTTGGCATTTTGCTACTCGCGACTTTACAACTTTTTGCAACCAAGGAACGCCGTTACATGACTTTTCTACTATTGCAGCTCCATTATAACATCCTTTTGGTTTGTTGTTGTTTTTTTAAATTCATTTGTTTTCAGTTACCATGCATTTACTAAATTATGCTTTTTAAACATGTAATAACAAAGATTTTAATAATACATTGTTAAACATCTCGATTGTAGATTTTCGAAATTAATCGATGACTTTATCGAATATACTTTTTTACGATTACGATTTTTATCGAATAGGAAATTTTCGAGAATCGCCCATCACCAATTCAGTGTAATATTTGACACTAGTAAATTATATCCCCCCCCCCCCGATCTCAGACACGATGGGTGTATATACAAATTTAGAAAATGCCCCCTTGAGGGGGCAGAGAGGGGAGGATGGCGCACCGGACGTGGAAAATATGAATAAGCAGTTTAAGACCTTTCCAAAGATATGTCACATGACGGGTGTTTACGAAATTTAGAAAAGTACCCCCTGGGAGGGCTCCTCCTCCCAGGGGGTACTTTTCGCATCGTACTTTCCACCTCAGGGCGCATCGAATGCGTAAAAATTTATAAATGGTCATTTTTTTCTAACAATATAGCACATATGGGTGTCATCAACATTTAAAAACATTCACATCAAGCAAAATTTTAAGATTTGCAGCAGAGGGAGGGGGCGCATTCACATGAATAGTCACAGGGCTTTAGAACGATGTATCACACGGAAGGTGGTAACCTTCACCAAAATATACACCGAATACGTTTCAAATTTTATAAATAGTATTTATAGAAGTTCCGTGTAAAAAAAAAAAATACCGCGTCAATGTCTGCCGAAGTCTACCGAAGGATACTGTGCCGAAGTGTGCCGAAATGAAACGACGTTAGCCGGAGTGTTAGGTTTTTTTCTCGTTACGGAATTTCTAGATTCGGTCGCCGCGCTCAAAGCCCGCGATAAAAGCTATGTAATAGCTTAAAAACTAAAGAAAATTTCTCTTAATAGTTTTAAAAAATTAATATTGGTTTTATTTATTTATTTATTATTATTAAAACCATAATTATTACATTTCATTTTTGGTCTAAAAATAAAAATATTATTAGTGGGGACACGCTTTTGTAAAAAAGCGATCCTGAATTTTAAATGTCCTGGGTCCCGCGGACCCAGTATGTTTCAAGTCCAGCGGCATCACTGGCCCTTACTGCTGTTGCGTCTATACTGAATGCGCGCCTGCTAGTTGTCTTCTCATTCATACACTTTGGATCGCGCGTTCTCAAAGCTTGCATAGCGGTCAGACTTCCACAGATCTTAGGTCACGGTCGCGATAATCAGATTCCCGGTCGATGACACGATGCCTTCTGATTCTAAAAGAACATGCATAAATAATAATAATAATAATAAAATGGCCAAAAGAGAGGAAAAATGTAAGAAAAATAATTTTGATTTTCTAACTAGGGATCATTTTGTCCCATAATTTCCAAAAATTCAAGACATTCCTTTCCAACAATGAAAAAAAAAAAAATCATTATCAGAAAATCCAGGCATAAAAAGTATCGCGAATTTCAACAAATGGTCGCCGAAAATTTTCGTATATCATTTGCGAAGGGGAAAAAAAATAAAACCACGCGAATTTTTTAAAAGAATCGCGGGGAAAAGCTTACGAATCGCAATAAAAATAGTAATTTTGACAAAGGATCACGGAAGCAAGCGTTAATTCTACTAAAATGTAGCAGACAAAAGCGTGAATTCTGTCAAAGTACCAAGGAAAGATGCGAATTTTGTCAGAGTCGCAGAAACGATGTAAATAAGAATAAAAAAAACGTCGAGTTTTGTAAAGAAATCATCGAAAGTACGCGAATTTTGTCAAAGGGCCATGGAAAAAACGCGAATTTTGTTAAATGATCGCCAACAAAAAGCGAATATTGTCAAATGAAAGCAGAAAAAATGCGATTTTCCCCCCAAATAGCCGCTGAAGAAACGTAAAATTCATCAAAGTACAACAGACAAAAAGCGCGAATTTCATCAAAGAGTCGCCGGAAAAGCGTGTTTTTTTCGCGATCTTTTGACGAAATTTGTCGTTTATTCCGATTTCTTGATAAAATGTCCCTTTTTTCAAGATTCTTTGTCAAAATTCACAGTTTATTTTCGTGATCCCTGAACGAAATTTGCATATTTTCACGATCCTCTATCAAAATTCGCGTTTTCCCCTCAATCCCATAACGAAATTGGCGATTTTTTTTCCACTAATTTACAAAAATAATTTTTTTTTTGATTATTTGTCAGAATTTGCGATATATTTCATGTAAGATTTTTAGAGTAGCGACCTGAAATTTTTTAATTTTTGGAAATGACTGCCTTAATTTTTCTTAATTTTGGAAAAAATCTGACAGAATCACAGAGGTGTTCCGAAGAAAGAAAAAAATAATTGAAATTCACAGGAAATTTTCTGAAAAAGTTACAATGAAGGTGGGAGAAAAGAGGAGGCGATTCCACTGTCGTTACGAACCATGTGCTTTTTTTTTCGCGCTTCTTTTTCGAAATTTGCGTTTTTTCGAGATTAAACGTGACAAAATTGGCGGTTTTTCGCTATCTTTTGACGAAATTTGTTATTTTTTATGATCTGTGAATAAAATTTGCCGTTTTTCGCGATCTTTTTATGAAATTTGTCGTTTTTTCGTAATTTTTTTTAGCAAAATATGCCGTTTTTTCGCGATCTTTTAAAAAAAATCTGCTTCTTTTTGCAATCTTTTAACAAAAGCGGTCCTTTTCGCGATCTTTTAACAAAAATTACCTTTTTTCAATTTTTTG
This sequence comes from Maratus speculifer, assembly GCA_964019185.1. Classification (NCBI taxonomy): domain Eukaryota; kingdom Metazoa; phylum Arthropoda; class Arachnida; order Araneae; family Salticidae; genus Maratus; species Maratus speculifer. Next base: position 82,477,200 of record OZ025296.1, read on the forward strand.
ACGAGATTTTTTGACAAAATTTCTGTTTTTCCACGATGTTTTTAACCGCTAGATTCTAGATATAACTTTATAAAAATAAAAAACTATATAAAAATGCCCTTAAAAAATAAAAATACCTCGAAGAATGTAAAAAGTGCCCTTTTCAGAACAGTTGCGCCCTGCCCCTTTTTAAACCTGAGGGAAAATCTGGTACACAAGTTAAACCTCAAAACTGTGGCTGACCCTCAGTGCATGAATGTATGAGGTCTCAAATATGGCGTTTTTTCACTTTCTGCGACAAAGTTTGACGAACCACGCGGGGTTGCACTGAAGGTAAGTGATGAAATGTACATAATAATTCAATTTAGCTACTAAATGTAACGTTATAATCACAAAAATTACTTTGGCTGATGCTTAATGCACTGAATACAGAAAGATGTCGATTCGAACACAATTCACATATCTTCTGAAATCATTAGAAGAAACCACCAAAAAATTTCGGCAAAATAAAAAATGATGTGTATAATGACACCCCGTTTTCTGCCTGACTCTTATAAAAATCTGCTTCTTTGATGAGGGATAAGAGGGGCACTATGAGCCCTTCTTTGATTGTGCCCTAAACAATATCTTCGGCTTCCTGGCTGGTTTGACTTTCAGATTATAAAATATCTAAGGCAGAGTTATATTCATTAAAAAAATAAATAAATAAAAAAGTAATAACACATTGAAATTTTATCAACCAAATTAAAATAGCTTAAAAGCAGCTATTTACAAAAATTATGGTGCTTACACTTCTGTAAGTATAATTAAAAAATTAAATTGGATAGATTAAGCTTTCAATTAAGTCGAAGTATTTTAAGCACTATAAACATTAGCGAAATTGCATTTTCAGTAATGTTTATATGGGGTGTCCATTACTGGAAAATTATTTAAGCATCCCTCTAATGAACACCCCTCTTAAAACCTTAAAAATAAATGAAATTTTATAAAATGCTATTAGTTTATAAAATTCAAAATTTTTTTTTTTTTTTTTTTTTTTTTTTTTTTTTGCTAATCTTCAAAACAAAAAGTTGAAAATTTTGCAAGAAAATAGTTTTTTGAAAGAACGCAGCTCTTAACATGTTCATTAAGATTTTCACTGAAGAACAGTGAAACTTCGAAACATTATTTTCTGTCTTTTGATTGGTTTCATTAAATTTGTCAATAACTATAAAATATGTAAGGGGAAATTAAGAAAATAAATAATAAAAGCTAAATTTTTATAGGTTAATTTATTTATAAACCAAAAACATTGAGAGGTGTCATTTACTGGCACATCTACCATAAGGGTCTTTCCACGTCAAATGAGCAAAAATTTTAAAAAAGTCGTGGTCCCATGGTAACCGATTTTAATAAAATTTCATACACGGATTTTATTCATATTCAAATAGAGCTCTGCAAAATATCTTGACAAAAATTAAATAATTTTAGCAGTTTTGGACTTTTAAAAAACTTGTGATGTAGAACGGCATGTGTGCAATCGTCAAATGTTGCAAGTTTAAAGCTCCGTATCTTGAAAAATATTTAACATAAATGAATTTGGCTTGCAATTTCATAGCCTCTGAATAATTATCTTTTTATTTATTTAGCAATAGTAATCTGGTAACAACGTAATTAATTTTAAATGGGTTGTTAAAATTGAAAATTTGTGAATTTTGAGAAAATTCGAAACATTATAAAAATTTTAAAAAATGATAAAACAGGTGAGAAATTGGTGCATGATACAGTATTATATATGAAGATTGAATTCCCCAAGTTTGATAATTATCATTTAATTCCTTCATCTTCAAAAAAACTTAGAAACTTTAAAAAAAAATTACAAAATCGTATTTTTTCCTCTTATTTATGTTCGAATAATGAATAAAGGACAGGTGCGTCCTTAACAATATTGCACAGACATAAAGATTAATAAGTCCATAATATGCTCGAAAAATTTTAATAGTGCCTTTTGATTCCTAACATTAAAAAAAAAAGGATTTCAAAAAGGTGTTTTCACGCAAATTTTCCTTTGAATTAGCGCGCTTTTTAAAAAGTATTGTACGATTTAAATTTAAAAATAGTACTGCCATCTATTGGATTTTAACAATACTAGATAATTAATCCTTCAATTCTCATTGCTTTTATTATAAGTCTGAAAGGAAAAAAAGAAAAGAAAAGAAGAAAAGGCGAGAAGCAGCATTTGAATATTTAAAATAGACACTTTTATCTTTGATATCAAGTAATTTGAAATGATATAAGAGATTTCCTTCATGACTAAAAGAGCAATAGAAAATAATGCCTTTTCCCGTCCTTTTTTTCATAATTTATTTTTTTTCACATTAAGGAATAAAAAAGGCATATATGAAACTTCTTGTGTTCAAAATATATACTTTTATTTAAAATGTCAAATAGTTTTGAAGTCATAACCCCTGTCCTAAAATTTTTATGAGGAAAAGAAATATTGAATTTTCTTCTTTAAAATTTTCCTTTTCTATATTTTTTCTCAGTAAGGAATAAAAATCCAAATCCTAAATTACGCCAATCTCTTACTTAGTATCCATTCTTATCTGAAAATAATTTATGATATAGTTTTTTTTCATTCCTAACGCGAATAATACAGATTGAAATTTAAAGCATGTAAACAAGAACTTGATTTTGTATCAACTTTTAAAGTGAATTTACATGCTTAAACAATCTGTCCTGTAATCTCTTATTTTGCATTTCTTCATAAATAAACATGTTGTACTCATATGCCAATTTTCATTCAAATCTGTGACATCGCAGCCACAACTAATTTGCTCATTTCGCCTGGAATGACCCATAAGTGTAAAAACTTCCCAAATTATATTCATCTTAGATCTTAATGCTTTATTAGTCATTTTAAACATTTAGAAAATTTATGATTAAATCATTGATTAAAATCATGATTTAATCGTTGATTTAAACCAATTGATAAAATCGCTGATATCCCTATTCCTGAGCAATTCTAAAATTTTTGTTTTTATCTGAAAACTACCACAGGCCACCCTATTTTAAATAATTTTCATTTTATATGTATGCACCTTAAGAAATTTTGTCACATTTTATTTGTGTTTTTTACATGAATTTTAAAAAGGCGAGTTTTTTATATTTTCAATAAATAGATATTTACATACTTCTCATAAATTTTGTTGATTTTCTAATAAAAAATCGTAAAGCATACCGATTTACCCCAGTAAAAATTCTATTTTGGGGCGTCTTCAGCTTTTTTAATTAAGAATATATATGAAATTCATTTTAACAATAACGTTGCAAGACTGGTCAAATCATAAATAAAACTTTCACATTAAAAATGAAAGTATATGTTAAGTATAAACTGTTAATGTAATAATAATGTAAACCGTTAATGTAATAATGTTAAGCATAAACTAAGCTATAAACTGTTTTTAATAACTGATGTGTTGTGAAATAGAAGCAATAAATAAAATATTCTCTAAAAGTCCACTGCTTAAAGTAAGATTGAGTTTTGGATTTGTTGCAAATATGCATTAGATATACAGTAGAGGACCTATTATCCGGAATTCCGAAATCCGGAAGGACCCGAAATCCGGAAATGAAGGCGATTGAGAACGGGATGAATCATGAAATGAATGAATCATGAATCTTTGATTAAATGTACGTTTTTTCGAGATTTTTTAATAGATTTAATTCTTTTTGGCTTTTTTTTTTTACAAAATTCACCTTTTTTCTGCGTTTTTTCGACAGAATTTACGTTTAAAAAAAAACGTTAATTCTTTCAAGTATTGCTTCAAGTATCAAAATTCATTTAAAGATTCATGATTCATTCATTTCATCATGATTCATCCCCATAAAAAACGCAATTTTTTCAAGTATCGTTAAGAAAACTCTGCAAATTCGTCAAATATCGCGATAAAACCCTGTAAATTTCGTCAAATATCGCGATAAAACCTTGCAAATCTCGTGAAATATCGCGAAAAAATCTTGCAGATATCTCGCAAAAAATGCAAATTTTGTGAAACGATCGCGGAAAAATCCCGTGTAAGCACCCCTCTCTAATTATTTTACGATTTTTCGTCACGTTTTGGGGGGGGGCGGATTAACGGTATTTTACGGTAATATATATATAGCCAGTTAGCAAAACGTCCGGATTTTGAACAGCTCTGAATTTTGGATGTCCGGATTTGAGACTTTGTACTATAGTACAAGAATCAAAGTTGTAGCTTAGTGTTTTTTTCCACAGACTTCTCATACAACACACTTTTCATTCATATTCTAGATAGCAGTGCTATAATTTTGTTATTATTTTTTAATTTTCTGTGTTTTTGTTTTATTTTGGGGAGTGTCAAGTTTCGGACGGACCCGAAATCCGGAAAATTCCAAAATCCGGAAAACCCTCGGTCCCGACGATTCCGGATAATAGGTCCTCTACTGTAAAGGGTTAATTTATAAATAAATTCAAAATATATTAAATATTGTATTATCATTGGAAACATCTCTGTACATAATTTTTATAATTTTATCATATCAAGAAGTGGAGGAATAAAAAATCACAAAATTCCATCTTTATTTACAAAAACTAAATTAAAATTCAAAGTAAAAAATACTCAATATCATGTATAATTTCATGATTTCAGTCCATGTCGTTTGAAAAAAAATTCCATTATAACGGGTTAACCTGGCACTGAGCCTCATTATCGAAAACTTACTGCTTTGATTTATGTTTGAATGAGAATGTTAACTGTGAATTTATTTTTTTAAATCATAACTTTTTGCTTTTTTAAGATGCGACAATAGCAGAGAAAGAGGTAAGTATTATTTAAACTATGTTTTTATGGATTTTTAAATTGTTTTTAAAACATATATCGATAATTTAATTAATATCAAATAATAAAAGATATTCAAAATAACACAGTCTTGCAAAATTGAAGTTTTGAAAAATACAAGGATGTTTCTGTTGATTTGAATTTTATTTGATATGCTGATTTTGAAAATGACCTCTATTTTTTTCCCCCATCACGTCAGAAATTTTTTGTAAAATCGATATCAATATTTTTGCTAAATCTTATTTGAAAAGGTATTGCCACGAACACTTTTACATATACTATCTGCTACAGTGATTTTTATCCATTTAAATCTATGTAAAACAACCGTTTCTTAGGGAGGCAAATTGATTTTTCAGTAATCGATTATTTTTCCATAGGTTTAAAAGGAATGAAAATTATTGTTGCCAGATCGCATTTTTTTTTAAATTCAATATTGAGTCTTATCACGGCTGTCCCACTCACCAATGTAATGCAATTTCTTTCTATGTCTCATACGTACATTTAAATATTTCAAAATTTAGTTACACGTGTTAATACCCGTTAACATTATTAATTCAATACTATACCAACTATGATTTACATCTTAAATTTCTGCTTCTGTCAATTAATCGGAATAAAAACGAGTTTCCGTATCTGCACGAACCGATGAACAGTAGAACAATATTAGGATTTTTTTTTCAAAATCAGGAAGGGTCTACTCGTCGTACTGGGGAAAAAAATAGTCCAGTTCTATGCATAACATCAAACACTTTTTAATGGTAAAATAATAAAAATGGCACAGACATCGCGATTATAGCGCCTCCTTCCGGCGAATATTTTCAAATTCAGGGAGGGTCTGCTGACAATAATTAAACACTTATACAAAAAATTTCATTCAATTCTATGCATAACTTCATACACCTTTCTGTGGTAAAATATTGAAAATGGCTCAAAAATCGCTATTGCAGCTAATCCTTCCAGCGGATTTTTTTTAAATTCAGAGAGGACAAATTAAGCCATATCCAAACACTTACACAAAAAATTTCGTTCAATTGATGCATAACTTCATACACTTTTAGTTGGTACAATATTGAAAATGGCACAAAAATTGTTATTGCAGTGCCCTTGCCGGCGGAATATTTCAAAATTGAAGGAGAACCTGCTTGCCACAGCTAAAAACATTCACAAAAGTTTTGGTTCAATTCTATGCATATCTTCATACACTCTTTGGTGGTAAAATGGTGACATACGGACACACAGGCAGACAGACGTTTTGTAAAAACATGTTTTTTGGAATATCTGACACCTAAACGTGTAAATCCGTCGAAAACAGGAAGTCGAATAAAATTTCGATCACAATACTTATTTCTATTAAAAATAGAAGAAAGTAAATAATGCTTAAAAAATGTATAACCTAAAACCAAACTAATTCCAAGTCTAGCATTTTCTTTTAATATACGCTAAAATGATTAATGCCAAGTTTTATCACATTTTTAGGATCTTGATATTTTATGATTGTTTTTACTTTCTTTCATCTTCAATAGAATTAAAGTATTGTAATCGAAATTTTTTTTCGACTTCCTGTTTTCGACGGATTTATACGTTTTAGGGGTCAGAGATTCCAAAAAACATGTTTTTACAAAATTTATGTCCCGTGTTTCCGAATGTTGCCATTCTACCATCAAAAAGTGTATGAAGATATGCATAGAATTGAACTAAATTTTTTGTGAATGTTGGCAGTGGCAAGCAGGTCCTCCTTCAATTTTGAAATATTCCGCCGGTGCCATTCTGAATACTGTACCGACCAAAAGTGTATGAAGTTATGCATCGAATTGAACCAAATTTTTTGTGTAAGTATATAGCTAGTTGGTCCTCCCTGAATTAAAAAAAATATGCCGGAAGGCGGCGCTGCACTCACGAATTTTGTGCTATTTTCAATATTGTACCATCTAAAAATATATGAAGTTACGCATAGAATTGAACCAAATTTTTTGTGTAAGTGTTTGGCTATTACTAGTTGGTCCTTTCTGAACTCGAAAAGGATCCACCGGAAGGGCACACTGCAATAGCGATTTATGTGCCATTTTCAATATTGCACCATCTAAAAGTGTATGAAGTTAGGCCTAGAACTGAACTAAAATTTTTGTGTATGATTATTTTTTGGTATCGCAAGTAGGTCCTCCCTGAATTTGAAAAAATCTGCCTATTATTCTATTGTCTATCGGCTCGTGCAGAGACGGAAATTCGTTTTTACTCCGATTAATTGACTGAAGCAGAAATGCATAGAATTGAGCGAAAATTCTTTATGTAGCTGTTTGGCTATGGCTAGTAGGTCCGCCCTGAATTCGAAAAAACTCCGCTGGAAGGGAACACTATAATCACGATGTCTGTGCCATTTTCATTATTTTACCACCAAAAAGTGTATGAAGTTATGCATAGAATCAAACTACAATTTTTGTGTTTCATTATTTGTGGGTATGGCAAGTAGGTCCTCCCTGAATTTGGAAAAAAAATCTGCCTATCATTTTATTGTCCATCGGCTTGCACACAGACGGAAACTCGTTTTTACTCCGATTAATTGACTGAAGCAGAAATTTAAGATGAAAATCAAAGTTGGTAGAGTATTGAATTAAAATTGTTAAAGCATTAACATGTGTAACTATTTTTTTTTAAATATTAAAATGTACGTATGAGATAGAAGAAAGTTTTGGGATTGGCAACTAGTTTTTTAATTGGATTATATTGTACTAAAGCACAGTACCTTGAAGGGAAGTTTATCTCTGTTGAAAAGGAACTGTATTTTGAATATTTTGTGTAGGAGATTAAACATACTAACATACTTATTGATAATTAAAAATATCTAAAATATTTTTCTAAGCAGTGTATTGTTTTAAGCATCGCTAAATTGTGTGCTGAAATTTAATGTAATAAGAACTTACCTTTGGTGTTATAAAGCCTGCTGTACATCTTTCCATTGTCGCTAGAGTTTTTTCTACAATGCTTTTAGATTTATATGGAACTATTTCATTAGACTGCATATTATTAGTTAATATTTGTAAATATTTGTTTTCTGTATCTTGTATTTTATATTTTCCATCATATTTATTTCTTTTGTCCATTATACTAACAGTTTGTGTCACTGACGGATATACATCTACATCTTTCATACTTTGTTTTCCTACCGATAGTTTGTTCAATGGCACAGTTTTTGCAATACTATTTGAAAACGGTGCATCATTTGTTTCTCCAAGTAATTCTTTTTGTAACATTTCCCAGGTCTTCTTTTTAGATCGTGTTGTTATTCCATAATTCATAATACTTTTTGCACCCTTTGTAGGAGTAAAAGCTTTCTCTATGTTTTTGCCATATTCAAGTAGTTTGTTTTCTGTTCTTTTGTCAGTTTTACCCTGTCGTCGATTACATTTCCTTTTTTCATTGTTTAGATACTTTTCAGTTGTATCTCTATTTTCTTCCATCAAAAAGTCTGGTTGATAAGGGTCTGAAATGAAATCTCTTTCTAGTGTTCTGTTATCCATATTTAATTGACAGTTTGCTGTTTTATGGCATATATCAAGTATATTCTCAATTTTGTTTTCGTATTTTTTCTTATTTCCAGCTGTTCTTTTACCTTTACCTCTCCCCTTTTTTTCAAAACAAATCTGAAGACCCTCTGATGAAGTAATATCCATAATATCTTGATGTGACTTATCTGTTTCTAGTTTGTTTTCTGCTTTATATTTTGCAGGAGGTTTTTGATCTTTAAATATATTTTTAAAGCTGTCTTCAATTTCTTTAAAATTGGAATCAAAACATGAACTATCTGAATCTATTAAAATTTCTTCACCACTGTAAACATTTTCCAACTTTTCTATTTCTTTAATCTTTTTTGATGCAACTAAACTGCTACTGCGTAAATTTCTTGATTTTTTTAAAGGAGTAATAATGCTTGAAAAATCTATGAATATTTCCTCATTTTTGTGGGAATTTTTCCTTCTCGTATTGCTTTTAGTTTTGATTTTCTTATTATTCTCTTCTGCCTTATCAAAATTATTTAAGATTGTTATTTCTTTATCATTACATTGTGATCTATTGTTTATTCTCTTATGTTGATTATTTAAATTTGAAAATTTGTTTTCCGACACGGATTTAGTTTTAAGAGTTAATGAGTCTGAGATTATACGAGTTACTTTATTTTTATTTTTTCTTGTGATCATCCTTGTCTTTTTAGAATTTTCGGTATCCTTTTCTAATATTCTTCTTTTTAACTGAATCATTGAATTAACAGGTTTGTTATCATTGTTTATTTTTTTCTGTTTAGTTTCATCACTAAGATCAAGCACATTATGCATTTCCTTATTATTTATATTTTTATGAATATTCTCTTTATATTTCTTCTTTTTACTTGAAGGATGCTCATCTTCCATTAAATGCTTTTGTTTTGAAACAATCGGATCACTTGCGATCATTGTTGAATTTTTTTCTGGTTTAAAGACACTTATATCAAACGATCCATTAAAGAATTGTTCAATTACAATATCTGGTGATACATCGTTTCTTTCCTGAGCATTTTGATCAAGAATTTTTTCATTCTTTCCTGTTTTTTCAATTTCTTTTAGCAAAATTTCGTTTTTATCTTTTGTCTCATCAAAATTTAAACCTATATTTTTATTAGCAATTGAATTTTGAAAGTAACTACTGCTTTCTGTTTCTATATTAGAGTTATCTGCATCAACATCTAAAAGAGTGTAATCTTCTCTGTCTGTGGCTGCTTCTTGTGGATCTTTTGTCCACGAGTATTCATTCATTTCAGAATTTATACCATTAGTTTTACAATCAACAGATTCACGAGTCTTTGCTTGTACTACTAAAGGTTTCTTTGTTTCTAAATCATTTTCTAAACTATTTTCATTATCAGAAGTATATGCAAATGTAGCAGGACTTTCAGGATTACTGTCTTCTTCATCATGTTGTACTGGAAATCTAGTTTGAAGAATTTCTTCATCACTGCTTGAGTCACCTGATACTGCACTGTCATTAAGAGTTTCTTGAATGTTTTTCTCCTCCGATATTTTTTTTGAATTTGATGAAAATTCTATCTGGTCCTTCTTTAACATTTCTTCCATAGTATATTTAACATTTTTTCCTACAGATTCTTCCTTCGAAATGTCATTATTAGTTTCAATGTATGTTCCTGTCTTACTCAAGTCTACCCTTTCATTCTGGGCATTTTTCTGCCAGTTGCACAATGCATTCTTTTCTAAATAACTTTCGTTTGATGTAGACAAATCATTATCTTTATTTCCTTCGAGTTTATTGCTAATTACTTCTTCCAATTTATTTTGTGGTACTTCATCCAAATAGCTATTAGGAGCATGAAGGGATTCTTTAGTTATTTTCATGCTAATATTTTTATGAGTAATTTTTGGTGATCTGTAACTCCAATTTATCAACTTATCGAACTTATCTCGCTGAGATCTGACAAATTTTTGTGTCAAACATCGATTGTAGTTTTTTTTAAGTTGATTATTTTTATCTTTCAACGTACTGCTACTACTTTCTTCACTTGTGGTACGATATCGAATATATAATTCTTTGTTAAAACTTACTCGCCTTTTTTCTCCACTTCCAGATGAGTTTCTGAAAGTATAAAACAGGAAAATCATATTTACTATTAAAAAATTATCTGAATATTTTATTTAAATTTAGGTTTTATTTGTGTTTATGAAAATTTCTGATAAATATAAATAGCAACTGTGACTCTCTCTATATATATGATTGAGTGGATAGCTTCGACAAAAGTGACTAAAACTAAATCATTGAGTTATGGGATGAAATTACGATACATAGCAAGATTATTAACAGTAAATAAAAGAAGGACTTGGTCTGTCTGGGCACTTGCACAATATGAGCAGCAGTGGGCGCTATTTTCTCATTTTAGTAGTAAGTTAATGTGATCGAGTTACGAGATTAAATTGATGACAAATTAAAGGTTAAACTATATTTTAAATTATGTTGGTTTGCTTAAGCATATACTAATTAAAAATAAAAAGACTAACTTTAATTCATTTTAAAAAATGACATCAAATAGTAATAAATACTACAAACACTATATTTGTATTATATTGCCATATATTCTACTACTCATTTAGTTTAAAGAAAAATGTTAAGTAGGACTAAATTATTAAAAGTATGGTCAACAATGACTGCGCTGCCTCATAATATTTTTTGGTACGATAAGACCTTTTGACAGGGTTCGCCCAAGTGGGCCCAGCCCGAAAAAACCCGCCCGGGTTTTTTCGGGCGGGCCCACTTGAAAAAACCTATGAAAAACCCACTTGTGGGTTTTTTCAAATTTTTTCACAACTGTACAATTATTTAATTTAAGATATGAGAATGTAAAGATAAATGCTAATTTAAATATATTTCAAAAGAACCAGATTTAAAGGAATTTCTAAGCATTAGTAAAAGGACCAAAAGAAAACAGAAATTAGCTTATAAAGAAGGAAAATTTTCATGCCTGTATTTTAAAATGCATCCAAGTGCTTTAAATCTTAATGTATAACCTAAAGGTGGCATTTGAAACTTGAACCCCATTTTGATTGCTTGCATTGTTATAGCTTTAAGATTAATCATTCTATTTATTATCCTGTTTCAATGTTTAATGAAAGTGTTATACAGTAATTTTCAGCACAATGACAGATTATATAAAAAAAAAAAAAAAAAAAAAAAAAAAAAAAAAAAAAGTGAAAGAGATAAGTTTCCTCATGGATTTTGTCAGTTTTTCTTTTCTTTGCATTCAGCACAAACTATTTCTATTTCAATCAAACAATACTTTTCTACATTTGATCTGGTTTGGAGCAAATTACATAATCAATTAGGAGTTTATTAAGCAGCAAAGCTAGTGAAAGTGTATTTCCATTTGTGATCTAAATTTACAAATGTCATTGACACTGACTTCTATGACAATCTAATTTAACATTTAATACTGTTGTAATATGTAGTAATTTTTGCTAAAATTTTCAAAAATAATATTATAAATTCCCGTTAAAAAATTCTACTGATTTTTGAATTGAAGTGAATGAAAGAAACTATATAAATTTAGCATGTTTAATTTAAGGCAAAATGTTTGTGATTTTCCCCAACCCAAAAGGCTTTTTTTATGAAAAAACCCATTTAGGTTTTTTCAAAATTTCAACCTTAAATTACATAAGGTAATATATTTCGTAATATCAGTACCCCACTTGTGAAGTTAATACCCCCTCCAAGAGAAAAAAAAAAGTCTTAATTATTCCAATGACAATTTTTAAAACAAGTAATTGTAACTTAATTTTCTATAAGTATCTGTAGCCTATCACAAACACTAAAACTAATTTTTGTCTATTAAAAACTAAATAAATAAAAATTCCATTTTTTAGTACAAAAATAAATATAATGTTGTTTTAAACTGATTTCTGAATGAAGGAAATCAAAGGAATAGTACAAATTATTAGTCTTTAACTTATGTAAGATTTATATAAAGAAATTCAGTTACACTTGGCGTAATATATCATTCTTACAGTAATCTAGTCCTATGAGATAAAAAATAACATTTTTAAATATACTTTATTTTTTTTCTTTTTATATACTTCTTTTTATTATTAATTTATAATTACACCCTTGTTTCACTGATAAATGGAAAATTTAGGTATTAAAATTGCATATGCAAATTAGAAGTTTGAAGAGTTCTCTAAAAAGTTTTAATAAAACCCGAAAAAACCCGACTTTTTTTTTTCTCAGAAAACCCCCCCCAAAACCCTGGTTTTAGACTACTGGGCCTAGTGGGTTGGGTTTTTTCAAAAAAACGGGTTTTTTCAAACCCTGCCTTTTGACAGTGCTGTTATGTCGTGAAGTTACAGTAGGAAATTTTAACACACCTTAAAGATATTAAATAGTACAATAGAATTGAAATACTTCAGCCTTCCTTGTAATATTTTGGTACAATATGAGCAGAGCGGGGAATAAATTCTTCATTTTGATGGCATTATCATTTCATCGAATTTCGACACAAAATTTTAACACAGTAAAAATACCGATTAATGCAAAACAAATATTTCAGCCTGCTTCGTGATATCTTGGTACAATGTGCATAGAGCATAGGTTCCCAACGGGGGCGGTACCGCACCCCAGTGGGCGCTGAAGCCTTCCAGGGGGGCGGTAGAGTGTCTAGAGAAAAATGGGGGGGGGCGTTAGGACAATCAAGGGGGGGGGTCATGATGTACCTACATATTTAATAACGAATATAAAGAAAATAGTTGAACACCACTGCATTACCAGGTCCGTGACAAAAATCTTAACCGCACTTTTAAATGGAAATCTATACAGACGAACCTAGATCGGAGGGGGGGGGGTGAATTTATTTTACTAATGTCAGATAATCGCCATGGAACACGAAGAAGGAAGTACTAAAACCGCGGCGAACAAAATTTTAATACATGAGGCAAAAAACATTGTAGTTGCAATTCTTTCATGAATATCAAAATATCCCAGCAGAAAACTAAAAATCGCCATGACTCGCATTAAAAATCATTATGAATTCAAAAAACATACAAAATTCGCGATAATTGGCTGGCTAAAAGTTTTAAACATAATTCTTTTTTATTAACTTCTATTTCGAAAAATCATGAAGTATGTTGACTTATGCCTGAACAGAGGTTATTCTTAATCATCTTAAGAACCCATCATTTGAATCAGTTCCAGAAATTTGTTTATTCTTAATGAAAGTGATAAAAATCATTATAGCTATACATTTTTTTCAAAAGTAAATTTATTTATAGTTAAATAGGGAAAAAAAATTATTTTTCAAAATATCCTAATTGAAGAAGAAATGCCGACACAGTACAGTACTGAGTTTCTGAAATATGGATCTAGGTACTCTCCTACAAGCCAATCGATACCTATGTGCTTAATTTGCTGAAAAGTTTTTTTTTTCAAATGAAAATATGAAGCCTTCTATGTTACAAGAGTATTTGAATAAATGTGTGGTGATAGAAAAGACAAAAGTATGTCCTACTTAAAAAAAAAAAATGGAAGCGAAAAATTTTAAACAGTCATCTATATCAAATCTTTTTCAGTCGTCTTCTAAACAATAAGATGGACTACGAGCCTCATATAAAATTGTATTGTTAATCGCAAAAGTATAAAAACTGTTTAAAGTCGGCGAGAAAATAATCTTGCCGGCAGTCAGAAAGATAATAAAAAACTGTTCTTCATCAAAAGAAATTGTCAGATATCATCAGAAAAAAATTCCTGAGTAATAATTCGGTAAAAACAGGAATAGAAGGCTAAAAGCATTGAAGTATCATTATACTATTTCTTAAAGACCTGCAAGTGTTCCATGCAACTCGATGGATCAGCGTAAACAAATAACAAAAATTCATAAAAGAAGAAAAAATAAATGTCAAGAGTTATTATTTACTAAAAAATTTTAAACTGAAACACAGAGATAATCGATATTTAATACCAAGAAGTAGTCTAACAAAAATAAATTCCTTTTTATAATATTTTGTCATTTGCTACTTATGTTGCTCCAGAAATGACGGGGCATCATACGGATTTCATTAATGCATTCGAAACTAGTCGTTGGGGGCCACCGTAATACTTACCCATCATGGATATGTATATGAAAATAAAACATGTGAAACTATTTATACAATGCATTGCAATTCATAAACAAAATTTAAATATTGTTAATATACATAGTAATGCTATATTAAAGAACTGCTGATGTACCAATTTCGACAAATTATATAAAACGCCAAACTACTCAAGTAATACCGAACTGTGTAAAAGAAACATCCTTATAACTCCAAAAATAATAATTTTATTAACTAACAATTAACTGCGTCGGATTAAGCGTCTCATTTCCAATTAAAATATACTTCTGAATTGAAATTTGAATGAAATACAGGGTCATGAAAAATCGAAGAATGTGGAAAACAAGATTACAAATATCTCGGCAACTAATAATCCGATTGACTTCGTTCTATATGCAAAATGTGTGTTATTTTATTACCTTTTACGTCCATTCCTTAGAACAAAAAAATTCGAAAATTTTTAGATACCTTTCATCAGAACGAATTTTTCGAGAGTCCGAAAAAAATAGTTCCGGATAATCGAGGTTGCTGATATTAAATAGGCTTCGTCCCATTCTTACATACTAACTACATACAAAATTTCAAGTCTCTATCTCAATTTGTTCGGGAGATAGAGCGTTTACAGACAGACAGACGGACGGCAAAATTTTTTTTCTAAAAATATGTTTTTCGGAATCTCCACTATCTAAAACGTGTAAATCCGTCAAAAATTTTTTTTCGATTTTCAAAACGAATTTCGTCGATCGACTTCCTAAAAATTGCCAATTCTGTTGATCAAGAGCGAAAAAATCGAAAATTTCATCGATCAGGCGCGAAAAAATCAAAAATTTCGCCGATCAGACGCGGAAAAATCGCATATTTGATCAGGCGCAGAAAAATCTCAAATTTTGTCGATCGCCTGAGTAAAAGTAGCGAAATTCATCGATCGACTTCTTAAAAATCGCGACTTTAGTCGATTATCTTCATAAAAGTCGCGAATTTTGTTGTTCAGTCGCGGAAAGATCGTGAATTTTCTGTCTTGGTTTTATAAAAATCGCAAATTTTGTCTATCAGGCTCGGAAAAATCACGAATTTCATCGATCAATCGCGGAAAATCACGAATTTCGCTGATCATGCGAAGAAAATTGCAAATTCGGCTTTGTAATAATCGCGAATATTTCATCGATCAACTTCGTAAAAATTGCGAATTTCATCGATCGACTTCATAAAGATCGCGAAATTCATCGATCATGCGAAGAAAAATTGCAAATTTTGTTGATCACGCGAAGAAAAATCGCGAAATTTGTCGATCATGCGAAGAAAATAGCTAATTTCATCAATCGGCATTGAAAAAATCGCGAATTTCGTCGATCACCTTCGTAAAAATAACAATTTTTGTTAATCAGGTTCAAAAAATTTAGAATTTCGTCGATCAGATGAAGAAAATATTGAGAATTTTATCAATCATTTGAGGAAAAATTGCAAATTTCGACGATCGGCTTTTGAAAATTTACGAATTTCGTCGATCAGCTTCGTAAAACTAGTGTATTTTGTTGATCAGGTGCAGAAAAATCATGATTTTTTCTATCGATTTCGTAACAATTGCGAATTTTGTTCATCAGATGAGTATAGATCGTGAGTTTTCTTGACCGGATGAGGATAAATTGCGAATTTTGTTGATTGGTTTCATAAAAAGTGCAAATTTGGTCGATGAGGCATGGAAAAATTACAAAATTTTATTTATCGGGCACAGAAAATCTGGAAAATCGTTTATTAGGCACGGAAAAATCTTGTTGATCGGTTCCTCTTTTTTTTGTTCATAAAGGTCACATTTTTTTCGGCATCAGCCATTTATGCTTCTGTTTTAGCACTTTTAATAAAACAAAACTTACACTCATGCATAAAGCCAAGGAATATTTTTACATCGTTAAAAATATTCCTTGCTGTATCTGTTATATATAAAAACATAAAAACTTCGGATATATATATATCCTTCCCATCTGAATTACATATTTTGCCTAGGTAAATGACCCCCCCCCCCCCCCACACACACACACACACTGCCCTCTGAAACCATATTTTTTATCCGATTATAGGATTATAGGCCACAGATCACCTCCATTAAATCATTCTTTCCATGTTATTGATGTGGCCCTCGACCATCCAGCTATAATCTTAACTGGCCCTTCTCTTGAAAAGGTTGTACACCCCTACATTAAGGAATAAATGAAATTTAAACATTTTGTGAAATATGACCGCAGAGTCCGAAAGAAATATTTCATTTCATAGTATTTTTTTTAAAAAAAGGAAGAAAAATGCACTTACAAATTTTGACATCATAACACAAGCTAAGTGCACTTTTGCTTTCAAAATGGATTCAGCATTATGATATCAATGTATCATATATCATTGAATATGACGATGCTAGGTAACAAATTAATAAACTTATCTTTTCCTCCTTAAAAACCTTTCTTTTAAAGTAACTAAAAATCATGATCACAACAAGATCTACATTACAGTTGAAGTTATAAATATATCACCCCTTTTCTCATTTTAGTAATACTTAAACGACCCCCTTAATATAACGGACACCGAAATGCCAGCACATGTATTTCACTCTTTCCATACCTTATATGGTCATAAAAACCGAATGTGGTTTTCTTAATACCAGCAGCTCTATAATAAAAATGCTGCATAAGATGTTTTGCGCGTCGTACATATTCGAATATACCTCCTTTCTCATGCTACCGTTCCTTATATGGTATCCATTCGCGAATTTTAGCCCACTTCAAGAGCCCCAAGGCCTAACCGCAAAAAATTCCTTTGCTTTTTCAAATTCCAATATCAAAGTTTAAACTCTTTTGTCGCCAATTAGCGATTATCTTGTTAATGTGCTAAGTACAAAATCTCTCTCTCAGAAGAAAAAAAATTGCACGTATATTTTTGCCAAATATCATATACATGCCAAACATTGTAACCTTTGGCGATAATTGACAACTGATGTTATCTTGGTTCTGACGCTAAGAAGAGACACTTTGCTTCTCTCTGCTGTGATTGCCAGTATCACGTTGGGCACCCATCACTCTCGAAAGGGCAAAATAAAACTATACTTTAAAAACGAACCTGGCTTCCTAATGTACTTGTCTTTTTTGTCGCTCTCCCTTTCACGGTTTAGACAGTTAATCATAATGGATAATATTTAATCTACAGGATACAGTAATCATCAAAAATTTATATTACAAACTTTGGTGCTCATAAGACCGTACTTAGCCCGATTAGAGGGTATGGGTGCTCATAAAATCCGGAAAAGAAACTGACTCTCGGGGCTTTCCACCCATCTGCGCTTCACGGACTGCGGCGTTTTCGGCAACAAAGGATTGTCGCTCCTTCGATGCATGGCGAGATCTGGAATGTGTCACGCTGTCTTCTGGATGGGTCGCAAGGTGTTGCAGACGACAAAAGGGCGCACCGCACCCCGATAACTCCCTGATTAAGCCCATCGTCGCTCCGTCCGCGGTTCAACATTCATCATTGTGCGGTCCACTCGGTGTTTCAAGGACGTTTCTCGGCTGTAGTACTCGTCAAGTGTGAAATATGCTCCGGTCAACGCAGTGTTTTCGGTGATGTTACTCGGCTGCAGTGCTTGTACTACGTGTTTGTGAAAAAAATGCAAAAAATGTGACACCAGCGCAATTTTTTTTTTCTTTGCTCAGCAGAGTTGAAAAGTACACGACATCTACAACATAATTTTCTGCCTACACAAAAATAATAAATTCTAAAATTCGTGGCGATTAATGAGTCAACAAGTCGAACACAAAAAGTATCGGTGAAATATGCATGTGAAATTTTTGTGTGAAATAAATTATCAATCTTACATACAGAATTTTTCATTGTGAAATATGCAAAAATTAGTTTGAAATGTGATCCCTGTTGACAGGTGTGCAAACACACACACAAAAAAATTAAATTTGTGCTCTTTAAATAAGCTACTTAGAGTCAGAATAATCTATGAGAAAATAGCGAAATTTTCTTACATCAATGATGCCACAATACTTAGATTTATGTTTTGCTATTATTATTGTTATTGTTTTATTTGGATACATGATTATTTAAATAACACTTTCTTGTTCAGAGCATTTCAAAAAAAGATAATAATAATGCTTCTTAAATATTTATTTTATTAAACTTTTTCTTACGGTATTGAAACATCAATTATAATCCTGTATCCAAGCATTAATAAGATACTCTTTATATTTTTATTATGCATACATACATTTTCTTACTCTTTAATAAAAAAAAAAAGTGATTTTTCATAAAAAAGAATTTTTTTTTTATACAAAGTAAGTAATTTTCAAAGTGATATTTTTGTTGATAGTCATTAGAGAACAAATAGATGTTTTCAGTAATAGTAATAGATAAAAGAAAATAAGAGTAAGACATCTATAATACTATCTCATTTCCGAGACAGATTTTTTTAACTAAGTAAGTGCTTTAACAATTTTTATTATGGTATCTATTTTTATTATTTAAGTGATATTTTGTGTTTTTATTATTATTTTATTTGACTTTAAATGATTTTGTGTGCCTTTGGGAATCTTTAGAATTAGTCAAAGGAATACGTGTGCAATTAAATAGTAGCCCTACACCTACCAATTAACATTTACAAATATTTTTAAATTTTTTTAGTATTTGTTTCATTAGATCAGCATGGCTAATTCTAAGATTACTTTCAAAACCACCACTTTTGATGGCGATGCTAATTTGGTTTACTTTTTCTTCAACCAAATCAAAACATTAGCCAAAGCGCACGGATGGAAGGATCAGGACACCATCCAATTTCTAGGTAGTAAGTTATCCGGACCTGCGCTTACTTTCTTTACTTAGAACCCATCCATTTATAACGCTGACAAATTAAAGTTTGTAGAAAAAGAATTCAAAAAATTCTTTGCCCCCCCCCCCCCCTAGTAAAACAACAGCGCTCGTGGAATTTAACAATTTAATAATGCTGCCTCAAGAAACGATTAGAAACCTTGCACACCGAATAAATATTCTAACTACTCGAGTACATGATAACATAAAAGATAAAGAAGCGTTAGACAATATTAAATACATGAAATTAATCTCGTGCATCCCACTCCCACTGAGAATTAAATTGCAAGAGGGAAACATTCTCGATTATGACACTGCTGTTGATAGGGCACAAATGTTGCAGGATATAATGCAAAATGAGAATGTCCTACAAACATGTAACACAACAAATCCTGTAGCAGACTCTATTGCTAATCAGTTAAAAATTTTAACTGAAAGAGTCAATACATTAACACTAACAAGCATTCCAAATGAACAAAACATAGACGCAATTCACAGTATAACCCCACAAAATTCAAAACAGCGTGAACAGTATGCGAACAAGGACTTTAAAAGGAAGCATACTGTTTCACCTAAACATAACACACGTAAAAATAAATCTACATCACCGCCCGCTTGCCAGCTATGTGCGAAGCGTGGCCACACAGCAAAACATTGTTTTAAATGGCGTAGAGCAAATGCGAATAGAAATAAACAAAATTATAAATACGACAATAACTATAGAAGAAATGATAACAGAAATGGTAATTTAAACTACTAATGAGATGTACTTCAGCTGATGACTTTACGTCTCAAAAGAAGTCTAACACATCAGCAACTTCAGACTAATTTCCATGGACTCATGACCCAACACTGCTTATACTCTGTCCAGACAGAAGGGTTAAATCCGTTGCTTCGCAAACAAAATGTGAAGTTAAATTGTCCAAAAATTCTGCATCACAGACAGTCGAAAACAATAATGAAGTAGCTTCACAAACTGTTAACATATGTGATGACAAAGTTGCAGTTATTTGCAATGTAAATAATTCATCCCCAACACTCCCCCCTCATAAAGGCCTCCATTGCAAAACATAAAACTAACTTTTTGCTCGATACTGGTTCATCCATTTCAATCATATCACAAGATTTGTTTGAAAAAATTAAAGACAAACTAAAATATAAAAGATTAGGAACAGCCGTCACTATTAACCCATTTTAGGCCAAGCACAGAAATTTTATAAAATGTAGCATTATTTTTATTGAAATATGCTTAAATTACATACATTAAGACACAAAAAAAGATTCGTGCATGAAAAATAATATTTTATATAAGAAATAATATTTTATATAATAATATAAAATATTATTTCTTATAATGAATAATATGAATATGAATAATATTTTTATGACTTTTGTTTTATTCTTATTTCATATACAGAATTTGCAACTTTAATCTATTTTAAAAACATATAATTCATTTCAATTGGAATAATACTATATTTTTAAAAAGTCGAATTTGTCAAAGGCGTTTCAAATTAAAACTCTAGCGTATTTTGAAAATTTTTTAAGAGAAAGTGTTTACTCCAATTGAATTACTAATATTTTATGGATGTCTTCAAAAGCCTTAAAAAATAGAAGAAAAATAAAATTCTTGAAAAAAATGTGTCAGAGTGTTAAAAAAAAATATTTATCGAAATGTTTCGTATACGAACCTTTGGCCGAAAATGGGTTAAAACAGTTAATTCAGATGTTCAATTCACTGCATGCATTAAAACTTCTATTCGCATACACCAAAAGTCATTCTCGCATAATTTCTACATTGTTGACATATCGAATTCCGCTAACTTCCAGGGAATTTTAGGCTTTGATTTTATTCACAAAAACAGAATTGTGATAGACATTCATAAGAATAAAATGTCAACAAATGAATTTAGCATACCATTACTTGATTCGGCCTTCTCTGAGAATGAAACACATCATCTTGAACCACATGAAATACATCAATCGGAAAAATTCCCAAAAGAAATTCGATTGGAGAATAAACTGGAACCACAGGAAAAGAGGTGGATCTCCATAAAAACTGATGCAATTGACCCAAGAAAACATTACTATTTTCAATATGAAACAAAAAAGAACATAATTTCTTACGATAGCATTGTAGGTGGTCAAAGTTATGAATCAGATAAGGAAAGAACTCAAAACACAACTAGATCCCCACAAAAATTCCAGTTTTATGTTTTTATACAAAATTCATCTACTAAACCTGTACACATAAACAAAAATGTACGAATAGGAACTTTATTTGAAACAATGGACATTATGAACCCGGCACAAAACACAAATTTTCATCAAATTATGAATTCATGTGAAAATGTTTCGAATTTTAATCTTAAATCTCAGGATAACTTAAAGGATTACATTTGTAATTATATCCAGGCATCAAATGAAACATTAAATCAACGTAAAGAAGAACTAAAAATTAGTGACTTTAATTTAAATCATTTACAGGAAGATAATGCAAAAAGGTTAGGAAAATTATTGCTTGATAATTATGCATCATTTTCCAAGTCCATAAAGACACTAGGCCACACAGACAAGGTAGTTCCAAATTTAAAATTTATAAATGACTATACCATAAAAACATTACCATTTCCCCTCCCACAAGCATTACATAACGAAATGAAAGAGCAAATTAATCAACTTCTTGAAGCAGATATTATAGAACGAAATCGTTCTGAGTGGGCATGTCCCATTTTGCTTGTAAAAAAGAAGACTGATCAGTCTGGAAAACAGAAATACAGACTCGCTCTAGACTTACGTATATTAAATTCCGTGTTACAAGGCTCATCATACCCCCTACCAAAAATACAAACCATAATTTCAAATTTATCCGCGTACAAATTTTTCACTTCACTAGACTTCAAAATGGCGTATCATCAAATAGACTTTCCGGAACAATTTCAAGACCCACTAACCTTTACATGTATCTATGGGACTTTTAAGTATAAACGCCTAGTATTTGGTCTAAAGTTATCAAGTGGGTTCTTTCAAAATTTAATGGATTCTTTAACTGATGAATTGCAAATTGATGGAATATATTCATATCAAGATGATCTAATATTTGGGTCAAACTCATTTGAGGAAACTTGTTCAAAGTTAGATAAAATACTTAAAATCTTAACTAAGTATAATTTAACATTGACTCCAAACAAATGTACATTTCATACATCAGCAGTTGATTACTTAGGGTTCCATATTGAAAATCACTCTATTGCACCTATTCATGCAAACATTGTTAAAATTAACTCGTTTCCCACCAGGCACGTAGCCAGGGAGGGGGCTAAGGGGGCTGAAGCCCCTCCCGAAACTTTGAAAATACAAAATTAGCTGTATGTTAAAAAAATAAGTTTTGTTTGTTTTTATCTTCCATTAAATTAAAAACAATTGCATTTTTAGTTGTAAAAATATCGATTTATTGAATTACAGTTACGGTACCTTCATTATATCGGTTATTTAGATATATTGTTTTTTAATAGGTATGTAACACTAAAAATATAAATTCTTTTTAAAAAGTAATTTTTACTGTCTTTATGCGCAGTAAAATTCGATCAAGTGTAATTTCTTATTAATTTGACTAAGAAAAATTAAGTATAATACGCATATGGCATAAGAAAGATCACGAAAAATTAGGAAGATTATTTTCTACATGTTTCAGTCATTGGAAAAAGGCTAAATGTTTTTCTTAAAACATATACAATTAGATTATCACATACCTTATGCTATTTTAACAAACAAACTTTAGATTTTAGATTTTTTAGATTTCAGGAAAATAGAAACAGAATTATTTCATTGTTGAGTTTTCAAAGAGCTCCAAGAAAAGAAGAAATTAGAGAAGACCTTGAACTAATACTTGAAACAATCTTATTTCGTGCAGAATAAAATAGCCACTGACCACGATGACGACCCTCTAACTTTAGAGAAATTGGTATAAAAAAGACTAGTTAAGAGTTCTTTTAAGTTTTGAGCAAAGTCTGGAGCGAATGAATTGAAACGAGACATTATAAATATCCTTGAAAATGCTATTTATTTCACCCCAGAAACTCAGAATGAAATCAAATATTCTAGGATAGAGTTAACGAAGTATTAATTATCAAAATATATATTGCGATCTGTTTTAGCTTAATTGCTGTTGAAACTATGGACTTTCAAGCGCAGAACAGCCCATTTGTGTTAGATATGTGAACTATTAAAAAATTCACAAAACCCAATAATTCGGAAATTTTTTACATGTGTTATTCCAATAAATGTCTCAAAAATTCAAGAAAAGTAATTTTACAACATTGTGATGAACTATGTCTTGGCATGTATAAATGTGTCGCATAGGCATATGACAAAGTAGGCAATAAGTTTGGTCATGTTAGCGGGGTTCATTCTAGAATTTTTCAGAATATCTAAAAATTAGATACGTCCTCTGTGAAAGCCATTGGTTGAATCTTGCCTTGTGCAACAACTTGTTGATTCCCTTCATTCGAAAGTATCATGCATGGACTTGTTAAAGCAGCGACAAAAGTTTTTGAAAATCACCTGAAGGCAAATTTAGCGCTTCAAGAAGCAATTGCATGATATATCCTAGAAAACAAAAGAATATAACTTTTCCGCATTTGTGATACAAATTTTATCGAGAGGCATGAAAGCATATTGACTTTTGTTGAGCTACTTAAATACATTTGTATTAGCTCAGAAAATATTTCGAAAAACACATGGAAGATTTTTTCATCAGCTGGAGTTTTTTTGTCAGTCAGGGAGAAGAATCATTTTCTCATAAGCTTGTTTGTTTGTCAGAAGGTTTTCTGTCTGACAGTAATAGTAAGTTCTTCAAAAAAAAAAAAAAAAAAAAAAAAAAAAAAAAAAAAAGATATATTATTGACTGTAATCCATGCTAAAGATGCCTAATTGTTTTACATAAATATGCAGAAAAATGAAGTAGAAATCTTTTGTGATATTTTATTGTAAATCAAATCTTCGGGAAGACATCTTCCAAACTGAAATAAAGATCCCAAGACTGCATTTAGACAGGCAACAGGTACAAAAAGCCTCAAATTACATCCACTAACAAGTATTACAACATCACGGTCTTATTTCCCCATGTAGAAAGTCTTATTCAAAATTTAAATTATTGATTCATTTCGAATGAAAACATTCTAAGAGATTTCCAGTTACATCTTCCAGGATGTGCTTCCCTGGAAAAAGCAAGCAAATTAGAGAATCCGATGCAATATTTTCAGGATAAAGTTTCAATGTAGCAAGTGAAAGCTGAATATTAATTAGAGTGCAAACAAATTGCTAATGTTGACACCAACACAGAGGTTTTAAAAGTTTTAGTACTGTAATGTGACGTATCTATATTATAAAGACCAAACGTATCTGTGCGTAACGCGTACGTCATTTTGCGAATGGCAACGCTTTCAAATTTTAAATGAAATTTCAGTTTTGCAATTTTTTGCTACTGGAAATTTTTAAACTTCTGAGCATCGAACTTTTTAAATTTTTATACGATCGTGTAAGAAAAAAAATTTACTTTTGAATGCAATTTGTTTGAAAGCTATATCGCAATTTGTTTTTGAGTTATTAATTTTTTTGTAGTTTTTAATACTTTGTTATCATCATGGCAACAGACGTATTCCATTTCTGTTGAAAGTAAAGGGAAAACAGCAAATTACTGTATTTTTTCGTTGGCAAACAATAGAATATAGTTTTCAAGATGATCAAAACGTGGTATACGTAATCACAGAATCATATATTAGGTCATGGATTAAACATTAATAATTAAAAAAAAATAACAAAATGCAGATATCACAAAGATA
This sequence comes from Maratus speculifer, assembly GCA_964019185.1. Taxonomy (NCBI): domain Eukaryota; kingdom Metazoa; phylum Arthropoda; class Arachnida; order Araneae; family Salticidae; genus Maratus; species Maratus speculifer. Next base: position 82,502,322 of record OZ025296.1, read on the forward strand.
TCACAAAGAGAAGAATTTTTTCGTCGAAATTCGACGGGTTCTACCTTGTTACTATAAAATCAAACACTTGCTGACAGTTTCGGTTGAAAGCCGAGTAAAAAAAGTCAGTGCTGAAATATATTTTTCGGAAAAGAAAATAATTAAATCGATGCTTTAGGGTCGATGACAGACTGAGTAGTTTTTCCATGATTCCCAGTCTTTGGGAAATTACAGAAACTCTTCATAAGTCAATCAGCATCATGGCTAAGGAGAAATTATGATGAATGCTTCTGTTGCACTAGTAAACAGTGTTGAATTCAGGGGGTCGCCCGGGAAGGGGACATTCCCCAACCTCCGGAGATATGAGATGTCCCATCCTGGAAAATTTGTCATTTTGGGTTTTCAATCGTCAAAAAGTACAATTCCCCCCCCCCCCCCGGGAACGCTATAATGTCCCCCCCGGGGAACCCAAAATCCTTCCTGGAAAAGAGTGTCTGACTTCAACACTGCTAGTAAATTTATTTTACCACGATTGTCATTTATAATTATTATACTCAGAGAATGGGAAATACAGACATAATTTTTATGATTATATATGGCTGTAGCAATTAATTTTTTTCAAAAAAATAATGCATGTAATTTATTTCATTTATGGATCAATAGTTTCAAGACCTCTCACTCGTAATGTCAGATTCTCACACGTTAACATTAATCCTGTGTTTTAAATTAATACATATTATTTGTTTGCATTTCAATATTTTACAACGATTTTCCTAGGATAGGGGAGAGGGGAGCACATTTGAACAATTTTTTTTTAAAATCAGTACATTTCTTATTTAAATTATATTTTTTGCGTTTTAAGTATTACATAACAAAAACAGTGCATTTCTTCATCATATGAACCAGAAATTAAAAGTTTTCCCATATAAATAAAAAAATTGTGAGGATTTAAAAAGCTGAAATATTTCTGTTCAAACCTGTCCCATGTAGGGATCTTTTTGAACAAATAAGGGGCACCTTTGAACAAATGAGTAAAATATGAAAATATTGAGTTTTCATAAAACGCTGCATATGTTTCAGGAATACAAAGTAATATTGATAAAATTTAATAACTATATTTTATTGAAACTAATAATTTTTCTATTATTTAACCAAACTTAAATCCATCAAAGTTGATGTCAAAAATCACTGTTGAAACAACACAGAATGTCTCTCCAGTTACGTTTGTTTGAGAAAACATTTTAAAATATCCTAATAATATAAAGTATAATCCTAATAATATAAAGTACATCCTTGTAACACACCAATATGATATCTGATGCTTCTGGAAAATTAAAATTCTTCATTCAGACTTTTTATGAAAAAGTTTGCTTAAATTCCGTTTTATCTAGTACGAAAGTACTAGTAATTCCGTAGTTTGGGAAAGTGTACAGGCTTTGTTAGACAAACCTTCTAAACTATGAATCATTATTGTGTATCCAGATTTTGCAATTATCAAATAAATGAATGCCACCATCAATTTAGGTTTGAAACTTCCTATCGCTAATACAATCAGAGATTGTAATACATGTTTGAAGTAAAGAAGGATTGTTAACAGTATAAGTTCATGTTCTTTGATATTCTTAATTAACCTCTTTTTACATAGAAAAAATTCCAAAAATAATAACATTTAGGTACATCAACAACTCTTTACTTCATAGTTTTGGATGTTCAATGGTGCCCCATTACATGGAGTTCAACATTACAACGGTTTACTCAATTCGGCTGATGAATTTGAAAAAAAAAAACCTCATAAACTAAAGATTACATTTTTATTTGAGTGTTGAACAATAAATTAAAATTTTAGGGATACAAAATTTTGAACAAAAATCTTACAACTTTATTTTCTTAAGTTTAGATTCAAGAGAGAGAAAAATATATATCTTGCTTAGACAGTATTGTGCATACAAAATGGATGCGCTTTTTATACTTATTGCACTGAAGCAATAGTAATGTATTGCCATAGAATTTTTAGAAAATAATTTATTTGAAGGAAAATATTTAGTGTTCAAAGATGCCTCCAGTTCAAATGTGCCCTCTTCTCCCCTACTTGAGACTCATCTCAAACATTGTTAGTTTGAGCTTTTTAAGTTTCGCAGAAAATTTCTCCTAAAATATCTCTTCGGGTCCCAAATAGGTTTGGAAACTGGAAGTGCTCTTAAAAGTTAAAAATTGCAACAGACATTGAAAAAATTAAAAATGAAGTAACAATATTTGACATAGTTAACAAGTATTCTATGTAGAAACACACATTAGGATAAGCCTAGATTATTTTGAAACTTTTTACTGAATATTATTCAAATTACTTTTGTAAGAATAGAAAAAATTCCAAAATTGAGCCCCTCCCGAAAGAAAATCCTGACTACGGGCCTGTTTCCCACACCAAAAACTAAGAGACAATTAAAAAAAATTATTGGTTTAGTAACATTTTATAAATCATTGGTTCCATCATTTTCGGAAATTATTCAACCTCTCATTGATTTGACCACTCCTAAAGCTACATTTAAATGGACACAAAAACACCAAGAATTATTCAAAAAAATTCAACAAGTGTTCTATAGTTCCCCTATGGTTCGCTTACCAGATTGGTCAAAAACCTTTTACGTCAACACTGACGCATCTAAGGTAGCGATAGCTGGTGCATTATTACAGGAACGTGAAGGACAATTACTTCCTATTGCATATTTTTCTAAATCTCTTAAACATGCAGAAAAACGTTACCCGGCTTTAAAACTTGAATTAATGGCCATTTATAAATCAGTAATCGCATTTAAGTACTATTTATACAACAGGAAATTTGTAATTTTGTCAGATAGTGCTCCCTTAAAAAAATACAAAAACACGTGTAACCCTGCGAATTTAGCCACACGTTGGTTAACTGAACTTTCTGAATACACCTTTTCCTTCGAACATGTACCGGGATCATCTAATGTACTTGCTGATTATCTATCAAGGTGTACATTTGAAAACAATACCCAAGATTTTAAATCAAATCCTGAACTCCTTAATGAGCCTCATGCTTTACCAATTGTAGATAATGATATTTCGGACAATATCGAAGAATCCAATAACAACAAACCCAACTCAGTAAATTATTTAATTTCAGGCAGAGATACAAACAAGGATCCATTACTTGAAATATCAAACGACACATTTGTCAGTGAGCAAAGAAAGGACCCAAAATTGGCCGAAGTTTACAATGATATTTTAAGAAATGGATCGTCTAAAAAATTTCCGATGTACTTCATCCATCCTGACAGTAAGGTTCTTATGACAAAAAAAGAAAACGTATATAATAACATTTTCGTACCATATTATTGTACCAGATTCACTTAAGGCTAAAGTTTTAACAATTTGTCATCTGTCACACTTTTGATTAACTAAAACGTATGCATTTGTAATAGCTAGATATTTTTGGAAAGGAATGTATACCGACACGTTAAATTTTGTGGCATCTTGTACTAAGTGTATTCAAACAAAACATCACATAACACCACCTGCTCCGCTTCAGCCCACTTACACACCAACCCACCCAGGACATACCATTGGGATTGACTTACTAGGACCATTTAAAAACGGACAATCAGTTTTAACGGTAACAGATCATTTTTCCCGGCACCTTGAACTATTTGCTTTGCATACAACAACAACTGACAAAATTGCTAAATGTTTATTTGATTACATAACTACCTTTGGCAGACCTGCCACTGTGCTCAGCGATTTAGGTAAGCAACTCACTTCTGACATGTAAAACAGATTCAACGATACACTGGGCATAAAAATACTCCATTCCTCAGTATGTCACCCCCAAAGTAATGCAATTTCAGAGAGAGTAAATAAATCAATAAAATATTCAATTACCACCTTACTTCAAGAAGGCCATTCTTTTGAAAATGCATTACGTATACATAAATCACTATACAACGGTTCCACAAATTCATCCACTAAATATTCCCCCAACTTATTACACTTTGGAAGAGAACTATCTATATTATTTGATACTTTTGATCAAACTATTAATCAGCCAATCCTTGACAAGGGAATAGAAACTTACCAGTTGCTAAACGATTTGAATTCAATTTACAAAAAAGCATACACTAACATCAAAAATTCACAAGAAAAGAGAAATCAACACTTCCAGAAACGAGCGAAACTAAGAGTAATCTTAGAAAAGGATATAGTGTACCTCAAATCCGTGGATAAATTTACACCAAAATACACCGGACCTTTTATTGTGGTACATAAATATTCGCCAGTTTCTGTTTCCATTAAGCGTTTACACTCGCCCGATGAATCGGCATTCAGAGTACACATTGACAGGCTAATTATAGCCCCCCCCCCTAGAAATGATCATTTATTTGTGCGTCATGAGGAAAATATAAGTCACCCAGGAAACAGCTCCATAAAATACAACCTAAGATCTCGTTTTTAACACAGCCCATCACAATATCAAGTTAACATAGATTTACATTAAATGCAGTACATCACACTGTATAAGCATGTTGTGTTGGAGTTTCCTTTGAGGGAGTTCATGGCTGGTCCAGGTTCCCCATAACAGGAGGCTTCCACATAACAGTTGTGTCTCTTAATGGCAGGGGTGTTGCCAATATTGTTACTTTTTCCATTTCAGTAGTTTTATTATTCATACTAATAATAATAGTAGTAATAAAAATAACATATCACATTGCACATATATTAAATTTTAGTCACATCAAACATAATCATGATGCAGAATAAATCTAACCGATTATGACAAAGCGGTTTCTCACTACTCTAGGATTGACATTCCCTTTCAGATATATATAAATACGATATGTATCAGATTTTATTTTATTTTATTTTTAATTATGCCCCTTCGAAGTGAAGGCCCGTTCAAAAGTCGCCCAAAGGACCTGTAATTTCATTGTGGTGAGAAACAAATTTCGGATTGGTGCAGTTCACATCAAGTTTACTTAAACTCCCTGTTTTTGTAGAATGCGACGTGCGCTCCTCTGAGAAAGCAAAAGATTTCGGGAGGAGCAGAGAGTCCATGTAATGTGGGCTCTCGCCAATATTCCCACTTCCCATAGGGCTAGGCCATAAGCCGATGCCATCACCTTGTCACTTGACAAGATTAAGAGCAGCACCTTTTTATGGATCGCGTGTCGCTTTCCTTTTTTTTGCTTGTCCTGTGTGGATACATGAATTTTTGCATTTTTCTATTTTGAAACATACTCATTTGTCACAAAATACACTTCATCCATAACATTTCATTAATTTTTCATATCATTATAATACACTTACATGGTTGCAACCTCCATTTCATATTTTTACTATCCATTTTGTATTTTTTATTATATATTTGCACCACATAATTCATATTTTTATTATATACTTCATATTTGTTCTTCTTATTTTATTAGAGATTTCATTGTATCCATAACCTATGTTTTTATATTATTCGTGACCTATAGCTAACATTCTTCATAAACATATATGTTATAAACAATTGATGGTACGAACTTCATGAGTATCTTACATATTAAACATCTTTATATTGCATTTGGCGCCTTATCTTTGATTCAAAAAAAAAAAAAAAAAAAAAAAAAAAAAAAAAAAAAAAAGATAACCTTTGTAAAGGAACAATATATATGGTATACCTAGAAAAAAAAAAAAAAAAACAGGAAGAATGTCTTGTTGTGTGCAAAGTGCTACAGAAAGCACAAATTAGGCCTGAACTCTAAGCAATAAAAGGCCAATTTATGTTCCGGAACAACATCAAAATAAATGAGCATTAAAAAAAAAAAAAAAAAAAAAAAATAGAGAGACTCTGAAGATGTATAAGCATATGTCGACATAGTGTATAACTGTATAAATTCAAATATATATATATATATATATATATATATATATATATATATATATATATATATATAATCTAGTGATGGGCGATTTCGATTTTTTAAATCGATTTAATCGATACTACGGCTAACTCGATTTAATCGATACTTTAAAATTTTTAATCGATACTTTAAAATTTTTAATCGATTCTCTGAAGGTAATATAATTTTCATTTTCCTTCAAAAGTCGAAGATGAAATAGTCGGATGTGCCAATGTGCCAATTCCGAAATTTCAGTGTATTAGTTTCTAAGATAGAAGAGTTAATGAAACCTCAGAACCTCCCCCCCCCCGCAAAATAGCGTTTTTTGTTGAGTGATGTACACCAAAAATTTATCAGGATAAATTTTTATCAAATACCAGCTGAATCTGAACTTTGATGGAAATCCATGGAAACGCGAGATACAGCTATTGCGAAATCATAAAAAATGCAGCATATCAGCGCCACCTGTAGGGCAATTTACACCAGAATTAAACAACACTAATCTATGTCGGATTTACTGAATCTGAATTTTGATGAAAATTCGTTCTTGAGATAGCGCTATTGCGTTAATCTTGAATAATGCAGTATAACAGCGCCATCTCTTAAGCGATTTCCACCAAAATGTAATTAGCATCAAATAATATCAAGGACTAATTGAATCTAAATTTTTATGAAAGTCCGTCCATTAGTTCTTGAGATAAAGCTAAAATGGAAACACGGGCGTGCGAAAAGAGAACTTCGCCCGGTTCAAAGTTCAAATTTAGCCCCCCCCCCCTATTAACTTTTTCTTGTGATAGGCTAGAAGTGATGTTAGTAATAAAAATTTGGCTCCCCCTAAATTTCCGCGCTCGGGACGACCGCCTCCTTTCGCCCCCCCCCCTTTCTTTCACATGGCGCTGAGTGGAAATTGTGAAAAATTCAGCATAGCAGCGCCATCTGAGAAGCGATATACATCAAAATGCAAAAAAACATCAATTTATGTCAAAGACTAACTGGATCTGAAATTTGATGAAAATCCGTGCATTCGTTATTCAGATATAGCTGTTGCGCAAATCGCAAAAAATGCAACATAACAGCGTCACCTGTTAGGCTATATACACCAAAAATTAATTAGATTCAGTTTATATAAAGGTCAAACTAAATCTAAAGTTTTGTGGAATTCCGTACATTTGTTCTTGAGATAGAACGGTCAGAAATTTTTGTCATATACAGACTCACAGACAGACAGACACACAGACATATATTTCTTAAAAATCATGAAATCGTGTTAAAGACCTTCTAAAATATATAAATACATCGAAAACGGGAAGTCAAAATTTTTCACAAATCTAATACTCTCTTTTTGTAAAGTTAGAAAAGAAAGTAAAAATGTAAAATCGATTCTGCCCGTAAGATCGGTCTTTAGATTCGATGTCGATCTTTAGATTCGATGTCGATCTTTAGATTCGATGTCGATCTTTGGAAAGCGTATTTTGGAAGATTTAATTTTTTTGATTTACTTTAAATCCTTGATCCACGTTTCAGATCAGATTGATTTTTCCACTTTTATTGTTTTAATGGTAGTATTGATGTAAAATTACGTATAACAATGGATTATTATTATTACTTACCCATCATACGTAGTATAGGGTAAGTCTTGCAATCATTTTGAAAATCGAAAAAAAAATTTTGACGGATTTACACGTTTTCGACCCTGGAGATTTCGAAAAACATTTTTAGAAAAAAATTTTTGCGGTCCGTCCGTCCGTCCGTCTGTCTGTCTGTCAGTAAACGCTCTATCTGCCGAACGAATTGAGACAGAGACTTGAAATTTTGTATGTATTTAGTATGTAAGAATGGGACGAAGCCTATTTAATATCAGTAACCTCGATTATCCGGAACTATTTTTTTCGGACTCTCGAAAAATTCGTTCTGATGAAAGGTATATAAAAATTTTCGAAATTTTTTATTTTAAGGAGTAATCGTAAAAGGCAATAAAATAACACAAATTTTGCATAAAGAACGAAGTTGATCGAGTTATTAGTTGCCGAGATATTTGTAACCCTGTTTTCCACATTCTTCGATTTTTCATGACCCTGTATTTCATTCAAATTTCAATTCAAAGATATATTTTAATTCGAAATGAGACGCTTAATCTGACGCAATAAACTGTTAGTTAATAAAATTATTATTTTTGGAGTTATAAGGATGTTTCTTTTTCGCAATTCAATACTACTTGAGTTAGTTAGGCGTGTTGTATAATTTATCGAAAGAGATTCATCAGCAACTCATTAATACAGCATTACTATGCACAACAAAAATATAAATACACGTTTAAATTTTGTTTTGGGATTGCAATCCATTTTATAAATAGTTTTCAAATGTATTATTTTCATGTATTATATATGCATATATATGATGGGTAAGTATTACGGTGGCCCCCAACGACTAGTTTTTTTTTTTTTTTCCCTAGGGTAAATCAGTGTTGAATGCAGGTATTTTTCTGCGACTCTGGAGGAAAGCATCATGTTTTACATCTCTGTAAGAGAGGGGGAATCGCACTTTGTGCATTAAAAAGCATAAAATCTCATAACTTCTGGGGGAGGGTTATCCCCTGCGGGCCACCCCATTATTCCGACACTAGGTTAAATCGTTTTAATTTTGTTTAGAAGTCCAGTTATTTGAAGTATAAGTTTATTATGTTTTATTTTTCACGCTCGTCTCTTCTAATCCCCCCCCCCACTTCCGCGTTAGTTTTAACTTACAGGACCATTCGAAATATGAATACAGTTTTAAAAATGTCCGATTCTCGGTCTATTTTATTTTAGATCCACATTTTAAATCCTTGACAAAAGATAAATAAGGGATCGCCTTTCTCCCCGTTTGGGGTTTATCTGGGCATATTTTTTTGTTTCTTCAAAAGAAACAAAAAAATGTTGTGGGGGGGGGCTTGCACCCTCCCCCAATATACACCTTAAAATTTCGCTCATTTAATTCTCTACCATTTTTAACTTAAAAGTTTGAGCTACATGGCACCCCCAGAGCTGTGGACCTCCCCCCCCCCTGTCAATCACTCACATAATTTTGCTTATTTCTTCATTTCATTTCAATTTTTAAAAGACTATAACTTTGCTTCTATAGGAGTTACTGTGGTGAGAAAATTTCTAGTATAGCTAACCATTTCTCGCCGTTCATTTTGCTATTCTAGTTTCCCGATTTTCCCTATAGGACCTTTTTTTGGGGGGGGGGGCAGAGGGGGTTTTTCTCATTTCTTGATACAATATGTCTATAGAAAGCTTATGCTTCATACATTACAAATCTAGCATAAGAAATTTTCTCCCATCATTTTAGGTCACGTTACGGACCCATAATGGGTTAAAATTGTAATTTTTCAAACTTCTTCGAAAACAAATAAACAAACAAACAAAACATTGATACATATCAGCGCAACTGGGGTTCGAACCCACAATCTTTTGATTGCACACGTAATCCCTAAGCTTATTGGCCACCGAGTGCTCAGCAGCGCTATTATTTCTTTAGATTGTCATCTTTAAATTCGTAATATCTTTTGAATGGAATGTCCGATTTGAATAATTCAAAAAGTAATCTACAGATATTGTAACACACATTAATACAAAATGATTTATTTGGATAAGGATTAAAGTATCGATAGTATCTAATTTTGGTTGGTGTATTTATCGCATTTTAAAATGTAAGAAAGTAGCTGGACATATAGTATCGCTCGGGTTTTTTTTTATAGATATTGATATGTTCTTTAATATTATAGAATCCTTTTTTTTTATTCATTTAGAAATATTTCCTGACGATTCAAAATTATATATCTTAACGATTCAAAAAATACACACGTAATTGTTCAAGGCTTCACTTCTGTCGGCACTCTCTGAGTGCCACTATTATTTTTTTATTATTATTATTTTTTTCATGTTCGCCCGTCTTAACCCTCCTCCCCCCCTTTCTCACCAATCTTAACTTACAGGATCGTCCAAATTATGACTGCGATTTTAAAAAAAGTCTAATCCTCGTTCTATTTTATTATAAATCCATATTTTGAAACCTCAACAAAAGATACATTTGGGCCGGGGTCGCCTTTCTGTCCGTTTGGAATTTACCTTGCCCCCCTGGGTGGGGGGCATATGTTTTGTTTCTTCTACACCATCTCATGTAATATATCGTTATAAAGCTTTTATCTCCTCGTTTTTTCTGATACTACCCCTCTCTTCACCTAGTTACATGCTCTTGGCACTTTTTACAGTTTCAAAGAGCGAAACTTCTCGTTCTATTTCATTGTAAATCCTCATTTTGAAACTTCGGCAAAAGATACATGTGGGCTATGGTCGCCCTTCCGTCAAGAGTGGGGTTTACCTGCCCTCCTGGGTATGGGGCATATTTTTTGTTCTTCTAAACTATCTCGTGTAACATTTGGTTGGCATTAGAAATAAAAAAAAGTTTTTGTTTTTGTCTATACTCCTTGTTCTCCATCCTAGTTACACGAACTTGGCACGCTTTATCCTCGGTTTAATGCCAAGTTACTCAGTGTTATTATTGAGTTATGTCTCTCAAATTTGTCAAAGTTTTCGTGTAAGTAACAACCATAAGTGACAACCATTTTAAAATTTAAAATTATTATTATCAGACTCTAAAAATTGCAACAGCTTAATTCTATGCCTCCCTAAATGGGGATGGGGGGTGGGGGGTGGGAGGCGGTAATTACGGTGGTGCTGATTGTCAAAGTTTTGGAATTAGTAATTTGGATCTTCTTTGTATGAATCTGAATATCGAAATATCGATTCTAGAACTGAGAAATCGATTCTTATTATGATCGATGTTTTATACGATGTCGATTTTAATCGATTCTCAAAATTTCCAGAATCGCCCATCACTAATGTAATCAATTCATAATATTTAACCAGCATAATCTTACACTTTCGTATGTAATTCTGAGAGAAACATTTTCGTACCTGGTCCAAAATTTTTTCAAACCCAAACCAGCGGGGGAGACATATGATATCAATATATCATATATCATTGAATATGACGATGCTAGGTAACAAATTAATAAACTTATCTTTTCCTCCTTAAAAATAATAAAAAAAACCTTTCGGGTAAACTGAGTTTTAACCCACTTCTGGCGGCGTTTTTTCTGACGCGCGATGACTGCGCCAAGCCTTGCTTTCTATTACTTTCAGGTGTCGTTTCTCCTAGCAACCCCACCCCAAACTTTGGCTCATATCACAAATGCACCCAAGAAAATCCCCCATGCTGCGATAATGAGATTTAATAGTTTGATATCTGCGTTAACAACAATTCTGAATTGCTTATTTTAGAAATTTCTTCCATGCGACTTTCGTGCATATAGAGATTAATTTTTCGGTTTTAATGTCGTTAGTTAACGCGGGTTTGGCGTGTTTTGTACATTTTAGTGATTCCTGCACCGCGAGTTTCGAGAATCCAGTTTTTTTTTTTTTTTTTTTTTTTTTTTTTTTTTTTTGTTTAAATGGGGGCGTAGCACTCATACACGCGTTAGTGATTCCGGTGTTGATGAGTTTCGTACATTTTAGTTATTCCTGCACAGCGAGTTTCGTGGATCCAATGATTTTTTTTGTTGTTTAAATGGGCGCGCAGCGCTCATACACAAGTTTGTGATTGCGGCGTTGGCGAGTTTCGTGCATTTTAGTGTTTCCTGCACAGCGAGTTTCGTGGATCCAGTGATGTTTTTTCGGTTTAAATGGACGCGCAGCGCTCATACACAAGTTTGTGATTGCGGCGTTGGCGAGTTTCGTACATTTTAGTGATTCCTGCACAGCGAGTTTCGTGGATCCAGTGATGTTTTTTCGGTTTAAATGGACGCGCAGCGCTCATACACAAGTTTGTGATTGCGGCGTTGGCGAGTTTCGTACATTTTAGTGATTCCTGCACAGCGAGTTTCGTGGATCCAGTGATGTTTTTTTGGTTTAAATGGGCGCGCAGCGCTCATACACAAGTTTATGATTGCGGCGTTGGCGAGTTTCGTGCAATTTAGTGTTTCCTGCACAGCGAGTTTCAGGGATCCAATGATGTTTGTCTCTCTTTCTGTTTGTTTGTCTGTCTATCGGTTTGTTTTTCTGTCTGTTTGTCTGTATGTTTGTCTATTTGTCTGTTTGTTCGTCTGTGTTTGTTTTTGTTTGTTTGTTTGTTTGTTTCTCTGTTTGTTCGTTTGTCGGTTTGCTTCTTTGTTTTTACGTCTGTTTTTTGTCGGTTTATTTTTTTGTCTGTTTGTCGGTTTGTTTGTTTGTCTTTTAGTTTGTTTTTTTATTTGTCTGTTTGTTTGTTTATTTCTTTGGCTTTTTGTCGGTTTGTTTGTTTGTTTTCTATCTGCTCGTTTGTCTGTTTGTCTCTCTGTCTGTTTCTTTGTTTTGTAGTATCGTCAAGAAACGGCAAAAAACCATATTTTCCGTATGAAAAAGGGAAAGCAAGAAACCATATTTTCAGTTTAAAAAGGGAAAATATCGGCAGCTTGGGGATTTTCATGGATGAAATGCCGTATTTACAATTTTTGGATTTTCAATATTTTAAAATGTGTATTTCTTTTGTATTTTCAGTCATTTTCTTTAAAATGATAGCATTTTGTATCTTTTAAAATGTGTATTTCTGTTGTATTTTCATTATCGCCTTTTTAAATTGTGCGCTTTTGCGTGATATCTCTTGGTAATCACATCCGAGAGATAAAACGCAAAAACGCGAGAATATGGCTATTTTTTGAAAACGCGCCAAGAAGGGGGTTAAACCTCAGTCGCGCCAACCTTTCTTTTAAAGTAACTAAAAATCATGATCACAACAAGATCTACATTACAGTTGAAGTTATAAATATATCGCCCCTTTTCTCATTTTAGTAATACTTAAACGACCCCCTTAATATAACGGATACCGAAATGCCAGCACATGTATTTCACTCTTTCCATACCTTATATGGTCATAAAAACCGAATGTGGTTTTCTTAATACCAGCTGCTCTATAATAAAAATGCTGCATAAGATGTTTTGCGCGTCGTACATATTCGAATATATCTCCTCTCTCATGCTACCGTTCCTTATATGGTATCCATTCGCGAATTTTAGCCCACTTCAAGAGCCCCAAGGCCTAACCGCAAAAAATTCCTTTGCTTTTTCAAATTCCAATATCAAAGTTTAAACTCTTTTGTCGCCAATTAGCGATTATCTTGTTAATGTGCTAAGTACAAAATCTCTCTCTCAGAAGAAAAAAAAATTGCACGTATATTTTTGCCAAATATCATATACATGCCAAACATTGTAACCTTTGGCGATAATTGACAACTGATGTTATCATGGTTCTGACGCTAAGAAGAGACACTTTGCTTCTCTCTGCTGTGATTGCCAGTATCACGTTGGGCACCCATCACTCTCGAAAGGGCAAAATAAAACTATACTTTAAAAACGAACCTGGCTTCCTAATGTACTTGTCTTTTTTGTCGCTCTCCCTTTCACGGCTTAGACAGTTAATCATAATGGATAATATTTAATCTACAGGATACAGTAATCATCAAAAATTTATATTACAAACTTCTACTTGTCTTTCTCAATAGATGTTCATTAATGCAAATCCAGAAAGCCGAGAATTATACATAGTTTTATTAATATGCGTTTTTGATTGTCTCGCTTCAGAGTATTCTGGAGCAGCTATGAGACTGGAAGTGTTGATAGAAATTTCAACAATTTTTTTTATGTAGGACTAATCAGCCATACATCATAAGCAGTATATTAGAATGTTTAGTCCGGTGCTAATTATGCATTTTTTCTACCGTCCTTTGACAAAATTTGCGTTTTTTTCTGCGATCCTGCGTTGAAATGAGTGTTTTTCCGCGATTCTTTGATGGATTTTTTATTTTTCCACGATCTTTTAACAAGATTTGTACTTTTTCTGCGATCTTTTGACAAAATCCGCGTTTTTTCACGATATTGTGACAACATTTCTGTTTTTTCCGCGATCGTAGCCTGGATTTTGCATTTTTTTTTTCAATTATTTGAAGAAATTTGCGTATTTTTTGCTATTTTTTGACAAATTCAACATTATTTTTTTCCCGCTATCCCATGACAAATCCTCGATTTTTTTCGCGATCTTGTAATGACATTTCCGTTTTTACCACGATCCTATATGCCGAAACTTGCGTTTTTTTCAATCATTTGACGAAATTTGAGATTTTCTTTTTTAAGATCCTTTGACTAACTTTGCGTTTTGTACTTTTTTGTATCCTTAGATAAAATTTCATTTTTTTTTCATGATCGTGTGGTAATATTTCCGTTTTTTTGCGATTCTTTGACGAAATTCACATTTTTTCAATCTCGATATTTGCGGGGTATTTTTTGCAATTTTTTTGACAAAATACGCGTTTTTTCGCAATCTTGTAATGACATTTCCGTTATTTCCATGATCTCGTATGCCGAAACTTGCGTTTTTCAATCATTTCACGAAATTTGAGGGTTTTCTTTTTTAAGATCCTTTGACTAACTTTGCATTTTGTATTCTTTTGTACCCTTAGATAAAACTTGCTTTTTTTTCATGATCTCACGGTGATATTTTCGTTTTTTTCTGCAATTCTTTGACGAAATTCTCATTTTCTCAATCTCAAATTTTTTTTTAATTCTCTGACAAAATGCGCGTTTTTTCACGATTTTGTGACGGCATTTCCGTTATTTCTAAAATCCATTGCCAAAATTTGTGTTTTTTCATCATTTGACAAAATTTACATATGGGGTCCTTTTACAAAATTGGCGTTTTCCCAAGATCCTTTGACGAAATTTTTGGGCTTTTTGCAATTCTTTGATAAAATAGGTGCTTTATCGCTATTCTTTGACAAAATTTGCATTTTTCGTGATCATTTCGCAAAACTCGCGTTTTTTTTCGGCGATTATTTGAAGAATTTCGCGTTACTTTTTATGTTAAATTTTCGGACTAATTTTATATTTTTTCGATATTTTATATTTTTTATTTTATTTTATATTTTTTCGATTTTATAAAATTTCGAAACCGATTGCCTTAAAGCGGAATTTTTGGAAGATTCGCAACATGACCCTTGACTTGATTTCCAATGAGGGGGGGGGCTTAAGCCCCCTGAGCTCCTCCCTTTCCTACAAAACTGATAAGAATAGAAGCAATTCATTGAATAACAGGATATTTAGGCAATTATGGTGAAAATCGTTTCGCAAATAAGCAAAATATTTTTTTCACTTTCTAATATAGTTGTTACTCTCATTGTTACTATCACTTTGCGTTAGAATTGCCAATGATTACAATCGCTTGCTGCTGCGTACAAAATGTTTGTCTCTTGTCTGAGTTGCTTTTCGATATATCTGATTTAGTATTACACTTAACTAAAAAGTTTAAAAATACGCTAAAACCTGATAAAATTAAAAAAATCACATCGATTATTTGACAGACTTGTTTAGAATCTTTAACTAAATCAATTTAAATATTCTAAATATTTATAATAAGGCATACGATGATTCCAAGATGATGAGTTGAATTTAATTACTACAAAATTAAAACAAAGAACCTCATAGCTGTTTCTGTGGGTGAATTTCTTTGTTCAAACGAAATCTAAGTAGAGGAGAATGTAACTTTGCCACATAATTCAGGCTGTGAAAACAGAGATATTTATTTGCTTATAGTCAACACTTGGAAGTTGTTCATGAAGTTTTCTCAGAGAGATTCCAAGATATTTATACATGAGTGTGCCGAATTTGTTTTTAGATTATTTCGCAAATGCAGATACAGCAGTATCATATTTGGAGGAGAAAATCGTGGTACTCACCGCAAATGACAAGTAAAAGTAAAATTCAGAAATAGGTACCAAGAGTTCTAAATTCGAAAACTAATACAGTTCTCTAACCTGGATTGCGAGGAGAGTGCACTAAAATTTCAATTGTTTTTTTTTTTTTTTTTTTCATAATATTTGGGGAGAGTGTGTTCCACGCAGTAGCTACTTATTGTCTAAGAAAAGGAACAAACATCTTTGAACCTGACAATTTATGACTAATGTTAAAGAGATTGGAATCTGAAATAAACAAATTGTTAAAACTTCATCAACCTCAGCCATTTGGTTATTTTTGACGTGACAACGTCTTGTAAATTGGTTTGCCGGGAGACACTTCAAGAAACTGCGTTACGTTACGTTACGCTCCGCTCACGATACGCGCTCACTTTTCTCTTAACTTTTTCCGGTCACTTGTGGGACCATTTTCTGAACGTGAATGTGAATTCGCTGCAAGGAAGGGGCGGTGCTTAATAGGAATTTTAGATAGTATCAAACTAAGACGAAATACGTTATGTATTAGTTATTAGTATAAAGTACAAAGAAAATAAGTGTAGTTTATTTCGTAATTCGGTGGTATATTATGGAAAACTAATGATATGTGATTAGTGAAAGCCATTTTACTTTAGTTATATTCTGCTCTTTGAAAAATTCTTTAATATGCTGTTTACAAAATTCAACATTTGACATCAATAAACATGAAGTAAAATGTGTTTAACAAACACAGTGTATTGCAAGTTATTGTATGTATATTTGTATATAAATACGTATGTATGTGTAAAGGTAAAAATAAAATTTTGTTAATATGAAATTCAGTGCGAGATTCTTTGTATAAATTAATGTTTTAAATATAATTCTTTGTATAAATAAATGTTTTAAATTGTTACTATTATTTCATCCTTCTTCCTACTATACGAATGAATATTCACATTAAAATTATTTTACAACTCAAAGTCGTTGTCACGTAAAACTTTCGCCCGTATACCGACTTTACAGGCAACCAATTTTTTTAAAAATTCTTATTAATTTTGTGTTTATTTTTTAATTTTTACTAAACAATTTTTTACTACATTTGATGATCGTTTTAATTAATTTCTACTCTGTGATTCTGAATCGATAGATAAGACAGATAAAATATAGATAATACGCAACAATATTTTAACATTTTGTTTGATTAACTATTATGGAAGAGGGGGGCGTTGGCATTTTTTTTTTCTCTTGTAAAGGGGACGGTTGTCCAGAAAAGGTTGGGAGCCTATGGCATAGAGCCAACTCTTCATTTTGACAGTACTATTTTGTCATAGAGTTATGACATAAAATTGTACCGCATTCAATTTATATATTAAAAAAAAAAGGGTTATTTTTTTTTAGTCATCAGTCCTGATATTTCTACGGAACCCATGTTGATAGTTATTTTTCTTATTTTTTTTAAATAAAAAGCTGTTCATATGTAGATTCTGGTTATTTTTTAAATTTTTTACATTGTTATATTTTAATTTTAAAAGCTTTTTTACGAAATTTTTTTCAAAACAGTGGCAATCTGATTACTTCGACTGCTACAGAGAAAAGCACAACAATAAAAAATATTCAGGCACGTGGCTTTTTAAACATATTAAAGCATAGCACGGTAGTGCTATGCTTTATTATAGCATAGCACGGTAGTGCTATGCTATATTTATTTCCAATGCGATTCCGTAATGTTATTTTAATAGGGAATTTAACATTGAACGAGTTATTTACTAGACATTTTCCCACCTTTTGTACGCGCTGCCACAGATTTTCTTCGAAGCACCTAATTGAGTAAAAAAAATTCCTCCAATCAAAAATAAATAAATAAATAAATAAATAAATTGGTTGCCTGTAAAGTCGGTATACGGGCGAAAGTTTTACGTGACAACGACTTTGAGTTGTAAAATAATTTTAATGTGAATATTCATTCGTATAGTAGGAAGAAGGATGAAATAATAGTAACAATTTAAAACATTTATTTATACAAAGAATTATATTTAAAACATTAATTTATACAAAGAATCTCGCACTGAATTTCATATTAACAAAATTTTATTTTTACCTTTACACATACATACGTATTTATATACAAATATACATACAATAACTTGCAATACACTGTGTTTGTTAAACACATTTTACTTCATGTTTATTGATGTCAAATGTTGAATTTTGTAAACAGCATATTAAAGAATTTTTCAATGAGCAGAACATAACTAAAGTAAAATGGCTTTCACTAATCACATATCATTAGTTTTCCATAATATACCACCGAATTACGAAATAAACTACACTTATTTTCTTTGTACTTTATACTAATAACTAATACATAACGTATTTCGTCTTAGTTTGATACTATCTAAAATTCCTATTAAGCACCGCCCCTTCCTTGCAGCGAATTCACATTCACGTTCAGAAAATGGTCCCACAAGTGACCGGAAAAAGTTAAGAGAAAAGTGAGCGCGTATCGTGAGCGGAGCGTAACGTAACGTAACGCAGTTTCTTGAAGTGTCTCCCGGCAAACCAATTTACAAGACGTTGTCACGTCAAAAAAAAAAAAAAAAAAAAAAAAAAAAAAAAAAAAAAAAAAAAAAAACTTAGTGATCAATGGACATATTTCCTGTAGCATTTAATAATTTTTACGTGATTTAAAAAGAAATTTTTTTTTGTAAGAATTAAAAACGGCATATTTAAGACTTCATATTGGAAGTGAAACGGGGATTTTTAAACATTTGGTACCAGGAAAAAGAATTATTTTCAGAAAATAATAAATATGAAGCATGATTTTTGTAATAAAGAGATATTTTCTAATATTAATTGATGGATCAAGGCGATTTTTAATTGAAGAAATATAGAAAATTAGTAAATTAAGCTTTTTTCTATTTATTGTTTTTTCAAAATAATAGAAAATAACTTAAAAATATATATGTAAATAATGGTATTTGAAAGTGGGGTTTCTGACACATTGGCATCTGAAAAAAATCGTGCCAAAGCCAGTATATGATATTTGTGCTGGAATTTTGTACCTATACCACAAGTTTTATAATGTCTTCGCCTTATACGTTCGAAGAAAATCAAAATAAATTAAGGTAAATAAAAGTCTCCAAAAATAATAGTATTAAAAAATAATAGTAAAAAATAATAGTATATCATCCTTGGTACGTAATGAAATTAGTAAATCTGCAGAACTAGGCCTTCAAACTCAATTCCTGGCAATTTTTTTAAGGCTAAACCGCAGAATTAACGACTAATTGGCGTAAGACTTTTCGGCACTGCAATAAATTAGCCAATTCTATCAACCTAATCATTCAAATATTTTTTTTAATTTCCAATTTGGCGATTTTTTAAAATCGCTCCTCAACTTGTAACATTACAAATAATTAATCATTGAATAAAATTTAATTTTGAATTAATTTGTATTAAATTTATTATTCCTATGATTGTTAAAATGATAAGAAACTTACACGATTTAATTTTTAAAACATCACAAAGAGTTTCTGCTGAAAAGTAGCTGTTTTTTTTATATTTCAAATTAATATTTTTATAAAACTCTTTTGATGCATTATTTGTATGAAATTATAAAATGTAAACTCATCTGAAATATTCATAACGCTCTGTCCTTTGGCACAGATGTCTAATACTTATCACGTTGGCGCAATTTTTGCGAAAATTGATGGTGAAAATTTCATTTTCAATAGAACAAAACAATTTATATCATTTTAAGGTACTTCTAGGTTATCCCGTCGACCAATTTCGCCAAATTATACAAATCGCCAAACTATAATAGTCAAATTATACATGTTGACATACTTTTTATTTTAAATAACGAAAAAATAAATAATTAGTAGAATATTAATAAAAATATTAATAAAAAGTCGAAATAAAAATCACTTAATGACATTTTAAACACGTGAATCGCATTAATGTCATTGAATGTGACATTCACGATCATCCATTATTGGCATTTAATTTTATAGTTTGGCGATAATTTTTTGGTCGACGGGATAACCTAGAAGTACCCATTTTAAAAAAGAAAGTACAAGAAAATAATTTATTAATAAGTATACAATGATAGCCGGGTTAGCATGTGAGACACATAATCGCCATTTTGTTCCAATCATGCCAACGTGTTGCATGCACAGTGTATGCCGCTGAATGCCCCGTAGGCATTCTCTTGAGCTCACCCAGCCCTCCACCCCCATAGTTCACTTCTAGCTATGGCCCTGGGTGAATTACATCAGTAATTGTGACACGATACCGCATAAAGAAGTCCTGAAGATGATACCCTCAGTTAATTTTGAAATGAGTTCACCTGAATGCAATAGTTATTAAAAAACTTGAGATATTAAACAAAAACATAATTTGCAGAACAAATTAAAAAAACCAAGATTTATTTCCTACACTCTTTAAGCCTGAGAAGGGACAGATATTAAGATAATTGATTTATTCATTTCGACATTTAATATTAAATTTTGGTAACAAATAAGTTAAACCAAGTGAACATGAAAAAATAAAAATGCAATTCAAACAATATGATACTTAACCACCCTAAATCTTAGATCCCGTTCAAATGAAATCGAAATAAATCTAAGACTTTTTTTCCAAACTCAACTTGCAAATTTGTATTGCAGATTTTGTATTATGTTTACGGTAAGTGTAAACAAAATGAATAGGCAATCAAAAAAGCAAATGTTCAGAAAAAGTCGGAGATTTATTTCGATTTCATTTGAACGGGATCTAAGATTTAGGGTGGTTAAGTATCATATTGTTTGAATTGCATTTTTATTTTTTCATGTTCACTTGGTTTAACTTATTTGTTACCAAAATTTAATATTAAATGTCGAAATGAATAAATCAATTATCTTAATATCTGTCCCTTCTCGGGCTTAAAGAGTGTAGGAAATAAATCTTGTTTTTTTTAATTTGTTCTGCAAATTATGTTTTTGTTTAATTTATTTCCAGTGTGACTCCGTAATGTTATTTTAATACGGAATTTAACATTGAACGAGTTATTTACTAGACATTTTCCCACTTTTTGTACGCGCTTCCACAAATTTTCTTCAAAGTATCTAATTGTTTAAAAAATAATTCCCTCCAATCAAAAAATATACAGAGGTCAATGGACATATTTTCTGTAGCAATTAATCATTTTTACGTGATAAATAAAAAATAAAATTTATTTATTTATTTATTTTTGTAAGAATTAAAAATGGTATATTTACGACGTCATATTAGAAATGAAACAGAGATTTGCAAACATTTCGTACAAATACAAGAATCGTCAACAGAAAGCAAAATGGAAGCAAGGTTTTAAAATAAAAGGACATTTTCAAACATTTATCAAGAAGCTTCTAACTGAACAAATATAGAAAAAAAGTAAATTAAACTTTTTTCTACCTATTGTCTCTGCAAAATAATAGAAAATAACTTAAATATACATATGTAACTGGATTTGAAAGCGAGTTTTTTGACACATTGGCATCAGAAAAAAATTGCACCAAACCCAGTGCGTATATGACATTTGAGCCGGGATTTCATACTTATTCCACATTTTTAAAAATTTCTTCGTCTTATATGTTCGAAGAAAATCAAAATAAATTTAGGTGAATAAAAATTTTCAAAAATAATAGTATTTGATAATAATATTATTTCATCCTTGGTATGTAATGAAACTAGTAAATCTGCAGAACTGGGTCTTTAAACATAGCAATTTTTTAAGGCTAAACCGCAGAATTGTCAACTGCTTGATGTAAGACTTTTCGGCACTGCAATAAAGTCGCCAGTTCCATCAACCTAAATATTCAAATCCAATGTAAACAAGTATAAACAATAATATTTACATATACAATTTTTTAATTCCCGATTTGGTGATTTTTTTAAATCGTGCCTAAATTTGTAATTTTACAAATAATTAATCATTGGATAAAATCAATTTTAAATTTTGTTATCCCGTCGTCGACCAAAAAACTATCACCAAACTATAAGATTAAATGCCAGTAATGGATGATCGTTAATGTCACATTCAATGACATTAAATACCTATACGTATTTAGAAATGTCATCAAATGATTTTATTTCCACTTTTTACTAGTGTTTTACCCATTTATTTGTACTTTTGTTATAAAATAATTTGGCTATTAGTTTGGCGACTTATACAATTTGGCGGAATTAGTTGACGGGATAACCAAGTACCGAATTAACTTGTATTAAATTCATTATTCCGATTATTTTTATATGATAAAACACTACACGATTTAATTTTTAAAATATCGCAAAGAGTTTTTGTTGAAAAATAGCTGTTTTTTTTTATACTTTAAGTTAATATTTTTATAAAATTCTTTTGATTAACTCTCTTTATGAGTTAATATAATTTAAGCACAGTTGGAATATTCATAATGCGTCACCTTTATGCACAGATGTCTAATACTTACATGTTGGCGCAATTTTTTTCTGACGCCAATTTGGCGAAAATTTCGTTTTCAAATACATATCACATATACATTTTTAAATTATTTTCTAATATTTAAAAAGGGAAATAGTGATAAATAAAAAATAAGTTTATTAATAACTATAGAACAAAACGATCTACATATTTTTTTAAGTAAAAGTAATAGAAAATAAAGAATTTATTAGTAAATAAACAACGATAGCCAGGTTAGCATGTGAGGCATATAATATCCATTTTGTTCCAATCGCGCCAATGTGTTGCATATATGACATATATCCCCATCTTTTCTACGCTGAACCCTGCCCAGAGCTCCGATAGCGGTTTGAACTTCTGTCGAAGTTAAATTTCAATTTTGGGCAGAGTTTTAATTCAAACATTAATTAATTTATCAAGAATCTTCTAAGTGAAGAAATACAGAATATAAATAAATATCACGTAACACAAAAAATAAAAAAATAAATACATTTTATTGATACTATGTCTTGAGGTATTGTTGGAGGAATATTATATTGTCTAGAGGTGAATGTCTAGAACTATACTTCTGACGCAATGTATCAATGCTGATTCTTAAGTATAAACAGGCCCGGACTGGCCAGGTCGGCTGGTCGGCGATCGCCGAGGGCCCCCGGCTCAAAGGGGCCCCGGAGATGTACCATCAATAAAGGAATATACTGTTTTATAATTACTACTTATATAAGAAAAAATTGAGTAGTTACCAGTAATTATATGCGTTTGCAATAAGAGTTTTACGCAATTGATAATTTCTTCATGGTAATTTATATAGTTATGTCGTGTTATGTCTCTGAACAGACGGAAGAGGGCTGCTGACTGATACATCGCCGTTTATGCATTGCTCAGGAAAAGATACAGAGTAAATCGCGACACTCACTCGCCAACTAGTTGTAACTATAGTTATACGCTTGAATCTGTAGGTAACTGTAGTAGTTTTCTTGAACTGGCCATGTTGGTTATAAATTATGTGTTTTTACAATATCATGCCATAAAGTATACTGAAAACAACAAAAGAGAGCAGAATGAAAATAGTTAAAGAAAAAGGTCACAAGAAAGTTAATTTAAAGACCGACTGGACGAGGCTCTTTGTTGAAAATCGCCATCAACAAATTAGGAATCTGCACGGGCCGGAATGTCCATGCCTTAGAGATCGTCTCGGCTCATTTATACTGTCGCAGTTCACGGTAAAGGCCCCTACAAAGATCAGTTGAAGGACGACCTGGTCCCACTCAATTTCCACAAAAAATCAGTTTTTCTTAATATACAATTAAGATCTTCTAGAAAACTACACACACATTTATGAAATATTTTACATTTTAAAACAATATTTTAAATCACGATGTTTTCGAAACACAGAAAATACACAATAGTAACAATAGTATTAATGATTACTTAGAATCCTGGATGTTTCAGTATTCAAATAGAAATTCATTATAAAATTAATGTAGTTTAGACCTAGAAGGGAAAAAAAGACGATAAAAACATGATTAACTTTTGAAGATTTATTATAAAAAATATATTTCTCTGTCATTTATTAGAGCTTCTCTCAAATCCAAAGAAGTGAGTTTCTGATGCATTTCTAATTTTTTTTTTCGGAAATGTCTAAGTTTTGCTGTTTTTCTTATTCAGAATCTATGTAATCGAATGGTATTTTCTATTTTTTGATAAAGACATTATATCTCTTAGAAATACTGTCAAAGTTAGCGTTTTGAAGTGAATTTTTGGATGCGATAGCTTGGGAAAGAGGTAAAACCTGCAGTCACGTAGCAAAAATCTCTTGCATTTTGATAATTAATTTGTTTACCAAAAATGGAAAAATTATTCGATTCCCAATTCCTTCAATAGACAGGTCTGGCAATTTTATACATTTACAGTTAAAAATTAGTCAGAAAGTTCTGAGTTATTGAAAAGCGAATTGAGAATTACCTTAAGTTATACTTCCAAAGATTCCGTTAACAGAAGTTTATTATCACTATTAATATTTTTAAAAAGCATAGTGACTGCCCTATACACATTCTGAGAATATTTAAGTCCAGTTTTGGTCAGACTCTATTAAGTAGAGAAAAAAAAGTGCAAATCTGATCTCGGCTTTACGCATGAGTTAGCTGAAAAAGTTAAATCCTGCCTTTGACATCATATAACTGCCTTATGGCAATCTCTACGATGCACATGTTGCATTTTTGCATGAATAGTGTCAAACTAGCATCGGCTCGTGACACACATTTACACTCATTCTCGCGAAAGTAATATTCACTGAAAACTGACCATATTTTACCCCGTACCATATCTTCGTTTAAGTTTTTATATTGGGTTGGCGGGTTCGCTATTTTTCTTTTAACCAGCCTAACAGTCCCGTTAAACTTCTGCGCCTGTCCGGCCCGCAGACCGGGCTGGATGCGGTCCTCGGGGTAAACTCGAGCCCGTGCAGACCTTTACAACAAATAATAAGTTCAATGTTCTGCAATATTATTTTTAAAGACCCTTATAATAGCATAATGGTAGCATGATGGTAAGCAATAATTAGCATGATGGTAGATAGTACTCAAGATGTAGGTGTTACGAGTTAGCAATTTGCGTTAGCTATGTCCTTCAAAGAAAGGTATGCTAAAGACTTTTAGAAATAACAGAAATCTTTTCTAAACTGGCTTTGCATATAAGCTTGTAATATCAGAATTAGCCAAGTGTATAGCATTGCATCAAATCTTATTGCTAGTTCATTTGATTGAGCTACCAATATAAAAGGCTATTATAACAGTGTACAAGCTCATTTCAAAAAGGAATGTTATTTATACTTGCTGCAGGAAAAGTTACGGAATTTGAATATAACTGATTGAACAGTTACGTTTCTCAAAAAAGAAAACTTATTTGGATTGGTAGAAAAATCTTTTTTTTTTTTTTATCGTCTTATAAAAGAATGTGCGTGAAAAAGGAGGGAAATAAAAACATTTTGCACATGAAAAATTTTACAGGTTAAAAAAATTAGGAGCCATAAGGTGATAGAGCAAGCAAAATTCTCTCTCCGATTACCAAGGGAAATGTAAACAACGAAAGTTATTCGATTTTATTACTGTTTAAAAAAAAGTAGCAAATGGTAGTTTTAACTGCAAATCTAAATTCATGACAAAAAATTTGATCAGTCAATGGTCCATATTTAAAAACCTATGTATGTATATTAGTTTACTAATTTATTTTCTTCGTATATTTTCCATTTCAAATTATTTATAAAATAAAACTATATTTTACAATCTGCAATTCGTTAGAGGAAATGCTTCAAAAGTAAGGAATAAAAGGAATGACAAACACGCTAGGTTCTATATTAAAAACAAAATGTTGTACAAGCGCAGTTAACATCAAAATAGAAGATAACAGTATCGATATAGAAATGGAATTAGATTCCAAGGAAAAATTGAATTTCAAGGAAAAAAATACCAGGTGAAAAATTAATAGATGAAGCTCCTGGAATCTCAACTACTCAAAATACAAATTGATCCTTGTTAGTGTTTTAGATTGTGCCAGGAACAATTATCGAAGAAAAATGTTGCCCCCAAAAATTTTTTTGAAGATTATTCCTGATTAAAGCCAAAGAAATTTAATGGATTCGTAGTGCTTGATGGAATTATCTACGTAAATCCTTTGTAGAATTTCTAAATTTTGTAAAACTGAAAGAAATCAATTACTGATAGACTTGAAGCAGTTTGCAGGTCAGCATGAACGTTTTACAATGGTAAAAGAATACAGTTTGAAAGAAGCTGAAGAAATCTTTGAATTTGACAATGCAGAATTTAAAATTGAAAGCAACGAAAATCTTTAAATTTTTTTTCTTTTACCACAACCAGTGTTTACAGTGTTTATATGCTCATTTTCTATTGATTTTGAACTCTTATAATCTGATATGCTTACCAACCTGTATGTCACTTACGAGTTTGTATTAACCATACCTTGTTTACACAAGGTAAAGTAACTTGTGAAAGGGTGTTTTCAAAATTTAAAATAGTTAAGAATCGAATTAGATATACACTGCTCAAAACAAATAGAAGAGCACATGAATTTAATAAAATTACGCAAATACTTACACCAAGGGATGACCACCCCGGGAACTCATCTTTCGCTTTAGAAAATACTTACACCAATAAGTAACATAAAATAAAACACCCATAATGTAAAGCGTTAAACCACAGAGGAAGAAAACTTCACACGAAAATCAAAATTTATGACGCCAAAAATTAGAAAAAAGAGATGAGTACAGAAGTCGAGATTTTACAGAAACGTCTGTTTCAACTTCTCAGTTCTAAATTCAATAACTCAGCTTGTGCTTTGAGAAAAAATAACTTGAAACTCTCACAACACCATGATTTAACGGAATTCATGGCTCGACGTATGGCCGGGACAGTTGAATCCGGAAAACTCAACGGTGTGCAGTGGAAGCTGTCGAAATTGCAAGAAAATGTCAATGCAAGGCAGAGGAATCGATTCGAGGACTCAGAAAATGTTAGATGTTAATCAGGGCAAGGTCAGTCATGTACTGTCACAGAAAATGCTAGCCGATATATCCTGTTAACAATTCATCGGGACGGAACAGACAGTGCTATCCAGCAGCAAACAGTCATTCTTGCACAGAGGACGAAGGGTGTCCAACCAAATAGCCTGAAATAGACTTCACCAGGGTGGTGAAGCTCTATATACTTAGTTAGTAGTCTGTATTCTGTTGTCTACAAGCAACTGTGCGGCCGAAATACGATGAGCAACTGAAAATCGAGATTGGAAGCAGTGCGGTAGGAGTCGAGTGATGTTTACAGACGATTCCAAGTTCTGTATGGATGCAATATCCGACGTGTTTTGGTATGGAGGGAAGGGGGCATTTATAATAGAATATTCGTGAAGGATCACATTACAAACAAGGTAGTTTATTGGCATTTGATGGATAAACATAAACGGTCTGCATGCCATTCGGCGTGGCACTTTCACGGCGCAAAGTTATAGAGACGAGATACTGAGACGTGAGACCTCATGCCGTATTTTACGCTGCAACAATTAGTAATCCCCTTTTTTTTTCATGCCAGATCGTGTACAGCTCATATTGTGGCGAATATGCTTAAAGCTGAAACAATATAGCGTATGGAGTAGTCAGTATGCTTTCCTCACCTGAATCCGATTGAGTATGCTTGAAACACACTCTGATTACGCACTGCAGCGAGATTAAGGCCTCTTTTTATTGTCTGAGACATGGAGATTTCCTTTCTTGAAGAGTTGAAAAATACTCTCCGAAGCGTTATTGACAATGTTAACGAATCCATGAAAAAAGGTGTGTCGTAGTTTTATCTATTCGAGGGTAGGACTCACTATATCAAATACTTTGCATTTTTACATAAACAGTAAAATTTTTTGTCATTTATATGTAACAATATTGTTTTCCCTAAACCGTCTTTTATTTACCGTCTTAAATTTAACTAAAATAAATAATTTTCTTTTACTTCAAAATTAAATTTATTGATGCTCTTATCTATGTAAAAATTTAATTATTATAAATTAACAATTTGGATTTATTAATTAAAGGATAAGTTGTTTTGAAAGATATATTGATTGCAGATTTGGGCGATCTGCGATTACAATTACTCACTTGTTTTTATTACTGCTATGTCACTTTTAATATTTACTTAGGTATCACTAAAGGATTTAGATTTTTATGACTTCAACACAGTAATTTGGGTTTGGTTGCCTAAAACTAAAGATATACCTCACGCTCGTTTTTAAGTAATAAATCACTCAAAATTAATACTACTTATTTTTTTTTTTCTAGCATGAAATTAATTTAGGTATGGTGTATAAAATTGTAATATAAATATTTATTGTGAAAGTAAGTTAACAACCTTAGAAAAAGTTTACGTTTTTTTTCGACTATTTTCCAAGTGAAACATAATTTCCATAAATGTGGTTTTTTGCCGTGTAAGCCTACATTTAAAAATAAAATAAAATACTATATTTTCGCTAAATTTTCCGTAAGGGGCCCCTTTTCAGTCTCTTGCCGAGGGCCTCCAAAGGAGCCAGTCCGGGCCTGAGTATAAATATCAGTTTCATGCAGAAGAGATTTTTCTGCCGAATTTGACTTCATGATTCAAAAGAAAAGAATTCGCCAAAGAAAAAAGTAATATCTGATTTTTGCGTGATTCCATCGTAAAAAGTTAAATTGATTTTAAGAATTAAAAAGCACACATTTATGACGTCATATTGGAAATGAAACAGAGATTTTGAAATATTTGGTATCAAGACAGGAAGCATGTACAGAATTCAGTTCTAGATATAAAAAAAAGTTAACGATTTGGAAATGGATCAATGAAAATCTGTGCAAAACCCAATGGAGAAATGAAAATCTACGTAAGATACCGCGGAAATAGATAAATAGATGTTGATATTATGAACTTCAATTATTATACTGTTTAAATTCTTACTCATACTCCTTGTATTTAATGTGCTTTTTATATGTAGTTTTCTTCTGTTAACTTTTGTGGCAATTGTTGGTTATTGGTTTAAAAAATAAGTTTTTTTTTTCAGCTTGTTCCACTGCGGAAGCCTGTTAGTTTTCTTTTTCTAAATTAAAGTTATCTTCGTAATGTTTATTTCATATTTTTTATCTGAATTAAGTTAATTCTTGTTTACCCATTATCTGCTAAAATATTTTCAAGTGGTTATGCTCCCAGACTTGCTTCATACTGCGCGATAGTTACGGTAACGAGAATTAGTCCTAACCAACGGTAAAACGCATTTCAAATTTGTGTGTTTGGTTAGTTGATAAAGATATGGAACTTTTTACGACTGATAAACTTCTTGGCTCTGAGAATTGGGTCAGATGGAAATGGATGGTGGAAGGCTTGCTAATGGAAAAAGAAAATGCTTTCGAGGTGTGCTCTGGAGAGATTGTACAGCCAGAGCCGGTTCCCGAAGGCGCTGCTACTGCAGATAGGAACAAATATAACAGTGACTTAGCCAACTTCAATAAAGGCAACAGAGCTGCCAGAGGTATTTTTTCAAGAACTCTAGATAGCAGAATATGTGATCTTGTATCGATGTGCAAAACTGCAAGATAAATATGGGTCAAACTACATGAACTGTTTGAGCAGAAAAATACTCAAGCTCAATATGCCTGCCAAATGCAGTTCTCATCTTTTGTGCGAGATCCGACGGATTCAATGGCTATGCACATAGCAAAACTAGATCACCTAGTGTCACGGATGTCTGATTTGGATATCAAACCAAATGACTTTGTGGTAATGAGTAAGCTTTTGGAGACTTTATCTAGTGACTTTGAGCCACTGAAAATGGCTTGGTGTGCAAGACCTGAAGAGCAACAGACACTAGTGGAGCTTAAGAAATTACTTGTTGCAGAAGAGCAAAGAAGAATGTTAGACTCTTCCATAGAAAATGAATCAAATGTCTTACTTGCCAAGTCTAGTTTGAGAAAGGTTCACAGTGCTGCAGAAAAGTATGGCAACCATGCAAACAAGCAGGGGAAGCAGTTTAAATGTTTTAGATGTGGAAAAAGAGGTCACATGAAACGTGATTGTATTGTTAAAAAAGTTAATGTGCATGAGAGAAAATCAAAGGATGAAGTTTTTATTAGTGAATGCCTTGCAGCCAATTGTGATGACACATGGGTCATTGATACAGGAGCCACACAACATATAACTAACAGACATGATGTCTTTCAAAGTTTTAAACAGTATAAGTGCCCAATAGAAGTAAGGGTTGGTAATAATTCCACAATGAAAGCGTATGGCCATGGTGAAATCTCTGTGAAAATGTTAGTTAACGGCAACTGGAAAAACAGTGTACTAAAAAATGTATTATATGCTCCAGATGCTTCGAGAAATTTATTTTCTGTAAGTCAAGCTCTAGACCATGGATCAAAATTTAAGATGTGTAACAATAAGTGTGAATTTGTAAAACCTAAAGGAGTTGTTGCTGTGGGTATACGCCGAGGTAACTTATTCAGATTGCTATGCAAAGTAATAGTACCTGCGGTAAACAGTGCAACTAACATTGTAACAGTGCCCTCTTCTGAAGCTCAACTTACTGAATCAAACTCGCTTCAACTTTGGCAAGAGAGACTTGGACATTTGAATAAACAACATGTGAAAAAGTTTCTTCACACTCAAGGTATAGAAGTGCAAGATGATGGTGAGTTTTGCGAAGCATGCGTGCTAGGTAAACAACATCGATTACCATTTCGAAATCGTCAACAACGAGCTAAGGATGTTGGTGATGTTATCCATACTGATGTCTGTGGGCCTATGGAAGAAGAATCATTAGGTGGCGCCAATTACTATGTATGTTTTACTGATGGTTTGGTTTGGTTTATTTTTGTCGTCCGATTATCTACACTAATGGGATATAGGACCAGGGGGGAGCGCCCTTCGTGGGGGTCTTTCTAAGGGAACCTAACCCGTATTTACGCAAGGTTCGAAGAAAACCACGAAAACTCCGAACGGTTAGGCCGACAGCCGCGATTGGGTTCGAACCCAGCACCTGCCGTCTACCAGTTTAGATGTCTGAACCTCTCGGCCACTGGTGGGGCTTTTTACTGATGATTACTCTAAATTCAGAAAAGTATTTTCTCAATCATAAATCTGAGGTTACATCTAAATTTGAAGAATTTTGTGCTTTCTTCAGAAATCAAACACAGAAACCAATCAAGGCAGTCTTTAGTGATGGTGGATTGGAATATAACAACAAAATTTTGAAAGGTTTGCTTCAGAAAATGGGAGCAGAATTTCAATACAGCACACCCTATACACCTCAACAAAATGGATCTGCTGAACGAAATAATCGAACTCTCATCGAGTTAGCTAGATCAATCATGATCGCAAAAGATTTACCAAAATCCCTGTGGGCTGAAATAGTCAATGCTGTAGTACATATACTGAATCGTGCTGGAACATCTGCAGTTGAACAAAAGTCTCCTTATGAAGTTTTTTATGGGAAAACTCCAAGACTCAATCATCTTCGAATTATTGGCACAGAGTGTTTTGTTCATACCCCCAAGCAGAAGCGCAAGAAGTGGGATCCGAAAGGCCAGAAAGGTATTTTAGTTGGCTACTTAGATGATGTTGATGGTTATCGTGTATGGTTCAAAGGTACAAGAAAAATCGAACGAACAAGAGAAGTAGTGTTTTCTCCTGAATCTATATCAACATCAACTGTCGTTGCAATTGAGCCGGAACAGCTTAGAATAGATGAAAGTCCTACTCCTGACGGTTATGGAACTGATTTTGATGCAGATGAAACTTCTGAAAATGCGCAGCATGATCGAAATCTAAGGGACAGGACGCAGTTAAAGGCACCTGAACGTCTTATTGAATGCTGTATTGCAGAAGAGAGTGAACCAGAACACTACTACCAAGCAGTAAAATCGGAAAAGGTAAATGAATGGCAAGCTGCAATGGATGAGGAAATTAAATCGTTATTAGAAAACAATACTTGGTATTTGACAAATCTACCAGAAGGAAGACGAGCCATTACAAACAGATGGGTATATAAATTGAAACAGTCACCAAGGTGCTGGAACAAGCGATTTAAAGAGTTCCTGGGAAAATATGGTCTTACAGAGAGTGCTGCTGATCTATGTTTATTTTGCAGTAACGAGAAGCAACAGAAGTTGTTATTAGCATTACATGTAGATGATGGACTCGTTGCCACAACTCCTCAAATCAAGAAACATTTCCTTGAAGAATTGCAGCGTGAATTCCAGGTACCATACAAAGATGCCGAATATTATCTTGGTGTAGAGATAAAAAAGCTGACAAGTGGAGATATTGCTATTAGTCAGCAAAATTATGCTAATAAAGTTTTGGAAAAATTCAACATGAAAGACGCTAATCCAGTTTCTACTCCCATAGAAAAGGATAATATTTCAGGGGAAGATAATGAAGAGATTGTTTCTGAAAAAGTTCCTTACAGACAAGCTGTAGGCAGTTTGATGTACATGGCAGTTGCTACCCGTCCCGATATTTCCTTTGCTGTGTCATATTGTTCCCAGTTCTTGGATAAAGCACAACAAAAACATTGGTCAATGGTAAAACGAATACTAAAGTGCATCAAGGGAACATCTAATTTTGCATTAGTGTTTAAGTCTGCTTTTCACCCTGGCACCTTAGAGGCATATAGTGATGCAGACTATGCCAGTGACACAAGAACCAGAAAATCAGTTTCCGATATTGTATTTAAATACAGTGGAGGAGCCATTGACTGGGCAAGTCGTCGACAGCAGTGTGTGTCATTGAGCACCACAGAAGCAGAGTATATAGCTGCAAGTGAGGCAACCAAAGAAATTGTTTGGTTGAAACGTCTCTTTGATGACATTGCGCCATTAACATCAACGCCTATTCTGCAAGTTGATAATGCGAGTGCAGTTCGTTTGGCTAAAAATCCTGAGTTCCATCAGCGAACTAAACATATAGATATTAGATATCATTTTGTTCGAGAAAAGTGTTTAATTGGTGAAGTCAGTGTCCAGCATATTGATGGTGAATACCAAATTGCGGATATTTTTACAAAAGCCTTACATAGAAAACGTTTTGAAATGTTAAGGACTCTCTTGGGTATGGTAAGAATGCCATAATTGCAAGTTCAAGGGGAAGTGTTGATATTATGAACTTCAATTATTATACTGTTTAAATTCTTACTCATACTCCTTGTACAGGGTTGTTATAATTAAAGTTCGCCTATTCAGAAGGCTCTAGATCCGGTTCTATGGCTCCAAACGAAATGAAATTTCACTAGTACGTAGTTGAAGAGATGCGCTCTGCGAAAATCGAAAAAAAATTAGTCAACATTTTTGTCACTAGGTGGCGCTGCGCCAATATTTAAGGTGACTTATGCAGATTCATTATATCAATATCCGTCAATCCAGAAGAAACACAGAAATTTAAAAGTTTCAACAAGCTTCGACGAACTGCGAATTGTTTTAATTAGGTTCACCTAATCACACAGATCTAGAGCCTGACCTATGACTCCAAACAATACAGAAAAATGAATATCATTTCATGTGATGTAATCTGCATCAACAAAAATAAAACATGTCGCTCGGCAATGAGGAAATAACGAAGAATAACATTATGCATTCTCAATGAGCATCCTCCGCCATTTTTAATAATGCATTCCATTCTAAGAATTGTGCTTTCTACAACATTGCGTAAATTGTCCTGTTAGATTGAGCGAATGTGAAGTCTAATACTGTCTTTCAGATCAGAAATTGTCTGACATCTGTCTTTAGATACAGAATCTTTCAAAAATCCCCAGAAAATAAAGGGATCTGCAAATGTCGGCTTAAAAATTGGCCCAACGCCACCTATTGACAAAAATTTTAACTAATTTTTTTTTTCGATTTTCGTAGAGCGCATTTCTTCAACTACGTACTAGTGAAATTCTGATTCGTTTAGAGCCATAGAACCGGCTCTAGAGCCTTCTAAATAGGCGAACTTTAATTATAACAACCCTGTATTTAACGTGCTTTTTTATATGTAGTTTTCTTCTGTTAACTTTTGTGGCAATTGTTGGTTATTGGTTTAAAAAATAAGTTTTTTTTCAGCTTGTTCCACTGCGGAAGCCTGTTAGTTTTCTTTTTCTAAATTAAAGTTATCTTCGTAATGTTTATTTCATATTTTTTATCTGAATTAAGTTAATTAATTCTTGTTTACCCGTTATCTGCTAAAATATTTTCAAGTATAGAGTTTTTAATTGGGGGTGGTTTTGGAGTCTAGGTATCATGATCGGTATATAGATCTGGAAAAATAAATCAGAAATTCCTACGTAGGAGAGAACGTAATAGTTAGTATTTCAAATAAAATTTTGTTCAAAAATCTAATTTAATTTTGAGGCCCTTTCACAGTTTTGCAGAGTTGCTAAATTGCAACTAAAGTGCTTCAACACTCTCTCATCCTGCTTGCACATATGAAGCCAACATGGTGTTTAATCTTGAACTAGTTATACACTCAAATTTTTCATCACCATATTCTTTTTTAGCATAAAATGGAGCTATTACAACAATTTAATATGAAACATGGAACTTACAATGTGAATATGCACTAATATATTTTTTTGCGTCAGAGGAAGAGAGGGAGAGAAAGAGAGCATCTCAGACGTTCTCTTGAGTGTACACCCCCCCCCCCTCCCAATAGTTCACTTCTAGCTATGTGCCTGGGTAAATTACATCAGTAATTGTGATACGATACCACATAAAGGAAGTCCTGATGATGGTACCCTCAGTTCATTTTGAAATGAGCTCATCTGAATGCAGTAGTTATTAAAAAACTTTAGATATTAAACAAAAACATAATTTGCAGAACAAATTATAAAAAATTAATTATTTCCTGCTCTATTTAAGCCCGAGAAGAGACAGATATTAAGATATTTTATTTATTTATTTCTACATTTAGTATTAAATTTTTGTATCAAATAATTTAAATTATGTGAACATTAAAAAAATAAAAATGAAATTCAAATAATATGATACTTAAAACCCCATCTTAGATTCTGTTCAAACGAAATTGAAATAAATCTTAGACTTTTTTCCAAACTTAACTTGCAAATATTTGTTTTACAGATTTTGTATAATGTTTACGGTAGGTATAGATAAAAAGAATAGACGCATCTCAAAAGCAAATGTTCAGAAAAAGGTCTAACAAGGAAGGTCTCCATACGGGCATACTCAGAAAAATCTGAAAAAAATTACAGAATGTTCTTCTCATATAGTTATATATGTTTATAAAAAAAATTTCGGCGGAACCTCCTTATAACGTCCGTAAAAAAAATAATAAAAATTTCGTTTATTTGGCGATTTATCTCCGGTTGGCGAAAAAACGAAATTTTGAAAAATACGCTTTTACGCTTCGATTATTTTTTAAAGAAAAACTTTCTATGTTCAATTTATTTAAATAAGTTTAGTTTAAGTAATTTTAGTTTTGCATTTTTACTTTACTTTAAGTGTAATTTTGTCATATGCGTTTATACGTACTTATAACAAAATGAAATTAATATATTTTATCATTTAAAACACAATTTAAATTGATTAAAATTGTTCCAAATTGAAAAATACACTGTTAAATATCTGCTGCATTTTGTTGCAACGCACTCCCTTGCTTGTATAGAAAACGGTTACTTGGCCGTGAAATTGAACTTTCTCATTGGTTGGAATAGAGATATTATATACAAGCGCTGGAGTGCGTTGCAACAAAATGCAACAGATTTTTAACAGTGTATGACACGGTCAATTCACCGTGCTCTCATTGGTCAGAAGAGAGATATTCTATAAAAGTAGTGGAGTGACGTTGCAGTAAATGCTGCAGATTTTTAACAGTGAAGTCAAAATCAATTTTCAGATTCGTTAAAATCGTGTGCTTTTGGCGAGGAAATGCACTGCTCGCCAAATCCCGCGTCGCTTTCAGCTTTTCACGCCAATTATTCCAAACTATTTTATTTTTTTACATATCTAATAATGTAATTCCGCCGCTAATTTTCACTGATCCTTTACTACCTACATGAGTAGTTTAATTCGTATTTTTTTTCAAAAAATTCTGAGTATGCCCCCACTGGAGACCTTCCTTGTAAGATTTATTTCAATTTCGTTTGAACAGAATCTAAGATGGGGTTTTAAGTATCATATTGTTTGAATTTCATTTTTATTTTTTTAATGTTCACATATTTAAATTATTTGATACAAAAATTTAATACTAAATGTAGAAATAAATAAATAAAATATCTTAATATCTGTCTCTTTTCGGGCTTAAATAGAACAGGAAATAAATTTTGTTTTTTTAATTTGTTCTGCAAATTATGTTTTCGTTTAATTTTTTTATTTGCAAGTTTAAATCCTTCTATAGTAAAAAAAAAAAAAAAAAAAAAAAAAAAAAAAAAAACTAACCTTAAAAGGAATGATTCCTGAAATGATGCTGATGTGTAAGGTTTCCGGAAATAACGCATCCGGGTCGACCACTCCTTCCATGAGTCGAATAGACCAATCAGGAAAAGGCTACGTCTATGCATCACACTATGAATCACGTCTATGCGTCGCACATAGCGATTCCAACCGGGATTGCAATCGTGTGACACATCATTTGAAAGGTCTGCAACTGCTTATTCATATTATGGATGTCCTGTGTGTCACCCCCCCACTCTGCCCCCCAGGGGCAAATTTTTAATTTCTTTACCATACCAGTGGTGTGACACATCATTTGAGAGGTCTGCAACTGCTTATTCATATTATGGATGTCTTGTGTATCACCCCTTCCGCTCTGCCCCCCAGGGGGGCACATTTTTAATTTCTTTACAACACCAGTCGTGTGGCAACTGCTTATTCATATTATGGATGGCTTGTGTGTCACCCCCCCACTCTGACCCCAGGGGGGTACATTTTTAATTTCTTTACAACACCAGTCGTGTGACACATCATTTGAAAGGTCTGCAACTGCTTATTCATACCATGTGGTATTGGCGAGCGCAGAAAGCAGGGGTAGCCTACAACTTGGAATCACGAAGCGAGTACGCGGGGGGTTGGCGAGCGTAACGAGCAGGGGAGCGGAGAACCCCTAGTTCGGTAAAAAAATATTTATACACGTGTACTTTATTTTGATAAGCGAATAAAATATCATATTTACTATGACATAACAAGAATATTGCTTATTGAGTTTATATTTACTTTTATACATTTTAATTTTATTGATGCCATTTTTTTATTACAATGAAACAGAAAATGTGTTTTTGCTTTAATACATGCTGATTAAGTATAAAAATACATATATAAAGTACAAGTGATTATTTCCCCCCTATGTGAAAATGGCCACATGCTTAGTTTAAAATGTATTTTTACCTTGACACATGTAAACAGAAAAAATAATGTGAAAATGACTTAATTCATACTGATTTTTCATTTCTGGATTATAGAGATGATAATTGGAGACTTTATTGATTATTTCATCTTGATTACATTGAAAAATATTAGTTAAAGAATGTTTCAAAATGTGTCTTATGCCTCTCCACTAACAGGGACGTATGGATCAGAAATGAAACAAAGCTATAAAAGGCACAAATAGTATAATGTCGGCTAAATAAACAGACAAACAAAGAGTCTAGATTGATAATATCTGTGCCACAATATAAAATTCCCGTATTTTCATGACTGGAATGAAAATTCAGGATTGACAGTCACAGATGACATTTAAAAAAAAAATCACCAGTTCAATTTATTTACATTTTGAAGTAAATAAATGTATTATCAATGTTATAATTAATATATTATACTCAAAAATGTTTGCATGTTACATTCATATTATTGAGAAAAAGGAATTTAGTATGTCCCATTCCTCCCTACTTCCCTGTAATGTGTTAAACTTCTTGTATAAACAAAAATGCTACTTTTAGGCTTAATTTAAATTGCGGATAATATACAGTATAATGTTCCATACACAGGGAAACTATTACATATAAACCCTCTCACTGACAAGCCCGTGTTAATACGTTCACTAAGCAGCGGGTTCACAGCAATACAAGCAATATTTAAAACTAGCAGGCTAAGCCCGCTGCGCTGGTCTATTTTTCAAAACAAAACATGAATCAAACAAAATATTGAATATTATTGTGTTTTTTAAAGCAACTTCACCTCGAATGCTCTTTCACATTTCTGAAAATCACACAAAACGCCATTGTATTTAAAGATAGAAAACCAACGATTATAAATGCACCAAAAATGCATTAAAAGTTAGCAAAGAGCTGTTTCGAATCTACTGTCGAGATTCTTCATCAGTGCAAAACTCAGCGAGCTAGAAAAAACAAAACTGAGCCAAAAATAAAAACAACAATAAAATAAAGGCCCGTTGACGCCAAAATATATTAAAATAATAATAAAATATTATGTTGTTGTATCAGCTTATGCATTCGATAAAATTCGGGCTTTTAAGAAAAAAATATTTCAGTTGACCATTTATTGTAGAGTTTGATAGATAAATGAGGCAATTATGAAAAGAGCAATTTAAATATTGTCTATTCACCATACTTCTAAAATAGCGAGCATTATGATCGCAGAGATTGACCATTGAATTTAAACAATTTTCAAGTGATTCATTTTCATTTGATGGTTTTTGAATTCTAAACCTTTCAACTTGAGAAAATGGGTATCTGTGGAAACCTTAATACATCCTCTATCAATATTATTGTTGTAAAATGAAATGAAGTGAAACTAATTGAACGCGTAAATTAAGAAAATGAAAATATCGTCTGATTTTATTTATTAACTTTGACAAGTGTGTGAGAACGATTGAGTTCTCTGAATGTAATGAAGGAATGTGCCTTTTAGATGGAATTAAACTACATTTTTTATAATATATGGACTTTTAGATGAATTTGAACTTAGAATAAGTTTATCTCAACAGATGATTTTCGATTTTAATTCAAAGCTCCGCGCATCGCATAGATGCAACCCGCAAATGAAGACTTGCATGGTTAGTAAGTAATTTTTAAACTAACCCTATTTTCGAATTCTAACATACTGGTACCCTCGGCGGGACTGGAGTTTTGAATTTCAATTAATTTTAAATGAAAAAATGGATCTGAGTAGTTTGAAAACTCAGAGAAAAGGACTGAGAGCTGCTTTTACTCTCACGTTTAAGAAAATTGAAACTGAATTAACTAAAGAAATATGTGAAATTAAAGAACTTTCTATTCTGAAAACTCAACTGTTTGATAAATTTCAACGGATGGACACTTGTCAAAGTAAAATTTCGGAAATATTGTTACAAGATAAGAACGAAAAATTGTTTACCGAAGATTTTGAAAGTGCAGAAGAATATCGAGAAAAATATATAGAAATA
The DNA here is from genome assembly GCA_964019185.1 of Maratus speculifer. Classification (NCBI taxonomy): domain Eukaryota; kingdom Metazoa; phylum Arthropoda; class Arachnida; order Araneae; family Salticidae; genus Maratus; species Maratus speculifer. The sequence goes on from OZ025296.1 coordinate 82,541,328, forward strand.
TGTGCACGTATTGATGAAAAGATACAGGTTTCTTCATCTCCTGGCGAAGAAGTAAAACGCAAATTTAAATTACCGGAGATCGAGCTGAAAAGGTTTAACGGCGAACCAAAGGAATTTTTATCGTTTTGGAGCCAGTTCAAGAAAATACACGAAGACGATTCTATTGCCGCTGAAGACAAGATGCAGTACCTATTCCAATGTATGGAACCGAAATCAAAAGCGGAGCGTTTAATATCAAGTTATCCAGCTACCGCGGAAAATTATCCGAAGGCTATCGATCAATTAAAACAGAGGTTTGGACGAGATGATCTTCTTGTGCAAATTTACGTTAGGGAATTATTAACCCTCGTAATGAAAAATGCCACTGCGCCTAAAATGAAAGTTGACTTAGCCTCTTTATACGATGAATTAGAAAGCAAACTTCGTGCCTTAGAAAGTTTGGGAAGAACTCAAGAGAAGTATGGAGACTTTCTCATGCCCTTGGTTGAGAGCTGCCTGCCTGAAGAAGTTCTTTTGACCTGGGAAAGAAGTCGAAATCACGATACATATTCCAGTGAGAATTCCAGGACTTTAAAAAATCTGATGGACTTTCTACGCCAAGAAGTTCAAGAAGATGAAATGGTGTTTTTAGCAAGAAAAGGTTTTGATTCTATTGTTAGAAAAAAGAACATTTTATCTGAAATTATTAGCAAACCTGATCCAGCCACCGCCTCTGCATTGGTGAGTATAGAAAATAAAGGTAAGAAAAACAATTGCATATTCTGTGATAGGTTTCACCCCTCTAATAAATGTTTTGGGGCTAAAAAAATGTCTTTAATTGAAAAACAAAAAATTTTGTTAAAAAAGGGGATTTGTTTCACTTGTTTGCAAAAAGCTGGTCATCTGAGTAAGAATTGTAATATTAAAAATAAATTAAAGTGTAATTATTGCCATAAACATCATTTTGAAATAATGTGTCCAGAACAAAATATAAATAATAATCAAAATGATACTTTGAAATCTGAAAATTCTCTTTCTAATTGTAGTAGAAATAAAGTTGTGTATATGCAAACGCTTGGCGTGCGCATTCGATCGCAAGGTCGCCAAAAAGTCGTACGCGCACTGCTAGATTCAGCGAGCCAAAGTAGTTACGTAAGCGAGAGAATAACGAAATCACTAAAAATGCATCCTATAAGAAAAGAAATAATTATTCACGCGCTGTTCGGGGGGGATGAAACGGAACCTAAAAAACATGATGTGTTTTCGGTAGAAATCAGTGAATTAGATGGAAATAATGCGTTTTGTTTTGAAGCATTTTCCGAAAAAAGGATTTGCGGATTTGTACCTAAAATTAAAGATTATAGAATATTAAATGAATTAAAAAGAAATAAAATAAATCTATCTGATGATTTTTGTAAGGAATCTGAAATTGATCTTTTGGTGGGGGCTGATATGACAGGAAAATTATTGACAGGAAATTTAATTCAATTAAATTGCGATTTGACTGCCATAGAAACCAAGCTCGGTTGGACAGTGATGGGGAAACAAACGTGTGGCAAGAAACATAACGTTTTGACAACATTGTCTATGCACGTTAGAAATATTCCTTTGAATGAATTATGGGAACTTGAAACCATAGGAATTTCTGACCCCATTCAGAGTTTTGAAAAGCGGGAAAACTTTGATTTAAACGATTTTAAAGAAAAAATGAAAATTCTTCCCGATGGCAGATATGAAGTAGGGCTTCCATGGAAGTGTAATTTTAAGAATTTGCCCGACAATAAAGTTTTAGCTTGGAATAGATATGAAAAAATGATCAATAAATTGAAATGTGGGGGATTTTTCGATGAATATCAGGAAGTATTTAAGAATTGGGAAAAAATGAATATTATTGAACGTGTTCCAGAAAATGAATTAAGTAATAAATGTCATTATTTACCGCATAGGCCCGTTATCAGGTTAGATAAGGAAACCACAAAAATACGCCCTGTATTTGATGCATCTGCTTCTGAGAAAGGGAAACCCTCGTTAAATGAATGTTTGTATAAAGGCATCAATCTTATAGAATTAATACCTGATATTCTTGATCGTTTTAGAATGTATCCTATCGGTATAACTGCAGATATAGAAAAGGCTTATTTAATGTTATCTGTTATGCCTAAAGATAGAGATTTTCTTAGATTCTATTTCCCATGTAATGAAGGACAATTGATTTATAGACATTGTAGAGTTGTATTTGGTGTCTCTTCTAGCTCTTATTTACTAAGTGCATCTATAATGCATCTTTTAGAAAATAGTCCTCCTGAATATAAGGAAACTGCTGAAAAATTAAAGTGTTCATTTTATGTAGATAATTGTGTATCAGGTGTTTCTAACATTAATGAAGCTGAAATGTTTATTGAAAATGCAAAGTTATTAATGTCTAAAGGGTGTTTCAATTTGCGTTGTTTTGAAAGCAATGTAGCTTGCAAGAATGTTGATAAATATTCTGGGGATACTTCAGTTTTGGGGATTATTTGGAATTTAGATAATGATTCTTTGAAATGTTGTTTAGATTTAGAAACATTAACGTGTGAAAGGAAAATTACTAAGAGATTAATTTTGAGCATTGTGCAAAAGATTTTTGATCCTATCGGTTTATTCTCTCCTGCTACATTGCTTCCAAAATTATTGCTACAAGACTCATGGAAACAGAAAATTCCATGGGATCGAGAATTACCTTGTAACATTGTGAGTGCTTTTTTGAAATGGTTGAAGAATATTGATCTAGCTAAAGACACACCCCTTTGGCTCTTAGATAATATATCTAATTATGATAAGATGATAAGAATATTTGCTTGGATTCTGAGATTTGTAAATAATTGCCGAAATGTTTCTAATAAGTGTAAATATTCTAATCTTACTCAAAATGAAATTGAAAATTCTGAAAAATATCTAATCCGTTTAGTTCAGAGCTGTTATTTCTATAATAAAAGGTCATTAAATGATATTGTAACATTCACAGATGATAATGGAATTTTAAGAGTTAAAACTAAAATAACTGAAAGAAATGACCGAGAATCATTTTTGTATCCAATATTGTTACCAGGCAAATGTGAATTTACTAAATTATTGATTAGATCAGTACACCAAAAGAATTGTCATGCAGGTATAAGAACAATGCAATCTTTAATAAGAGAAAGATTTTGGATAATTAGAGCTAGAAGAACTATTAAAAATGTATTGTACGACTGTATTGCATGTAAACGTTTTAAGGTAAAGTCTTTGTCAAGCGAACCAACACCTTTGCCACCAGATCGCGTTACAGATTGTGCTGTCTTTGAAATTATTGGAGTAGACTTAGCCGGGCCGTTATTTCTAAAAAATGGCGAGAAAGTTTGGATAGCATTGTTTACTTGTGCCGTTTATCGCGCGATTCACCTTGAACTAGTCAATTCGCTATCTTCTGATGCTTTCCTGCTAGCACTTAGACGTTTTATAGCTAGACGCGGTAGGCCCAGCACTATTTATTGTGATAATGGAACAAACTTTAGGGGGGCTTCCAATGAACTTTCAAAATTAAATTGGGATAAAATTTTAAAAGAAACCATGACGCATAAAATTGTTTGGAAATTTATACCTCCCACCGCAGCTTGGTGGGGAGGCTGGTGGGAAAGGTTAGTTCGCATTGTAAAAGAATTGTTAGTACGTACTTTAGGTAGATCTGTATTGACTTATGAAGAATTGAATACACTTATATGTGATTGTGAATCTGTGATTAACTGCAGACCTCTAACCTATATCTCAGAGGACCCACTGGAGCTAGTACCTCTCACACCCGCTATGTTTCTTACTGAAAACCGAAGTTTCAGCAATTCGGATATTATCGAATTAGATTCTCAAAGTTTAAGGAGAAGGTTGAATCACAGAGCTAAACTTCTTACCGATTTTAGGCAACGTTTTAGAAAAGAATACCTCAGCGAATTAGTTCAAAAACATACTGAAAAATATACACGTGAACCGCGAGTGGGAGAAATAGTCTTAGTTGGGGATGATAACAAAAAACGTTTATTTTGGCCTTTAGCAAAGGTGATTCATTTAATTCCAGGACGGGATGGTAAAGTTCGTGGTGTTAAGTTGAAAACTCAGCACGGCACGGTTTTACGTCCGGTGCAGCGCATCTTTCCTTTGGAAATATATTCGAATGAAATAATTGAAATTGCATCCAAACCGTCGGGTGAAGAGAAAACTAGTTCCAGTGAGCATGATGATCATGAAAATGTGTCTTCTCCTGATAGTGTCATACTTAAGAAATATACCTCTTCTGGAAGATGTGTAAAAGCTCCAAAGAGGTTGGATCTTTTTAATAATAATTGTTATGTATTTGAAACTCTCCCCAAGTTTCAAAGGGGGGAGGATGTTGTAAAATGAAATGAAGTGAAACTAATTGAACGCGTAAATTAAGAAAATGAAAATATCGTCTGATTTTATTTATTAACTTTGACAAGTGTGTGAGAACGATTGAGTTCTCTGAATGTAATGAAGGAATGTGCCTTTTAGATGGAATTAAACTACATTTTTTATAATATATGGACTTTTAGATGAATTTGAACTTAGAATAAGTTTATCTCAACAGATGATTTTCGATTTTAATTCAAAGCTCCGCGCATCGCATAGATGCAACCCGCAAATGAAGACTTGCATGGTTAGTAAGTAATTTTTAAACTAACCCTATTTTCGAATTCTAACAATTATATTATATTTCGCAATGTGCATCTGTTCTTGACAAATCTATTACAGTGTTCCGTTTTTGGAATGCATCAGAATAAATAAAGTTTTCCTTAGAAAAATAAGGTGAATGTTTTTTGAATGAGTGAAATTCATTTTTTGATACAGATGTCATATACGCATTACGTTGGCGTGATTGAAACAAAATGAACATTTTATGACTCTTATGGTAATCCAACTTTGTTTTTAATTTATTAATGAACTATTTATTTACTTTCATTTGCATTTTAAAATGATACAAAATGTTATGTTCTATACATAGAAAAGTGAAATAGAAAATAGAAATGTATCTGTCATTTGAAAACGAAGTTTCCGTTAAAGTGGCGCCAGAAATGTATCACCCCAACGTGGTGCATATATGACATTTGTGCCTCTTTCTTACAACATGGGTGTGTGCATTTGCACCTAAATTTAGTTATTTAGCTCTATTTTTGTAATATTAACTGGAGTTTGTACAATGTACGGTACTACTTGATTATTCTGTCGAGAAAAAAATTAATAGCAGATTATAGGAATAAATGTCAATAATCGATGATCGTAAGTATGATAGCAATTGATACTACACGTGATACACGTATTTTTTTACGTCATAAGTGCTTTTTAATTCGACTTTTAATTTGTATTTTTTATTTATGTTTATAGTTTTTTCGTTATTTAAAATGAATTTATGTAAATTTGAATAGTTTGGCAAAATTGGCCGACGTATTAATCAAGTAGCACTCAATTTACATTTGAAAATATCATATTTCACAAAAAACTCCGGCACAAACCCGGATTTGCAAGATTTCCTTTCAATACCAATGCAGCAAAATCCTCGTTTTAGAATAGCGAAGAAATGTGCATTTTTTAAAATTATTTTCGTTATTTTAAAACGAAAATATTAATAAATGAAAAAGTTACTATAGCACAAAACAATTTATAGAATTTCTAAAAAGAAATTGAAAGTAAATAAACAATTTATTAATACAGAAACAACTATTGCTGGGTTACCGTATCAGGCAAAATAACACCGTTTTGGCGATAGTCAGATACCTCAGTGTGTATATAATATCTGTACCAAACATGTTTGGAAAAAGCAATAATTTCGATTATTTATACAGCATGTTTAAATACCGTAGTATAGCGAAAAAAAATGTATACATGACTATACGCACCACATTGGCGCGTTTTTTTTTTTTTTTTTCTTCTGATGCCGATTCGGAGAAAATTTTGTTTTCAAATACCAGTTACATATATAGTTTACAATTATTTTCTGTTATTTTAAATAGAAAATAACAATAAATTTTAAAAAATTTAGTTAATAATTATAAAACAAAACTATTTTTATCCTTTAAAAAATAAAATAAAATAAAAATTTATTAATAAATAAACAACAGCCAGGTTACCAAGTGAGGCATAAAATCGCCATTTTATTGCAATCGCGCAAATGTGCCTAGATTAAAATAGTTTATATATTTGGAAAAAAAGGAAAAAATTGTAAATACACAATTTATTAATAAATAGACAATAACTTCCGGGTTGCCATATCAAGCAAAATAATGACACTTTGGCGTCAGTTAATTACCCGGATGTATATATGGTATTGGCGTAAGAGACAAATCGCACCAATGTAGTGCGTATGAGATATCTGTGCCAAAAATTTTTTTTAAAGTTGCAGCTAAATTATTTTACAATATCTATGTATGTGGAAAGACATTTACCCTAAAATTTAAATATTATTCATTTTTGTGGTATTAACTGCTATATATGTATTTAAGTTATATGTAAAATTTTTTCCTAAAAATGCTCTCACTCATTAAAAGAGAGAGAGAGAAAAATAGTTCTTGCGAACATCGCTCCGTCTTGTGCCTTTTTTGGTTTAGAATCGCATTGATTGGCGACAAAAGTAGATTGAAACACCCAATTGAACAAACAACATACAAATAACAATTAGAGCCTTTTTTAAAAAAAAAAAAAATTCTGAGAGTTTCTTCTGTAAAACACATAACGGGAAAATTACATTTAAAAATATTTTTAAAAAAGAAAAAAAAAATACTTATGTTTTACCTAATGAAATTTTTGAGATGTTTTCTTTTAATCTGGCTCGAAAGAAATAAATAGCCAAATATTGTGTCACTTCAAAACTTTCTTTCACACTGAGTTACTTTTTAAATATTATAAATAGTCTTTTTTTTTCCGTTAAAGATAAATATTTTCCTTTCAAAATATTATTTTGCATTAAACGGATTTTTTTTTATCATTATTTATTTTAAATTAATGAATTAACAGGTTTTTTTTCGAAATGTTTATATTATTTCCCATTAGTGAAAGCATTTCATTACTTTTTTGAAATATAATTATCGCCAAAAAATTAGTTGTTGCAACCCTTCCGTCAAAAATTACCGAAAAATACGAAATTTATTACGAAAAATCAGAGTTATCCCTGTATATTTGTATCATAAACCTCCGCAAAAATATTTCCTATCGATTGATATAATCTGCAAAAAGATCCATCGGGTAGTTTTTGAAAACACTCGTTTGGTAGTTTCAGAACTTCTGCTTTATAATATACTAGCAGGCTAAGCCCGCTGCGCTGGTCTATTTTTCAAAACAAAGCATGAATCAAACAAAATATTGAATACAATTGTGTTTTTTAAAGCAACTTCACCTCGAATGCTCTTTCACATTTCTGAAAATCATACAAAACGCCATTGTATTTAAAGATAGAAAACCATTGATTATAAATGCACCAAAAATGCATTAAAAGTTAGCAAACAGCTGTTTCGAATCTACTGTCGTGATTCTTCATCAGTGCAAAACTCAGCAAGATAGAAAAAACAAAACCGAGCCAAAAATAAAAACAACAACAATGGAATCAAGGCTCGTTGACGCCAAAATATATTATAATAAAAATAAAATATGTTGTTCTATCAGCTTATGCATTCGATAAAATTCGGGCTTTTAAGAAAGAAAATTTCAGTTGACCATTTATTGTAGAGTTTGATAGATAAATGAGGCAATTATGAAAAGAGCAATTTAAATATTGTCTATTCACCATACTTCTAAAATAGCGAGCATTATGATCGCAGAGATTGACCATTGAATTTAAACAATTTTCAAGTGATTCATTTTCATTTGATGGTTTTTGAATTCTAAACCTTTCAACTTGAGAAAATGGGTATCTGTGGAAACCTTAATACATCCTCTATCAATATTATATTATATTTCGCAATGTGCATCTGTTCTTGACAAATCTATTACAGTGTTCCGTTTTTGGAATGCATCAGAATAAATAAAGTTTTCCTTAGAAAAATAAGGTGAATTTTTTTGAATGAGTGAAATTCATTTTTTGATACAGATGTCATATACGCATTACGTTGGCGTGATTGAAACAAAATGAACATTTTATGACTCTTATGGTAATCCAACTTTGTTTTTAATTTATTAATGAACTATTTATTTACTTTCATTTGCATTTTAAAATGATACAAAATGTTATGTTCTATACATAGAAAAGTGAAATAGAAAATAGAAATGTATCTGTCATTTGAAAACGAAGTTTCCGTTAAAGTGGCGCCAGAAATGTATCACCCCAACGTGGTGCATATATGACATTTGTGCCTCTTTCTTACAACATGGGTGTGTGCATTTGCACCTAAATTTAGTTATTTAGCTCTATTTTTGTAATATTAACTGGAGTTTGTACAATGTACGGTACTACTTGATTATTCTGACGAGAAAAAAATTAATAGCAGATTATAGGAATAAATGTCAATAATCGATGATCGTAAGTATGATAGCAATTGATATTACACGCGATACACGTATTTTTTTACTTCATAAGTGCTTTTTAATTCGACTTTTAATTTGTATTTTTTATTTATGTTTATCGTTCTTTCGTTATTTAAAATGAATTTATGTAAATTTGAATAGTTTGGCGAAATTGGCCGACGTGTTAATCAAGTAGCACTCAATTTACATTTGAAAATATCATATTTCACAAAAAACTCCGGCACAAACCCGGATTTGCAAGATTTCCTTCCAATACCAATGCGGAAAAATCCTCGTTTTAGAATAGCGAAGAAATGTGCATTTTTAAAAATTATTTTCGTTATTTTAAAACGAAAATTATAATAAATAAAAAAAGTTACTATAGCACAAAACAATTTATAGAATTTCTAAAAAGAAATTGAAAGTAAATAAACAATTTATTAATACAGAAACAACTATTGCTGGGTTACCATATCAGGCAAAATAACACCATTTTGGAGATAGTCAGATACCTCAATGTGTAGGGGAAGATGGGGATACTTGAGCCATTTTTTGAATTTTAATTTTTTTTAATTTTTTATATTTTTTTAGAATAAAATAAAATATTGAAAATGAAAATTTGATATTTTTTCTTCAACTAAAAACCTCTTTCAATTAATTTTGAACTATTTTTCTATGTATAATAAATGTTTATTTTTTGTTTTACATCGTGGCTCAAGTATCCCCATGGCAGGGATACTTGATCCATGCTGAAGGGATACTTGAGCCACTAAGGAAAAATACCTACAAAAGTAATTTTTTTCGCTTTATTTTTGCACAAACATTTTACAGAATGATAAATTATGAAACGTAAAGTCCTTCAAAACCAATTGAGAAAACAAAGCTAGTATACGATCATTTTTTGTCGTTAAAACTGGTTGTCGGAGGATAATTTCAACTTGAGTTATAACGACGGTAGAAACATCCTCAGTTCAGAGCCATTTAAATTTGGAATCTGCAATTTTTCGTGCAAATTTCATTTTCAAAATATTAAGCACTTATCCAACAAATATTTTTACAGTTTTCTTTCTGGCATATTTTATTAGTAGCCAACCATCAATAGAAGGTTTTCTTTTCACATCATCACCATCATTGACAGAATTTTCCTCTAATGATATTGTCGAACTCATGCTTTTAATTTAGTAGCTGTCGGAATTTAAGCCAGATGTATCATTCTACTATTTCAAACACTTTTTTGATTTCACAGGAAAAGATTTTTTCTTCCTCTTTGGCTCCATGCAGGTAAGTTTGAACTGGGATTTTTGTTACTTTTCTTGTTTTTTGTGCGCTCTTTTTACTAATTTTTCTTCAATTTTCTTAGTTTTAAAAAAAGTTACAGCAACAGAGGTTACGATTTCAATATAAAATATTAATCTTAATACGTTATATTAAAAAATAAATATTTTAATATGTTGGACTTAACTAATTAAAGTATTAGAGATTATAGCCTGTAAAACCGTTTTAAAAAGTTATTTTAATTTAATGAAAGTTAAATTGAAAACTATGTTTACATTTATCTAGACAGGCTATTTTGTTAGTCAAAATGAAAAATAAAATAGATATTTTCATTTAAAAAATATACATTTTTAAACATTTTTAGGTCGTTATTTTTTTAAGAAATAACGACCTAAAAATGTTAAAATAAAATGAAAAATTATTCTCCCTTTTACCCAGAAAAATATCTATTAGTGAATATAAGGATGGAATTTTATTTTTTGTTTGTTTCACCCATGTTTAATTTCTAGTAGGGATGGTTGAGGCATGGCTCAAGTATTCCCACTCTCATTGGCTCAAGTATCCCCACTATCACTATTTTTGTTTCCCAGAGTTTTACTAAATAAAGCATGCAGCTATTAGAACTATTTTAGACTCAAAATACAATTGAAAGTATGCTTATTGAATGTATGTATATAGTTGCAACTTTGAACAAAAATTTGATTACAAAAAAACAAAAAAGCCATGCACCCAAATATTTACTTCAGATAGGGAAAAGACAACTATTAACCACTATATTTTCAAAATGGTACCAAGATGTGTGATTTCTTTTTTACATGTTCAGAACTATAAATATGTTATCATATTGGCAGTTTTAGAAAGAAAAATTAACCAACTGTAGAGATAATAGGGGTGGCTCAAGTATCCCCTATGCTCAAGTATCCCCACTCTCCCCTATATAATATCTGTGCCAAACATGTTTGGAAAAAACAATAATCGTTATTTATACAGCATGTTTAAATACTGTAGTATAGTGAAAAAAACGTATACATGACATATACGCACCACATTGGCGAATTTTTTTTTTTTTCTTCTGATGCCGATTTGGAGAAAATTTTGTTTTCAAATACCAGTTACATATAGAGTTTACAATTATTTTCTGTTATTTTAAATAGAAAATAACAATAAAATTTAAAAAGTTTAGTTAATAATTATAAAACAAAACTATTTATATCCTTTAAAAAATAAAATAAAAATTTATTAATAACTAAACAACAGGCAGGTTACCAAATGAGGCATAAAATCGACATTTTATTACAGTCGCGCAAATGTGGCGCATATATGACAAATGTGCCTAGATTAAAATAGTTTATATAATTGGGAAAAAAAGAAAACAATTGTAAATAGACAATAACAATCCGGGTTGCCATATCAAGCAAAATAATGACACTTTGGCGTCAGTTAATTACCCAGATGTATATATAGTATTGGCGTAAGAGACAAATTGCACCAACGTAGTGCGTATGAGATATCTGTGCCCAAAAAAAAAAAAAAAATAATAATAATAATAATAATAAAAGTTGCAGTTTTTACAATATCTATGTATGTGGAAAAACATTTACCCTAAAATTTAAATATTATTCATTTTTGTGGTATTAACTGCTATATATGTATTTAAGTTAAATGTAAAATGTTTTCCTAAAAATGCTCTCACACATTAAAAGAGAGAGAGAGAGAGAGAGAATAGTTCTTGCGAACATCGCTCCGTCTTGTGCTTCTTTTGGTTTAGAATCGCATTGATTGGCGACAAAAGTAGATTGAAACACCCAATTGAACAAACACCATACAAATAACAATTAGAGCCTTTTTTAAAAAAAATTAATTCTGCGAGTTTCTTCTATAAAACACATAACGGGAAAATTAGATTAAAAAATATTTTTAAAAAAAGAAAGAAACGAAATACTTATGTTTCACCTAATGAAATTTTTGATATGTTACTTTTTAAACATTATAAATATTCTTTTTTTTTCGTTAAAGATAAAAATTTTCCTTTCATAATATTATTTTGCATTAAACGGATTTTTTTTCTTTTTGTCATTATTTATTTTAAATCAATGAATTAACAGTTTTTTTTTCGAAATGTTTATATTATTTTCCCTTAGAGAAAGCATTTCATTTCTTATTTTGAAATATAATTATCGCCAAAAAATTAGTTGTTGCAACTAGGGATGGGACGAATAGTGATTTGGCCGAATAGCCGAATACCGAATATTCGGCCAAATTTTAGGCCGAATACCGAATATTCGGCCGGCCTAATAGTAAATTTTTTTTTCCAATAAAGAAAATAAATTTTGATTATATATAATTTAAAAAATAGGAGCTCATTAATAATTATTACTCTTAAATGTGCTATTAAATGTATTTTTAAATTTGAAAAATGTTTTTTAACACAAAAAAATTATGAAATTGCATTATATCCTTTATTCTAATGTACATCAAATTAATTTTCAGTAAGTCAAGATGGGAAAATATTTCCATTAAAATATGAAGAATGTACTTCACTTTTACTATCAATTGATACTTCTTGCATCCAAAATCAATAATATTCTTAATCTCTCTCTCTCTCTCAAAACTCACAAGGACATATTTTCGGAAATAACCTTTAATGAAGTAAATTTGATCATTTAGAGTTTGTCCCTAGTGATAAGCAAATTTGTAAGAATGAGACTTCTGAAATCAGATGCCAAGCTTTAAATTACAAATTACGTTAAAGCAAAAGGTTATGTTTAAAGTAGTATGCATATGTTAACAAAATCTTTGACATTTGAATCCACAAATTCAATATTCCACTTATTCAACAAGCATTAAAAGGATAAACAGAAATTGATAACAACATTAAGGAAGGAAGATTAAATTAAAAATATATACTTAATAATGTTACATATTTAAGTCAGTAATTATGCAAATAATTATTTAAAAGTGAAAACTATAGAATGAAAAAATTATTTTGTTGAGTATTTAGAATTTATATTAAAATAATTATAAAACCATCTTCATAAAGAAAGTTGTGTCATCTAATGTGTATCGAGTTTGGCACTAGTTCTGCTTTCAGATGTACTGTTGTATTTGGAATGTTGATATATTATATTTAATTTTGAAAATGAATCTTCGTTAACACACCTAGTGAATAAATTTTTTCATTTCTTATTTTATAGAAAATAAGTTATGAATTTCATAAGAGCCTTTTTTATATGTGCATGGAATTTGCAGACATTAATAAATATTCGAGCGTTTTAGAATAAAGCAGTGTTTTTATATCTTCAATTGTAATATATCATTCTCTAATGATGACATTTCCTGTACAATTAAATCTCCAACTTGGGCAGCATTTTCTAGAATATCACTAACTTTTATAGGAAATACAGAGAGGCTGTATATTTTTAGTATCTGAATAACTATATTTTGTAAGTAAGAGTGAGAATGACTTCATAAATAAAGTAGCCAATTTGGATTAGAGAAAAAAAAAATTGCAAGAATGAAATTCTTTAAATCCGAAATTTATTTGGCAAGATATCTTTCACTATTCGGCGAGATTTTAGCAATATTCGGCAAGATATCTCTAAATATTCGGCTACAGGTATTCGGCCGAAGTATTCGGTCAACAAGCCTTCAATATTCGGCCAACCGAATATTCGGCGAAAGGGCCGAATAGGCCGAATATTCGTCCCAACCCTAGTTGCAACCCTGCCGTCAAAAATAACCGAAAAATACGAAATTTAGTACGAAAAATCAGAGTTATCCCTGTATATTTGTATCATAAACCTCCGCAAAAATATTTCCTATCGAATGATATAATCTGCAAAAAGATCCATCGAGTAGTTTTTGAAAACACCCGTTTGGAAGTTTCAGAACTTTTGCTTTATAATATACTAGCAAGGTAAGCCCGCTGCGCTGGTCTATTTTTCAAAACAAAACATGAATCAAACAAAATATTGAATATGATTGTGTTTTTTAAAGCAAATTCACCTCAAATGCTCTTTCACATTTCTGAAAATCATACAAAACGCCATTGTATTAAGAGATAGAAAATCAACGATTATAAATGCACCAAAAATGCATTAAAAGTTAGCAAACAGCTGTTTAGAATCTACTGTCGAGATTCTTCATCAGTTCAAAACTCAGCGAGCTAGAAAAAACAAAACTTAGCCAAAAATAAAAACAACAACAATGGAATCAATGCCCGTTGACGCCAAAATGTATTAAAATAATAATAAAATATTATGTTGTTGTATCAGCTTATGCATTCGATAAAATTCGGGCTTTTAAGAAAAAAATATTTCAGTTGACCATTTATTGTAGAGTTTGATAGATAAATAAGGCAATTGTGAAAAGAGCAATTTAAATATTGTCTATTCACCATACTTCTAAAATAGCGAGTATTATGATCGCAGAGATTGACCATTGAATTTAAACAATTTTCAAGTGATTCATTTTCATTTGATAGTTTTTGAACTCTAAACCTCTCAACTTGAGAATATGGGTATCTGTGGAAACCTTAATACATCCTCTATCAATATTTTATTATATTTCGCAACGTACATGTGATATTGACAAATCTATTACATTGTTCCGTTTTTGGAATACAGCAGAATAAATAAGGTTAAATAAAGTTTCCCTTAGAAAAATAAGGTGAATGTTTTTTGAATGTGTGAAATTCATTTTTTGATACAGATGTCATATACGCATCACGTTGGCGTGATTGAAACAAAATGAACATTTTATACCTCTTATGGTAATCCAGCTCTGTTTTTAATTTATTAATGAACTATTTATTTACTTTCATTTGCATAGAAAAGTAAAATAGAAAATAGAAATGTATCTGTCATTTGAAAACAAAGTTTCCGTTAAAGTGGTGCCAGAAATGTATCACCCCAACGTGGTGCATATATGACATTTGTGTCCCTTTCTTACACCATGGGTGTGTGCCGTGTGTGCATTTACACCTAAATTTAGTTATTTAGCTCTATTTTTGTAATATTAACTGAAGTTTGTACAATGTACGGTACTATTTGATTATTATTTCGAGAAAAAAATTAATAGCAGATTATAGGAATAAATGTCAATAATCGATGATCGTAAGTATAATAGCAATTGATATTACACGTGATACACGTATTTGTTTACGTCATAAGTGCTTTTTAGTTCGATTTTTAATTTGTATTTATTATTTATGTTTATTGTTCTTTCGTTATTTAAAAGGAATTTATGTAAATTTGAATAGTTTGGCGAAACTGGCCGACGTGTTAATCAAGTAGCACTCAATTTACATTTGAAAATATCATATTTCACAAAAAACTCCGGCACAAACCCGGATTTGCAAGATTTTCTTCTAATACCAATGCGGCAAAATCCTCGTTTTAAAATAGCGGAGAAATGTGAATTTTTAAAAATTATTTTCATTATTTTAAAACGAAAATAATACTAAATAAAAAAAGTTACTATAGCACAAAACAATTTATAAAATTTCTAAAAAGAAATTGAAAGTAAATAAACAATTTATTAATACAGAAACAACTATTACTTGGTTACCATATAAGGCAAAATACCACCGTTTTGGCGACAGTCACAACCTCAGTGTGTATATAATATCTGTGCCAAACATATGTTTGGAAAAAACAATAATCGTTATTCATACAGCATGTTTAAATACTATAGTCTACACTGTTAAAAATCTGCTGCATTTTGCTGCAACGCACTCCCCTGCTTGTATAGAAAACGGTTACTTGGCCGTGAAATGGCGCTTTCTCATTGGTTGGAATAGAGATATTATATACAAGTGATGGAGGGCGTTGCAGCAAAATGCAGCAGATTTTTAACAGTGTAGTGAAAAAAAATGTATACATGACATATACGCACCACATTGGCGCTTTTTTTTTCTTTTCTTCTAAAGCCGATTCGGAGAAAATTTTGTTTTCAAATACCAGTTACATATATAGTTTACAATTATTTTCTGTTATTTTAAATAGAAAATAACAATAAATTTTAAAAATTTTAGTTAATAATTATAAAACAAAACTATTTATATCCTTTAAAAAATAAAATAAAATAAAATAAAATAAAATAAAAATTTATTAATTAATAAACAACAGCCAGGTTACCAAGAGAGGCATAAAATTGCCACTTTATTGCAGTCGCGCAAATGTGGCGCATATATGACAAATGTGCCTAGATTAAAATAGTTTATATAATTGGAAAAAAAGAAAAAAAATGTAAATAGACAATTTATTAATAAATAGACAATAACATCCGGGTTGCCATATCAAGCAAAATAATGACACTTTGGCGTCAGTTAATTACCCAGATGTATTTATGGTATTGGCGTAAGAGACAAATCGCACCAATGTAGTGCGTATAAGATATCTGTGCCAAAAAATTTTTAAAAGTTGCAGTTAAAGTATTTTACAATATCTACGTATTGGAAAGACATTTACTCTAAAATTTAAATATTATTCATTTTTGTGGTATTAATTGCTATATATGTATTTAAGTTAAATGTAATATTTTTTTCTAAAATGCTCTCACTCATTAAAAGAGAGAGAGAGAGAAAATAGTTTTTGAGAATATCGCTCCATCTTGTGCTTTTTTTGGTTTAGAATAGCATTGGTTGGCGACAAAAATAAATTGAAACACCAATTGAAGAAACAACATACAAATAACAATTAGAGCCTTTAAAAAAAAAATAATTCTGCGAGTTTCTTCTGTAAATCACATAACGGGAAAATTAGATTTAAAAATAGTTTTAGAAAAAGAAAGAAAAAAAAATACTTATGTTTTACCTAATAAAATTTTTGAGATGTTGTTTTCTTTTAATCTGGCTCGAAAGAAATAAATAGCCAAATATTGTATCACTTCAAAACTTTCTTTCATATTGAGTGACTTTTTAAATATTATAAATATTTTTTTTTCGTTAAAGAATTTTTTTTTTCCTTTCATAATGTTATTTTGCGTTAAACGGATTTTTTTCTTTTTATCATTGTTTATTTTAAATCAATCAATGAATTAACAGGTTTTTTTTCGAAATGTTTATATTATTTTCCATTAGAGAAAGCATTTCATTTCTTTTTTGAAATATAATTATCGCCAGAAAATTAATTGTTGCAACCCTTCCGTCAAAAATAACCGAAAAATATGAAATTTAGTACGAAAAATCGGAGTTATCCCTGTATATTTGTATCAAAAACCTCCGCAAAAATATTTCCTATCGAATGATATAATCTGCAAAAAGATCCATCGGATAGTTTTTGAAAACACCCGTTTGGAAGTTTTAGAACTTCTGCTTTATAATATACTAGCAGGCTATGGCCGCTGCGCTGGTCCATTTTTCTAAACGAATCTTGACTCGAACAAAATGGCGATTTGAAATTTCGTTTTTAAAGCAGTGTATACCATCACCTGGAATGTCCTTCCGCAATGCTGAAAACGATGTCAGTGCCAATGACATTGCGATATTGCACTATTGTATGCCTTGGTCAAAATTTGGGTAATTAAGTACTATCTCTTTTGTTTTATCATTTATAGTAGAGTTTGATATGAAAATGAGACCGTTATGACAGCAGGAATCAAAATGTTCTCTACTCATCACATTATTTTGTTAGAAAGAATTGCAATGATTATCAAACTCTATTAATTTTCATATCGCCCATTATCATATGTTAGTTCTTAAACTCCCGAATCTGAACTTGCACTATGTGTAGATCTGGTAGCCTAAATACAATCTCCATTACATGTTGCGTTACATTTTTTAATAACCGTACTCTCCAGGCAGGTCTACTACAATTTTCTCTCTACCTTGGTCTGTTCCAGCAAAGTACATAGCAAAATATATAAAAAAAGAGTGTTTAACTTATATATTTATTAGAACAATGAAGCATAAAAGGTGTGTTTTAAAGCTGAATTATTTGATTAAAATTACATCAGTTTCATTGACTATTCATTTTTTAAACCAGTTGCAAACATGTAGCTTTTAAATAGAGGATAATCTTTATGCTAAATTTTGTAGAAAAATAAAACTTCAGCTTGTAATCAATTCCATTATGATTTTTGGCGTCAAATATTTATAACGATCGACTTATTTCGTGTCTATTGTCAAATGAACGTGAAGACAATCATCTATTATTGGCATTTAATCTTATACCTTGGCGATGGTTTTTTTGGGGCGGGGGTTCGACGGGGTATTGTAGTAGTATTTAATAGTTAATTTTTGATAAAATTCTGTCGATAGGGCTTAAATATTAATTAAAATTGCAACATAAACATTAAAAACAAAATTTTCTACTGTCGGTATTTCATGTATATTTTTTTCTTAGCCAATTTTAAAGTATTTTTTTTTTTAACCTGAATGATTGATAAATTAATTGCAAATATTTTTTTTTTAATTCGATATCATTGTTATTCCGAAAATTTTTCCTGCGCATTGCAAATATTGCTTTTTAGTGATAGTAAAATAACTGCAGATGAAAAATACATAATAAGGCTAAAACCCAGAATTAACGACAGCTTGGCGAATACCTCTACGGAGACTTGAAAAGTACGCGACTTCTGTCAACTTAAATATCCAGATAGAATTTTAACAAATAATAGGTACTACTTTATTATTCCATAGATCAATTTCGCCAAATTATACATATTGCAAAACGATTCACCATATTATACAAACGGATATAACTTTTATTTTAAATAACAAAAGAATCGATAAATTACTAAAATATTTATGGAAATACAAATAAAACGTCGAATCAAAAAATAGTTGATAACGTAACAAACGCATGTAACATGTTTAAAGTCAAATGAATGTGACATTTACGATAATCCATTATTGACACTAGCATACCCAGCCCGCTTCGCCGGGCTTAATTTGAAGGTTTATTTAATAATTTATGTGTATGGTACGCTTCTCTCTCAGCTCGCGACGGATCCCCCGGTGACTCTCCCCGGACCATCGGCACTCCACGTGCGTCGGGTGAGCGTCAGAACAAACTTTCAGCATATACATATGGGTGGTTGTACTTGAATGCACAGACCTGCGCGTTTTTTTCTATCTTGCTTTTATACCTCTGGACCGAGTTGGCGCATTGCCAAGATTTGCTTCCTCTGGACCGAGTTGGCGCATTGCCAAGATTTGCTTTCGCCTGTGCCTCAATTATCCTCAGAATTCCTTTTATATATATAGATTTAATCTTATATTTTAAATGCAGCAGTTTTTTGGTCGATGGGATAATTAAGTGGTACCAGATAATATAAAAATATATAAATAATAATATAGACAATAATATTTTGGCCAAGTGTCATGTATGTATCACGTTGGCGCGATTGCAACAAAATTGTGATTTTATGGATTGCGTGGTAATCTGTTTATTGTTGTTTCTTTACTAATAAACTGTTTCTTTACTTTTCTTTATTGTTTTGTTCTATAGTTATTAATTAAACTTCACTTATTTATTATTGTTTCCTTTTTAAAATAATAGAAAATAATATAATATGTAACAACTGGTGTCAGATTAAAAAAAAAAAAAAAAAAAAAAAAACGCGCTAAGGTGATGCGTATATAAAAATGGAAAAAATGATTATAATAATGTAAACAAAAAAAAAGTAAACAAATAATTAAAAAATTGCCTTTTCGATTTAAAAATAAATAAATAAATAAAAATAAAAAAAAAGCACCAAGCAGTCGTTAATTCTGTAGTTGCATCAGTAGTAAAATTTCTTTTCTTCGTTTGTTTCATAATGAAAAACCATTAATTTAATAATCTCAAATAAAATAATCTGACAAATTTTCTATAACATCGTTGATGATCTAGAAGTCTCCTTAATACATAAACAAAACGGCAAAGATGTCATATGCGCTGAGTTTGGCGCGATAATTTTTTATGCTAATTTGGCGGAAACATTGTTTTCGAATACCAGTTACATGTGCATATTTAAATTATTTTATATTATTTAA
This sequence comes from Maratus speculifer, assembly GCA_964019185.1. NCBI lineage: Eukaryota > Metazoa > Arthropoda > Arachnida > Araneae > Salticidae > Maratus > Maratus speculifer. The sequence continues at coordinate 82,561,078 of OZ025296.1, forward strand.
ATAGTAATAAAAATTAATGAAAAAAGTTTAATTAATAAGTATATAACAAAACAATTTATACAATTTATAAAGTAAATAAACATTTTATTTATAAATAAATATTAATAGTCGGGTTAATATGCCAGACAAAATAATGCCATTTTAAAATCTATTACTTACCTCGGTGATATATAATATCTGTGCCAGTAAAACTTCCAATAATATAGTACATATGCTACTTGGCGGTAATCAATTATCGAAGATTAGTCCAATATCATTTTAAATATCTAACGCAGGAAAAATATGAAGAAAATTGAAGAAGAAATGGCTAATTAAAACAGATTTGTAAAATATTTTGGCACATATGCCATATATGAACCACATTTGTGCATTTTTGTTTTCTTTTTTTACACAAATTTGGCGAAAACTTCGTTTCTAAATGTCAATTACACATATATTTTTTAATTGTTTTCTATTATTTTAAAAAGGAAATAAAAATAAATAAATAATGTTTTGTTAAAAATTATAAAATAAAACAATTTACATCATTTAAAAAAAAAAAATAAGAGTAAATAGTTTATTAATAAATATACAATAGCCGAGCTACCATATGAACATAAAATCGACGTTTTGATGCAATCGTGCCAATGTGGTGCATATATGACATCTGTGCCATTTTTTCAGCAGGCAATGTTTATTTCAAAATGTTGAATTTATCGATAGTAATAACGCGAAATTGCATAAATTTCATTTAAATTGCATAGATTTCCTTGTTCAGTTTGTAAATTTTAAAACTAACTTTCCCCAGAAGAGAATTTGACAAAATGGCGCAAAAAAAGGTTGTTTGTTGATTACAATTTTCAAAATTACGGTGAAAAACTTTTGAAAAAGAATGACATTATTTTACAATATATATGTGTGTGGCAGAATTTCACACTGAAGCTAAAATTTAAATATTTGATTACAATTTTTAAAATATTAACTTATGTTTATTGAACTTACAATTGAATACTAAAATATACTCCAAAAAAATCTCCTTTTGGAAAAAACAACTTTATTGCGACCTAATGTTAGACATATGCATTTTTGGCTTAATTCTTTGCCGACAAAAGTAAAAAAAAATCCTCAAAGAAACAAACATATAACTCACAATTACTTTTATAATTAGATCTACCTTTCTCTGGAGTAAGTTATATACTATCGAAATTTGATAAAAAAGAGAAAGGAAATAATAGAAAGGAAAATAAATATTGTTCAAAATTCATTTAGTCAAATTTTCAAGTTATTTTTTTTTTTATTCTAACGCAAGGATAGGTCGCCAAATGTTGCATCAAATGTAATAGTTCACGTTATTTTTTAAGCCTTACAAATATTTCTTTTATTTTTAAGATAAATATTTTTTTTATGATATCATATCTCATTAAATGGTTTTTCTTTATTATTATTATTATTGTTATCAATAGTATTTTATTATCAGTAAATATTTTCTGCCTTTATTTGCAAGATGTTTGTAATATTTCTAACAGATATATCCTTTTTAATTTCTTTAGTAATGATAATTTTCGCCAAAAAATAAGTACTGGCAACCCTTTCGTCAAAAATAACCGAAAAATACGAAATTTAGTACGAAAAATCAGAGTTATCCCTGTATATTTGTATCATAAACCTCCGCAAAAATATTTCCTATCGAATGATATAATCTGCAAAAAGATCCATCGGGTAGTTTTTGAAAACACCCGTTTGGAAGTTTCAGAACTTCTGCTTTATAATATACAACAATGGAATCAAGGCCCGTTGACGCCAAAATATATTAAAATAATAATAAAATATTATGTTGTTGTATCAGCTTATGCATTCGATAAAATTTGGTCTTTTAAGAAAAAAATATTTCAGTTGACCATTTATTGTAGAGTTTGATAGATAAATGAGGCAATTATGAAAAGAGCAATTTAAATATTGTCTATTCACCATACTTCTAAAATAGCGAGCATTATGATCGCAGAGATTGACCATTGAATTTAAACAATTTTCAAGTGATTCATTTTCATTTGATAGTTTTTGAACTCTAAACCTCTCAACTTGAGAATATGGGTATCTGTGGAAACCTTAATACATCCTCTATCAATATTATATTATATTTCGCAACGTACATCTGCTCTTGACAAATCTATTACAGTGTTCCGTTTTTGGAATGCAGCAGAATAAAAAAAGTTAAATAAAGTTTTCCTTAGAAAAATAAGGTGAATGTTTTTTGAATGTGTGAAATTCATTTTTTGATACAGATGTCATATACGCATTACGTTGGCGTGGTTGAAATAAAATGAACATTTTATGCCTCTTATGGTAATCCAACTTTGTTTTTAATTTATTAATGAACTATTTATTTACTTTCATTTGCATTTTAAAATGATACAAAATGTTATGCTCTATACATAGAAAAGTAAAATAGAAAATAGAAACGTATTTGTCATTTGAAAACGAAGTTTCCGTTAAAGTGGCGCCAGAAATGTATCACCCCAACGTGGTGCATACAGGGTGATTCCGAATTTTTTTTACAATAAAAGAGGGGTGATAGTACACATCAAGACAAACAATGATAAATAGTAACCAAGGGTCCAAAACGTTTTCCTAAGGAAATAACCGCCATTAAAGTTTAGGGACCAAAATTTCAAATAAACATAAAAAACGGAAAAATCGGTCGATTGATTTGCGGTTTTCACTAAAATTATTCTTTATGTCGGCATTTTCTTGAAATTAAATTATAAAGATAAATTTCAAAAAATGCCGATAGAGGGCGCTTTAGACTTTGGAGTAACGAACAACTATTTTTTGCCGGTATTTTTTGCATCTCATTAAATGTTTTCGTAAGCTTAGACTCAAACTTAAATTTTGAGTTCAAAATCTGTAGTTGGGAGTGGTTATGTAACACAAACTGAGCTGTGTTCAGAGGGTTCAAATTTCAAATTATTATAAAAAACGGAAAAATTGGTCGATTGATTTGCGGTTTTCACTAAAACTATTCTTTATTTAGGTATTTTCGTGAAAATAAATTATAAAGAAAGATTTCAAAAATTGCCGATAGAGAGCGCTTTAGACTTTGGAGTAACGAAACACTCTTTTTTGGCGTTATTTTTTGCATCTTTTTAAATGCTTTCGTAAGCTTAGACTTGAACTTAAATTTTGAGCTCAAAATCTGAATAGCTGGGAGTGGTTAAGTAGACAAACATAGCTGTGTTCAGAGGGTTCAAATTTTAAATAATTGTAAAAAACGGAAAAATTGGTCGATTCTTTAGCGGTTTTTGCTAAAACTAATTTTTAAATCAGCAGTTTTCTTGATCAATCAGTGTTTTCTTGGAAATATTTTTTAAAGATAAATTTCACAAAATGCCGATAGAGGGCGCCTTAGACTTTGGAGTAGCGTACAACTATTTTTAACTTATTTTTTTAATCTCATTAAATGCTTTCAAATGCATAGACTTAAATTTTGGGCTGTAATTCTGAATCGTTGGGAGTGTTTAAATAGCGAAAAATTGAATTGTGCTCGAGGAGGAAAGAGGGTTAAATTTTAACTCCTGAACAAACTTCAGTTTGCGCTTCTTAACTCCTCATAACTATTCAGGATTTGAGCTCAAAATTTAAGTTTAAATCTAAGCTTCCGAGAACATTTAAAATGCTTTTGCAAGCATTTAATTAGAACCAAAAAATAATGGTTAAAATGAATTATTGGTTCCTCTGAAGTTTAAGGCGCCCTTGATTTATCTTTAAAAATTATTTTCAAGAAGATACTGACTTAAAGAATAGTTTTATTTTAAACCGCAAACGAATCGACCAATTTTTCAAATTTTCTGTAATTACTTTAAATTTGAACCTCCCCCTCCCCCTTGAACACAGTTCACTTTGTTCTACTTAACCACTCCCAGCTATTCAGATTTTGAACTCAAAATTTACGTTCAAGTCTAAGCTTACGAAAGCATTTAAAAAGATGCAAAAAAAAAGCCAAAAAAGAGTGTTTCGTTACTCCAAAGTCTAAAGCGTCCTCTATGGGCATTTTATGAAATTTATCTTTATAATTTATTTTCACGAAAATACCTAAATAAAGAATAGTTTTAGTGAAAACCACAAATCAATCGACCAATTTTTCCGTTTTTATAATCATTTGAAATTTGAACCCTCTGAACACAGCTCAGTTTGTGTTACTTAACCACTCCCAATTACAGATTTTGAGCTCAAAATTTAAGTTTGAGTCTAAGCTTACGAAAACATTTAATGAGAAGCAAAAAATACCGGCAAAAAATAGCTGTTCGTTACTCCAAAGTCTAAAGCGCCCTCTATCGGCATTTTTTGAAATTTATCTTTATAATTTAATTTCGAGAAAATGCCGACATAAAGAATAATTTTAGTGAAAACCGCAAATCAATCGACCGATTTTTCCGTTTTTTATGTTTATTTGAAATTTTGGTCCCTAAACTTTAATGGTGGCTATTTCCTTAGGAAAACGTTTTGGACCCTTGGTCTCCGATTTAGTATTGTTTGTCTTGATGTGTACTATCACCCCGCTTTTATTGTAAAAAAAATTCGGAATCACCCTGTATATAACATTTGTGCCTCTTTCTTACAACATGGGTGTGTGCATTTGCAGCTAAATTTAGTTATTTAGCTCTATTTTTGTAATATTAACTGGAGTTTGTATAATGTACGACGGTACTACTTGATTATTCTATCGAGAAAAAAATTAATAGAAGATTATAGGAATAAATGTCAATAATCGATGATCGTAAGTATGATAGCAATTGGTATTACACGTGATACACGTATTTTTTTTTTTTTTTTACGTCATAAGTGCTTTTTAATTCGACTTTTAATTTGTATTTTTTATTTATGTTTATTGTTCTTTCGTTATTTAAAATGAATTTATGTAAATTTGAATAGTTTGGCGAAACTGGCCGACGTGTTAATCAAGTAGCACTCAATTTACATTTGAAAATATCATATTTCTCAAAAAACTCTGGCACAAACCCGGATTTGCAAGATTTCCTTCCAATACCAATGCGGCAAAATCCTCGTTTTAGAATAGCGAAGAAATGTGCATTTTTAAAAATTATTTTCGTTATTTTAAAACGAAAATATTAATAAATAAAAAACGTTACTATAGCACAAAACAATTTATATAATTTCTAAAAAGAAATTGACAGTGAATAAAAAATTTATTAATACAGAAAACCCTATTGCTGGGTTACCATATCAGGCAAAATAACACTGTTTTGGCGACAGTCAGATACCTCAATGTGTATATAATATCTTTGCCTAACATGTTTGGAAAAAACAATAATCGTTATTTATACAGCATGTTTAAATACTGTAGTATAGTGAAAAAAATGTATACATGACATATACGCACCACATTGGCGAGTTTTTTTTTTTCTCATGCCGATTTGGAAAAAATTTTTGTTTTCAAATACCAGTTACATATAGAGTTTACAATTATTTTCTGTTATTTTAAATAGAAAATAACAATAAATTTTAAAAAGTTTAGTTAATAATTATAAACAAAACTATTTATATCCTTTAAAAAATAAAATAAAATAAAATAAAAATTTATTAATAAAAAAACAACAGCCAGGTTACCAAGTGAGGCATAAAATCGCCATTTTATTACAGTCGCGCAAATGTGGCGCATGTATGACAAATGTGCCTAGATTAAAATAATTTATATAATTGGAAAAAAAAAAGAAAAAAATTGTAAATAGACAATTTATTAATAAATAGACAATTTATTAATAAATAGACAATTTATTAATAAATAGACAATAACATCCGGTTTGCCATATCAAGCAAAATAATGACACTTTGGCGTCAATTAATTACCCAGATGTATATATGGTATTGGCGTAAGAGACAAATCGCACCAACGTAGTGCATAGAAGATATCTGTGCCAAAAAATTTTTAAAAGTTGCAGTTAAATTATTTTACAATATCTATGTATGTGGAAAAACATTTACTCTAAAATTTAAATATTATTCATTTTTGTGGTATTAACTGCTATATATGTATTTCAGTTAAATGTAAAATGCTTTCTTAAACATGCTCTCACTCATTAAAAGAGAGAGAGAGAAAAAAATAGTTCTTGCGAACATCGCTTCGTCTTGAGCTTTTTTTGGTTTAGAATCGCATTGATTGGCGACAAAAGTAGATTGGAACACCCGATTGAACAAACAACATACAAATAACAAATAGAGACTTTTTTTAAAAAAAAATAATTCTGCGAGTTTCTTCTGTAAAGCACATAACGGGAAAATTAGTTTTAAAACTATTTAAAAAAAAAGAAAAAATACTTATGTTTTACCTAATGAAATTTTTGATATGTTGTTTTCTTTTAATCTGGCTCGAAAGAAATAAATAGCCAAATATTGTGTCACTTCAAAACTTTGTTTCACATTGAGATACTTTTTAAATATTATAAATATTCTTTTTTTTCGTTAAAGATAAATATTTTCCTTTCATAATATTATTTTGCATTAAACGGTTTTTTTTCTTTTTATCATTATTTATTTTAAATCAATGAATTCACAGGGGTTTTTTTTTCGAAATGTTTATATTATTTTCCATTAGAGAAAGCATTTCATTTCTTTTTTGAAATATAATTATCGCCAAAAAATTAATTGTTGCAACCTTTCCGTCAAAAGTAACCGAAAAATACGAAATTTAGTCCGAAAAATCAGAGTTATCCCTGTATATTTGTATCATAAACCTCCGCAAAAATATTTCCTATCGAATGATATAATCTGCAAAAAGATCCATCCGGTAGTTTTTGAAAACACCCGTTTGGAATTTCAGAACTTCTGCTTTATAATATACTAGCAGGCTATGCCCGCTGCGCTGGTCCATTTTTCTAAACGAATCTTGACTCAAACAAAATGGTGATTTTAAATTTCGTTTTTAAAGCAGTGTATACCATCACCTGGAATGTCCTTCCGCAATGCTGAAAACGATGCCAGTGCCAATGACATTGCGATATTGCACTATTGTATGCATTGGACAAAATTTGGGTAATTAAGTACTATCTCTCTTGTTTTATCATTTATAGTAGAGTTTGATATGAAAATGAGATCGTTATGACAGCAGGAATCAAAATGTTCTCTACTCATCACATTATTTTGTCAGAAAGAATTGCAATGATTATCAAACTATTAATTTTCATATCGCACATTATCATATGTTAATTCTTAAACTGCCGAATCTGAACTTGCACTATGTGTAGGATCTGGTAGCCTAAATACAATCTCCATTACATGTTGCGTTACATTTTTTAATAACCGTCCTCTCTTGGCAGGTCTACTACAATTTTCTCTCTACCTTGGTCTGTTCCAGCAAAGTACATAGCAAAATATGTAAAAAAGAGTGTTTAACTTATATATTTATTAGAACAATGAAGCATAAAAGGTGTGTTTTAAAGCTGAATTATTTGAGTAAAATTAAAATTACATCAGTTTCATTGCCTCTTCATTTTTTTAAACCACTTGCAAACATGTAACTTTTAAATAGGGGATAATCTTTATGCTAAATTTTTTAGAAAAATAAAACTGCTTGTAATCAATTCCATTATGATTTTTGGCGCCAAACATTTATAACGATAGACTTATTTCGTGTCTATTGTCAAATGAAAGTGAAGTTTACAATAATCTATTTTTGGCATTTAATCTTATACCTTGGCGATAGTTTTTTTGGGGCGGGGGTTCGACGGGGTAATGAAGTAGTATTTAATAGTTAATTTTTGATAAAATTCTGTTGATAGGGCTTAAATGTTAATTAAAACTGCAACATAAACATTAAAAACAAAATTTTCTACTGTCGGTATTTCATGTATATTTTTTTCTTAGCCAATTTTAAAGTATATTTTTTTTTAACGTGAATGACTATAAATTAATTGCAAATATTTTTTTTAATTTAATCTTATATTTTAAATGCAGCAGTTTTTTTGATCGATGGAATAATTAAGTAGTACCAGATAATATAAAAATATATAAATAATAATATAGCCAATAATATTTTGGCCAGGTGTCATGTATATATCACGTTGGCGCGATTGCAACAAAATTGTGATTTTATGGATTGCGTGGTAATCTGGTTATTGTTGTTTATTTACTAATAAACTGTTTCTTTATTTTTCTTTATTGTTTTGTTCTATAGCTATTAATTAAACTTCTCTTATTTATTATTGTTTCCTTTGTAAAATCATAGAAAATAATTGAAAATAATATAATATGTAACTGGTATTTGAAAACTTAGTATTAGCCAAACTGGTGTCAGATTTAAAAAAAAAAAAAAAAAAAAAAAAAAAAAAAAAAAAAAAAACGCGCCAAGGTGATGCGTATATAAAAATGGAAAAAATGATTATAATAATGTAAACAAAAAAAAAGCAAACAAATAATTAAAAAATTGCCTTTTCGATTAAAAAGAAAAAAAAAACCACCAAGCAGTCGTTAATTCTGTTGTTGCATCAATAGTAAAATTTCTTTTCTGCGTTTGTTTCATAATGAAAAACCATAAATTTAATAATCTCAAATAAAATAATATGACAAATTTTCTATAACATCGTTGATGATCTAGAAGTCTCCTTAATACATAAACAAAACGGCAAAGATGTCATATGTGCCGAGTTTGGCGCGATAATTTTTTATGCTAATTTGGCGGAAACATTGTTTTCGAATACCAGTTACATGTGTATATTTAAATTATTTTATATTATTTAAATAGTAATAAAAATTAATGAAAAAAGTTTAATTAATAAGTATATAACAAAACAATTTATATAATTTATAAAGTAAATAAACATTTTATTTATAAATAAATATTAATAGTCGGGTTAATATGTCAGACAAAATAATGCCAATTTAAAGTCTATTACTTACCTCGGTGATATATAATATCTGTGCCAGTAAAACTTTCAATAATATAGTACATATGCTACTTGGCGGTGTTCAATTATCGAAGATTAGTCCAATATCATTTTAAATATTATCTAACGCAGGAAAAAATATGAAGAAAATTGAAGAAGAAACGGCTAATTAAAACAGATTTGTAAAATATTTTGGCACATATGCCATATATGAACCACATTTGTGCATTTTTTTTTCTTTTTTTACACAAATTTGGCGAAAACTTCGTTTTTAAATATCAATTACATATATATTTTTTAATTGTTTTCTATTATTTTAAAAAGGAAATAAAAATAAATAAATAATGTTTTGTTAAAAATTATAAAATAAAACAATTTACATCATAAAAAAAATAAGAGTAAATAGTTTATTAATAAATATACAATAGCCGAGCTACCATATGAACATAAAATCGACGTTTTGTTGCAATCGCGCCAATGTGGTGCATATATGATATCTGTGCCATTTTTTTCAGCAGGCAATTTTTATTTCAAAATGTTGAATTTATCGATAGTAATAACGCGAAATTAAATAAATTTCATAGATTTCCTTGTTCAGTTTGTAAATTTTAAAACTAATTTTCCCTGGAAGAGAATTTGACAAAATGGCGCAAAAAAAGTATGTTTGTTGATTACAATTTTCAAAATTACGGTGAAAAACTTTTGAAAAAGAATGACATTATTTTACAATATATATGTGTGTGGCAGAATTTCACACTGAAGCTAAAATTTAAATATTTGATTACAATTTTTAAAATATTAACTTATGTTTATTGAACTTACAATTGAATACTAAAATATACTCCAAAAAAATCTCCTTTTGGAAAAAACAACTTTATTGCGACCTAATGTTAGACATATGCATTTTTGGCTTAATTCTTTGCCAACAAAAGTAAAAAAAATCTCAAAAAAACAAACAAATAACTCACAATTACTTTTATAATTAGATCTGCCTTTCTCTGGAGTAAGTTATATACTATCGAAATTTAATAAAAAAGAGAAAGGAAATAATAGAAAGGAAAATAAATATCGTTCAAAATTCATTTAATCAAATTTTCAAGTTATTTTTTGTTATTCTAACGCAAGGATAAGTCGCCAAATGTTGCATCAAATGTAATAGTTCACGTTATTTTTTAAGCGTTACAAATACTTCTTTTATTTTTAAGATAAATATTTTTTTTATGATATCATGTCTCATTAAATGGTTTATTATTATTATTATTATTATTGTTGTTGTTGTTATCAATAGTTATTTTATTATCAGTAAATATTTTCTGCCTTTATTTGCAAGATGTTTGTAATATTTCTAACAGATATATCCCTTTAAATTTCTTTTGTAATGATAATTTTCGCCAAAAAATAATTACTGGCAACCTTTTCGTCAAAAATAACCGAAAAATACAAAATTTAGTACGAAAAATCAGAGTTATCCCTGTATATTTGTATCATAAATCTCCGCAAAAATATTTCCTATCGAATGATATAATCTGCAAAAAGATCCATCGGGTAGTTTTTGAAAACACCCGTTTGGAAGTTTCAGAACTTCTGCTTTATAATATATATGATATGATATGATATGATAATATAAATTAAATCTAATAATTTAATAGGTTTTAATGCATTCTACAATGATTATTACTCTCAAGATTTACATTAATAGTTGGAATCAAGTTTTTTTTTATATAACGTTGAAAAGTATCTTTTTTTTTTAGCACTTAAAATAAAATGCAGGGAAAACAACATTACAATTTTGCCCTTTTGCAAGACTGTCAGAGGATTCAAGTCATTAATATACAGAATACATAAAAAGTATATGCAGCAAATTTATGTTTGATTTTTGAAATAGTCTTTTCCTTTACATAACTAACTGCAAGCTTATACAGATCATACTTATACAATAGTTTTTCTTCACTTGAAGATTAGGCTACCATTTCTTTATCTTGTATGCAAAGATTAAATATTTAGAATGAAACAAAGGGGAAAACCTATTGTCTCATTTATTGTTTCAATCCACCCCACTCCTTACTATATATGGGCGATTCTACGATAAGAGGTAATTTGTACGGCAATCCGTTTAAAACAGATTTTTTATTCTATATGTTGCTATTTTTTGCAACGAATCGTATCATCTTAATATACTTTATTAAATAACATCACAATTGAATACCTAATTAATGCACATTTTTCTGAAATTTCTTACAAAGTCTAAAAAAGTCTGTACCCTGGCATGTCTCCTTGCTGGTTTCAATTTAACTTTGAAAAAAATACATGTATTTTTTCCGTCAGATGTTTATCTAAAGTATGTTTAATTGGAACTTAAGTAATTATACTTACGTATTATAAAATAAAAAATAAAATAATTTTGTTAATTTCAAATAATTTTTTAATTAACTTTTGTCCCGCTTTTTTTGTGTATCTACCCTGTCAAAATTCGTTCCGCTGAAACAAATATAAATTCAAGGATCGCTATATTGGAAGTAGCGCTTAACGACATCTATCAGCTTGAAATTAGCAATACTAAACGCGCAAGCTATTTAAGCGTCGCCATTTTTAGTTGTTGCTACGCGACCGTGCGGTGTAGTGGTTTCGCAAAATGATCGTGTATCTCCCCTGGTAAGTCATAAAATTTATAATATTAATTTAATTCAATTGCATTCACTCCCTAATTAAACAATATAGTAATAATTAAAGTGAAATGTACAATTAACCCAAAAACTAATTCAGTCAAAATTTTTGAATTTACTATGAAAATGTCTCTCCTCTGCGTATTTCCCCTGTCAAGATAATTGCCAGGGGAAAGATTCACGGACCAGAAAAAAGTATAAAATACGTATAAAGTGACTTGCCCTTATATGTAAAGGTAAATAAACGGGACAAAAATCATAATTTAACCCTTTCCGGCGCACTACTCTTTAAAGTTGGAATTTAAAGAAAAAAAATTAGGCAATCTATTTAAGCCTAGAGGACACAGGTATTGTTTTGTAAAGATTGCACTGATCATTTTAATTATACAGCTGTTGCCGAATTGGTAACCTCCCATAAGTAAAGCATTGATAAGCGAAGTGAGAAGAGCATTGCTGTGAAGCGCGTATTACAGTAAAACAGTTTACCAAATATTTAAAAACAGTAGAGTTTGATCTCTGTCGTGCTGCCATCTAGAACTCATAAGAAAGATTTAAAGTAACCATTAGAGTAGTTTTTGAAATATTCACGGAGTTTTTGTGTGTCTAAACAGGGAGAACTTTAGGTGTTGCCGACCCGGCAACACTGCGCGTTAAGGGGTTAAAGGTTTCTGATAAAACTCAAACTTTTCGTTTTGGCCGTATCCTCTATGTATTTGAAACCTCTTATCGTAGAATCACCCATATACATATATTGTTTGTATACACGTATGTATTTGTATCATATATATATATATATATACAGTGTCTCACATAAGTGATGGGACACTTGTGCTTTACAAAAGGAAACTAATCAAATAAATTAAAAAACATGTACACATTTTTTTGTGGGTGTGTTTCATACTTAAATTTAGTAAAGATTATTACATAACATACATTTTGTCAAAATATTAAAATATTAATTTAATAAAAATACAAATGTTTAGAACGGAGCAAAAAATAGCTCACATAAGTGATGGGACACCATTATACAGTGGCTCACAAAAGTGTTCGTACACTTAGGAATTTCAATGAAATAGGGCTCTATCAATTAATTAAAATTAATATTTTAGAATGGTTATTTAAGAGTAAGATCTATGACTTATTATTAACAAAATTACATAAAATATTTTGAAAACATAGCAAAACTTTATTTTGAAAAAAATCACTAATCAAAAAATAACAAAAAATTTACCTCACAAAAGTCTTCGTACACTTTAAAAAAATCGCTGTATATTTGTAAATATTGTAATTTTTCTCTAAAGTTGTACTTAATAGGATATTATTTAGCACCCACAAAAGTTTTTCAAACACCTGGGAATAGATTTAATTAGTGTTTTTGTAATTTCTGCATGAAAGTTGATGCCTTCATCGAACATTGCTGTTTTTACTTCGCTTTTTGTTTCAATGCTGTGTTTTTGTGTTCTAACTTCCAGTTATCTCCAAACATGTTTTACTGGGTTTAAATTCAGCAATTGAGGTGATGTTTTCAGAACTTGTGACCAATTATAAAGACGCCAGAGTCGAACGTTGAGAGCCATGTGCCTTGCATCATTATCCTGATAAAAAACAAAGTTGTATCTGTTACCCATATATTGGCCTGATAATTTTAAATTGCCTTTTAAAATATTGGAACAAAGATCGTGATTTATTATGCTATCAATATATACCAAATTACCTAATTCTGATGCTGATATGCACCCTCACACAAGGACAACTCCACTGCCATGCTTAACTGTTCCAACTAAGTTCTTTGAATTAAATTCTTAATTTTTTTTTTCTCCATACTATTATGCACGCATTGAACCAAGAATGGCATACTAGATTTCATCTGTAAATAAAACATTATTTTAATACGATTCGGGTTTATTTATCATTGATTTTGCAAAGAAAGCTTAAGCTTTCTGTTTTTCGCCCTAACAAAAATTTTTCTACGGGCAGAATACCTATATAATGCAGCTGGGCTTACCACTCGTGGAACAGTTTCAGGTGAAAATGAAGTAGAAACTGTTTCATTAAATTCTGCAGCAACTTTTATAGCACTTAAACGGGGATTTTTTAAGACTTTTCTAATTGTAAGTATTTGATCTCATTGCGTTAACTTAGATTAACGACCTTTTCATACCTAGTTTTCAATCCATTTTTTTTCTACAAAGCCTTTTATCGCATTCTTTACCATAGAATGGAATAAATTAACTAATTTTGCAATATTTCGAATTGATTTACTACTATTACGAAGAAAAATAACTAATTTCAAACGCTATTAGTCGTGACCTTACGATTACAAACCATTTTTAATTAATAAATATAATATTACGGACCAATTCTGCAAAATATAAAGCCAAGCGATATTTTAAATGTCAATACAATGCAAAAATAAAAATAAAGCGACAAACAATATTTTTAATAATGAAATTATCCGGAAATGTTTCCTGTGTACGAAGACTTTTGTGGCGTCTTCTTTTTGTGGCATCTTCCGTTTTCATTTTTAGATTAAAAAAAAATCCCTTAATGTTAAACAAAAAAGGTTGTGTGTTATTTAGAATAACATGGAGATAATATAAAAAATTTCTCGACTTCATATACGAATTTAGTTTCATGGAAATTTCTTTTTAGTACAAATTTTTAAAGTGTACGAACACTTTTGTGAGCCACTGTATATGCAACAAAAATCGTCTGAAATAAGCAATAAAAATATTTTTGGGGGTTTTATTTTTACTTAAAAGTAATTGGCAATAATTTATAAAATCGTCTGTAGTATTTCTCTCCAGTTTGTTTTGGAATTTTTGTGTTTTTTAGCTCTGTGTAGCCATGAATGCTAAACGAAAAGAAACTTCGCCTGAAATTCGAAAATTAGTTATTAATTTGCATATTGAACGTGGAAAATCTATTAGAAAAACTGCTGAAACAGTTAACTTGAGTCGTTCAATAGTTTTCAATATCATTAAACGATATAAAAAGAATCATATGATTCAGGATAAAAGAAGACCTGGCCGACCATCAAAACTATCCAATGGAATAAAACGAATTATCGTTCGAAATATTAAAAAAAATCCAAAAAAAATAGTGCTTCAAAAGTTGCTGCTGATTTACAAGCATTATATAGAATAATTGTTAATCCTGAGACTATTAGAAGGGTAATTCGATCTGCTGGATATCACGGTAGAGTAGCCAGGAAAAAATTCTTCGTAAGTGAAAAGAATAGAAAACTCAGACTAGCTTTCGCAAAATCCAACATAAATAAGAATTCTGATTACTGGAATAAAGTTATATTTGCTGATGAGAGTAAATTTAATATATTTGATTTTGACGGTAGAATCTTGGTGTGGAGAAAACCCAGGGAAGAATTTCGCAAACAGAACTTGGTACCAACAGTAAAACATGGTGGAGGAGGAGTTATGGTATGGAGGTGTATGTCGTCCGCTGGAGTTGGTAATCTTGTTTTTATTGACAGTATAATGGATCAGTACAAGTATATTGATATTTTAAAGCAAAATTTGAAATCTTCAGCACGAAAATTGAACCTTCATAACGATTTTAAATTTTACCAGGACAATGACCCCAAGCACACTGCTCTGAACGTTAGACTCTGGCTGCTATATAACTGTCCTGAAATAATAAAAACACCACCACAATCTCCAGACTTAAATCCCATAGAGAATATTTGGCAAGAATTGGAATCAAGAATTCGCAAACACACCATTTCTTCAATACAACAACTAAAATCGGTGCTTCAAGAAGAATGGGGGTAAAATCACTCCAGAAATCACAAAAAAATTAGTCGAAAATCCATCCCAAAAAGATTAAATCATGTTTTAAAAGTAAAAGGAAATCCAACAAAATATTAAAACCTTTTAAAAAGTAAAATTTTTGGATAAATATTTGATGGAAAAGTAAGTGTCCCATCACTTATGTGAGCCATTTTTTGCTCCGTTCTGAACAATTGTATTTTTACTAAATTAATATTTCAATATTTTGACAAAATGTATGTTATGTAATAATTGTTACTAACTTTAAATATGAAACACATCCAAAAAATTTTTGCACATGTTTGTTTATTTATTTTATTGCAGTTTCTTTTTATAAAGCACAAGTGTCCCATCACTTTTGTGAGACACTGTATATATATATAACCATTATACATACTACTATTCAACATCTACAATGAATATGTAACAACCCTATATAAAACAAATTTAAACAAGACGAAATAGATATATAGGAACAAAAACGAATATTATTGGAAATAGTAGTACTTGGTTCGTTTTCAAGGGTAATACCAAGTAGACACTAGAACTGCGATTTATTTCTGATTAGAAATATATATATACAGTTAGAGTTATAAGTATTGAAACAATAGGCTATTTTCTTAAATATTGCCCCTAGACCCATACTTCCACTTGCAAAAATTCATTAAAAAGGGTATATATAATGGCATAAATTGCAACTCCATGGCGGATCTATTTGAAAAATACGAAAATTAAATTTTTATACAGCCCCCGCGTAGGGTAAAAATTCCAATTGGAAAATCTTTTCTCATTCATTCCTGAATTAAACAAAAAATTGCATCTTCATATCAGCAAAACTCACAGAGTTATGACCTTTTAAATAATTCGTCAGATTTTCAGGGAGTAGACACAAATTGAAATGCGTGCAATTAAAGAGTACTACTTGGTTATCCCGTCAACCAAAAATCTACCGCCAAACAACAAGATCAATTGTTATTAATGAATGATCGTAAATGTCACATTCACATGACATTAAGCACAATTCTTTTATTGCTGATTCATTAATTTTTTGTTTTTCGCCTTTTTTAACACTTTCTAACAAAATTGAAAAGTGTTTATGCATTCGGTTTGTCTGGCCGTCTGTCCGTATGGCCGGATGTCCGTCTGTCTGCACTCTAACTCCCGTAAATATACTCGGATTGCTCTGAAAATTGTATATGTTATTTATGTTTACCCTAGCACGAACCCTATTGATAATGAAGTTTCTACTATGATTAGTTTGTTTACAGGGATAGTCAAAAGTTGTCCGATTCATTACGGCCAATGGGAAAAAAACGTTTCAAATGAATTTTAAAGGTGTTACATCCTATTAAACTTATTCAAATTTACATGGATTCGCAAAAGCACTAAAATACGCATTTTGTAAAATATTCTGTCAAAATAATAGTTATTATTCATTTACAGAGACACTCAAAAGAATTCCATTACACAATAATGAAGGAGGGATTTGTTTGCGACATATTTTAATGTTAAACGGTTTCAAGCATCATAAAATTGATATACGCCGCTGAGACTTAATATTTAACGCATAATATGAGGTGCATAGCTTTTATAGGGACACACAAAGTATTTTAAACCTTATATTTTTATCCGAAATACAGTGTATTATCGATGATAGCTGAAGGATGGTTGAAATGCATTTTCACTTATGATATGCGCTTTTAAGTTTTACAAAATGTCTGCAAATTATATGGTGTGTATAAATGTTATAGTTGATACACAGGGTTACACAAAAGAGCTCATACAGTTTACTGAATATGAGAATAATTAACTTAAAGGTGGTAGTTATGCATTTTTACTTAACTGATATATAGGGTACCGCAAAGAATTAGCTACATTGTCACCCATATGTGATAATTTCTGGAAATGTAATTTAAGTAGCTTTAAGAATGCGTTTGTTTGAACTAAATTTTAACAAAATATTGGCGTGTAGTAAAGATACTGGTTAAATTACAGGGCTGAACAAAAGTATTGAAGTATTTTCCATCTATTAGAATAAAGTGCTGTAAGAGAAATTTCAGCCAGTTAGGCATTTTCTTGCTAAACTAAATTTTCCTATTATATTGTGTATATATATATATATATATATCAAACGACGGATCAAATACAGGGCTGTTCAAAAGTATTTCAATACATATTTGGCTATGGACAGTAGCATCTTATTTCCCTAAATAACAAAGTTTTGTTAAAGATTTCAGGAAGCGTTGGAAAGTTTTTCATAATCTATGCTTAACGCATGATTTTTCTTACTTGTTACATGCAAAATTAGATAAGACCATGATGCATAAAAAATCAAATAATATTGACAAAAATGAAAAAAAAAATTATTCTAAAAGAACAAAAACTCGAAAAATCATTAATAAATACTTCGAAAATTATATTAAAAATCGATGAAATTCAAAAATCGTTACAGATAAAATTTAGTAAATTAGGCTAAAAGTTTGAAATAATTTTCCTTTTATCAAAGTCAAAAAATAGTCACAAAATGCGAAAAAATACGAAAAATTTCATTAAAATTTTGTTATAAATTCAAAAATCGCTGCACAAATTCCGAATAAGCGTTTTTAAAAAGAACTAAATTTACTATGTCGGGTTAAAAGAATGAGACCGTATTTCTTTCACTCATGTGAGAAAATAGCTTTGAAACATAAAAAGAACGCTAAAAATAGACTAAAAATTTAAATTAGAAAAATCTAATCAAAAAATCAGAAATCGGGCTACGAGGTGCAAAACTTCATATACAGAAGTACCTTCCCTCCAAATTTTGTAACTCTACGTCCAGCGGTATCTTCAGAACAAAGCTGACACACTAGAGATGGGCATTATTTAACGTATTAGGGTAAATAATGTTATTCTTTTACGGTGCATTATTTAGTAACAGAATAACGGAAAGTCCCTGTTAAATTTGGAACGCATTGCCTGCAAAGTATGTAAAAAAGAAAAAAAAAAGCTAAATGAACAATTTTTTAGAAATACATATTAAAATTATAATAAAAATAAAATTTCCAAAATTTGTTTTCGATATTAATATAAAAAAAGCTTAAAAAATATATTTTATTTATCATATTAATCAATTTCTCGATTAATTTCAGCAATGAAATTACGCCTGAAATTTTAGATACATGAATATTCATACTTCTACTAAGCGTAATACCAACTCAGAGAAATCGAGAAATTGATTAATATGATAAATAAAATGTGATTTGCCGATGCTGGGTCTATAGTGTCTCATGTTACGCCGCAGCTTGTGTGCTCGTGAAGACGGATCTAGTGCTGCGATTTGCAGCTTAACCAACATATGAAGTGAAAGATGCTGAGCTGGGTATCGTCCTCGTAGCTTAAATGGTAGAGCACTTGGAGCGCTATTCCAAGGGTTCCGGGTTCGATTCCCGGCTTGGACATTTTTCACTGAGTTGGTATTACGCTTAGTAGAAGTATGAATATTCATGTATTTAAAAAATATATTTTGAAAAAAAAGTCTTTTTTTAAACGCTTTTTATGACGCACCAAAGCAAAGCGAAAAAATTATGATCAACTGCAGACAGTCACAAATCTTCCTTCCGTATCCTTATCGGCCTTCAGTGCCTCTAGAAAGTATCGCTCACCATCCACTGCAGAATACGTAAAGCTTACCTGTATAGCTCGATCCTAACCATCGACATGAAATACAAAGTCCAATTCACTATCAAACAAACACCTGGCCATTCGCCAGGAAAAACAAAACAAAAAACACTACGACTGTTAAAATATTTTGAACCGAATTTATTCATTAATGTTAATTCTAATACTGCTAATACTGCAACTATTTTTATTGAATAGGAAGAAAAAATATTTTTTAATACATCATTTTCATATGTTAAAATGTTGTAAATTGTTTTGCACATAAATACTGTTGTATAAACCAATTTTAGTAGATTGTTTTCGTTGGAATAAAAACATAAAAGATGTTTTTAATAAAGAATATCAAGGGACAGGATTAATTTTTATTTCGTTCCATTGACAGAGTCGGTTTCGTCAGCCATTTTTGCCCCCCCCCCCTTTTTTTTTTTTTTTTTTTTTTTTTTTTTTTTGAATGACTAGAAGTAAACAGGATGGGGATTATTTTGATTTCGTTGTACTTTTGACGTAGCGGCGGTTTCTTTGACTAAAAGTGCTATTACACGTGCTCTGTTGCAGGCGTCAAATTCCAGGCGTCTCCATGTTATCCTATGGGACCAGGGGAGTCGCTTGGTAGCGCGCGATTCTCTTTTGTCGGAGCGTCTTTGACGCCTGGAATGAAGAGAGTCGCCAGTTAAGAGCCAATCAAATGCTTGGAAATCCAAATGATGGCAAAGACTCTTCTCGAACAGCCAATGAAATGCCAAGAACACGAAAAAACGCAGGCGATTTTTGTCGCTTGCAATTTTTACGTGTAATAGCACTTTTAGGATGCTAAAAGGGACAGTGCTCGTGAGGTTTTAGAGGCTTTGTTTCTTTTTTTATATGACGCTAGATTTTTTTTTTTTTTGGGGGGGGGGGAGGAGGAGGTATATGCTTTTATTATTTATTTATTTAATTTCTCAATACTGTGTTTTTAATAAATGAGCGCTAGGAACATTTTCATTTCTACGATTTTGTTTAAGGGAGACCCGTAAGAAAAAACCCAAAATTTTTATTATTGATTTTAAAGTAATAAATTTTGGTGTACTATTTAAGAATCTTCTTGTAAAGAATAATTAGCAAAAAAATTCACTTTTTATTAAAAAGTATATTTTTTATGGGGATTTTTATGATTTTTTTTTGTCGAAAAATACACTTTTTAAAATTACTACTCCTCATTCAATTTTCAATATTTTGGTATTACTAAAATTTCTTAAATAGTGTTGTAGTATAGAGAAAAGAACTAAGGAGAGATATTTTTAATTTTCTACTTTAATTGGCTAAGAAAAAAATAAATAAAAATATGCATGCTAAATTTCCTTAAATTCGTTATAATTTTCACGTTTGCCAATTTATGTAAAATTTTCAGAAATAGTTAAAAAAAATATCTCTCTTTATTTTTGTTGCAAATTTTTTTAAGATTCTAAAAACATAAACACTTTGTTTCTAAATCATTTTACTACTGAGCCTTAGTACTTTGAACTTAGGCAAAATATGAAAAAAGTCATTTTCAGGAAAACACATTTTAAATGGCCGCTAGTCCTTTAAACTCTATAGTGAGTACAATTTAAAAAGCTCATTTTCTACCTGTTCCAAGTGTCCCCCAGTTCTGAAATTTTGCATGGATATTCGCAAATATGTATTTTATCGTTTTCTAAGAAGAAAAAAAAAAAAAAAAAAAAAAAAAACTTTCGAACTTTTGACGATTTTTGGCCGAAAATTGAGTACGGGTCTCCCTTAATTGTAAATCAAGGAAAGACATTCGCAAAAAGAATAAAGATTGCATTATTTACGCGAGCACAATTGTAATTAATTTGAAAAAGTAATAAAAATATATTTGGATAAATTGCTTTTTATTAAAAGTTTATAAATAACATTTTCAGGTTCTATTGAATATCTTTGGATAGGCGTTGATAAATATGCCGCAATAAAGTCCGAGTTCAGTTTTTTTTTTTTTTTTTTTTTTTTTTTTTAACAAATCGTGTTGTTAAAGCATTGTTTATTTTTATGTAGCAAGTCTTTTCTTATCGTTTACCAAAAGCTAATATAAAATCCATTAGTTTTAGTGGTATAGTTACAATTTCAAAAATGTTTCAAATTTTCTTGTGTTCATAAATAATCGATTTATGCTAAAACAGCTGTTTTTTAAATATTTAAGAAATAATAATAATAATAATAATAATAATAATAATAACTAGCAAAAGCCATGCTTTGTTTGGATTCGCGAAGCATTATTTTATAAAGCATATATTTGAAAGTAACAATATTTTTTAATATTATTTTTGCATCTTTATTAAACAAAAACGTAATTTTATGTTTTGTCGCATTTTAATTCTACAAATGTAAGTTCAGCCAAATAACTATCAATTTCCTAGGAATTTTTTATTTATGATATAAGACTGGCATTAAAAAATATTTTCGAAGCAAACTTTTACAAAATATTTTTAAATTTTCAACTAAAAATTCTTTTAAAGATTTTTTTTACAATTTCTAGTAGCCACTGGTGTTTTTTAAAGTTGTTTGAAATATGCATGTTTCCAATCTTTGTAATTAACATCAAATAATCTTTGATAGCTATTTTAGAATAGGCCGAATCCATGTCGATTCAGGCAGGGGGGTTACCTTCATAGTCTCAGAAGTTCTTTGATTGAACATATGTTAAAATTCAGGAAAAAATAAAATTCCCGTAATTTTTGGTTTTTCCCAAAAAAACTTCTGGACCGAGATACAGGGTGTCAAAGATGGCATCCCGAGCACCTTTTCCCGTTTGCGATTTTCGAAAAAAAGTTTAAAGTGCTCTATCTCTGAAACGATGCAAGATATTTCGTTGCAGTTTATTTTATTTTGAAGATAATATTGTTCTGCTTAAAAAGATATACTCCATTTTGAAGTATGTATTTAATTATTTTTAAAGCAGCCTTCTAAAAAAAATTTTTTTTTAATCAAAAATAATTTTTTCTCAAAAATGCCAATCTCAAAAATTTTGATATTTTTACTGTTAGTCAATACCATTAAGGACTACCTTCACTGTAAAGGAGAACTTCCACTTTTGAGTTTAATAAGTTTTAGAATCATTTCAAGAATTTAGAGTATTTTACAGGAACTGCATATCAAAAGTTCCAAAAAAGTCTCTCAATTTTTGTTTATTTGTATCATATGTAGCCTATTACATATCCTAAACAAGTTAGAAATCACACGTCAAACAAGGTAAATGAGGTGCATTCATACTATGACTAGTTTTATAAATATTTAGATCTTGGTGCAATAAGTATTACACTCTTGTGAAAACTGGAATGAATACAAAATTTATTATGTTTCTATATATTAAATTCAGTATAACAGAAGTAATATGAATCCATCTTAAAAAGAATGTATCACCAGGGCAACCTAGAATCATTACCTATCATGGGATATGTTTGAATTAATTATGCGTGATAGGACTTAACAGGATGAATAAAATATTTATGAGTGTCTTTTTTTCAAAGTTTTAATTTGACTTTCATAATGTTTGACAACCTTTTTCACAACATTTGTTGCTTTTTTTTTTAAGGTAACATTTTTTTGTTTGAAATGATATATTCAATTTTGTAAAAATGTATTCATATTTTCTGATACAGCCTTTTGATTTTTTTTAATTAAAAGAAATAAAAAATGCCAATCCTAAATTTATTTAATTATTATTTTTTTTTTTTTTTTTTGCTGTTGATTAATACCATTGAGTACTTACTGCCTTCTTTATTTCGGAAAACTTCCACTTTTGATTTTGACAAGTTATCGAAACACATGTAAAATTTTGCCATACATTTTACCAGTTCCTGTATGACAATCACATATTGGTCTCAGGAAATCAAAATCTTAGTCTTGTTTGACATAGGATTTTATTTCTTAATAAGTACATAAGAAACTGACAGCTTTAAAAATAGCTTACAAAAGAAAAAAAAAAAACATGCAGTAAAATTTACAAAATATGTGTATAAGTTTCAAAACATATTACTTCCAATGTACTCTGCTTAGAACTGAAATTAGAAATTCATTGATTTTATAATTTGTTGAACAGTATCTGTATCTTCCTTTGATATTTAGTGATGCCTTCCTATTTGACTAATAGGGTCTGGGGCTTCCATAATCCTTAAAACATTGTGAATAGAAAGTGAGCACTGGTGGTGATGTTGCTGTCTTGCAGGTGGAAATCTATACCCAACAGCCGATCCAAATGGGAGCATAAAGTTAACGACAATTTCATAAACAACTGATATCATTTACCTTTGCAATCCACCACTCACAGTAATATACACCGGCAACAAAAATTCCTTTTTATAAATTGTGAATTTGAATATTTTGCAATTGTTCCAGAGATCTTGGTTGGGCAAATGAAATTTCTTCTTGTTTGCTGTTCAAAGTTTGCGCAATATACGTACTATGATAGTAATAGATGAATATACCCATCACTATGTTATTAATGGATGATTGTTCATTCTATTAAATTCTATCATACATAATTAAATATCCCATGATAGGTAATGATTCAAGGTTGCCCTGGTGATTACATTCTTTTTAAGATGGATTCATATTATTTCCGTATTACTGAATTTAATATATAGAAACATAATAAATTTTGTATTCATGCCAGTTTTCACAAGTGTAATACTTATTGCACCAAGATCTAAATATTTATAAAACTAGTCATAGTATGAATGCACCTCATTTACCATGTTTGACGTGTGATTTCTAACTTGTTTAGGATATATAATAGGCTACATATGACACAAATACACAAAAATTGAGAGACTTTTATTGGAACTTTTGACATGCAGTTCCTGTAAAATTCTCTAAATTCTTGAAATGATTCTAAAACTTGTTAAACTCAAAAGTGGAAGTTCTCCTTTACAGTGAAGGTAGTACTCAATGGTATTGACTAACAGTAAAAAAATCAAAATTTTTGAGATTGGCATTTTTGAGAAAAAAATTTTTGATTAAAAAAAATTTTTTTTAGAAGGCTGCTGTAAAAATAATTAAATACATATTTCAAAATAGAGTATATCTTTTTAAGCAGAAAAATATTATCTTTAAAATAAAATAAACTGCAACGAAATATCTTGCATCGTTTTAGAGATAGAGCACTTTAAACTTTTTTTCGAAAATCGCAAACGGGAAAAGGTGCTCGAGATGCCATCTTTGGCACCCTGTATCTCGATCTAGAAATTTTTTTGGGGAAAACCAAAAATTACGGGAATTTTATTTTTTCCCGAATTTTAACATATGCTCAATCAAAGAACTTCTGAGACTATGAAGGTAAGATTTTTTCTTTGGCTGCCTGAATTGACATGGACTATGCCAATAATATATTTGAAGAGAGCTTGAAGAAAGTTACTTTTTCAAAATCCTATTTTCTGGAAAAACATTTGAAATCTGCTCTCGTCGATACTATGAATTTTTAACTGTAAAACTTTTTATTCTAATTTCTTCGTTTTTATACATGTTAGTGCATGAGAATTTTTGATATTGTACAATTTTTCGTAAGGAAATTTTCTATTGAATGCTTAATTTTGAAGGATTTTCACTCTTGACAACGTTACGTAGGTTTTTAAGCCAACTGGTGCCTATATATCCTCAATATCTACAACTGCTTCATCTAATGTTAAACCTTGGGATTTGTGAATTGTAACAGCAAAAGCTAACTGCAGAAGAAACTCTTTCCTTGAGCAATTTATGCTTCCATTTTTCCAGAATTCAATTATTGGGGGAATTGGTACGCACCAATTCTTATAAGTTAAATTACTGCAGTATTCAAATTTATCCATGATTATTCGCGATATCTGGTCTGGTGGCTTGTGATTTTCTTTAATACGTGCAACAAAGTCTAAAATCCCGTTCACTAAACCCTTCTCGGTCCACAAATAAGAACGTAACATTACTTTCGATACAAATGATAAAGTAAGAAATGGTTGAAGTCCATTTGTCATTTCTGAATCGGGTAACTTTTCCTTTAGTACATTTATAAAGAGCTTGAATCGAGGCAACACGTTCACGCAATTCTTTTAATTTTTCATTTATATAACAAATTTAACAATTAATTTTATTTGTTTACAGTTCTTTTGTTGCCACTTTACCAAAAAAAAAAAAAAAAAAAAATCTATAGTACAATTCTTTTAAAATTTTAAGTGTCATCTGTGCAAACGATTTTGCTGAATAATGAAAACATATTTTATTTATTAAATTAATCACGATTCTATCTATAATTACTTACTCAATGATTTATAATTTTTTTTTTCTGAAAATATACGCGTTTCATTTTTTATTTATTTGCTAAAATGCGTCCGTATTGGAAATGCATGTAAAATAAATTAATTAAAATAATATTTTTTTTTAACGTTTTACTGTAAAAAAAATTATATTCTGCAAATCTACAGATCATATTTTATTTTTGTGTTTAATTTGAAGTCAAAATATTGAATAGTTTTTTTGTAAAGTGTACGACAAATTGTAATTTGAGTGGCCTAGTAGAGGATTCGCTTCGCTCATCCTAATAATAATAATAATAAATACAATTTTTAGGTCTTATAACTTTTTCTGTGTTTTAACATGTAAAAAAATATTATTCTACGACGAAAACTTATTGAGTTGCGATACTTGTATTTAAATAAATTTTCAGATTTTCAGTCAGCAAATGTAGAAAAACATGTTTTTAGTACAGCATTGTTAAACTGCATTTCATTAAAAATGAATAAATAATATTTTCATGGTCTTGTGTTATTCGCTTTGCATATGCATTGATACGTATGGCAACAATGAAGTCGAGAAGAAACTAATTTTTTTTTTCTACAAATTATGTTAAAACTGGGTTTATTTTTATACAGGGCGTCTCTTGTTATCGTTTGCACAAGCTAATTTCTAAACTGTTAGTTTTAATGGTATAGTTCCAATTGCATAAAATGTTTCAGATTTTGTTATGCATCATTTAATATCCAATTTACGCTAAAATAGGTTTTTTTTTTTAATAATTAAGAAATGTAAAAAAATTTACAATGTCTATATCCTATAAGCTTCATTCAGAATTTTTTTTCATGTTCTCATCATTAAAGCTACTTGGCACTCAAAGGGCGATTTCCCATTCATAATGTTAAATCTATAGGATTTCATGCATTCTTATACTCAAAACATCTCCTTAATGAATTAATATTTTAAAGTTCTTTTTTCAGAGTTCTCTTCTTAAAGGATGTCTCTTTTTTCAAATATTTCTTAAATCTATGCATCATTTTATATGAAGTGTTAAAATTTTACATCCTGTTCGTTATTTTTTAAAACATAAAATATTAAATTGATCATAAGTTTTAGAACTATTTTGACAACTAAAAAACAAAGTGACATTCTTTAAGAGAATACTGTAAGAAGAACTTAAAAATATTGGTTCCTTAAGCAGACAATTTGAATATAAGAATGCTTTAAACTAGGGGTGCACAACCTTTTCAAGTGAAGGGCCACTTACGAATATGTCTGGGTGGTCGAGGGCCACATCAATAACAAGGAAATAATTCGATTTAAAGGAGGTGATCCATGGCCTGCTATTATCGGATAAAAAAATATGATTTCAGATGGGGGTGGCGGTGTTACTCCTTTAAGTTTGCTTACCCAGTCAAAATATCCATTTCACATGGTAAAGATATGTGAGCAGATTTTAGTTTGTACATAACAGATGTAGCAAGGATTATTTTCAAGATGTAAAAATATTCCTTGACTTTTTTTCAGGAGAGTTGTTTTACTAAAAGTGATTTAAAAAAGCATAAATTGCTGGCACTGAAAAAAAAAATGTCAACTTTATGAACGAAAGAGAGAAAAGGAGCTGATCAACAAGAATTTTCGTGCCTGATCAACAAAATTCCCGATTTTCTGTGTCCGATCAATGAAATTTATAATTCTTCCACGCCTGGTTGACCAAATTTGCACATTTTACAAAACCAATAAACAAAATTTGCAATTTCTATGAAGCTAATCGAGAAAATTTCTTCATTTCCTTGCCTGATCAACAAAATTTGCAATTCTTATGAAATCGATCGAGAAAATGCAGTATTTTTCTGCACCTGATCAACAAAATTCACTATTTTTACAAAGCTGATTGACGAAATTAGTGATTTTTCCATTCATGATCAATGAAATTCGCGATTTTTCCCCCCCACATGATCGACAAGATTCGCGATTTTTCCGCACCTGAACAACGATTTTCGCGATTTTTATGAGCTTGATCAACAAACTTCACGATTATTACTAAGCAAATCTACGAAATTCTCGATTTTTCTTCATGATCAGCGAAATTAGCGATTTTTCCGAATCTAATCGGCGAAATTCGTGATTTTTCTGAACCTGATCGGCGAAATTCGAGATTTTTCCGAACCTGATCGGCGAAATTTGCGATTTTTCTGAACCTGATCGGCGAAATTTGCGATTTTTCCGAACCTGATCGGCGAAATTCGCCATTTTTCCGCACATGATCGACGAAATTCGCCATTTTTCCGCACATGATCGACGAAATTCGCGATTTTCCGAACCTCGTCGACAAAATTCACGCTGTTTCTGAAGCCGATCGACGAAATTAGGTATATTTCAGAAACTGGTCGAAAAACTCGCGATTTTTACGAAACCGATCGATGAAATTCACGATTTTTCTTTGCATGATCGACAAAATTCGCAATTTTCTTCGGCAAATCGACGAAATAGACGACTTTTCTTCGCATGATCGGCAAAATTCGCAATTTTTCCGAGTCTGATCGACAAAATTCGCAATTTTTATGAGGCCGATCGAAAAAATTCAGGACCTTTCCACTCCTGATCAACAAAATTCGAAAATATTACGAAGCTGATCGAGAAAATTTACTATTTTTCCTCGCCTGATCAACAAAATTCGTTCTTTACAGAGCTGATCAACGATATTCGCGATTTTTCAAATCTGATTGACGAAATTCGCGATTTTTTTTCTCGCATGAGCAATGAAATTCACACTTTTTCAGTGTCTAATCAACGAAATTCGTGATCTGCGCCTGACCGCAATTCGCAATTTTTACGCAAACGATCGACGAAATTCGCAATTTTTTCGTTTCAGGTCAGCGAAATTCCTGATTTTTCCGAACCTGAATGACGAAGTTGATGATTTTTATAAAGCCATTCGACGATTTTTCTCGCTCGATCGACAAATTTCGCGATTTTCCACACCGATCCAGGAAATTCCCGATTTTATTAGTTGCCTGATCGACGTAATTAGCGATTTTTCCTCTCCCGATCGAGGAGATTTGAGATTTTATTAGAATCTAATCAACGTAATTAGCAATTTTTGAGCGTGTGATCAACAAAATTTGCAATATTCCCGTCTCTTATCAACGAAATTTGCAATTTTTTGGAATCCGATCTATAACACTCGTGATTTTTTAGTGTCCGATCGATGAAATGTGCACTTTTTCACCCTTAATTCACAAAATAAGCATTTTCCGCGCCAGATCAATGAAATTCGGGATTTTTGTACCTAACTGACGAAATCTCCATTTTTTTACGCGGTAAGATGAAACTCGCGATTTTTTTTCTCTGGATAAATTGCTGAAATACACGATTGTTTCGAAATTTTCATTTTTCCTCGCATCATCGATAAATTCGCGATTTTTCCGCTCCTTATCAACGAAATTTGCAATTTTTTCGTTCGTGCCCGATCAAAGATATTCGAGTTTTTTTCTTGCGATGAATCGAGAAAACGTGCAATTTTTTTTTCAACCAATGAATTTAATTTGCAATTTTTTAGAGCATCATCTACAGAATTGACGATTTTTTTGCCTGATCAACAAAATGTGCTATTTTTCGCGTAAGACCGACGAAATTCACGATTTTTCTATGTTTGATCGACAAAACTCGCGATTTTTCTGTGTCCGATCAGGGAAATTTGCTATTTTTTCCTAACTTCATGGACAAAATTCGCGATTTTTCTGCGATTTTTGCAAGCCTCATCGACAAAATTCGCTTTTTTCCGCACTTAATGAAATTCGCGATTTTTCGGTGCCGATTAATGAAATTTGCGATTCTTAAGTGGCGAAAATTTAAATTTTCCCGCAGAAAATTGACGAAATTTACAATTTTTTCTGTCATATATGCAAAAAATTAAAATTTTTTACAGTTGTAAATTGACAGAACTCGCGGGCCACACTATAACCCATCGCGGGCCACTTTTGGCCCGCGGGTCACAGGTTGTGCATCCCTACTTTAAACTCAATTTACTCCAAATCGAAATTTTGTCACTTGTACCCCTTGGCTTCTGGGGTCCTCAATTATATTTACTCCATCTCATTTTTTAATTGGAGATGTTATTACTTCCCCAGCTGAACCGTTATATGAGAAAATTTGTCCTTACGGTCACGTTGGCATATTGTACATAAAATGAAATTATGTCTTTGGAAAAAGTGGAGTATTGATTATTTGAGTTCTTTGCAAAATAGAAAAAAATGGAGAGTACAAACTGAAAATTTTAAAGTAAATGATATAGTAATTTTGAAAGAGGATAATGTTCCTCCTTCTGTTTAGCCATTAGGCAGAATTATTGAGATTCATCCAGGTAAGGATGATATAGTCAGAGTAGCGACTGTTAAAACCGCTAGGGGTATCTTTAAAAGACCTATTGTAAAACTTTGTTTACTTCCATTGCATCAAGAATAACTTCTTGATGGGTGGGAGTATGTTCAGTAATCCCAATTTAATTAGAATTAAAATTTTATTCTTAGTTGGTCTTTTTGATAATAGATGGCAGCACTATGAATTCTGTGCTATGTGATCTAAAATCAGTATTATGATGTCATGTTTTGAGTGGATTCTGGGATTTTCATGTGTCAAGAGCAGAAAGGATGCTCGTTTTACATTTCAATTTTTAAATATATTTCTATTTAACTTCGCCCAAAGTTGGCTGGGGTTATTAATTTCTTATTTAAATCCCTCCTATCATATAACATGAAAGAATTTGTTAGAAGATTTCTGGGATAATTGGTTTAAAACTGGAACCTGAAGTATCTACAATTAATTGTTTTGTAAAGTTTGTGTGAACATTTATGTTTGTGAAGCGTCCTGTGTTACAGAAAAATAAAAAAGTTACCAAAATCTCAAGTATTTTTACTGGAATATTCTCAACAATCTTGAAATTATACTTATTGCGAAAATTAAATCCATTAAAAATGATACACGTTTCATTGTCTTCGTTTAAATTTTTATATTGTGTGATTCGGCAAGTTTAGTTTCTTTAATGCTCAGGCAAGCCCCTTTAATTCTTTTGCTGGCTCTGCAGGCAACTTTTGTCGTTATGATCAGTCGCTATGCCCGTCCGGTTAAAAACATTGTCTGAATTTTGTCAGCCCAGGCCGTTCTATTAAAACATTGTCTTAGAGGACCTGCCAAGTTCAGGTCCGCGCAGTAGCACTTTACCACCAGTAGTATTCAAGTAATTAAAAAATAAAAATAAATAAAAAAAAATTGTAATTTAACAAATTACAACGACTATTTGGAAAATTGATATTTTCAAAGACTACAATTCTAAAGATTTACAAATAAATTCTACATTCAAATTAATAATAATAACAAACATTTTTAGAATGATCATAACGAGTCTTATATTACGTAAGGGGTGCATAAAACATTAATATTCCTAGACCAATGATTTAAAAATAAGTAGTTTATAGATATACAACTTTAAGTGTTGGAAATGTGCTTTTTTATTGGATGGAGATAACATCAGAATGACTTCTGAACGCTTTCTATTACGTACGACATGGATTAAATATTAATATTCCTGGACTCATCCTAAATAAATTTTACATAATATTTCAGTTTTACAATTTTCTGAATTGCGAATTTTTAAACTTCTAAACACCATGCATTTTAAATTTTTACACCGTTGCGTAGAGAAAAAAATGCACTTTTCAATACAATGTTTCAAATCTTTATTATAATTTGTTTTCAAATTATTATTTTTTAAG
Source organism: Maratus speculifer (assembly GCA_964019185.1). Classification (NCBI taxonomy): domain Eukaryota; kingdom Metazoa; phylum Arthropoda; class Arachnida; order Araneae; family Salticidae; genus Maratus; species Maratus speculifer. The sequence continues at coordinate 82,592,073 of OZ025296.1, forward strand.
TTTTTATTACTTTTTTTGTCATTTTGGCAACAGAAGTTTTCCATTTTTGAACATTAAACATGGACAGAAAATGAATAAAATAAGTTGCGGAATTGAACCAATAAAAAGATTCAGATATACTTCAGATTTTATTCTCTACAGAGGACAATTATTTTCCAAAGGGTGAAAAAAAATAAACTAAAATTAAACAAAATTGTAATTTAACAAATTACAAGGACTATTTGGAAAATAATATTCCTAAGGTTGTAATTTTAGACTTATAAATGATTTCTATATTTAAAATAAAAAACAATAATATCATCATATTTATGACGATCAAAAAGTAGCTTATGTAATAACAGAGTTATATTGATATGCCTGGACATTTAGACTCACGTTAATATTCCTGGGCCAATTATAAATATTAAATGAAATTTCAGTTTAACAATTTTCGGTACTGTAAATTTTTAAATTTCTAAACATCGCACATCTTTAATTTTTACACCGTCGTATACAGAAAAAAAAATTTACTTTTAAATGCAAGTTGTTTGAAACTGTATCTAAATTTGTCATTGAGTTATTAATTATTTTGTAGTTTTTAATACTTTTTTTTGTCATTGTGGCAACAGAAGTATTCCATTTCGAGAAATTAAGCATGGACTAATCAAAAAACGAATGACATAAAAAAAGAAATCCTTTTAAAAACATGAATGTGAAAGAATGCCAACTTCGTTAAAGGTTTCGCTAATAAAAGAAGTGAGATCTAACTGCAAACCAAGTTCTTTCGAAGGTTCTTAAATTTTAGCTCCTGTCATGCACAATATTCTTCAATTGCTTAAAATGATTTGGTTGTTACTTGATATTCTATAGAGCGACTTGGCAAGTTTTCTCTTATTCATATTTCTCTATTTAATTGATCAGAACTTAAAGTTGATCACTTAAATTAATTTATCAGTACCTTAACTTCATTGTACTTATTCGAACACTCGATTGACTAGATCTTTGTCAATCAGATTCTAGATTAAATTGTACTCTGACTGAAACATTAAAAATGGTGGCTGAAAACTTGCCAAGTCGCTCTAATGAATAACAAGTAACATACCAAATCATTTTAAGCAATTGAAGAATATTGTGCATGACAGGAGCTAAAATTTAAGAACCTTCGAAAGAACTTGGTTTGCAGTTAGATCTCACTTCTTTTATTAGCGAAACCTTTAACGAACTTGGCATTCTTTCACATTCATGTTTTTGATAGGATATCATTATTTTTTGTCGAATCACTTCTCTTATTAGCGAAACCTTTAACAAACTTAGTATTTTTTCACATTCATGTTTTCGATAAGATATCATTATTTTTTTCAGATAAGTAGGTATTTGTTTCCTTTTTGAAATAAACAGGCTTAATATTAAATTAAGTTTATTTAATATTAATTAATCTTACAGCTTTTTCTTGTGTTTATTCACTGTTTTTTCAATCAAATTTAAAAATGTTAACATTAGGACTGCTTATGTTCCTTTAAATTCCACTAATAAGGATGATTCTTTTATGTGATTGGGTACTACTTGATTATCTCGTCGACCAAAAAAGATTGTCGCCAACTAAACGATATATCGCGAAATTGACGCCAAAAGTGATGCTAATTTGGCGTTATTTCTGGTCGTATTTCTCCAAATTTCCATAGACTTCCATTGTAATCTGGCAATTTATCCAATACTTTTGTTAGAGCAAGGACTGTCGCCATCATTTTGACATCTTTTTTTTTATCGGTTCGCTAACTTCCCAATATTGCTTAAATATTGCTATTTAGAAAGTTTTTAGAACGCTTTTCATGCATTTTTAACCTTTTAAATTTTGTATTTGTTATCAAATGTTCTTAGTGATCATTTATATCTTACTAGCGGCCTTCGCCCGCTACGCTGGTCGGTTTATCTAAAGAAATCTTGAAGTAGTAGTTAGATAAGGTTCAGACATACATTAAAAAAAAAAAAAAAGCAAGTCGATCATTCAAAAAACGTTGGGAAATATCAAATATTTACTGTAATTTTTTAAGAAAAACAAAGTTTCGAAAAAAAAAATTAAATCGAAAAAAAAATTACACTGACATATTAATGCAAGGAAATTTTCCCAGAGAGAAAATTCGCCTTGAATACAATATTTCAAATTCTTTTAATTGCTTATAGGCGTTAATGCCAACATAGTGAAAAAAAATTCCATGCTGGGAATCGAACCCGGGCCATCAGTATGGCGCACTGACGTTCTACCGACTAAACCACATGGAACGACAGCCAGCTTGAAACTTTCTCATACTTAAGTAGACTGGCGAAAACATAACGATAGCGCGTTTTAAAATCGCACAGTGACATCTATTGGATTTTATATGTACTAAAAAACGTTATGTACTAAAAAACGTGAGCAGCGCACCTAATAGTTTCTTTTGTTTCTTTTTGTTACTTTTTTGTCTGTTGTCCGATTTTGATGAAACAAAGCCTATACACTGCCCGGGAGTGTGCATTCTTCATTAGTGAAAACCGCATAAAAATCCATTCAGTAGTTACGAAGATAACCTCGAACAAACAGACAGACAGACAGACAGACAGACAAAAAATTCAAAAAAATTTTTTTTGTGTTTCATTGGTTTTCTTTTATCGCCCTGACTCCATTTTTGTCAATTATCTTCAATGTACAGACACACCGGGTCCTACTGTTTTATTATATGTATAGATAAGTAATGAACATGACAAATTTGATGTTTCTAAGCCCTTAACATACAGACATCGCATTTTTAGAAATTTTTTGCTCTTTAACCCTTTTGTATTAGTGGCATCGACATAAGTTATAGCCTATATTGGAGCAAGGGCTGTCACCATCATTTTGATATCATTACTTTTAAGATCAGTTTGTTGTTTGCTGAGATTGCTTAAAAATCCCAATTTAAAACATTTTTCGAACGTTTTTCGCGCATTTTCACCCTTTTTGAATACCGTATTTTTTTAGCAAACACCCTTAGAGATCATTTATATTTTATAAATAATTAACATGCCAAATTTTATGTTTCTAGGTCCTTCAGTATTACAAAAGTTGCATTTTTAGAATGTTTTTTGCTTCTTCACCCTCTTATGGTTAATGGTATACTCATAAAATATAGCCTATGTTTGAACCGGGGCGAATACCATCATTTTGGTACCATTGATTTTGAAATCTGTTTCGAAGATTAGCTTTGATACTCGCAAAAAGTGACGCCAACTTGGCACTATTTCTGATATTTCGCGAAATTCTCGTAAACTCTAAAATACCAAACTTTATAATCCCAGTCCCTTAATATACAGACAAAGCATTTTTAGAACTTTTTTGCTCTTTTACCCACTTTGGGTTAGTGGCATCGACATAAGATATAGCCTATGTTTTAGCAAGGACTGTCATCATCATTTTGATATCATTATTTTTAAGATCGGTTTGTTGCTTGCTGAGATAGCTTTAAAATCGCTATTTAGAACGTTTTCAGAATGCTCTTCGCGGATTTCCACCCCTTTTAAATTTGGTATTTTTTAGCAAATGTCATTAGTGAACATTTATATCTTATAAATAATTAACATGCCAAATTTTGTGCTTCTAGGCCCTTCAGTAAAACAAAAATCACATTTTTATAATGTTTTTTTTACTTCTGAAGCCCTTTTTGGTTAGTGGCACAAACATAAAATATAGTCTATGTTTGAACCGGGGCGAATGCTATCATTTTGGTGCCATTACTTTTGAAATCGGTTTGGCAGTTTCAGAGATTAGCCCCGATACTCGCCAAAAGTAACGCCAACTTGGCACTATTTCTGGTATTTTGTGAAATTCTCATAAACTTTCATTGTAATCCAATATTTATTTCCTAACCAACCATTAATATTTAATTAATGGTGATTTCTGATTTTTTCCTATTTATAGATCCAATAACCTACTTCCACACCAAATTTCAACTTCCTAAGTCACCTGGAAGTAGTCAAACATTTCTATGAGTGAGTCAGCGGTAAAAACTGCGATTTTCAGACGTCAATTTCTCGTGAACGGTAAAAGATTTTTTTAAAAATTTATAGAATTCGGAAATTAGAAGATGGTCTTACACGACACGAAAAATTGCAATTGTGTGGGTCAAATAGAATTTAAGTTTGAGGGGTCAAAAGTGGCCCGAAATGGTTCGGGTAATATAACCCAGGGCCGGTGTGTCGCCTTTTACTTTGTGAACTTGGCTGACACACTGCCGTGTGTCTAGATATACCATTTTTGGACATTAAACATGAACCAATCAGAAATAGAATAAAATGAAAAAATAAGTTGCGGAATTCAACCAATAAAAACATTCAGATATGCTTCAGATTTCCCAATTCTCTACTGACAACAACAACTGGCATAGTCCATGTCAATTCAGGCAGCCAAAGAAGAAATCTTACCTTCATAGTCTCAGAAGTTCTTTGATTGAACATATGTTAAAATTCAGGAAAAAATAAAATTCCCGTAATTTTTGGTTTTTCCCAAAAAAATTTCTGGACCGAGATACAGGGTGTCAAAGATGGCATCCCGAGCACCTTTTCCCGTTTGCGATTTTCGAAAAAAAGTTTAAAGTGCTCTATCTCTGAAACGATGCAAGATATTTCGTTGCAGTTTATTTTATTTTAAAGATAATATTTTTCTGCTTAAAAAGATATACTCTATTTTGAAATATGTATTTAATTATTTTTACAGCAGCCTTCTAAAAAAAAATTTTTTTAATCAAAAAAAATTTTTTTCTCAAAAATGCCAATCTCAAAAATTTTGATTTTTTTACTGTTAGTCAATACCATTGAGGACTACCTTCACTGTAAAGGAGAACTTCCACTTTTGAGTTTAACAAGTTTTAGAATCATTTCAAGAATTTAGAGAATTTTACAGGAACTGCATATCAAAAGTTCCAATAAAAGTCTCTCAATTTTTGTTTATTTGTATCATATGTAGCCTATTGCATATCCTAAACAAGTTAGAAATCACATGTCGAACATGGTACATGAGGTGCATTCATACTATGACAAGTTTTATAAATATTTAGATCTTGGTGCAATAAGTATTACATTCTTGTGAAAACTGGCATGAATACAAAATTTACTATGTTTCTATACATTAAATTCAATAATACGAAAGTAATATGAATCCATCTTAAAAAGAACGTAATCACCAGGGCAACCTAGAATCATTACCTATCATAGGATATTTAATTATGTATGATAGAATTTAATAGAATGAACAATCATCCATTAATATCATAGTGATGGGTATATTCATCTATTGCTATCATAGTACCTATATTGCACAAACTTTGAACAGCAAGCAAGAAGAAATTTCATTTGTCCAACCAAGATCTCTGAAACAATTGCAAAATATTCAGATTCGCAATTTATAAAAAGGAATTTTTGTTGCCTGTGTATATTACTGTGAATGGTGGGTTGCAAAGGTAAATGATATCAGTTGTTTATGAAATTGTTGTTAACTTTATGCTCCTACTTGGATCGGCTGTTGGGTATAGATTTCCACCTGCAAGACAGCAACATCACCACCAGTGTTCACTTTCTATTCACAATGTTTTAAGGATTATGGAAGCCCCAGACTCTATTAGTTAAACAGGAAGGCATCACTAAATATCAAAGGAAGATACAGATACTGTTCAACAAATTATAAAGTCTATGAATTTCTAATTTCAATTCTAAGCAGAGTACACTGGAAGTAACATGCTTTGAAACTTATACATATATTTTGTAACCTTTACTTTTTTTTTTCTTTTGTAAGCTATTTTTAAAGCCGTCAGTTTCTTATACTTATTAAGAAATAAAATCCTATGTCAAACAAGACTAAGATTTTGATTTCCTGAGACCAGTATGTGATTGTCATACAGGAACTGGTAAAATATATGGCAAAATTTTACATGTGTTTCGATAACTTGTCAACATCAAAAGTGGAAGTTTTACGAAATAAGGAAGGCAGTAAGTACTCAATGGTATTAATCAACAGCAAAAAATAAATAAATAAATTTAGGATTGGCATTTTTGATTTCTTTTAATTAAAAAAAATCAAAAGGCTGCATCAGAAAATATGAATACATTTTTACAAAATTGAATTTATCATTTCAAACAAAAAAAAAGTTACCTTCAAAAAAAAAAAAAAAAAAAAAGTGAAAAAGGTTGTCAGATGTTATGAAAGTTAAATTAAATCTTTGAAAAAAAAGACACTCATAAACATCTTATTCATCCTGTTAAATCCTATCACGCATACTTAATTCAAACATATCCCATGATAGGTAATGATTCTAGGTTGCCCTGGTGATTACATTCTCTTTAAGATAGATTCATATTACTGAATTTAATATATAGAAACATAATAAATTTTGTATTCATGCCAGTTTTCACAAGATTGTAATACTTATTGCACCAAGATCTAAATATTTTTAAAACTTGTCATAGTATGAATGCACCTCATTTACCATGTTCGACATGTGATTTCTAACTTGTTTAGGATATGCAATAGGCTACATATGATACAAATAAACAAAAATTGAGAGACTTTTATTGGAACTTTTGATATGCAGTTCCTGTAAAATTCTCTAAATTCTTGAAATGATTCTAAAACTTGTTAAACTCAAAAGTGGAAGTTCTCCTTTACAGTGAAGGTAGTCCTCAATGGTATTGACTAACAGTAAAAAAATCAAAATTTTTGAGATTGGCATTTTTGGGAAAAAAATTATTTTTGATTAAAAAAAAATTTTTTTTAGAAGGCTGCTGTAAAAATAATTAAATACATATTTCAAAATAGAGTATATCTTTTTAAGCGGAAAAATATTATCTTTAAAATAAAATAAACTGCAACGAAATATCTTGCATCGTTTTAGAGATAGAGCACTTTAAACTTTTTTTCGAAAATCGCAAACGGGAAAAGGTGCTCGGGATGCCATCTTTGGCACCCTGTATCTCGGTCCAGAAATTTTTTTGGGAAAAACCAAAAATTACGGGAATTTTATTTTTTCCTGAATTTTAACATATGTTCAATCAAAGAACTTCTGAGACTATGAAGGTAACCCCCCTGCCTGAATCCACATGGATTCAGCCAACTATTTTTCCAAATAGTTAAAAACTAATCCCCAAATGCTGGAGATCTCAAAAATAGCATCGAAACATTAACCGTCAAAAAGGAGCGACATAAAAATCCAAACAGGATACGGAACTCTTCCAAATACATTTTAAAATGTATGACTAACGAGGTAAGGTTTACTAATAAATATCCCTAATGTGAAGTATTTTCATCTTACTGACTTACCTTAAGTCTAAAAAAGCCCAATTTGATTAAAAGAAAAGCAAGTTAAATTGAGACAGATTGATAAGTAGTTCATTTAAACGACGAAAAAAAACTGCATAAAAAAGCGTATTACTTATTCATTCGGCGATTCTGCAAATTGGATTTACAATACTTTGAAAGAACTTTGCAAGCATGGGGCAACTTTTCTAGACGATAGTTTGACGAAATATTCTTTATAATTGTGAAATTAAATTATAAACATTTAATTATTTCTTTTTAATTCTACACATTCGTTATGAACCATTTGTGTAATGTTGATGACCTATGACATCGAGAGTCTTTAATTTAGTACTTAAAATTATAAATATATTAACATAAATCAACATTTCTGGATTGCGCAGCGTTTTACATTAAAAATCCTTAAAAATCGAAATCAATATAAGTTAATCTAATTTACTTATAATTTGCTAAAAATTAACACGTATTAAGTAAAAGCTACATAGACAAACATGTTTTTACTATTAAGCAAGATAAATTTAAAACAAATGTCGATTTATTTGATAAGTTTAGATTGTTAAAAATTCTTACCTTTATTTAATCATGCTGGTCATTCCTGAAAAGAATAGCATAAATCTAGTTTTTCTATTTACATGAGTAAAAAACTTTCTTCATTTCAATTTATTTTTGATGCAGCTGAAAGCATGTTGATTTATCGCATGGAGGAAAAAGCCAGATGGAGGTGCAGTATGTCGTAAAATCGGCTTGTAGTATAGACTGTAAAAAATTTTACCCGTCACTCATCGTCACTCCCCCTCTTTTATAGAATGTCTTTCTTTTGACCCATGAGAATGCTTCATGATAGGCTGAAGTAATCGTTTTCTATGAAAGTGGTGGAGTGACGCTGCAGGAAAGGGTTCAATTTTTTTACAGTGTGATGCGCGTTATCGTTCAAATATAAATGACTTCATTCGACTTAAACAAAATAATTACGTTGAATCTAGTGTTGCCTTGATATCAGCCATGTATTTTTTCTTTAAATGAAAATAATCTCCTTACATTTAGATATCCTAAAGCAATATTTCATTGTATTATGTACTGAAAATCGTACTAAAACTTTTCTTCTTTTTTGCGAAAGCACGTTGGGTTGACTTTGGGCTTAATGTAGCGGACTTTAGAATTACTTTTTTGGTATCACCCCCCAACCATTATACTTCATCTCTATTATTTCTTTTTACTCTATGGATTTATTTAATAATTTTGAGGTGATTATCATGAAGTTATCACTAAATTCGCAAAAAAAAAAGACAAAAAAATGCTTTATGGTTTTCAAAATTTGTATTTGGGTCTGTTCAGAAGTGCAGTTCACGGTGCTCAGATGATTTTGCCATGGAATGGTTATACCGAAGAACGAATTTTTAAATTAATTCAATTATTTCATTATTTTTATGGTTCAAAACAGGTAAAACCATCGTCTATATTTCTTTGTTTTTCCAAAACATGGTTTTCGTAACAGAAATACATGCCTATGTTCACTCAAATAAAATCCAAAATATTCGAGAAAAGCATCACGTGACCTACTTCATCTACTTTAGCCTGTTTGATGGTAGTCCCAGACTGTAAAAAATTTGACCCTTTTGCTGCATCGTCACTCCACCACTTTTATAGAAAACGATTACTTCAGCCTATTATGGAGCATTCTCATGGGTCAAAAGAGAGATATTTTATGAAAGCAGGGAAGTGACGATGCAGCAAAAGGGTAATTTTTTTTTTACAGTGAACCCAAACTTAGTGCGAGCCATAGATTAAAATATAAGATGGGACACTTCCACAGAGCTTAATGGCAACGCGATTGTTGCAGCGCCTTTAGTGACAATGGGGAAGAAACTCCCTACTCTTGTAATATTTTCATTACTTATTAGTATCTACCTTATTACCAGACTTGTATAAAACCAAAAACTTTCTGCGCACGCAATATTGGGTCAAAAATTTTCTGCAATTTAATTTAGTGTTGGGTGAAATTCGCGTTTCTTTTGCGCGATTTATGAATCAAATTTGCATTTTTTGAGCAATTTATGGACATAATTTGCGATTTTCATGCGATTCATGAACGTAATTCGCATTTGTTACGCGATTTATGGTCGTAATTCGTTATTTTTATGCTATTCATGGTTGTAATTTGCTTTTTTTTAGCTTTCTGGCGACGAAATTCGTGATTTTTGAGCGATTTATGGTCGTAATTCATGTTTTTTATGCGATTTATGAACGAATTCGTGTTTTTTACAAGATTCATGGACGTATTTCACGTTTTTTATGGAATTTATGAACGTAATTCGCGTTTTTTATCCGATTTATGAACGTAATTCGTGTTTTTTACACGATTTATCAACGTAATTCACGTTTTTTATGCAATTTATGAACGTAATTTGCGTTTTTTACACGATTCATGGACGTAATTCGCGTTTTTTGAGCGATTTATGAACGTAATTCGCGTTTGTTACCCGATTTATGGACGTTATTAGTTTACTTTTATGCGATTCATGGACGTAATTTTCGATTTATGTGCTTTCTGCTGACGAAAGTCGCGTTTTTGAGCAATTTATAGACGTAACCCGTGATTTCTTTTTTATTATTATTTTATTTATTTATTTATTTATTTTCGATTTATGTACATAATTCGCGTTTTTAGCACTTTATGAACGTAATTCGCGTCTTTTTACAAGATTAATGGACGTAATTAGTGTTTTTTGAGCGATTTATGAGCGTATTTCGCGTTTTTTCAGCGATTCATGCCCGAAATTCGCGTTTTTTACGCGATTCATGCACGAAATTCGCATCTTTTACTCGATTCATGCACGAAATTTACGTTTTTTACGCGATTCATGGATGGAATTTACGTTTTTAACGCGGCTTTTGGATGAAATTCGCGATTTTCGCGTGGTATTTTGTCGAAATATGTGTTTTTTACACAATTCTTTGTTGAAATGCATGTTTTTACGCGATTGTTTGTCGAAATGCATGTTTTTTATGCGCTTCTTTGTTGAAATTCGCGATTTTTTTTTCACGATATTCGCATTAACAGTAAATAATTCGTTCATAAAATTGAGGGATTATATATACAGGGTGTCCGAAAAGTCTGGAAACGGCCGAATAACTCGAGAAATACATATGGGATTGAAAAACGTAAATATACGTGTTAAATATTTTTAAATAAGCTACTCTGTGATACCAAATTTGACCTTCGAAACCGACCCCCTGGGGGTCAGAGGGGATCCAACTTTGAAATCTTAAATTATAACCTTCATTTTTTATTGCAGATTCGGATTCTACGGACAAAAATTCGTAACTTTTGTATTTGATGTTTATTTCAAATCTTCGTTTATCACGGTGTAATCGAGCATATTAAATCGATACATATTCCCGCTTTTCCAACGGATTTTCCCTAATCGAAACTGATTGGGCAGAATTTTTGACGTCAAATTCCTCGTCTTTTGTAGGAATAGCGTTTCCTGAAAATCACCCGTGGCGATTATTTCAATAGTGCTACACTGTTAAAAATTTGACCCATTTGCTGCAGCGTCACTCCACAGCTATTATAGAATATCTCTTTTGTGACCAATGAGAATGCTCCATAATACAGTAAAGTAATCTTTTTCTATAAAAGCGGTGGAGTGACGATGCAGCAAAAGGGTCAATTTTTTTACAGTGTACTTTACTGTGTTATGGAACATTCTCATTGGTCATGAGAGAGATATTCTATAAAAGCTGTGGAGTGACGCTACAGCAAATGGATCAAATTTTTAACTGTGTAGCACTACCGAAATAATCGGCACGGGCGATTTTCAGGAAACGCTATTATTGCAAAAGACGAGGAATTTGATGTCATAAATTCTCCCCAATTAGTTTCGATTAGGGAAAATCCCGTTGGAAAAGCCGAAATATGTATCGATTTAATATGCTCAATTACACCGTGATAAACGAGGATTCGAAATAAACATCAAACACAAAAGTTACGTATTTTTGTCCGTAGAATCCGAATCTGCAATAAAAAATGGGGGTTATAATTTAAGATTTCAAAGTTGGACCCCCCTCTGACCCCCAGGGGGTCGGTTACGAAGGTCAAATTTGGTATCACTGAGTAGCTTATTTAAAAATATTTAACACGTATATTTACGTTTTTCAATCTCATATGTATTTTTCGAGTTATTCGACCGTTTCCAGACTTTTCGGACACCCTGTATATATTTTTTGGTACTAAAAAAAGTTACAACAATAAAAATTGTTTCTTTCTTAAAATTTTCTGCGCACGGCGTGGGCGCCTGCGTCTGTATTATACGACTCTGCTTATTACAATCTTTCTCTTTTTAATATTGCATATTTACGTTTTCAATGGAATCTTACACTGATACACTATATGGCCAAAGATGACCGGCCACTTGCGATTTTAGACATTTTGTTAAATACATAAGGAATTATCCTGTAACACTAAGCATGTAAATGTAGCAGTATAGGTCATACGTTTCCGTGAAGATTTTTTGCCATTAAACAACTTTGTTATTCCGGCACTTCAGCAAAGACAATGCTGGTGAAAATCATTTCCATACAAGATGGAGAACCTCCACATATTGCTTTGCAGGTACAGCAACTGCTATGATAAAAATTCGCCACAGAAAGAGTATTAGCCGCTTTTTTTTTAATTGCTTGGCTATCTCGGTCCCCTGGTCTTACACCCTGCGACTTTTGGCTATGGGATTACCTAAAGTCCATGGTATATCACGGAGATGTCCAAGACCTGGTTATGTTGGAGGATAACATATTGCGAACTGTACGGAAGATTCATGCAGACATGTTATTCTCTGCTGTTGTAAATGCTGTGCACAAAAGGCAATATGTGGTCCAAGTTGGATGTGCTTAATAAACCGTAATTTTATTTCAGTATTGATTCTTCTTTTTTGAAACTTTCTTTTTCGAATACACAGCCCCACATATTCCCCTGGCGGTAACTTTTGGGACTAAATTGTTTTTTCGCGAAATCCTTCGTCCCCCATCTTGTTTAATCTTCCTACAAAATTTGGCGCCATTCTCGCAATTAGATCGCGCTTCAGAACACTCTGAGTACCGTCAGTTTAATTATGGCCATCTTGTTTTACAACTTAACCCTTTCCGGCACGGGCAAAATCTGACTGTAAAAGGAGATATTATCGACTGACACCGGAATTCACAAACGAATTTTTCAGATATTTTGAATTCCCTAATTTAAGCTTTTATTGTAAAAGCAAAATTTTACTAAAATATTATTGGTGCCGTTTGCAAGTTTGGAATTAAAATCAGGTATCCCAGATCGCGCACAGTGTGCCGGAAAGGGTTAAAAAAACATAATGATACATAAGCCAAAACTTTTAACAATGTTTTAACACACAAATACATACAAACATGACACAAAAAATCACATACAGCTGTTTCGAGAATTCTTTAGTCCGCTTTTCACAGTGCGAAAAAGTAAGTTTAAAAAAATGTAATTTAACAAATTATAACAAACATTTGTAAATAAAATTCTAATCAATTTGACATATTAGATTCAGATTCAGCTGACGAAAGTTTACCAAACTTAAATTTACCGGATTCAGATTAGAGTTTATCTAATACAAATGGTCAGCTAATGATTTAATAATAATAAGCTCGACGCAGCTGTGGTCGTTTAATACTTCAGAGTTCCAAGCCCACCCTTTCTCCATTTCGATGTTTTTAATTTAATCAATTTTCCTTTTAAATTTGCCCGATTTCAATTTTTGAGTTTTTTCCCTGATCTGGTTTCCACTAAAGAGTCGCAATAAGAAAAGAAAAGCTACAGGATCACGGATGTTAAAAAGAGTAAAAAAAGTAATAATAATAAGGAGCGGACACCACAAGTCCCACTCTAGACCGAAAACAACCACCATTTTCTAAATTGTTAATAAGTAAAATTAGTTCAAAGAACCATTCGGCTAATAAATTGACTGAAGTACTGGCTAATAAATTGACTGAAAAAGGCGAAAGCAAGAATTTATCATACAGCACGATAGTTCTGCATAGTAGAGCTCAGAGGTATCTCTAATGTTAAAGTCCAAAATTTGCCTCTTAATAACTTTCACCCAATCATCGGATCGCGACGAAATTAAAAAGGCGAAGTGTCCTATTCTCGACATTAAAGTTTTACAAAAATTCAAACAGATTCACCGATTAAGGCCCCTGTCCTCTCTTGAGGAAACGCTCGCGAGCTAATGCTATCCCTATGGGGAAGCATTTTTCCAATAACTCTTTCGCATTTTGACATTTTTGAATATTTTTTTTTGCATTGGATAGCTGAGGTGCATGCCGACAGCGCACCTTTTTTACTTTTTCGATTTTGGTTGCAGATATTTGTTTAAAAAGCACTTTCAGTTTCGAAACCGGTTTTGAAAGTGAAACTAACTTTGTAAAAAATATCTGCAACCAAAATCGAAAAAGTAAAAAAGGTGCGCATTCGGCATGCACCTCAGCTGTCCAATGCAAAAAAAATTATTCAAAAATGTCAAAATGCAAAAGAGTTATTAGAAAAATGCTTCCCCATAGGAATAGCATTAGCTCGCGAGCGTTTCATCGAGCGAGGACAGGGGCCTTAATTAATGTTTTGTCACTTTTTTCTCGTGAAACAAGAAAAAAAGACAACTCTATTATAACCCGAACCAGGAAACATTCAGCGACGTATAATAGCTTGTTCGAAAGCTTTTAATTTAGGTATGTGCCTTTCGAAAGTCCTGCCAAAAAATATTCAATATTAAGGAAATGGTACCCAATTAAAATTTATATAACGCTATACCTTCCATAATTTAACATTATAGAAATCTCTCCTTTTTAACTGCTAATTTAATTATTTCTTTCGAGTTGCCACCAACTTGTTCAATAATTTGAAAAAAAAATAATAACACAAGTTCTGTTTTTTTTTTCTTTTCTTTTTTTTTTTTTTTTTTTTTTTTTTACAGATTAATAAAAATTCTGATTCTAGTGATAGATTTTTGCATTTTCGAAACTGGCGTCATTCGAAACAGAAAATTCATACTTTTCATAAACACATATATAAACTGTAACTGAATTTGTGTTAAAATAACATCGCACCTTTATTTGAGTGTTTTCGACGTCAAAACAATTACTACAGATATTTCAAATAAAAAGGTATAATTAAAAAAAAAAAAAATTATCTCTATATAAATATAACGATTTGAAAATGAAGCAATGAAAATCTGGGTAGATACCTATGGCCAAAAGAAAATCTGCGTAGATACCGCGAAACTGCAGCGGGACTACCATCGAGGAAGGAGTAGCTCTGTCGCCAAATGTCGCCCAGTTTTTCGCCAACTTGGCGATATATATATATTTAAATTTGGTGCTAAAATTGCTCGCCAAAATTGACGCCAACTTGGCGTTATTTCGGCATTTTGCCAAACTTACATGTCTCCCAATAACTTTAAACTAATACTAATAATAGTTTAGATATATTAGTTGAAGATGATTGATAACGTTCTTGAAAGAATCTGAAAAAGCTATGAAACCATACAAAAAATTGGTGGAACCAGAGAGAAAAGTAGATCTCGATCTAAAAAAATTTTACAGTAAAAATTAGGAAATATTTTCAATCTAAAAATGTGCGTAGAAAAGAAACGGAATCAGATTATCTGTAAAGCTCATGAAATAATCCAAATTTTTGTTAGCTGAAAATATGGACTGAGCTTTACCGGTGACTTATATTAAGAATTATACTATTATCCACTCAAAATGATTACTGAGCAAAGTAGTCAATAGATTATATTGTTATGTTGTCTCAAATCAACTAAGCTCCACAACGCTAGACGAATATAAACCATGAAGTATTAAATAAATTATAACATTAATATAATCAGATTGTTGAGGAATTGATGTAGATAAATATGTTTGAACACAAATATTTAGTATATGGTTGAATAGTATGTGTTCAAATTTTTGGGTAAATTTCGAGCTTTGGAATTGTGTTTACACTTTGTACTAAACGGACTATTCTCATACTTCATTACATTAGCCTCTAACCTATAGTTATGAAACCAAATTTTTAAACTGGTTTTGGATGATTGGAATATGGAGTTAAAAATGCCTCTTTTTCTCTGATTGATTTTGAGGCACCAGTAAAGCTCAGTCCTCATTTTCAGCTAACAAAAATTTGGATTATTTCATGAGCTTTACAGATTTTATGATTCCGTTTCTTTTCTACGCACATTTTTAGATTGAAAATATTTCCCAACTTTTACTGCAATTTTTTTTTAATCGAGCTTTACTTTTCTCTCTGGTTCCACCATTTTTTGTAGGATATATCTAAAAAAATGACGTAATTGACCGGAAAACAATGAGTTACTGTGCAAGATCCCACTAGCGAAAGAAAATGTCTGCTGGCCATATCATTCACTAAGGAAGAAATATATTTATAAATATAACATGCTTCGTCTAGATCCAAAATTGAATTACATTTTAAAATAATTTTAACCTTAGGATAGGTAATTAAAGTGGAGTTGGAATTATAACAATGCTTAACTGTAGATTTGTCACATTCCTGCTTTCTAATAGAATTCTGATGTACATTCAGCTTAATTCTAACATCACGCTTTGTCAACCCAGTATAAGAGATGTCGCACTCACGAAAAATTCTATGAATGCCGTCCAAGTATTATGGTCGTCAATTCGATCTTTGACATTGGAGAAAAAAATTTTATTGGTTGAGAGAATCAGACACCAGAATTATGTTAAAGGGGAGGAATGTGACAAATCTACAATTTGTGGAAAATTGTGTTTTAACGCCAATAGAGCGATGAGTGGATGACAGTGATTTTACTGTTTACGAGAGGCTGCTCTTCTATTGTGCTCATAGTTCCATGCTCCGTACGTCGAAAATCGTGCTCAGTACGTGCTGTCGCACGTCAAATGGACGTACAATGGAATACGGTATACAGCCCATACATACCACAATTCTATTCGTACAAAATCAAACATGTTCTTGAATTTCAACGTAATGATCTTACTGCTAGAGTATCTTTCGCTTTGGTATTCCTTGCACCTATTGGACGAACATTGACCATGGAACATTTTGTGAACTGATGAGGGAAATTTTTACCTAAATGGTGATGTCAACACCCGTAACTGAAGAATTTGGACCAAACAAATATCTCACGTTGTATACGCAATTCCAATGCATGTCACCGTTACATGTTGTATGACAGCAATTTTCATAACTGGATCCTTTTTTCTTTGAAGAGCAGTCGACAGCTGGAACTGTTACATACATTATGACTGCAGCTCGCGTAGCGTCAGTGTTGAGATGTTTTGTCATATCTGAACTCCAGCAACTCGCATTTTAGATTCTACAATTTTTATGCAGAACAGGATAGGCCGAAACTTCCCACTTCTTGGCCACCTCACTCACCAGACCTCAATTCCAGGTGACTTTTTCTGCGGTGTTATCTCAAAAACACTCTTTATGGTAATAATATAAACAATTTAGCGGAATCAAAAGATGCGATGCATTGACTGTCCTTAACATTCCTTCTGATATGCTAAGAGATACTGCTGAGAATGTAGTAACAGGATTTTATTTTCTTTCGGAAAATGATGGATGACAAATTGAACATGCTTTGTAATACGTTTCAGAAACGACTAAACACATTTTAAAACGATGTCTTCATGTCTTATTTAATTCATCAATATTGCATACAGTGCCATCTCTCCCCAGGTGGTGAGTATTTGAATTTTTTTGGGGGTGGAGGGAGGGGAAGATGGAAATAAATTCGCATGATCTCATTTAAACTATTACCAAGTTTGATAACATTTAGTCCAGTAGTTTTCTTGTTAAGACAAAGTGTAACTTTAATTACAACTACCTTGTATTTATAAAATGCTATATAAATACTAAAACTTAATTAAAAAATAAATTCTGAATTATAAGTAATTACTTTTTCAGAACTCCATTGTTTGAATTTGAAACGAAATCTACTTTAAGAGGTACCAAAGGCTTTTTCGAGGAAAATTTTGCTGATGTTTCTTTGGAACTTTGATTATCTTCCATATTTTTACATCTTTTGAAGGCTGAAGGCTCTAATTTAGAAATCTTTTTAATCGAATTATACTCGTATCCTTTAAACCTTAAAAATAAATAATAATATTAGTAATAAGTAAAATTATTATTAATCATAATATAAAAAAAAGTTTGTGCACTTGCCTAGATCAGTTATTCCCAACGTGTGACTTACGCTTACGGGGGAGGGAGGGAGGAGAGATGATGTTACAGACTAAAAATAAATACAGTGGACTCTTCTATCTGAACACTCTCTAATCTGAACACCCCGATATTATGAACGCATTTCGATGGTCCCGGCGAAATTCCATAGACTTAACATAACATAAACTCTCTGTATTCTGAACATCCTCTAATCTGAACACCCCGCTATTATGAACGCTACTTTCGATCCCCATTTTTACCTCACCTCTCTGTAAACTGAACATGTGTTTGGAATCTCAATTCAGGAAATTCCTGCATCGTGGAAATGCAGCGAAACTTGTTGCAGAAGAATAAAAAGGTTTAACGAACTCAAATAAGTATCGAATTTCGGAATAGAAAATAGGAGACAAGAACATAAACATTAATGTTCAGAAGATTTTTTGTCAAATGTGAACAAAGAATCATCCTGTCACTGGACTCCTACTTTGGATTTTCAGAAAAGTAGAAAATTGCAGAATTACAAGCACCGGAAGGATTGATGACTCATTTCAAAATTTAACATAATATCAAATTCAAAATAATGAATGGTGAAGCTGCAGATGTAAATATCGCACTGCGGAGGAATAGAAAATGAAATTTCTGA
Organism: Maratus speculifer; assembly: GCA_964019185.1. NCBI lineage: Eukaryota > Metazoa > Arthropoda > Arachnida > Araneae > Salticidae > Maratus > Maratus speculifer. The sequence continues at coordinate 82,610,247 of OZ025296.1, forward strand.
ACGTAACGAAGGATTTCGATACAGCAAACATTTTCAATGCATATATATATATACATATATGTGTGTGTGTGTTAAAGCAGGGTGCATTTTATCAATTTTAAAAAGGTCTTTAAAATGGCCCAGAAGAAACAATTAATTATAGAGTTGATAAAAGCTTCAAGTAAGTAATTTCGTAAGTTATTAGCACAAATAACAAAGCTAACAAATATTATTGACAACTAATTTTTCTTTGTACTAAGGAAATTTAATGTTAATCGCCTAAATCTTAACTTACAGAATGTATGTATATGCTAACCAAGATTTTTTGCTGTGATCAACATTTTTATACCAATTATTTTTTTCTCTTTATACATTCTTTTACGACTGTTATTGAGTAGTGTTATTCTATCATCATTCTTTAGTTCCAATATTTTGTATAAATTTATTATCGCAAAATTATAATGAGAAAATAAGATCCTGCTGCTTTATCCTCTTATTTAGTAGAAATTTATTATACTTGCCATGCTTAGTTTGTATAAAAAATGAAAAATTTTATTACTTAAAAGAAATTATGACATCATAAATTATATCTGTGGCTTCCGGTAATAACCAAGGTAAGGCACATTTTTGAAATAATTGAGGTAATTTGGGAAAATGCAACTTTAAAAGAGTGCTTTCATCTGCCATAGTACTGAAAAATGAAAATCGAATACTTCCCGTCATTGGGCTACTATAAATTTCATTTAAAAATTGAATTTTTTTTAATTTGTTTTCAATTAATAAAAACCCCTTTATATATAATTTTTTTGGGAAAAAAAGAGGTTCTTATATCCTAATTGAATGTAGTGAAAATTAAGTTATAATCTATTTTATAAAAGTAATGATTAAAAGACATTTGAAAACTTTTAACGTTAATTTCTCAAAATATTAAAAATGTGCCTTATCTGGTTATTACTCGGAAGCCACATATATTAAATTTACATAAAATGTTTGAATGAAATCCTTTTTATGTCTTTACAAACTTACTGTACTTAATGTTTTACAGTTCTCAGGACTAAGTTTAGAAATACTTTTATACAGCTTTTTTTTTTTTTTTTTTTTTTTTTTTATAAGGCAAAATATCGGTAGAAAAATTCGAAATTAATCTTAGATAATACTTTTATGTAAATTTAAACATTTATAAAAAAAATTTATTTTAATCAACGAATTTTTTAAAGAAATCGGTTGATTTAAATCATGAATTAATCGCTGATTAAAATCACTGACACCCTATTCAAAAGCAAGTATTTTTAATTAACATAAGTTTTATTTATTATAACAAATTTAATAAAAATAAGCAACGATCTTAGCAGCTATATGCATATGGCTCCAATTTTTATCCTTGTTTGTTACCCCTATTTTCTAATATAAATAGTTGTCTTTTTTTAATTGCAGAATTTCTACGATTAACTAAGGCAAAATTTTATTTCAAAAATAATAAAATAAAATAAAATGTGTGATAATTGATTGAATGGAACCTAAGGGGCTGTGCAAATATAATGTTATCATTTTAAAGGGGAAGGGGGTCTGGCACATTATATTGTAAGATATCTCTAGGTGGAGAGGGGATTTGTCTTTTGATGCCGATATCATTTTTGATCCAACCAAAATTTTCACTTTTTATTTGTAACACGGTCTTTGATTCAAAACAGTATGTTATCTTTTTTAAATCTGTTATCTATTTTTATGGTAATACAAAGTTATTATTAATGTTCGAATGCTTAGAGTGTTTATTCTAAAACAGTAATATTGATAAACATTAAATAACTTCATATTTCAGAAGTGACATTAATTACATCAACTGTTTATTTTAAAACCATAATATTTATAAACGATAAATTGATTCATAATTCAAAAGTGACATTAAAGAAATTCATTTAATATCATTGTTTATATAAAGCAATTCATAAGTAGTTGATTGCAAATGATTGTGAAATCATTTTTGTTGATTATTTCAAGGACAATATTTTACTGTGAACGAACTGACGGCAGTCTCTCTTATGTTTTTGTAAAGCACACACGGTGCTTATATTTCTTTTCAGTTTTCGCATACTTGGATAATATGTCAATCCAGTAACCGCAGCAGGAAACTAAATTCCTGTATCTTGTGTTGTCCATTTGCTAAATGTGCTTTAGAGGATTAATATAATACAAAAAGATAAATCAGTGTTAATTTATTTACATTAACAACACTAAAAAACTGTTAGTGAATCTCGGACACTATCACTATAGAGGCATCGGCCAGATAAAGGAATACTTGCGCACATCGCTTTTTATGGATTACGCCCTCTCTAAGTCGCCGTAAAGGAGCACCCTTCAGCCCAGCTGTTTCAGATAAGTACATTTTGGTTTATTATCAGTTTGGCTTTGTTTTTAACTTGGTTCCCTCATTATTTTAATAATGAGTCAAGAAGATTTAGAAAAGACAGCCATAAATTTACGTGGCAGAGCTAAATCTGCATTAACACGTATCACGAACTTCATTGACGCTGATCAAGTTTTTCAAAAGAATGATTTATTGAATAAATTAGAAAAATTAGAAACAGCTTATTTCGATTTTGATAAATATGATGCACAATTACCAGAAGAATCCTCGGAAATGGAGGAATTCGAATCAAAATATTATGAAATCAAAGCCAAACTGCAATCAGAACTTGAAAAATTTTCTATAAATAGTATGAATGCACATTCTCAAGTTGTTAATGAACCTATAGTTAATACAACTAATAATTTTAAATTACCCAGATTGAATATTGAGAAATTTGATGGTAATTTCAAAAACTGGATGTCATTTAAAGACTTATATTTATCGTTAGTGCATAATAATGCTAGTATAACAAATATTCAAAAATTTCAATACGTAAGAGGTTTGTTTGCTCGGTGAAGAGCCATCTTCAATTATAAAACATATCCCCATTTCTGAAACCAGTTATGCAGAAGCATGGGAAAAATTATTGTCAAGATACGACAAAAAAAAAAAAAAAAAAAAAAAAAAACAAATTGTCGCAGCTCTTATCAAAACATTTATGGATATACCTCCCATTATTCACGCTAATGCACTTAACTTACGCAATATATCAGATATCTCTGACGAGGTAATTCGTGCTCTCAAATCAATCGATGTTAAAGCATCAGAGAGAGACATTTGGTTAATTCATATTCTTCTTCAAAAGGTTGATAATAAAACACGTGAAGAATGGGCTCAATATTCATCAAAGGATGATTTTCCTTCTTTTGATCAATTTATTCAGTTCATTAATGACAGATGTTTATCTTTAGAATTGTATAATAATGATTATACAGGGTTACATAAAAAAGAGAAGCAATTTAATTTTCACAAAGCTCCCGCCAACAATGTTATCAAATGTTTATTTTGTAAAGCTAATCACTTATTGTACAAATGTATTAAATTCAAGGAATTAAACGTAAGAGATAGAAAACAATTTGTGAGAAAAAACAAATTATGTAGCAACTGTTTGTCTGACAGACACTACACATATCAATGTAATTCTACATTTAGCTGTCATCATTGCCAGCTTAAACACCATACGCTGTCATGCGAGAATAAACTACAAAATTATGCGATGTCAACTTCACGTTCGAATGAAAAACAGAGTCGGAAAAGCAAATCTGATTCAGAGGACCTTTCGATTCCTGATGATAATAAAAAAGAAGTTTCTCCTTCAATAAATTCTGTTCAAACATCTTTCGCACTTTTGCCCACTGCTACGGTATATATTTATGATTGCATAGGTCAAAAGCACACATTAAGAATTATGTGTGACAGTGGCTCAGAATCTACGTTCGTTTCAGAATCATGCATGAAAGTGTTAGGATTCAAAAGGAAAAATGCCAGATTTCCCGTGAAAGGTCTTTCTAATTCAAAAATCGCAGTAACAAAGGGTTACGTAATGATTGATCTTATATCAATTCATAATGCTGACAGTAAGTTGTCAGTGAAAGCTTTTATTTTAGACGAATTAACAGCTCCATTACCTTCTGAGAAAATAAGTGAAGAGCATTATTCACACTTAAAAAATGTAAACTTGGCAGATCCACATTTTGGGACTCCAAATAAAATCGATGTTATTTTAGGATCAGAGTACTTTTTTTCTATTTTGCTTCCTGGTCAAATAACATGTGCTCAGAGCAGTTTAATTGCGCAAAATTCCATCTTTGGCTTTCTCGTATCGGGAAAAATGCCGCATCTTAACACAACTTCTAATTCAATGCATAATTTACATATTTATGAACTTAATATTGATAATGAATTAAAACGGTTTTGGGAAATGGAAGAGGTATTCAATAATAATGCTCAAATTCTGTCTCCAGAAGAACAATTTGTTGAATCACATTTTCAGAAAACTTACTCAATCAATTCCGAGGGTCGTTTTGTAGTAAAATTACCTTTTGTAAAATCTAAGACAGAATTAGGTAATTCTAGACCTGCCGCAATTTCTCGCTTGTTGGCGATGGAAAGGAAATTTAAAGAAAACCCAGAATTCGAAAAGCAATACAAGGATTTTATGCGCGAATATATACAGTTAGGCCATATGGAATTAATAACACAAAATGACATTAACGATTCTGAAAATGAACAATATTTTCTACCTCATCATGCGGTTATTAAACCTTCTAGTACTACTACCAAGTTGAGAGTTGTGTTTGATGCATCATGTAATACTTCAAAAGGAAACTCCTTGAATTCAATATTGGGAGTAGGTCCTAAATTACAACGGGATATATTTGAAATTTTACTTAATTTTCGAGTTCCGAAAATTGTTTTTTGCGCTGACATAGAAAAGATGTACCGCCAGATTTTAGTTTCTGAAGAAGATCAAAATTATCAGAAAATAGTTTGGAGGTTTAACTCTAATGAGGAAATAAAAAATTTCAAATTAAAAACGGTTACTTATGGGCTAGCTCCAGCGTCTTATCTAGCCACTAAATGTCTCAAACAAATTGCTGATGATTATACAAAAAATGCTGTTATTTCTCAAACATTAGAGAACGATTTTTATATGGATGATCTACTTTCAGGCTCAAACACTGTTAGCGAGGCAATAGAAACTTGTAAAGAAATTACCGATGTTTTGCACGCGCATGGTTTCCACTTAAGAAAATGGAATTCAAATTCAAAGGAATTTCTTAGAGAGTTTGAAGATGATTCCAATACCGAATCGAATTTTGAAATAATTCCTAGTGATAACGGAAGCTCTAAAGTTCTAGGATTAAGCTGGAACTCTTCTTCAGATACTTTTATTTTCAAGGTTTCACTAAATCTCACTCCACCTCTTACAAAGAGGCAAATTTTAGCAGAATCTGCTAGAATCTTTGACCCACTGGGTCTAATTTCACCATGTACTGTGACTTTAAAAATATTTTATCAAAAACTGTGGTTGACAAAAGGGGACTGGGACACTATTATTCCAGAACATCTAACCGAGGAATTATTCAAATTTCAAGATTCGTTCAATGAAATCAATCAATTTTCGATACCAAGATGTGTTACGCTTTCATCCGAGAATGCCTTCGAATTACACGGATTCTCCGATGCGTCAACACTAGCTTATGCTGCCGCAATTTATTGCCGACAAACTTGCAATGGAAAAACCAATGCTTTTCTTTTGGTTTCTAAAACAAAAGTTGCACCAATCAAGCAAATTTCTGTCCCTAAATTAGAACTTTGTGGTGCTCACTTGTTATCTAAATTATTCCGCACAGCTATGGACACACTAAAGAATTACAAGTTCGATATTTTTGCATGGACTGATTCTAAAGTAGTCCTTTCATGGTTATCCGCACACCCTCGCAAGTGGAAAACATTTGTCGCGAACAGAACCTCTCAAATAACAGAAGTTTTACCTATGAAGCACTGGGGACACGTTCCCTCAAAAGAAAATCCCGCAGATATCGCTTCTCGCGGTATTGACCCAAAGTGTTTGCCAGAATGCGAGCTATGGTGGAAAGGGCCAAGCTGGCTACTTCTAGACCCATCTAATTGGCCGAAAGACGACTTAAATGTTGATGAATTCGATGAACAAATCAAATCCGAGCAAAGGTGGGATCCCATTTTTTCATGTCACATGCATGCTTCAAATGATGTACTAGATAATTTGTTTCAAAAGCACTCTTCGCTTTCAAAAATTATCCGCATTCTGGCATATTGCCTAAGATTCATTAAAAAATGCAAAAATGCTAATGAACATCAAATCCCTTCAACAGTACTTACATCTAACGAAACAAAAACTGCTGAAGAAATGATCGTTCTTTGGATTCAAAAATTTTGATGCATTTTAACTCTTCTTTAAAGTAAGAATTTTGAATCAAAATTCTTACTTTAAAGAAGAGTTAAAATGCATCAAAGAACAAAAACCTCTAGCTAAGAAAAGCAAATTACACTCCCTATATCCGTTTATTGATGCTAAGGGTATCTTGCGGGTGGGAGGACGCCTGCAAAATTCACAGTTAGCATTTAATCAGAAGCATCCGGTAATACTTCCATCACAACATAAAATGAGTGAACTATTGATAATACAACAGCATATTGCCACTTTACATGCTGGACCTTCTCTACTATCGCACATCATAAAACAATCTTTTTGGATAGTTGGTGGAAAAAAGCTCATCAACAAATGCATTAATAGATGTTTAAAATGTTTCAGATATAAGAAAGCTATTACAACTCCTCCATTAATGGGGAATTTACCTAAACCTCGAGTAAATCTTGAACGCCCCTTTTTCGCCAGCGGAATTGATTATGCAGGCCCCATATCCATTAAATTTAGCAAGGGTAGGGGTGCAAAAACAACTAAGGGTTACATTGCCTTATTTATTTGTCTTGCTACGAAAGCGGTCCATATAGAAGCTGTAAGTGACCTAACAACTGAAGCATTTATAGCAGCTCTTCGACGTTTTAGTGCAAGAAGAGGTACCCCACGTCACCTTTATAGTGACAACGGAAAGAACTTTGTCGGGGCATCAAGAAAAATCGACCAAATACAGAGGGCCTGGTTGTCATTTCCTAAAAATGAAATCATGTCTAAATATTTAACTGAAAAATCCATTGAATGGCATTTTATCCCTCCTTCTTCCCCCCACTTTGGCGGAATTTGGGAGGCTGCAATAAAATCCGCAAAATACCATCTAAAAAGAGTAATAGGAGAGATACTCCTAACTTTCGAAGAGCTCGCCACCCTACTTAGCCAAGTCGAAGGCTTACTGAATTCGCGACCTCTCATACATTTAAATGACAATGATAGTGACTGCATAAATGTTCTCACACCCTCACATTTTCTTACAGGTGATGTAATCTTCTCGATACCGGAGGAGACCTCATCCATCACATGCAACCCTAGAAATCGCTGGGAGCTGCTGCAAAATTTAAAAAGAGGATTCTCCCATCGATTTAAGAAGGAATATTTGAGCTCGCTCCAAAAGAGAGGCAAGTGGAGAGTCGAGCAACGTAATCTTCAACCTGGACAAGTTGTGCTACTCCTTGATGATGCCCAGCCACCAGACTCTTGGCCATTGGGCCGGGTAAAAGAGGTGCATCCAGGAAAAGACGGACATGTCCGTGTTGTGACTATACAGTGTAGACGATCTTTTTTGAGACGACCAGTCCACAAATTAGCTCTCCTCCCTATATATCAGGACTAAGGCCTGATAGGGTGGGAGTGTGTTCGAATGCTTAGAGTGTTTATTCTAAAACAGTAATATTGATAAACATTAAATAACTTCATATTTCAGAAGTGACATTAATTACATCAACTGCTTATTTTAAAACCATAATATTTATAAACGATAAATTGATTCATAATTCAAAAGTGACATTAAAGAAATTCATTTAATATCATTGTTTATATAAAGCAATTCATAAGTAGTTGATTGCACATGATTGTGAAATCATTTTTGTTGATTATTTCAAGGACAATATTTTACTGTGAACGAACTGACGGCAGTCTCTCTTATGTTTTTGTAAATCACACACGGTGCTTATATTTCTTTTCAGTTTTCGCATACTTGGATAATATGTCAATCCAGTAACCGCAGCAGGAAACTAAATTCCTGTATCTTGTGTTGTCCATTTGCTAAATGTGCTTTAGAGGATTAATATAATACAAAAAGATAAATCAGTGTTAATTTATTTACATTAACAACACTAAAAAACTGTTAGTGAATCTCGGACACTATCAATTAAAATTACTGAATTATGAAATTACTTTAAAAAATAACTATTTCTGTAAAGTGTTATCGATATAAAGTGATATTTTATTGACTTCTCTTCATTTGGATCAATAAAGTATGCTAAAATTAAATGTAACCAGTTTTGTATATATCACTCCAAGCAAAGGAAATAAACTCCAAAAACACACAAAAAAATTGACATTGATAACGTTATTATTACTGGGGAAGGGGGTTCTCGAAATGATAACGTATGATATCGGAAGAGGGTGGAGGGGGTCCAGAAATGCCAAAAAGTTGGTATCGTTATATATGCACAACCCCTAAGATGCCTTGATCAAGCAGGTACTCTCTCGGAGTTACAAGTCGAGTACCGAAGTTCAGTTTGGATCGATGCCCCAAAATATGCTAGTTTTAAAATAATTAATTTCACGGAAACTTATCATACGAATTGCAAGAAACTGAAGGATGTAGAATTTATTTATGCTGTCAGAATCGAGCACTGCTATTGAAAATAAAATTAGGGTTCGGTTTAATATGTAGATAGCCCCCTAAACAAATTTTATATGCATCTTTTAAAAGTAGACTTTTTGTTGAAGAGAAGTAGCCAATATTCTTTTAACAATATGCTTATAGACTTGAAACAAGTTCCTTTACTATATCATAAATTGCAGATTTCTTTCATACTATTAAAAATTAGTTCATCTTTAAAGATATATATATATATATATATGTGTGTGTGTGTGTATATAATAAAATAGCAACGTGGGTACTGGAAGCCTGTGCTGATTGGTGGCGTTGCTGAACCTGTTGAGGAGATAGTTTACTTTTTTTTTCCACTATTGTACATAATAAGCAAATACATTCCTCTTTTTACCTCTCTTAAAGTTAAATTGCATAATCCTATCAAATACTGGAAATGACTTAAGAAGCATTTAGTTTTACAACCAATCAGCTATTGCTTGCTGATGCAAATTCTCGTAAATTGTAAGATTGTTTTTTTTTTTTTTTTTTTTTTTTTTTTTTTTTTTTTTTTTTTTTCCCGGAAAAAAAACCCACATAGATATTGCTCTTCGCAGACTGTATAAAATTCATTTGACAATAAAATGGTTATACACTTTTATTATATCATGTCTAGAATTTATTCCTATAAATTATTTCGCTAATTTATTTCAGGTATTTTAACTTTTCAAAATTATCCAACATAATAGTTATTTTTCCAAGTAAATTTGATATTTGAGAAATGATAAACGTTTTATAGTTACGTTAATCGTTAATATAAATATTAAACGTTCCATATGGCAATTAAAACATACCTTGCAAGTGAAATATTCTTCTTCTTCAGTATCGTCATTGTTCTGTTCTTTATTTGTGACTTAGAGAGGAACGGATACTTTGCAGCCTCAATTGCGTATTGACTATGGAAATATTTTTCAAAATGTGACTTGATTGTGCAATTCGTGTCTTCATTTAAACTTTTATAATCAATTTTCTGCAAAAATAAATGCATCGTCAGCATAGTAAAGAATTCGAGCATAAAAATATAATAGTTTTAATCAATGTAACATTAACGTACTCCCGATATTTTCATAATCGCATAAAATCTTAGTTTACTTTGGAATGGAAGTTTTTAACCGTTTGCAAAATGGTTGTTTTTGTTGGGCAAGGATAGAGGTATCTCAAGTATATCTGAAGTTATGCGCGGATTTTACTCATTTCCTGATTGGTCGATATTTAAAGTCCAGAAATGATGAAATATCTTTGTTACCATGATAACAAAAAGGTATAAACTAATCGTTGGAAACCACCGTAATTCTTGCCCATCATGGATATGCATAACATAAAACATGAAAATAAAACATATGTAAACTATTTATAAAATGCATCGCAATTCCAAAATAAAATTTAAACTTATATTTAAATATTTTTAATACATAGTAATACGCTATTAATGAATGGCTGTCGAACCAATTTCGACAAATTATATAAAACGCCAACTACTCAAGTAGTACCTAATTGCCTAAAAGAAATACCCTTATACAGAGAAACCTCCGAATAAGGGATACCTATGGGACCGGAAATTTTGTCCCTTAAATGGAGGTGTCCCTTATTCGGAGTTTTTATTTCAATGAAAATTCCAAATAAGAGACATCTATGGGACCGGAACTTTTGCTCCTTAAATAGAGGTGTCCCTTATTTGGAGTGTCCTTTATTTGGAGGTTTCACTGTATCTCCAAAAATAATTACCATATAAACTAACAGTTTACTGCGTCGAATTAAGCGTCTCATACAGGGCCGTAGCTAAGGGGGCGCTATGGGCGGCTCAGGCCCCCCCTAAAATATTTTGAGCCCCCCGGGAAAAGATTCCAAGGTCACTAAATGAAGTTCTGTTCCGGAAATTCTGTTCAAAAGTCTAATTTAGTTTTGAGATCCTTTTACAGTTTTACAGAATTATTAAATTGTATCTAAACTAGTTGGATGTGTCAATCCCGAAACTTTCTTCTATCTCATAAGTACATTTTAATATTTAAAAAAAAAACGTGGTGACCCCCAAAGTTACCCACTATCGAATTTCCTCGAACATTTGATCTAGCCTAATGAGATTCTGGTATCCGAAAAGCCTAAAACGCAAAATTTAATTAATGTTCTGAGAAAATGAGCTTAGTAGTGCCTCATGTTGGGTAATTTATACTAAAACCTAATAAGCATTTATTGATGTCAAGACCTAACAGAATCTGAAATTTGATGGAATTTCGTCCATTAGTTCTTGAGATATAGTTATAACAAAAAATTTGCAAAACGTAGCACAGCAACACCATATCTTGGGCAATTTATGCCAAAACGTAAAAAAGCGTCTAATTATGTTATGGTGTAAAAGAATCTGAAGTTCGATGAAATTCTGTGCATTAGTTCTTGAGATATAGCTAGTTTTAAAAAAAAACCCGTGTAAAATATAGCACAGCAGCACCATCAGTTGAAGGATTTATAACAAAACGTAATCATCGTGTAATTATGTTATATGTCATTTTGTAACAAAATCTGAAGTTTGATGAAATTCTGTGCGTTGGTTGTTGCGATATAGCTATCGGAAAAATCGTGCAAAATGCAGCATAGCTGCACCACCTGTTGCAAGGTTAATACCAAAATGTAATCAGAGTCTAATTATGTTATATATTCTAGTGTAAAAGAAACTAAAATTTGATGAAGTTCTCTGCATTAGTTCTTGAGATATAGCTATCTCAAAAATCGTGCAAAATGTAGCATAGCAGCGCCACCTATAGCGCAGTTCACACCAAAACCTTATCAGCGGCTATGTATCTCAAGGTATCGCGGAATCTGAAGTTTGGTGAAATTCTGTGTATTAGTTCTTGAGATATAACTATCATGAAAATCATGAAAAACGTGGCGTAGCAGCGCCACCTGCTGGCCAATTTACACCAAAACTTAATACGCGTCTATGTATATCAAGGGGTCACAGAATCTGAAGTTTGGTGAAATTCTGTGCATTAGTTCTTGAGATATGGCAATCTTGAAAATCATGAAAAACGTAGTATAGCAGCGCCACATGCAGGCCAATTTTCACCAAAAACCAATAGGCACTAATTCATATCAAGGTCTAACTGAATATAAAATTTTATTAAATTTCGAGCATTAGTTCTTGAGATAGAGCGCCCACAATTTTTTTGTCACATACAGACAGACAGACTCACAGACAGACAGACGGACAGACTCACAGACAGACATTTTCTAAAAATAGTCAAAACGTGTTCAGGACCTTCTAAAACGTATAAATCCGTCGAAAACCGGAAGTCGAAAATTTTCATGAATCCAATACTTTTTTCTTGTAAAGATAGAAGAAAGTAAAAAAAGCAATTCAACAATTCCCTCATCCTATGAAGCTAACATGATGTTTAATTTTCCACCAGTTATACACTCAAAATTTTCATCATCATATACTTTTCTTAATATAAAATGAAGTTATTACAACAGTTTAATAAGAAACATAGTACCTATAGTATAAATATGTACTAATTTATCTTTCTGTGTCAGAGAAAGCAAAAAAAAAAAAAAAAAAAAAAAAAAAAATATGAGCCCTTCCTACAATCTCATGAGCCCCCCCTCCCCCTATAGATCACTTCTAGCTACGGCCCTGGTCTCATATCCAATTAAAATATATCTTTGAATTGATATTTTAATGAAATACAAGGTCGAAAAATCGAAGAGTGTGGAGGAAAATAAGATTACAAATATCTCAACGACTAATTATCCAATTGATCTTGTTTTTTATACAAAATTTGTGCTATTTTATTGTCTTTTACATCCACTCCTTAAAATAAAAGAAAATTCGAAAATGTTTATATACCTTTCATCAGAACGAATATTTCGAGAGTTCGAAAAAATAGTTCCAGATAATCGAAGTTACTGATATTCAATAGGCGTCTTTTTATTTTTACATACTAAATACACACCAAATTTTAAGTCTCTATCTCAATTTGTTCGGGAGATAAAGCGTTTACAGACACACAGACGGCATTTTTTTTTTTTTCTAAAAATATGTTTTTTGGAATCTCCAGTGTCTGAAACGTGTAAATTCGTAAAAAAGATTTTTTTTTTTTTCGATTTTCAAAACGATTGCAATATTTACCCTATACTCCATATGATGGGTAAGTAAAAACTACAAAATAACTAATAACTCAAAGACAAATAGAGATACAGCTTTTAAACAATTTGCATTTAAAAGTAATTTTTTTACTTACCCATTATAGGGTAAATTTTGCAATTGTTTTGGAAATCGAAAAAAAAAAAAAAAAAATCTGTCGGATTTACATATTTCAGATAGATTCCGAAACTTTTTTTAGAAAAAAAAAATGCCGTCCGTCCGTTTGTGTGTTTGTCTGTGTGTCTGTAAACACTCTATCTCCCGAACAAATTAAGATAGAAACTTGAAATTTTGTAAGTGCTTACAAGGAAGGTCTCCATACTGGGCATACCCAGAATTTTATGAAAGAAATACTAATTAAAGTATTTATGTATGTAATAAAGGATCAGTCAAAATTAGCGGCGGAATCACATTAGATATTGTGTAAAAAAATTAAATATTTTCGAATATTTGGCGTGAAAAGACTAAAGAGTCACTCGATTTGGCGAGCAGCCCTTTTCGTCGCCAAAAGAAACGATTATAATGAAACTCAAAACTGTTGGATATTTAGTTTGCGTGTAAATGGTATTTAATGAAATTAAACATAAACAATGAGAGGCTTTAACATATTATATACATTTCGCATTTTCATGAAACGACAGACTTCAAGGGGATGAGTTTTAATTACGATTTATTTAAAACATAACAAAATCTTTTCGCAAGTCTTTACATTATGAGTTCTGGAGACCAAGTGCGTAGATGTATAATGGAAATTTCTCATCTCCCGCGGGTTGCCAGTTAAAAAGGGCCATGTGTTTCACTTAAATTAATACGATAAACTTAAGTTTCTTGTTGCCCTGTAAAACCCGTGATTATTAGTCATGGGGCCCGTATCCACATTGAGGGACGATTTATTAAAAAGTAATTAATAGGTTTGATTTTTTGTATTTTCTTACATACATCTATATACATATTGTATTACATATAGTATATGTATTACTCGTTGAAATAGTTAGTTACTTAATCGCTGGGAAAAATGTTTTTATAGCTAAAAAAAATCATATTGAGAAAAATTATCTTCACACATTTAAGCGTATTCAAAAATAAACGTAAAATTTTAAATTTCAAACGATTTAGTTGGGTAGTTTTTGCGTTGTTATATGCGGAAGACAGACGGACAGACGGTCGGACTGAACGACAACAATAGGTGCTACGTATTTACATAATTACGAACGCACCTAAAAAAATATAGGGTAGATGTGCCAGTAATGGACTGCCTTAAGGAATTTCTTAAAAAAAATAATTTTTTATTAATAGTTATGATTATTATATTCCAATTTTTTTCACATTATATTAATCTTTCAACAATATTTAACTAATTCATAGTTACATTTCCCCCCCCCCCCCAAAAAAAATAAAAATTTAATTTTAAATAATACAAATACGTCTAAACACCCAAAAGCCCAGTAATGGACACCCTACAAAAATTAACATATAATTGTTTTTTCAATTGTATTTTGCTCCAGAACTTAATGCAAGCATATCAATAATAAAAAAAAAAAATATATTAAAACTTAGGTTAGAAATTCATTACATTAAAGGATTTATGATTAAAAAACATAAAACAAAATATTTAAATTTAAGTTATGAATTTATTATAATCAAGGATTTATAATGTGGATATAAAACAAAATATTAATGATACAGGGCTTGAATTTCAGGGCGGGATGGCGGGATTCGCGCCCAAAATTTTGAAATCCCGCACAAAAGAATAACGTGGACGGGAGGCTCCCGCCCAAAAAATTTTGCATTTTGAAACTATGATCAACTCCCACGACCGTTTTGCGAATTTTATGATATTTTCTTGCGATTAATCGACACATTTTGCGAGTTTTTTTACAGCGAAAAATCATTGAAAATCACGATTTTTTCCGCGACTGATTGACAACGTTTGCAAGTTTTTTCCTGCAATCGATTGACGAGTTTCGTTGTATCTTCCGCGGCGAAATAGGGGTGTTTCTGTTCGGAATCCCCCCCCCCCCACACACACACACACAAAATAACGCATTCAATTCAAAAAAAAAATATGAAACAGTGATTCCGCGGACGCGCTATTGCGCATAAAAAATCGTAGATGACACACAAAAGAAACAGCTCTTACACGTTTCAACAGACGCGTGATTTCGTAAAAGTTTGCTAAAAAACGGCAAGTATTGTTAAAAGATCGTGAAAAAACAACTAATTTCCGGCAAATTTCGTCAAAAAATTCACGAAAAAATGCCTGATTTCGTCACAGAATTCTGTAAAACGGCAGTTTTCGTCAAAAAGATCGCGAAAAAACGGCAAATTTCCTCAAAAAAATCACGGAAAAACGTCAAATTTCGTCAAAAAATCGCGAAAAATGACAAATTTCGACAAAAAATCACTATAAACAACAAATTTCCCGAAAATATCGCGAAAAACGTCAATTTTCGTAAAAAAGTCGCGGTAAAACATCAGATTTCATCAAAAGATCGCGAAAAAAAAGGCAATTTTTCTCAGAAAATTCACGAAAAAACGGCAAATTTCGTCAAAAAATCCCGAAAAAACGGCAGATTTCGTGAAAAGATCGTAAAAAAAGACAGATTTCATCAAAAAATAGCGAAAAAATGCAACTTTCGTCAAAGGGAACCTCTCCCTCCTTCCTCCCCCCAAAAATAATGTAACAGGGAGTTCATTTTTCTGTTCAACAAACTAATTTTCCTGCTTCTCTATATATTTTTTTTCTTTGCTACTTTAAAATCAGTTTCTGTCAGCTCCAAATCTTTCTGAGTGAGTGCAATTCCTGAAAGCAGCCATTCATTAAACAAAAAGTATCCCTTTACTCAACAAAGTATTCATTTTAAAAAAAAGTCTTTTTCGATGAATTTGACTTGCCACTTTTTTAAAGAAATACAAACAATAGTGATACTTCTTATCTTCTACACTCAAATAAGTATTATATTATGATTAAATTTGTATCTTGCACACTTAAAATACAGAAAAATAACATTATTAATTATAATTATTAATCATTAATTATAAATTATAAATATAAATTTATTAAATTAATTAGAAGTTTTATTAATTATTATTAAAATAATAATTAGACCTGTGACAAAAATAATTAGCACCGGGAGGGAATTTACCACCAGTAAAAACTAGGCAGTATAAAAGTTTTTTTACGCATTTCGCATAATTATTCTGAATTGTTGATAAAAATTGCTTCAGTGATATTTTTTTATGTCTGTATTCTGGTAATTATTTAAACGAGCTCGTGAAACTCAGTTGTCAGGCAGCCTCCTGTCCTTGTAAAACTCGTTTTTCAGTCAGCCAACAGTGGTGGCGGACAAACATTACCGTTAGGTTTTCACAACTATATTTATTTAAACTTTATTTGTTTGTATTTCTTCGCAATTAAAATCATTAATTTTACCCGCTTTCATTTCAGCTTGATTTAGATGCAGGGATCTGGTAAGATTTTTCTTCGAGGGTCCTATTTTTGTGAAATTATGAACACAAGTACACCGAACCCGGGGTTCCCGGATCACAAAGTGAAGATGAAAAACTTTTTTAAAAATTTAAAATTGGAAAGTCTAATAAATTTTTTCTGCGTAATAGGCTTTTTAAACTGACAATTAATTCCAAACACCAATTTTGTATGAAACATATTATTTATGTAATCATATACAATTTAAAAAATTATCGGTACTTCCGTATTAGACGCAAGATAGAAGTTATTAGCCAAATGTTTCGCCAAAGAATAAAACTGCATTCTCAGTTTTTAAAATCAACTAAGAAAATATGATACCCAGATATTCTTTAAAATGCATTTTTGTAAAGGTTAATTGATGTATCTTTTGTAAAGTAAGTTTACAACGAACTAAAAGTCATTAAATTCATAGATAAAAACGATATAAAACCAACAACATTCACAGGGTTTTATAGCCGACGATATATTGACATAACAGGTTTTTAATTACTATTTTTTTTTTTCAGTTGCTATGAAAAAATGACAACTAAAATATACAGTGATCTGTTATTTCCCATGGAGAAAAGAGATATATGGAAGTGCAGTATGCGATTAAAATGGTTTGATGGGCGTTATTCTTCCAATTTAAGTCTCTCATTCGGCCCAAACAAAACAATCGCGTGAAACAGAGACAGAATTTTTTAACATCATTTTTTCTTTAAATGAAAAAGATCTGATTTTAGCATTATAAAATAGCATTTCATTGTATTATGAATTAAAATTGCATCGCTAAAAGTTTTTCTTTTTTGTGAAAGCACGCGGTTGTGTTTGATGCAATGCAGCGAATTTTAGGGTTACATTTTTGGCGTCATCTCCAGCCACTAAATGCATCTCTATTTTTTTTTTTTTTTTTTTTTTTTTTTCATTTTTGCTCTATGGCTATTTTTCCTCTCTTTCCCACATAAATGCAATACTCAAGTTGCCACCATTAGAGAAATTGAACCAAAAACTACAAAAAAAATTAATATCTCAAAAACAAATTGAAATACAGTTTTCTAACAAACGGCATTTAAAAGTGCATTTTTTTCTCTAAACGATGGTATAAAGATTGAAAACGTGCAATGTCTAGAAGTTTAAAAATTTACAATAGCGAAAATTGCAAAACCGAAATTTCATCGGAGAGTGTTGCCATTCAAAACATGACGTATGCGTTACGCACAGATACGTTTGGCCTTTATTATATAGATAGCACATAAAATAATGGCGGATTTTAAACATTTTTTCTCCCTCCCAAACAGCCAAACTCCCCTCCATTTATAAATGTTGGTAGGGAGACTCCCCTCCTTCGAAAAATTGAATTTCAAGCCCTGTGATATTATTAAAAGTTTATTACATTAAAGGATTTATATTGTAAAACATAAAACAAAATATTTAAATTTAAAGGATTTATAAGGTAAAGACAACGTTTTACTGAAATCAAGATTAGATAAAATAAGGTAATACAAAAAGTCTCCAGTCTTCATTCATACCATTATCAAAATGATGTGATGTGCAAACATGAAATATAAATAACAAATCTTCAATTTTATCATCACTTTCTGATAGTCCAAACTATTCAATACAGAATTTTAGAATGCATTTAAAATGATAAATGTTCTTGCACTATCGAACCATTTTCAGATAATCATATAGTCCATCAATTTGGCACAGATTAATTCCACAATTTCTCTTGAGATATGCTTATATGGATGTATTATCATCAATGGAACAATCTCACTATTTGCTGAAAAACATCCCATAACATTGATTTGTTCTTTTTCGTAATTCTGTACTACATAATACACATCTTTAACTGATTTTGCCCCCAAAATTTTCCGTTTTAAGAGCACAAAAATGAACCAATTTTAACTGCATTGAAAATTCTCTGTATGCTTTAGAATTTGGAAGAAGATATTAGTAGTATCTTCTTCCAAATATGATTCTACATTTCTGAACCAACTTAAAACAACTTCTTTTGTAACGGCACAACTAGATTTTGTCAACCGTTCTGCTTGTTTTTTGTACCAATTTTGGATGTCTTCTTAAAAACAACTACTTTTAAAGAAATTGCGTTTATTAAATTCTAGTAGGTAAAATTTAAGTATTAAATTTGATTATTTAGCTTTTTAGTTAAATCAAAATATTTTATCTCTACTATGAAATTACACTTTCAGTATTGGTCACTTGAGTGGTCCATTACTAGAAAATCACGAAATAAGCAATCCAATAATGGACCACCCCTCCTAAAATCTTAAAAATAAATAAAATTTTGTAAATGACCATTGGTATATGAACTTCAGAGTTTTATATTACTATTCAAACAAAAGCATCCAATTTTTACAAGAAAACAAAGAAGATATAAATTAAGTAAGTAAAGTCAGCTCTTAGCATGCTCATTATGATTTTCAGTAAAACTGTGAAACTTTATTTTCTGCTTTCTATTTCTAATTGCTTTGATGAAAACTGTAAAAAAAAATAATCCAGATTTTAGAGCATGCAAGAGGGAGCTAAGAAAAAAAAAAAAAAAAAAAAAAAAAAAAAAAAACTTAACTGTCATTTTTTTATATATATATAAACTAAAAATTACGAGGTGGCCCATTACTGGAAGGTGGTCCATTACTGGCACATCTACCCTATATTAAGAACTTTGCAAATTACAAGAAAATATTTCAAAAATTTGGGACTGTTTTTATAAACCTTAATTTTTCTACAAGTATACATACTATCCTCATAAAAATGAACATAGTACATTTCAATAAGCCACGAATCATAATCTGCAGTTTGGACTTATTTTCTATATAGATTTGACAGAGTTATGCAAAATGATCTTCATTATTTTTCAATTTGTTGTCGGTCCCCTATCTAATTTCGAGAATAAAATCTTCACGGAAATGTATGACATGACCTGTACTATTCCGTTTATTCACCTGGATTTTCAGAATAATTCTTCGTGTATTTTTCTAGATATTTAACAAAACGTCTAAAATCGCAAGTGGCCCGGCACCTTTGGCCATATAATGTATGCTTCAATGGGTCAAAAACTATAAAATTTCTATCTCAACTTTTCTCTAAATGTAGCCAAAACTGGAGCATCCACTCTACTTTCTTTAATAAAAATAGTGGTAGTATATACATAGCTGCTAACTCTTCTGATTTTTCGGCCCGGAAATATTTAATAGAATTTGTTGCTTTATTTAATCAGCATATTACGGCGATTTGAAATGATAAAATTTACTATAAAACTTTTCCGGGCCAAAAAAGCGGAAGATGTTGGCAGCTATGGTATATATGACAAAATAAAATACATCCGTCGGATAACGCCTTACGCCACGTCGGATAACGTTTTCACGCCATACAATTATACATATTAAGAAGGGAAAATGTATAAAATGAGATTTTTTTTCTTTAATGTTTGCATTTTAATAGACTTTACAGCACAAATTTCGTTAAAAAAAAAAAAAAAAAAAAAAAAGAAAGAAAGAAAGAAAAAAGGAAAAAGTTTTACTAGTTTTTAAATGAAATCTGGTGTTTCTGCCAAGTCTAAATAAATTTATTAATTTTGAGGGTGGAGGAAGCACGCTTCCTACCTTTCCCCGTTCCCTTGACCAGGCCCTAATGCACCTAATTTTAACCGCTATACAACTATTTCCATTAGAATCATTGACACAGTTTTAAAAAAAATCCATTAAATAATATGACAAGAACACCTATATAACTAACATATTCCGTAAGAAACAGTGTAGTGATTAAGCTTTCGACACAAAATATTTGACTTCTTTTCTTTCGAATTAAATATGCATCTAAGCAAATCAGCATCATTTCAAAAGGTATAAATTTTAGAAACTACAATATAAAAGCGCATACAGATAATTTCAAACTGAGATGACGTTATTAAATTTGAGAAAGATAACGTAAAGGTAAATGAAATTAACAACAAGCAATAATAGATACCTCATAGAAATGTATTTATTGAAAGATATCCTATGATTAAAGATTTTCAGATTTTAATTTATTTCTTTTTAACAAAAATAAAGCTTTTATACTTACGAACCATTTTGTTTACTCTAAATATCCTTCATAAACACCAGTGATTCCATCTTACAAATAAAGCAATTTGATAATTGCCAGATGCTTAAAAAAATTAAAAAATAAGAAGCAGACGATTTTTTTATTTTCAAATTTTGTATTTATCTCAGTGTCAATGGTGCACTCCTCCAGAGAGTAATGAGAACGTTAAACCACACAAAAATAAATCTGAAGCAGTTTTTATGTTAATTATGCAAGATAAATACAATCAATAATTGTTTTTAATAATTTTATTGTCTTGTTGTGTTAGACAAAACCGTGTTAACCAATGAAAGTGTGCACATACCGGAGACATAGTTTTTACTATCTTCTATATCTTTACAAAAAGAAAATATTGGATTCGTGAATGTTTTCTAATTTCGGTTTTTGACGGATTTACACGTTTTAGGGGTCAAAAATTCCAAAAATTGTCTGTTTGTATGCGACATAAATTTTATGTGCGCTCTATCTCAAGAGCTAATGCACGGAATTATTCAAGTATACCCTGATATAAATTGATACTGATTAGTTTTTGGTGTAAATCACTCAACAGGTTGTGCTGTTATGCTACATTTTTTACGATTGATGCACCAGCTATATCACAATAACTAATGCACGGATTTCTATTAAACTTCAGTTTCAGTTAGTCCTTGACATGAGTTGCTATTGTTTACATTTTGTTGTAAATCGCTCAAAAGGTGGCACTTCTATGCCGTATTTCTCACGAATTTTGCAGTGGCTCTGTCTCAAGAACTAGTACACGGAATTTAATAAAAATTTATAATCACCTAGTCTCTAATATAGATTTATGCTGATTAGTTTTAGTGTAAATCGCTCAACAGGTGACGCTGTTATGCGGCATTTTTTAGGATTAACGCAGCTGTTCTATCTCAATAATTAAATCACGAATTTCTATGAAATTTCAGTTAGTCTAACATGAATTGATGTTGTTTACATTTTTATGTAACTCACTCAACAAGTGGCGCTGCTATGCTGCATTTTTCATGATTTCCGCGATATCTCTGTCTTAACACTTAATATACAGATTTTTATAAAACTTCAGATTCAATAAATCCGTGTTATGAAATAATACTGTTTACATTTCGGTGTAAATCGCCCAACAGGGGCACTGCTATGTCACTTTTCCCGATTTCGACACTAGCTTTATCCCAAGAACTAATTTGCGAATTTTCATCAAACTTCATATTCCATGTGTAGTTTAATAAATATTATTGCTGTTTATCTTATACTATAATGCGAGCAAAAATTGTGTGTGCGTGTGTGTGGGTAAATTTTATCTCAAAAACGGCTCTAACGATTTTCGTAAAAATTTGGATTTTACCATTTTCGGGCACGAGAAGACCATTGGGCTAGGTCACATTGGGCTAGGTTCGAGAAAATTCGATTATTGGGTCATTTTGGGTCATAATGGGTCAGGATTAAGTTATTTATATCTATAGAACGGCTGGATCAATTTTAAAGAAATTTTGTAACCAATCGTTTTTTTGCACGAGAAAACTATTGGGCTGGGTCACATGTTCGAAAAATTTCGATTAGTGGGTCATTTTTGGGACATTATGGGTCAAGCCATTTTTATCTAAAAAACGGCTCTAACGATTTTGACCAAATTTTATATTTTATCGTTTTGAATTACAAGAAGACCATTGGGTTAGGTAACATGTTCGAGAAAATTCGGTTAGTGGGTCATTGTGGGTCATGCTATTTTTATCTAGAGATTTTCTCACGCAATTTTGACTAAAAATTGCATACTATGGTTTTCGGGCACGAGAAAAACATTGGGCTAGGTTACATGTCCGAGAAAAAATTTCAATGGGTCATATTGGGTCATTAAGAGTCTGGGTCCAGCTATTTATATTTAAAGAACGGCGTGATGGATTATAACGAAATTTTGTATGTAACAGTTTTTTGACATGAGAAAACTAATGGGCTAAATCACATGTTTGAGAGATTTCGACTATGAGGGTCATTTATGAGTCATGATGTATCATAATGGGTCATGCTCAAGCTATATCTAAAGAACAGGTGGATCGATTTTAACGAAATTTTGTATGCAACATTTTTTTGGCACGATAAAACCACTGGACTAGGTTACATATTCGAAAAACTTCGATTAATGGGTCATTTTGGGTCATTAAAAGTCTGGGTCAAGCTATTTATATTTAAAGAACGGCGTGATGGATTATAACGAAATTTTGTATGTAACAGTTTTTCGACATGAGAAAATTAATGGGCTAAATCACATGTTTGAGAGATTTCGACTATGAGGGTCATTTGTGGGCCATGATGGGTCATAATGGGTCATGGTCAAGCTATATCTAAAGAACAAATGGATCGATTTTAATGAAATTTTGTATGCAACATTTTTTGGCGCGATAAAATCAGTGGACTAGGTTACATGTTCGAAAAATTTCGATTAATGGGTCATTTTGGATCATAAAGGGTCTGGGTCAGGCTATATATAATTAAAGAACGGCAGGATCAATTTTAACGAAATTCTGTATGTAACAATTTTTAGAAACGAGAAAACTAATGGACTAAGTCACATATTCGAGAGCTTTCGATTATAAGGGTCATTTGTGGGTCTTAATGGGTCAAGGTCAAGCTATATCTAAAGAATGGGTGGGTCGATTTTAACGAAATTTTGCATACAACATATTTTTGGCATGAGAAAATCATTGGTGTAGGTCACATGTTCGAGAAATTTCGATTAGTGGGTCACTTTTGGGTCATTCTAATTTTATCTAGACAACGTTTCGCGCAATTTTGACTAAATTTTCTATTTTATCGTTTTCGGGCACAAGAAAATCATTGGGTTATGACATATTTTTGAGAAAATTCGATCAATGGGTCATTTTGGATCATAAGGGGTCAGGGTCAAACTAACTATATATAAAAAACGGCTTAGTCGATTTTATCTAAATTTTTATCTAATGTTTTTCGGCATGCTAAAACTAATGAGCTAGGCCACACCTTCGAGAGATTTCGATTATAAGGGTCATTTGTTGGTCATGATGGGTCATGCTAATTTTATATAGAAAATGGTACTCACCATTTTGACTATACTTTGTATTATATCGTTTTTGAGCAAGAGAAAACCATTTGGCTTGGACACATGCTCGCGAAAATTCGATTAATGTGTCATTTTGGGTCTTAATGAGCTAGGGTCATTCTAGATATATATAACAACGACTCAATCAATTTTACCTAAATTTTGAAACAAAACGTTTTTTGTCACGAGAAGACTATTTGGGCTGAGTCGCATGTTAAACAAAATTATATTAGTAGGTCATTTCGCTTCATTGCTGAATGCTGCCAAGCTAATTTTACCTAAAAAATGGCCTAAATGATTTTGATTCAATTTTATATTCTACCGTTTTTGATTACCTGAAGACGATTGAGCTATGTCACATGCTTGATCAAATTTGATTAGTGGCTCATTTTGATTAATACGGGTCAGGGTCACGAGAATATGGCAAAAGCCAATAACTTGGTGATATTTGACAAAATATTGGCGACATATGGCCAAAAAATCGACTATAACAATTACGAAAACCAAAACACGTATTTGGAGCCAAATGAAAGAATGCCTCCAAATTTGGCTATATCTAGCAAAAAATATTGTCTTTCAGAATGTGAAGAATTTTTTTATACATTCTTAAGAGGATTCGAGATGCATGGTTAAACCAATCAGAGTCGAGCTAAAAAGTGATTTAGATCGATGTCCTTTCGTTGTAAATTTTAAAATAAAGTAACATTTATAAACATGCGCATAAAACATAATTTTATTATTGATTGTTTTTCTAAATAATACTATTATAAACATGTTTTACAGAAATAATACAGAGTAATGATACAGTGAAAATACTATATCGAGATTAACACAAAGTTAATTTTGACCGAGCTAAGCTCAGTCTCCCCTGCTAGTGTTCGGTATAAATCGCTCAACAGTGCCACTTTTATGTTGTAATTTTTCTACTATCTACAATGGTCCCATTTTAAGAAATAATGCACGGAATTTCATACCCTTAGAATCCTCACGCATAGAATGTTATTTAATTTTGGCACTGTGGTCGCGAATTTTGAAACATTAATATGCATGAGATAAAAGAAAGTTTTGGGATTGACACATTCAACTAGTTTATATTTTCAATCATTTTATTATTATGATCTGTATTTAGAGAAAATATATCGTGACTAATGTTGAAATCACATTAACAATCGTAACAATCAAAGTAAATTCCGCGCTTTTTTTTTTTTTTTTTTAAATTTATATACTTCTAATCATTGCAAATTTTCAATTTTTACACAGACGAATAATAAAATAAATTTACTTTCAAATGCAATTTGCTTGAACACTGTAACTTAATTTTCTGATTTTTATGGTTTTAAAATAACTTTCAAATATCTCTCTATTCAAAAAAAAAAAAAAAAAAAAAAAAAAAAAAAAAGGTAACTAACGCTGTCACCGCCACTGACAATGCATTTTTTGTGAGCTAGGGTATTTCTCTGCTAATATTAAGAAAACTGCTGCACACAAAAATATGAAAACTGACAGTTTTATAGAAAATGTTTGATAAATACGCTGATGCAAACAGTTTTTAAATCGAATAATAATTTTAAGAGATATTTAATGTTAAAGTGGGTCAAAATCGCTCCATTAAAAAAGTTTTATAGGAGCAAAAACTATACATGAGAATTTAAACATCTTTAGATCGTTTTATACATTAAAAGTTCCCGGTGTGCAGAGTGCTTTTATTTTTTAGCTCACAGGCTATCATAGCCTGAGAGCTTATGTGCCCGTAAGTTCTGTATATATGTGCGTTCGTGCGTAACGCGATAACTCATGATAAAAATATCGGATCCACTTGAAATTTTGTATATAGGTATATCCTGATAAGGCGCTTCCCTGATTAGTTTTTGGAGTTCATTCGATATGTATAAGAGGGAGAACGGGGGGCTCATGCCCCTCATCTTAATGGATATAAATGGGTTTTTCATGCAGAATTAACAGTTTTTGTCCAAAATTTAGATATAGGATCATTTTGATGAGGCGATTCCGTGACTGTTATTATGTGTTCATTGAATAAGTATACACAGGGGGAACGGGGGGCTCATGCCCCCCCCCTTAATTGATATAAACGGGATTTTCATGCAGAATTAACAGTTTTCGTTCAAAATTTAGATATAGAATCATTCGGATGAGGCAATATCGTGGCTGTTATTAGGTGTTCATTGAATAAGTATAAACAGGGGGAACGGGGGGCTCATGCCCCTCTCCTTAATTGATATAAACGGGATTTTCATGCAGAATTAACAGTTTTCGTTCAAAATTTAGATATAGGATCATTCTGATGAGGAGAGTACGTGGCTGTTATTATGTGTTCATTGAATAAGTATACACAGGGGGAACGGGGGGCTCATCCCCCCCCTTAATTGATATAAACGGGATTTTCATGCAGAATTAACAGTTTTCGTTCAAAATTTAGATATAGGATCATTCTGATGAGGCGAGTCCGTGGCTGTTATTAGGTGTTCATTGAATAAGTATAAACAGGGGGAACGGGGGTTCTAATGCCCCTCCCCTTAACTTGCATAAATGGATTTTTCAATCAGAACTGTCAGATTTCGTTCAAATCTCTGAATAGTTTTGGAAGTTTAATGGTTAAGTATAAAAGAGGGGAATAACTCCTCTAAAATTATATAAATGCTAAATGGGTTTTTATTAAGAATTATCCGATTTGCTCTGAATTTTGGATATAGATTTTTTAATATGATAAAGCATGTACTTGATAGTTTAGGAAGTTCAATGATTAAGTATAAAAAAGGGAGAAAGGGGAGAGCTGTTTCCCCTTCTTAATTTTTTTTTTCGAACGGAATTAATGAAAATACAAGGCTGTGATGTACAATTAGTATGCGTAACCTGTGAGCTCAATGCCATCAGTTTAACTGGGCAATATTCTTTTTATTTTTTATTTGACTCATTTTTGGAGGATTTATTTCCATTTTAAATTCAAATTTTCAGCATTTTGAACGACAATTTTTACGTATTCTACAAAAGGTTATTATTTTAAATTGTTGCCAAATGACCAAAGAATAATATTTCCTTCAAATTAAAAAAAAAGAATATATATATATGTATATGTATATATATACACGCGACTATCTCAAACAGAAAAAAAAAATCAACTTTCAAATGAGAATTAAATAGTTTCTCGCACAAGCAGGTTCTTCTGATAGCTAACCAATGGGTACGACTACTTTCTTAATTAGAATAACACCATGAATCAATATGTCGTGCATTGTTGGAGTCATGGGGTGTAAAGAGTAAAGGCTGACATATAATCTTGCTGTTTCATCAGCATATGTTTGGAATTTTTTTTACATGCTCACTTGTTATTACTTTCAATATTATTTTAAATCTTTTAATCAATTCGAAATCTACTCCGGGTGATTATTGAGGCAGTTTCTGGATTTGCAAAGAATCTTCTAGTTGTGTTTCCATCATTTGTGTTCCAAAACTTTGTATAGAAATATCAACAATAGGTCCCATTTCGTCTTTGAACTTTCTTTGTATGTTCTTCTTAGTGTCTTCTATTTTTTTTTTTTTTTTTTTTTTTTTTTCTAAACTTCTTACTTGCCACTTCTGAATTAAGATTTTGTATAAGTGATGTATACTGACTCAAAAAACCGTATGCGAGTGTGCAAAGTTCACAAACCAAACTTCGAAGTATCAAGATTTCTGGAAATCGCTTTCGCTTATCTAATTTATTAAAGTATTTTGATGTTAATTCAGAGATGTTTATTCAGATGTTATTTATTCAGAGTATGATGTTAATTCAGAGCACTTCATTGTTGATGCTGTAGCTGTTGCAGCATTGCAGGTTTTCTTATCAACCATTGTCAGTAACATAGTATATTTAATCTTTATTAAATCACCATTAATTAGTACTTCTGTTTTATTGAATACGTGTAATTGGTCTTCAATGTACCAAATTTCTCCCTTTGTAACATCTGAGGTTTCATGAAGAAAACGGATGTGGATTGGTCTGCAGAATCTTGTGTAGGAGGGGCTCAGGTTTTGCCATATGGTTTTTTTCTTTCCGTTTAGTTTTGTAATAAGTTTTATAGGTACATAAGAGCTCTGAAAGATATTTGCATCACAATCCTTCAGGTTTTGAAATTTTCCTTAAATTGTGTTTGCTGAGAGTCTTCGCAACCCCAATTGGATATTAATTCTAGTGTTTGCTTTTTTTTCGAAATCTATAATTTGCAATACCTCTTCTAAATATTTACATAATCGTGAAGTCGTGTGATCTAATGAACTTTGCAACTTAACTTCAGCCGATGTTACAGAAACTATAATTGATTCTTCATTAGGTGCGTTCGTAATTATGTAAATACATAGCACCGATAGTTGTTGTTCAGTCCGTCCGCCTGTCCGTCCGTCCGTCTGTCTGTCCGCATATAACAAAGCAAAAACTACCCAACCGAATCGTTTGAAATTGAAAATTTATAATTATTATATAATTTTGTCGAGTCATTTCAAATTTTATGAAAATCGGATGCATAAATCAGTTAAGGGACAATCAAAAGTATTCCGTTACATACGGTTAATGGGTAAAACATTTTCAAATGCATTTTAATGATGTTAAACTCTTTCGAATATAATAGAATTGACATGAAACTATGAAGTATTGTACATAACTAAAATATACATTCTGTATAATCTGTGATGCAAAGAGTATTTATTATTAAATTACAGGGCCACACAAAAGTATTCCACTGCATACCGCTGTACGGGGAAAATTGTTTGGGGCTTGTTTAATTATATTAAACTATTTTACATTTTATAAATGTGATATACGATACTGAGGTTTACTGCAAGTTTCTTCCTGTATATTTACAGGAACACAAAGGAGATTTCGAACACTATGCTGTATCCGAAGTACTATCTACTATAACAGCAAGATCTGAATATTTTTTTTAACTTCGTTATCGTACGAACGCACCTCATTTGCTACGCTTCACGTGCAATTTCCAACTTGTTTTGGTAATCTAGTGCTTTTGCTTTTTTGATCAATGAGTAGCAAGGGTATACATTTTTATTTGCACTATATCATGATTCATATATGCTTCATATCGCTTTCTTTTTAATTTTGCACTAGCGGCCCGCCCTCGCTTTGCTTCGGGTAGAGCAAGTCGCCCAGTCCCGTGTCACTACTGACACTGCAAACTTTTACTACCACTTCATCCCATTAAATTCAACTACTAAAAGCATTGCCCTCCTTTTAGGTGTCGAGTAAAAAGTAGCCTATATGTAAATCTAAGGTATCAGATACCTCCATACAAAATTTCATAAAAATTGATCCATCCGTTCTTGAGTTATAAATGGTGTAACTAACACGACTTTGTTTTATGGATATAGATTATAGCAGCCCGACCCGGCTTCGCACGGATATTTAAAAAAAAATTCAAGTTACAAATTTTTACACACATACTCATACTCTCTTTTTTGTGCGTGGGGTTACTAAAAAAGTGTAAAATTATAAAAGAAAATTCGGATATTAGTATTATTTTTCATTTATTTGTAATAATGTTTGTAAAAAGTTTTACACCTACAAAACAAAAGCCATTATATTTATTGGGTCAGAGCTTCCCTGTAAACGATATTGGATGTTGTTTTATTTTGTGGCAGCAAAATAAATTGATTTACAGGAGCTCCAACCCGCGATAGGTCAACATACAGTTGGCCATGAGTAAAACATTCTTTTCGTAGGTCGATCCCTACTAATTCGAAGGTTTGACTTTGGGACTTATTAATAGTTAAGGCGAAGGATTTTTTTACAGGACGTTATCTCAATTACTTTTTGTTACATACCTTTATTTACTGTATAATTGTTCTGTATTTTTTTAAAAATAAACATTGCTGGGTGAGCCTTGTTGAGCTCAAACCAATTAGTAGGCCTCTTTATCTGGCTGAATCTGAATCTGTTTTTACAGGAAATTAAAGCCGTTTAACCCATTTTCGGCCAAAGGTTCGTATACGAAACATTTCGATAAATATTTTTTTTTAACACTCTGACACATTTTTTTCAAGAATTTTATTTTTCTTCTATTTTTTAAGGCTTTTGAAGACATCCATAAAATATTAGTAATTCAATTGGAGTAAACACTTTCTCTTAAAAAATTTTCAAAATACGCTAGAGTTTTAATTTGAAACGCCTTTGACAAATTCGACTTTTTAAAAATATATTATTATTCCAATTGAAATGAATTATAGGTTTTTAAAATAGATTAAAGTTGCAAATTCTGTACATGAAATAAGAATAAAACAAAAGTCATAAAAATATTATTCATATTCATATTATTCATTATAAGAAATAATATTTTATATTATTACATAAAATATTATTTCTTATATAAAATATTATTTTTCATGCACGAATCTTTTTTTGTGTCTTAATGTATGTAATTTAAGCATATTTCAATAAAAATAATGCTACATTTTATAAAATTTCTGTGCTTGGCCTAAAATGGGTTAAATGGGATTGGTAGATCAGTTGGGATCATCGTTATCCTTTGTATATGAGCTAGTTGACCAGCTGCTGGGCCTGTGATAATGGTTGCTACAGTTACATTGTCCTTCAATTCCTTCATAAGTAGTCTCGTCCCATTGCACATGTTCAGAGGGCTTAAATTTCTCAAAAGCATGATTGGAATTCCAATTTTTAACGTCAATTCATGTGGTGGCAGTCCAGAAGGGTTTAGTGAATTTAAAAATTCATGTGGATAATGGACTGCGTCTTCGGTATTAGTCCCGATGTCGATTGATTTGAAATTTTTTACTTGGCCGGGAACTGTTTGAATAATCAGATTGCTTATTTCGTTGACACTATCATTCCTAGGTGACACTATTGCCCTAGAACACAACCAATGAAAGTCTTTTTCGAATAAATTCTCGATGTCAGGGTATATTGTATCTATTAAAAATTCTAAACTATGGACTATTTGGCCTAGAGACTCATCCAGAAGGATGTTACAATTTCTGCTTAAATTTAGAGTGGGGAAAATTCTTTCCCCAAGTTTAAGCAGTGGCTGTGGAAAATCACTATCTGTGATTCCATGAAGATGAGTCCTCATGTTTGTCCATAATTTTATATTTTCAATCGAAATCCATAAGGGCGACGATTTTAAGCACGCTTTGATGATATCTGCTCGCGTACCTCTGTTAATAACAGAAAGAGTCTGTCGGAAATCTCCAGCAAATACAAAAGTAATCCCGCCCATGAGAGCAGAGGAGTTTCTAAGATCTTTTAAGGTTCTGTCCACGGCCTCTATATCTGCTCTATGGCTCATGGTGCATTCATCCCACATAACCAATGAGTCTTCTTATAATAGTTTACCGAGAGACCCATTTTTGCGAATAAAACATATCGATTGTTGCTCAAGATTTACGGTTAGTGGAAGTTTAAAAGTTGAATGAGCAGTTTTTCCATCCTTTTGAAGGGTTGCAGCGATTCCTGACGAAGCAACTGCTATCGCTATCTTCCCTGATTGTCTTATCTTAGCAAGTATTAAATTTGCAATAAAAGTATTTCCAATGCTACCTGACGCATCCAAAAAAAAAAAAAATTGTTTTTGTTGTTATTCACGCTATCGACTATTATGTCAAAAGCATATCTTTGATCTGGGACTAATTTTGGCAGATTTTCATTAACAAAAGCGGTCAAATTATTTGTGTTATAGTGCTGTACCATTGTTTTTGTCACATTGCTTTCTGTACGAACTGAAGACGGCAATCCAAAATCACTTAGGTTTTAATCATTTAGTTCCAACGGTGAAAGAATTTTTCAAATCCGTCAAGTACTTTCTGAGCCTATTCAATTCAAACAAACAAACAATCAAATCTTTCCTCTTTATAATATTGGTATAGATGTGACGTCATTACCAATTTTTATTAGTTACATATATCCATGCCTCTTGTTCTTTTAACATATACTTCAAAATTTCTATGTTATTTAAACTATAATGTCATATTTTTCCAAATCTAACATTTTATTAATAATTTAATTCTTTTTCGTTCACTTTACTTCTATATGTCGCCATTTTTTAAAGAGAACCTCTTATTCACGTAACCTATATTCGTACGTCTTATATGATAAAATACTTTTTTTTTTCAAGTATGACGTCATATTTATTTTCCTTTGAATTCTTTTCATTTTAATTTTTCACGTGGATACTGCTCAAATGAAAATTAATTACCAAGAAGAAATTATTATTCTCGATTTTGATTTTCTTGGCAACGGGAAAGAAAAATGGTTATTTTTTATCGGAAAAATTTTAATTGATTCTGTATGAAAATTAATGAAATTTTGAATTATTAAGGAAAACACTTGAATAAATCAATTAAAAATTAGCCTATGTTCACCGGAAATAGTGTAGCTTTCCAACGGTGAAAGAATTTTTCAAATCCGTCAAGTGATTTCGGAGCCTATTCAATTCAAACAAACAAACAATCAAATCTTTCCTCTTCATAATATTAGTATAGACTAGCATACCCAGCCCGCTTCGCCGGGCTTAATTTGAAGGTTTATTTAATAATTTATGTGTATGGTACGCTTCTCTCTCAGCTGGCGACGGATCCCCCGGTGACTCTACGCTTCTCTCTCAGCTGGCGACGGATCCCCCGGTGACTCTCCCCGGACCATCGGCACTCCACGTGCGTCGGGTGAGCGTCAGAACAAACTTTCAGCATATACATATGGGTGGTTGTACTTGAATGCACAGACCTGCGCGTTTTTTTCTATCTTGCTTTTATACCTCTGGACCGAGTTGGCGCATTGCCAAGATTTGCTTCCTCTGGACCGAGTTGGCGCATTGCCAAGATTTGCTTTCCCCTGTGCCTCAATTAATTAATTAATTATCCTCAGAATTCCTTTTATTTATAGAGATTAATAAAAATGCCAATGCCACATCAGGGGTATGTTTTTTTTTTTTTTTTTTTTTCCTTTTTAAACATTAAAAGCGATTTTTTTTTCGTGATTTTGTTGGAGTCTCAGTGTTTTTTTTTTTAATCAGGTCAGCCGCATCAGGATTTCCAGAAGCGCTTTGACTCACAGATGCTGCAAATGTCAGCTCTTCAGAGCTTAATATGCTTAAATAGACTGTCTGTTGATTGCTTGTTGCTTCTAAGTGCTTAAATAAATTGTCACAGCAACATGAATATTTTGTTAAATTGGATTTAAATAGTTTAGCCATATAAAAAATAG
This sequence comes from Maratus speculifer, assembly GCA_964019185.1. Classification (NCBI taxonomy): domain Eukaryota; kingdom Metazoa; phylum Arthropoda; class Arachnida; order Araneae; family Salticidae; genus Maratus; species Maratus speculifer. Next base: position 82,642,972 of record OZ025296.1, read on the forward strand.
TTTGCCATAACTATTATAAGCATATAAGCCATATAAAAATATTTTGGATTCGTTTTAATATGTAGATGACCCCTAAGCGATTTTTATACACATTATTTAAAAGTAGGCTTTATTTCCAATCGTTTGGTACCAGTAATTCCCCTCTACGATAATTTCTTGAAGAGTTAGTAGGGAGAGTTTATTTATTTATTTACTTATTCACGATTGTACGCACGTACCTATACATGCACATAGAATCTGTAGGTGCAAAAGCTCTCAGGTGAGCCCAAACACCTGCAATACGATAGTAAAAATATAGTTTTATCTCTTCAATTCGGTAGCCGCAAAACAGACCAATTAAATAGTCCGCCCTCCCCGAAAGAAATTATAAATAAAAATGGCAAAAACCTGCGGAAGATTTTTTTTCCTGAAATTGATTCTCAAAATTATAACATTATGATCATAATTTAAAAATGGTCGAGCAAAGCTGGGCACACCTTTAAAATGCTTTCGATAGTTTAAATTAGAGCCAAAAATGCTTTAAAAATAAACGCTTCACTAATTTAATTTTTTTTTCTATTAAAAACTAAACTATTTAAACTGACACATAGTTTAACACTAAGCTCTGATCTTTCTTAAACGCGTAAATCGCATCTAGTTTCAGTTTAACAATTCATTTAGCCACAAAAAAATTATATTTAAACATAACATCAAAGCCAAAAAACTACATCTTTTTACAAAGAAACTTCCACTTTAACTGCGTCCTGTGGCCGTCGGATATATAACAGGTTTCTGAAACAGACATAGATGGACACGCCAATTAGTTAGCTATTAGAAAATATAATTTTCATACTTATGGACAAAATTTATATTTTTTGCATTTTTGGGGTCCTCTACTCCACTGTGCGGTTCCGGTTGAGATCAGAGGCTTGCAATTTTTTCCTACATAGTCGACCCAGGTCGAAACTGAAATTAATTATTCTTAGGATGTGTAGGGCAGGCAATATGTTTTTTTAAATATTAATAACGGTAATGAAGTTCTGTCAACGTAATCTTAAGGCGGGTTCTCTTATTCACTACACAACAACACGAAATTTGGCACATTTTCTAACTAATTTTTATCTGTGATGACATAAAATTGACAAGCCTGACTATTAAAGAGATTTGGAATCAAATAGCGTTTCTCATTTTTGATAAATAAATTATTTATTGATATGTAAAAGATTCTTGCCCCATCTTTCGGTTTTTCTCCTTTCCTTGATGTCTTTTATGGAAATTCGATTCAAAGCGCTATCTTTTACAATATTTTCTCAACGATATATTGCCTTTATATATATATATATATATATATATATATATATATATATATATATATATATATATATATATATATTTAAAATAAATAAAAAAATGGATAATGCCATTCGATTACATTGTTTCTGAAAGAGAACATCTGCCAATCTTACGCGTTTCCGAAGAGAAATGAATTCAGAAAGTAGCTCTTTTGGATTTGAGAAAAGCCTTAAGAGCCATTATTTTGAAATTCACGCAAAAAAGTTATGTTTTGTTAGTTGTATTTTTTTGATTGGCTTGATATTTTTTTATGTTGAAGTAAATAATACTTAATAAATAATGTGCAATTTTGAAGCAATGGAAAAATTTCCTTTTCCCTATAGAAAATGTCAAAATTCTAAGGCGTGAATGCCATTTTTCATGAAAAATGAAACGCCAGTATGTTTGGAATGCTACATCTTTGGCAAGCAATAGCATCCCAAAATTCTTTTGGCATAAATTATTAGTATAACACTACCTGCTTATTAAAATTTATTTGTTTCCATGGAGCACTGTTATTTTACATTGTTATGTTGCCACGAAATACAATCAAAATAACGTTTTGCACTTTAAACTGCTTTTTTAGCTCACCGGCTATCATAGCCTGAGAGGTAATGTGCCCGTCCGTTCTGTATGTATGTGCGTTCGTGCGTAACACGATAACTCATGATAAAAATATCGGAGCCACTGGAAATTTTGTATATAGGTATATCCTGATAAGGCGCTTCCCTGATTAGTTTTTGGAATTCATTCGATATGTATAAGAGGGGGAACGGGGGGCTCGTGCCCCTCCCCTTAATGGTATAAATGGGTTTTTCATGCAGAATTAACAATTTTTGTCCAAAATTTAGATATAGGATCATTCTGATTCCGTGGCTGTTCCGTGACTGTTATTATGTGTTCATTGAATAAGTATAAACAGGGGAACGGGGGGCTCATGCCCCTCCCCTTAATTGATATAAGTAGTGTAAAAAGGACAGTTCGATTGAGCAGGTGGTGGGTGGTGGGTGGTGGGTGGAACCACCACCACCTCACAGAGAGAGGTGGAGGTCCTCCACCACCACCTGAAAGAGAAGCTTATCTGATGGAGAGTGTATCATACTATAGTAGGATGATTGGGGAGGGCTTAAAATTGAGGGGGCTTAAATTTTTTTAGGGTTTGAAACTTATGAGTTTATACTGTAGTAGAGGGGTGGATGTTTGGAGTCTGTTAGAGTATGATAGGATTTTTTGAGAGAGAGAGAGAGAGGGGAGGGCTTATTTTTTAGGAGGGGCTTAAAATTGAGGGGGGCTTAATTTTTTTTGGGGGGAGTTTAAATTAGAGTAGAGATTGGAATCAACTTAGAGTAGGAAAGATATTTGAAAATAGGTGAAGGATGTTTTGACACTGTTACAGTATGATGTGATTTTTAGGAAAGGAGGGAGGGCTTAATATTTAGGGGGGCTTATTTTTCTGAAAGGCTTAAATATTTTTTAATGATTGGAATCAACTTAGAGTAGGAAAGATATTTGAACATATCGCAAAATATGTTACAGTATGATGTGATTTTTAGGAAACAGGGGAGGGCTTAATTTTGAGGGGGCTTATTTTTAGGAGGGGCTTAAATGTATTTTTTTTTCTTTAAGATTGGAATCAACTTAGAGTAGGAAGGAAATTTGAACATATCGTAAAATATGTTACAGTAAGATGAGATTTTAGGAAAGGGGGGAGGGCTTAATTTTTAGGGGGGCTTATTTTTAGGAGGAGCTTAAATGTATTTTTTTTTCTTAAAGATTGGAATCAACTTAGAGTAGGAAGAAAATTTGAACATATCGTAAAATATGTTATAGTAAGATGAGATTTTAGGAAAGGGGAGGGCATAATTTTTAGAGGGGCTTAATTTTTAAGGGGCTTAATTTTTTTTTATTTAGGATCTGAAGCTTATAATATCATACTATAGCAAAGGGCTAACCTCCTCATTTTCCAAACTTCGCCCCCCCCCGGAAGATTTTTATTTGGGTGTTGCCCTCTGTTGGATCGAATTTTCGTTGGAAATTAATTTTAAAAAATTGAGTCTGATCAATTAAGCATTGCTCATCACGCTTGTGAGATAATTGAGAATTGCGATAAAGAGGAAGGTGAGTCTGGTCAATTCAACATTAATCACAATTGCCCATCCCGCCTGTGGCCGCAGAACCGATCTTCTTCTTCTTTCGTTGGAAATTAATAATTTTTAAAAATTGAGTTTTCCAAAAGGCTTTAGTGGGAATCGAATAAGTTTTTATTAGAGTAGAAAATTGAATAATAATTTGAACTTTTTTTGAATATTATTATTAGATAAAATTATTTAAAGATTAAATAGGAAGTTAACCTTCTGTAATGACTCTGAATGTCTCATATTACAATCGAATCATCCCTAACTTAAAATAGTATGTTATCAACACGTATTCACTGTCTTGCACAAACATCCGATAACCAAACAATTTTAACAGGAACTAGCAGATATAAGAAAAATATCAACTAAGAATAGATTTCACTTATTTACAAATGATAAGAAAGAGAACTTTGTTTGATGTTTCAACTAAGCTTTTTAAAACGACAATTTAATTTCATTAAACTATTACATATGTTTTTTTGGAGGTTCCCTGTTTTATACAATTTACATTAACGTTAGAGCAACAATGAAAATATTTTTAACTTTACTTTATCTAAACCATTCAAAATATATAAACTACTTTATTATTAATTATTTTTCGATGTACAGTTCTAATAAACGGTTAATTACCATGTATTCATTTTAATAAGTTTGCTGTATTCACATAAAAAGTGTTTTTACAAGTTATTATCTATTAGTCGATAACGACAAATTTAAGCAATATATTACTTTAGTATAGTATTGTTTTATCACTGTGCTGAAAATAAGTGATTCTTTTTCCGTTAATTTTCACATGATAAACACCAGATAACATCGAGCCTTTCTTATCAAATACCATTATATTATCAGATCACTTTGTAAACCAATCCTATTATTTTTTAAAAAACAGTAGCGCCTCCTAGAATTTAACAGATTTTTGTGAATCAGTAGAAATTTATCACACTGTTTATTGTTTTTTTTTTTTTTTTGTCATATGAAGATATTAAGCGCTGTTCTTTAAGTGAGTGCTGTACAAGAAATTTCTTACTTCATGAATATGGAATCGGATTTACCCAGTCAAGAGGTGCAAGTTTCGAATAGTGAAAGATCACCATCCTTTTCTTGTAATCAATGTCAAAAATGCTTCTCTACAAAGATTGTGTTAACCAGACATCAAAGATCCCACTTGGATAAAAAGCCCTTTAAATGTGAAACTTTCATTCAAAGTACTGATTTAAAACGACATAGTGTTACTCATTCCAAGACACCCACTTTATATAAATGTGATCAATGTGCAATGGAATTTTATAGAAAGTATTCGTTAAGAATTCACAAAAGATTTCATAAGACATATAAATGCAATGAATGTTCAATAGAACTCTCTAAAAAATATTTGTTAAAAATTCACAAGAGATCTCATAAGAAGTTTCATGTTTGTGAAAAATGTTCTAACTCGTTTCTATCAAAGTCTGCTTTAACTAAACATAAAAAAAGTCATCGTCAAAAGGAATATAAATGTAAACACTGTGCTGTTATATTTTACTCTGATATCGATTTTTTATTTCACAAAAAAGTTCATTACAGGAATTTCGAATGCAAACACTGTAACAAAACATTTAATGTTGACACCAAGTTTATTCAACATTTGATTAAAATGCATAAGTGAAAAAATGCAAACTTTGTCAAATCATGTGAACTGGTTGATTTTCTGTACAGTTTATAATTTTTTTGTATTTTTATCATTATCGAGAATGATGAATAAATAATGTGTAAATGAAAAAAAGCTTTTGTCTTGTATTTTTGTTATAACAATTTATGAATTTTAATAATTATTTCACGAGATTTACTTAAATTTTAACATTTAGAAAAAAGGTTCTTATCAATTAAAATTAGAGTTCACTTTAATTTATTAATTTTTCATTTTAAAATACTGAATTTGTATTTATATTGAATTAATTTTAAAATACTTTTAATATATTAGAATTATTTACCAAGTTTAATTTGTATTAACAATTGTTATTTACATAATCATGATGGATATTACCTAGTGTTGTCACAAAAATTTTCAAAAAGAACGAAACTGTTAACAATAAGTATTATTCATTACTTAGATTAAAACTTTTACCTAGTGTTGCCACAAAAATTTTCAAAGATAGAGAAAATGATAACATTATTTATCAAAAGCTTACTTAAATTAAAACCTTGTGTTGCTACAAAATTCTTCAAAAATAGTAAAACCACTAACATAATTTATAAACTACCACTTATGTACAAAGACTGTTTTTTTAGATTATTAAAAAATGGTTGACTAAAACTTATAGCATTACTAATTTTTTAATGTTTAACTGTAACCGACGCTGATTTTTTAACATATATTAGGATATGTGTTGTTTTTAAGCATTCAGTTTGCAACTGATTTCCGTTTGAACTTCATCAGCGGCTATCCTTATTTTTTGAAAATGGATTCTGTAGTAAATTTGATAAAAAGACCTCTCGACGAAGTAGTTCCTTCTTCAAAGTATCAATGTTTAGAAGAATGTAATGAACCTATTTATGTGAATGAATTAAACTTGCCGAGATTAGAAGTTCCCAATACATTGAACACTAACAATGAGACAATATCATGTGATTATCCACTGAATGTGAAATCCGAGATTAATACGAATATTTTTAACTTAATTTCCCAAGACGAATATTTTCAAGAACCCGCTACTAGATGTGAAGAGACTGTGTTTCAAGCAATCAACCTTTCCCAAGCAAGTGATGAAAGCCAATCCACCACTCCACGAACTAAAAGGGGCAAATCCTGTAATCGTGTTATATTTCGAGAAGAACTCAGTGATTGTATCTTCTTAATTTTAAAACTGTATAACAGACAATTTTATATACATATTCAAGAGTTTAAACGCAGTGGGCTTACTAATGAAGAAATTGTAACGAAAATTGCAATTTTTATGGATGTTAACAGTTGGTACGAATTTTGCAATAAAATTTTTCCATTTAATTTGAAGTATAAAAGTTCCTCGTTTGTTGCTAATAACATGATATTAGTGTTAAATTTTAATAATTCTATCATGCGAATTAAACATTTAAAGAATTATTCTCACATTGACTTGAACGAGTATCAGTTAGAAAAGTTAAAAATAAAAGCCTTTGATCTGAATAAAGAACTTCTTCAGCATATATATGTAAAGCATTTACCAAACTTAATAAGACAGAAATGTACCGTTAGTAACACATCTTTAGAAAATGAACGCATGTACCAACATAAACTTATAACGTGTATTGAAAATAGTATGTCGAGTATATTGAAGCGCATTTTTGAATGCAATGGATGTATTTTTAAGCACGAATCTGTAATCTTTCATCTCTGTTTGATATTAAATAATCGACAAAAATTTGAACAAATAGGAGAAATGTTATTAACTCTAATAGATTTCGACTTTGTTATTTCCTCGTTTTTAAACGAAGTAGATTGTATTAGTGAAAACTTCTTATCTAATATTAATGTAGAAACCATTCAAAACGAATTGTTTAAAATAATGAAATAAAATGTTTTACTATTCTCTTTAATATGTGTGTTTAATTATTTTCAAAATGTATGTTTATTTCATTTAGCTTTTTCAAAACATTTATAAATTGTTTCAATTTGTATATGTATAAAAAATATATTAACTATCTTAAATAATAATAATAATAATAATAATCTTAATTATTTTAATTCATTCTTTTCAAAAATTAGAAAGTTAAAAAGTTAATAAAAACTTTATACAAAAATTAATATTAATAGAAATTTTTTTCAAATGTTTAAAATATATTTTGAAAATTTTAAAATGTATTACAACTTATCAAAATTGAGTTTACTGATTTATATGAGTATGTATATTATTTTCACTCTATTATATTACTGTAACATTACAACAGATTCATAGTTAATGACATATAAACATTAGGATGTATATAAAAGCAATAGATTAATATACTCTCTTGTTTTATTAAAAATAAAATAACTTCATAAAAATGTTAAAAAAATAAAGTTTATGAAAAGTTTAAAAAATAATTCATTAGATAAAAAAAAAAATCACAAATTAAAAAATATATTTCATAAGTTTACAAAAAAAAAAAGTAACATAAAAAGTTTTATCGAAAAAAAAAGTAACATAAAAAGTTTTAACAAAAAAAAAAAGTAACATAAAAAATTTTAACAAAAAAAAAAAAAAAGTAACATAAAAAGTTTTAACAAAAAAAAGTATTATAAAAAGTGTTATAAAAAGTTTTAACAGAAAAAAAAAACTTTACACAAAAAATAATATCAATAGAATTTTTTTTTCAAATGTTTAAAATATATTTTGCAAAAGTTAAAATGAGTTTTCTGATTTATGTATATTATTTTCACTCTATTATCTTACTGTAACATTGCAATTCATTCACAAACACGTATAAACATTAGGATGTGCATAAAAGCAATGCATTAATTTATTATCTTGTTATTAAAAGATAAAATAGTTTCATAAAAATCTTTTCAAAATTAAAAAAAAGTTTCATAAGTTTACAAAAAATAAAAACTTTATGAAAAAGTTAAAAAATAATTCATAAATTAAAAAAAATATTTCATAAATTAAAAAAATATATTTCATAAATTAAAAAAATATATTTCATAAGTTAAAAAAAAATCATAAGTTAAAAGTTATTTCAAAAGTTCTTTAATAATTAAAAAAAAAAAAACTTTATAGAAAAAATAATATCAATAGAAATTAAATGTTTAAAATTTATTTCACAAAAGTTAAAATGTATTACATCTAATCAAAAATGACTTTACTGATTTATGTGTGTATGTATATTATTTTCACTGTATTATCTTACTGTAACATACATTTATAGTTAAACACATATAGGATGTGTATAACATGTGTACAACATGTGTATAACATAGGATGTGTAGGATGTGTATAACATAGGATGTGTAGGATGTGTATAACATAGGATGTGTAAACACATTAGGATGTGTATAAAAGCAACGCATTAATATACTATCTTGTTTTATTAAAAGATAAAATAACTTCATAAAAATCTTTTCAAAATAAAAAAAAGTTTCATAAGTTTACAAAAAATAAAACTTTGTGAAAAAGTTTAAAAAAATATTTCATAACATTAAAAAAAATATTTCATAAATTAAAAAAAATGTATCTATGTATATTTCACAAGTTTAAAAAAAAAATTAAATGTTTAAAAAATGATTTACAAGTTTAAAAAAAAAAAATTACAACTTATCAAAAAATGAGTTTACCGATTTACTGATTTATGTGTGTATGTTATTTACATCATATTATCTTACTACCAACATTACAGAACGTTCTTAGTTAAACACTTATAAACATCAGCAACTGTATAAAAGCAGTTGATACTTTCCTGTTTTTATTAAAAGTCATACTAACTTTATAAAAATGTTTTCAAATAATAATAAAAAAAGCTGTTAAGTTATTAGATTCTCCTCTTTAATTGCATCTCATTGATAAGTTTTAATCAACCATCCAACCATGCAACTGTTTTCACAATCAACTATTATGTGAGTTAGGATTTCATTGGTAAATTTTAATCAACCAACCAACCAACATTTTACGTAACCAACTATTTATTTTCCCTAGCAATCAGCTATTTATTTACCCTAGTAACCAAAAAGCTTTTATCGACACATGAACAAAATTTTAAGATGCAAGACTCGTCCTTTTTAATCGAAAAAACAATGACTTATATTATTTTTTTTTCTTACTTAAATGAAACATTCGCATGTGCATGGTAAAACTTGGAAAAATTCATTTAATACACAAATTTAAAGAAAACAGACAAAGTCTTCACACTTCTTTTAGTATTGTACTAACATTTTACCAAATATCTTTAGAACTCAACAAGGTTTTAAATAATTATTTTAATAAAAATTGTCATTTGTAAGTAACATTATTGAACTAACTTGGAAAAATTAACTTGGCAAAACAGGTTTTCGCTGTTCCAACTTAGTAATAATCATAAGTTTATATGTTAATTAATCTGTTTGGTTATGTTCCAGCATGGCTTTATAAAATATATCTAAAAAAACCTTTAATATTAATGTCTAAAAATATACAGTTAGTCTTTTATAGATAATTATTTTCACTTCTTTTATTTAAAAACATTTTTAAATAAAATTAATGCAGTTGCCAATTTATCTATGTGTTATGAAATGTGCATGCAAAACTTTTAATTATAATTTTCATATTTTTAGTATTTCAAATTATTGTTTTCAAAGTGTACTAAAATTTGGAAATCTATTTAATTTTCATGCATAATTAAAATAAAATAGTTTAATAATAAAGGCACATTTAACATTCTGTACTCACCATCGCAAAAGCACGTCCGACGCAGTCAAGAATTTGGGAAGAAATGAAAAATTCAAAGTCCTTATCAGAAAATGTTATCAGATAACCATATCAAAATATCTGTGACGTCAAAGAACACGTGTCATCAACTGATCACGTGATGTATACCTAGTGCTTTGTTTTCTAGATTGGTTCTTATAAACATCCATTTATTAAGTAATTTAATCATTCTAATAACTATTAATTAATTAATTAATTAATTAGTTTAATTAATTCTTTGATAAAATGTTTAACAAAACATGATATCACAGATATTAGTTACAATCAGCATTTGTTTTAAACTAGTGAATTTTCATATCCTGTTTTTTAAGATATCTAGCACTAGGTATACATCACGTGATCAGTTGATGACACGTGTTCTTTGACGTCACAGATATTTTGATATGGTTATCTGATAACATTTTCTGATAAGGACTTTGAATTTTTCATTTCTTCCCAAATTCTTGACTGCGTCGGACGTGCTTTTGCGATGGTGAGTACAGAATGTTAAATGTGCCTTTATTATTAAACTATTTTATTTTAATTATGCATGAAAATTAAATAGATTTCCAAATTTTAGTACACTTTGAAAACAATAATTTGAAATACTAAAAATATGAAAATTATAATTAAAAGTTTTGCATGCACATTTCATAACACATAGATAAATTGGCAACTGCATTAATTTTATTTAAAAATGTTTTTAAATAAAAGAAGTGAAAATAATTATCTATAAAAGACTAACTGTATATTTTTAGACATTAATATTAAAGGTTTTTTTAGATATATTTTATAAAGCCATGCTGGAACATAACCAAACAGATTAATTAACATATAAACTTATGATTATTACTAAGTTGGAACAGCGAAAACCTGTTTTGCCAAGTTAATTTTTCCAAGTTAGTTCAATAATGTTACTTACAAATGACAATTTTTATTAAAATAATTATTTAAAACCTTGTTGAGTTCTAAAGATATTTGGTAAAATGTTAGTACAATACTAAAAGAAGTGTGAAGACTTTGTCTGTTTTCTTTAAATTTGTGTATTAAATGAATTTTTCCAAGTTTTACCATGCACATGCGAAGGTTTCATTTAAGTAAGAAAAAAAAATAATATAAGTCATTGTTTTTTCGATTAAAAAGGACGAGTCTTGCATCTTAAAATTTTGTTCATGTGTCGATAAAAGCTTTTTGGTTACTAGGGTAAATAAATAGCTGATTGCTAGGGAAAATAAATAGTTGGTTACGTAAAATGTTGGTTGGTTGGTTGATTAAAATTTACCAATGAAATCCTAACTCACATAATAGTTGATTGTGAAAACAGTTGCATGGTTGGATGGTTGATTAAAACTTATCAATGAGATGCAATTAAAGAGGAGAATCTAATAACTTAACAGCTTTTTTTTATTATTATTTGAAAACATTTTTATAAAGTTAGTATGACTTTTAATAAAAACAGGAAAGTATCAACTGCTTTTATACAGTTGCTGATGTTTATAAGTGTTTAACTAAGAACGTTCTGTAATGTTGGTAGTAAGATAATATGATGTAAATAACATACACACATAAATCAGTAAATCGGTAAACTCATTTTTTGATAAGTTGTAATTTTTTTTTTAAACTTGTAAATCATTTTTTAAACATTTAATTTTTTTTTTAAACTTGTGAAATATACATAGATACATTTTTTTTAATTTATGAAATATTTTTTTTAATGTTATGAAATATTTTTTTAAACTTTTTCACAAAGTTTTATTTTTTGTAAACTTATGAAACTTTTTTTTATTTTGAAAAGATTTTTATGAAGTTATTTTATCTTTTAATAAAACAAGATAGTATATTAATGCGTTGCTTTTATACACATCCTAATGTGTTTACACATCCTATGTTATACACATCCTACACATCCTATGTTATACACATCCTACACATCCTATGTTATACACATGTTGTACACATGTTATACACATCCTATATGTGTTTAACTATAAATGTATGTTACAGTAAGATAATACAGTGAAAATAATATACATACACACATAAATCAGTAAAGTCATTTTTGATTAGATGTAATACATTTTAACTTTTGTGAAATAAATTTTAAACATTTAATTTCTATTGATATTATTTTTTCTATAAAGTTTTTTTTTTTTTTAATTATTAAAGAACTTTTGAAATAACTTTTAACTTATGATTTTTTTTTAACTTATGAAATATATTTTTTTAATTTATGAAATATATTTTTTTAATTTATGAAATATTTTTTTTAATTTATGAATTATTTTTTAACTTTTTCATAAAGTTTTTATTTTTTGTAAACTTATGAATCTTTTTTTTAATTTTGAAAAGATTTTTATGAAACTATTTTATCTTTTAATAACAAGATAATAAATTAATGCATTGCTTTTATGCACATCCTAATGTTTATACGTGTTTGTGAATGAATTGCAATGTTACAGTAAGATAATAGAGTGAAAATAATATACATAAATCAGAAAACTCATTTTAACTTTTGCAAAATATATTTTAAACATTTGAAAAAAAAATTCTATTGATATTATTTTTTGTGTAAAGTTTTTTTTTTCTGTTAAAACTTTTTATAACACTTTTTATAATACTTTTTTTTGTTAAAACTTTTTATGTTACTTTTTTTTTTTTTTGTTAAAATTTTTTATGTTACTTTTTTTTTGTTAAAACTTTTTATGTTACTTTTTTTTTCGATAAAACTTTTTATGTTACTTTTTTTTTTTTTTTTTTGTAAACTTATGAAATATATTTTTTAATTTGTGATTTTTTTTTTTTTATCTAATGAATTATTTTTTAAACTTTTCATAAACTTTATTTTTTTAACATTTTTATGAAGTTATTTTATTTTTAATAAAGCAAGAGAGTATATTATTCTATTGCTTTTATATACATCCTAATGTTTATATGTCATTAACTATGAATCTGTTGTAATGTTACAGTAATATAATAGAGTGAAAATAATATACATACTCATATAAATCAGTAAACTCAATTTTGATAAGTTGTAATACATTTTAAAATTTTCAAAATATATTTTAAACATTTGAAAAAAATTTCTATTAATATTAATTTTTGTATAAAGTTTTTATTAACTTTTTAACTTTCTAATTTTTGAAAAGAATGAATTAAAATAATTATGATTATTATTATTATTATTATTATTTAAGATAGTTAATATATTTTTTATACATATACAAATTGAAACAATTTATAAATGTTTTGAAAAAGCTAAATGAAATAAACATACATTTTGAAAATAATTAAACACACATATTAAAGAGAATAGTAAAACATTTTATTTCATTATTTTAAACAATTCGTTTTGAATGGTTTCTACATTAATATTAGATAAGAAGTTTTCACTAATACAATCTACTTCGTTTAAAAACGAGGAAATAACAAAGTCGAAATCTATTAGAGTTAATAACATTTCTCCTATTTGTTCAAATTTTTGTCGATTATTTAATATCAAACAGAGATGAAAGATTACAGATTCGTGCTTAAAAATACATCCATTGCATTCAAAAATGCGCTTCAATATACTCGACATACTATTTTCAATACACGTTATAAGTTTATGTTGGTACATGCGTTCATTTTCTAAAGATGTGTTACTAACGGTACATTTCTGTCTTATTAAGTTTGGTAAATGCTTTACATATATATGCTGAAGAAGGTCTTTATTCAGATCAAAGGCTTTTATTTTTAACTTTTCTAACTGATACTCGTTCAAGTCAATGTGAGAATAATTCTTTAAATGTTTAATTCGCATGATAGAATTATTAAAATTTAACACTAATATCATGTTATTAGCAACAAACGAGGAACTTTTATACTTCAAATTAAATGGAAAAATTTTATTGCAAAATTCGTACCAACTGTTAACATCCATAAAAATTGCAATTTTCGTTACAATTTCTTCATTAGTAAGCCCACTGCGTTTAAACTCTTGAATATGTATATAAAATTGTCTGTTATACAGTTTTAAAATTAAGAAGATACAATCACTGAGTTCTTCTCGAAATATAACACGATTACAGGATTTGCCCCTTTTAGTTCGTGGAGTGGTGGATTGGCTTTCATCACTTGCTTGGGAAAGGTTGATTGCTTGAAACACAGTCTCTTCACATCTAGTAGCGGGTTCTTGAAAATATTCGTCTTGGGAAATTAAGTTAAAAATATTCGTATTAATCTCGGATTTCACATTCAGTGGATAATCACATGATATTGTCTCATTGTTAGTGTTCAATGTATTGGGAACTTCTAATCTCGGCAAGTTTAATTCATTCACATAAATAGGTTCATTACATTCTTCTAAACATTGATACTTTGAAGAAGGAACTACTTCGTCGAGAGGTCTTTTTATCAAATTTACTACAGAATCCATTTTCAAAAAATAAGGATAGCCGCTGATGAAGTTCAAACGGAAATCAGTTGCAAACTGAATGCTTAAAAACAACACATATCCTAATATATGTTAAAAAATCAGCGTCGGTTACAGTTAAACATTAAAAAATTAGTAATGCTATAAGTTTTAGTCAACCATTTTTTAATAATCTAAAAAAACAGTCTTTGTACATAAGTGGTAGTTTATAAATTATGTTAGTGGTTTTACTATTTTTGAAGAATTTTGTAGCAACACAAGGTTTTAATTTAAGTAAGCTTTTGATAAATAATGTTATCATTTTCTCTATCTTTGAAAATTTTTGTGGCAACACTAGGTAAAAGTTTTAATCTAAGTAATGAATAATACTTATTGTTAACAGTTTCGTTCTTTTTGAAAATTTTTGTGACAACACTAGGTAATATCCATCATGATTATGTAAATAACAATTGTTAATACAAATTAAACTTGGTAAATAATTCTAATATATTAAAAGTATTTTAAAATTAATTCAATATAAATACAAATTCAGTATTTTAAAATGAAAAATTAATAAATTAAAGTGAACTCTAATTTTAATTGATAAGAACCTTTTTTCTAAATGTTAAAATTTAAGTAAATCTCGTGAAATAATTATTAAAATTCATAAATTGTTATAACAAAAATACAAGACAAAAGCTTTTTTTCATTTACACATTATTTATTCATCATTCTCGATAATGATAAAAATACAAAAAAATTATAAACTGTACAGAAAATCAACCAGTTCACATGATTTGACAAAGTTTGCATTTTTTCACTTATGCATTTTAATCAAATGTTGAATAAACTTGGTGTCAACATTAAATGTTTTGTTACAGTGTTTGCATTCGAAATTCCTGTAATGAACTTTTTTGTGAAATAAAAAATCGATATCAGAGTAAAATATAACAGCACAGTGTTTACATTTATATTCCTTTTGACGATGACTTTTTTTATGTTTAGTTAAAGCAGACTTTGATAGAAACGAGTTAGAACATTTTTCACAAACATGAAACTTCTTATGAGATCTCTTGTGAATTTTTAACAAATATTTTTTAGAGAGTTCTATTGAACATTCATTGCATTTATATGTCTTATGAAATCTTTTGTGAATTCTTAACGAATACTTTCTATAAAATTCCATTGCACATTGATCACATTTATATAAAGTGGGTGTCTTGGAATGAGTAACACTATGTCGTTTTAAATCAGTACTTTGAATGAAAGTTTCACATTTAAAGGGCTTTTTATCCAAGTGGGATCTTTGATGTCTGGTTAACACAATCTTTGTAGAGAAGCATTTTTGACATTGATTACAAGAAAAGGATGGTGATCTTTCACTATTCGAAACTTGCACCTCTTGACTGGGTAAATCCGATTCCATATTCATGAAGTAAGAAATTTCTTGTACAGCACTCACTTAAAGAACAGCGCTTAATATCTTCATATGACAAAAAAAAAAAAAACAATAAACAGTGTGATAAATTTCTACTGATTCACAAAAATCTGTTAAATTCTAGGAGGCGCTACTGTTTTTTAAAAAATAATAGGATTGGTTTACAAAGTGATCTGATAATATAATGGTATTTGATAAGAAAGGCTCGATGTTATCTGGTGTTTATCATGTGAAAATTAACGGAAAAAGAATCACTTATTTTCAGCACAGTGATAAAACAATACTATACTAAAGTAATATATTGCTTAAATTTGTCGTTATCGACTAATAGATAATAACTTGTAAAAACACTTTTTATGTGAATACAGCAAACTTATTAAAATGAATACATGGTAATTAACCGTTTATTAGAACTGTACATCGAAAAATAATTAATAATAAAGTAGTTTATATATTTTGAATGGTTTAGATAAAGTAAAGTTAAAAATATTTTCATTGTTGCTCTAACGTTAATGTAAATTGTATAAAACAGGGAACCTCCAAAAAAACATATGTAATAGTTTAATGAAATTAAATTGTCGTTTTAAAAAGCTTAGTTGAAACATCAAACAAAGTTCTCTTTCTTATCATTTGTAAATAAGTGAAATCTATTCTTAGTTGATATTTTTCTTATATCTGCTAGTTCCTGTTAAAATTGTTTGGTTATCGGATGTTTGTGCAAGACAGTGAATACGTGTTGATAACATACTATTTTAAGTTAGGGATGATTCGATTGTAATATGAGACATTCAGAGTCATTACAGAAGGTTAACTTCCTATTTAATCTTTAAATAATTTTATCTAATAATAATATTCAAAAAAAGTTCAAATTATTATTCAATTTTCTACTCTAATAAAAACTTATTCGATTCCCACTAAAGCCTTTTGGAAAACTCAATTTTTAAAAATTATTAATTTCCAACGAAAGAAGAAGAAGATCGGTTCTGCGGCCACAGGCGGGATGGGCAATTGTGATTAATGTTGAATTGACCAGACTCACCTTCCTCTTTATCGCAATTCTCAATTATCTCACAAGCGTGATGAGCAATGCTTAATTGATCAGACTCAATTTTTTAAAATTAATTTCCAACGAAAATTCGATCCAACAGAGGGCAACACCCAAATAAAAATCTTCCGGGGGGGGCGAAGTTTGGAAAATGAGGAGGTTAGCCCTTTGCTATAGTATGATATTATAAGCTTCAGATCCTAAATAAAAAAAAATTAAGCCCCTTAAAAATTAAGCCCCTCTAAAAATTATGCCCTCCCCTTTCCTAAAATCTCATCTTACTATAACATATTTTACGATATGTTCAAATTTTCTTCCTACTCTAAGTTGATTCCAATCTTTAAGAAAAAAAAATACATTTAAGCTCCTCCTAAAAATAAGCCCCCCTAAAAATTAAGCCCTCCCCCCTTTCCTAAAATCTCATCTTACTGTAACATATTTTACGATATGTTCAAATTTCCTTCCTACTCTAAGTTGATTCCAATCTTAAAGAAAAAAAAAATACATTTAAGCCCCTCCTAAAAATAAGCCCCCTCAAAATTAAGCCCTCCCCTGTTTCCTAAAAATCACATCATACTGTAACATATTTTGCGATATGTTCAAATATCTTTCCTACTCTAAGTTGATTCCAATCATTAAAAAATATTTAAGCCTTTCAGAAAAATAAGCCCCCCTAAATATTAAGCCCTCCCTCCTTTCCTAAAAATCACATCATACTGTAACAGTGTCAAAACATCCTTCACCTATTTTCAAATATCTTTCCTACTCTAAGTTGATTCCAATCTCTACTCTAATTTAAACTCCCCCCAAAAAAAATTAAGCCCCCCTCAATTTTAAGCCCCTCCTAAAAAATAAGCCCTCCCCTCTCTCTCTCTCTCTCAAAAAATCCTATCATACTCTAACAGACTCCAAACATCCACCCCTCTACTACAGTATAAACTCATAAGTTTCAAACCCTAAAAAAATTTAAGCCCCCTCAATTTTAAGCCCTCCCCAATCATCCTACTATAGTATGATACACTCTCCATCAGATAAGCTTCTCTTTCAGGTGGTGGTGGAGGACCTCCACCTCTCTCTGTGAGGTGGTGGTGGTTCCACCCACCACCCACCACCCACCACCTGCTCAATCGAACTGTCCTTTTTACACTACTGATATAAACGGGTTTTTCATGCAGAATTAACAGTTTTTGTCCAAAATTTAGATATAGGATCATTCTGATGAGGCGATTCCGTGACTGTTATTATGTGTTCATTGAATAAGTATAAACAGGGGGAACGGGGGGCTCATGCCCCCCTTAATTGATATAAACGGGATTTTCATGCAGAATTAACAGTTTTCGTTCAAAATTTAGATATAGGATCATTCTGATGAGGCGATTCCGTGACTGTTATTAGGTGTTCATTGAATAAATATAAACAAGGGGAACGGGAGGCTCATGCCACCCCCCCCCCCCCGCTTAATTGATATAAACGGGATTTTCATGCAGAATTAACAGTTTTCGTTCAAAATTTAGATATAGGATCATTCTGATGAGGCGAGTCCGTGGCTGTTATCAGGTGTTCATTGAATAAGTATAAACAGGGGGAACGGGGGTTCTAATGCCCCTCCCCTTAATTGATAATAAACGGGTTTTTCATGCAGAATTAACAGTTTTTGTCCAAAATTTAGATATAGGATCATTCTGATGAGGCGATTCCGTGACTGTAGTTATGTGTTCATTGAATAAGTATAAACAGGGGGAACGAGGTGCTCATGCCCCTCCCCTTAATTGATATAAACGGGATTTTCATGCAGAATTAACAATTTTTGTCCAAAATTTAGATATAGGATCATTCTGATTCCGTGGCTGTTCCGTGACTGTTATTATGTGTTCATTGAATAAGTATAAACAGGGGGAACGGGGGGCTCATGCCCCTCCCCTTAATTGATATAAACGGGTTTTTCATGCAGAATTAAGTTTTTGTCCAAAATTTAGATATAGGATCATTCTGATGAGGCGATTCCGTGACTGTTATTATGTGTGCATTGAATAAGTATAAACAGGGGGAACGGGGGGCTCATGCCCCCCTTAATTGATATAAACGGGATTTTCATGCAGAATTAACAGTTTTCGTTCAAAATTTAGATATAGGATCATTCTGATGAGGCGATTCCGTGACTTTTATTAGGTGTTCATTGAATAAGTATAAACAAGGGGAACGGGGGGCTCATGCCACCCCCCCCCTTAATTGATACAAACGGGATTTTCATGCAGAATTAACAGTTTTCGTTCAAAATTTAGATATAGGATCATTTTGATGAGGCGAGTCCGTGGCTGTTATCAGGTGTTCATTGAATAAGTATAAACAGGGGGAACGGGGGTTCTAATGCCCCTCCCCTTAATTGATAATAAACGGGTTTTTCATGCAGAATTAACAGTTTTTGTCCAAAATTTAGATATAGGATCATTCTGATGAGGCGATTCCGTGACTGTTATTATGTGTTCATTGAATAAGTATAAACAGGGGGAACGGGAGGCTCATGCCCCCCCCCCCCTAATTGATATAAAAGGGATTTTCATGCAGAATTAACAGTTTTTGTTCAAAATTTAGATATAGGATCATTCGGATGAGGCGATACCATGGCTGTTATTAGGTGTTCATTGAATAAGTATAAACAGGGGGAACGAGGGGCTCATGCCCCAGTCCTTAATTGATATAAACGGGATTTTCATGCAGAATTAACAGTTTTCGTTCAAAATTTAGATATAGGATCTTTCTGATGAGGCGAGTCCGTGACTGTTATCAGGTGTTCATTGAATAAGTATAAACAGGGGGAACGGGGGTTCTAATGCCCCTCCCCTTAACTTGCATAAATGGATTTTTCAATCAGAATTGTCAGATTTCGTTCAAATCTCTGACTAGTTTAGGAAGTTTAATGGTTAAGTATAAAAGAGGGGAATAACTCCTCTTAAATTATATAAATGCTAAATGGGTTTTTATTAAGAATTATCCGATTTGCTCAGAATTTTGGATATAGATTTTTTAATATGATAAAGCGTTTACTTGATAGTTTAGAAAGTTCAATGATTAAGTATAAAAAAGGAGAAAGGGGAGAGCTGTTTCCCCTTCTTAATTTTTTTTTCGAACGGAATTAACGAAAATACAAGGCTGTAATGTACAATTAGTATTCGTAGCCTGTGAGCTTAATGTCATCAATTTAACTGGGCAATATTTTTTTTTTTTTTTTTTTTTTTTTTTTTTGCTGGTTTAAACAATAATATCTCAAACTTTTTCTAATAAAATATTAAAGTGTACTAAGGACAATCTAAATAATATGATACTGCACCGAAATATCGTTGCTGTTAGCAGATATAATCTGTTAAATATTCAAAAATTTCAAAATCAGCAACTTTTAAATTAGTGTTTTCTCAAAAAAGCGCCATAGTTATATAAAACAAAATATATCACGCAGTACTCGAACATATGCTCAAAACATGGAAAAAAAGAATAGTTAAAAAAAAAAAATGTCAATGACCACATTTTTTTCCCTGTCAGAAAATAAAATTTCCAATTTCGCTTTCGGAAGTGGAAAAAAAAAGGAATATTCCATTTTCACATAGGAAAAAACATAGAAAGTAGAAAGAGAAACAGGATTTTTCATTTTCTGATAGGGAAGAAATGTGATTATCGACAATGTTTGTTTGAAAAATTTATCTTTTTCCCCTAAAAATATCAAGAGAATACTTTTCCATGTTTTAGTACTAATGTTCTACTACTGCATGATGTATTTTGTTTTATTCAACTGTGGCGCTTGTTTGAGAAAAGATTAATTTAAATGTTGCATATTTTGAAAATTTAGCAGATTATATCTGCTAACAGCAACAATATCTCGGTGCAATACTATATTATTTAACTTGTCTTAGTAGTGTACTTTCATATTCTATAAGAAAAAATTTAGGGTACTATTGCTTAAATAAGAAATTAAGTACGGAAAACGGACAAACGCGTTATTTTGGTTGTATTTTGTGGCAACATAACAATGTAAAATAACAATGCTTATAGAAACAAATAATTTTTTATCAGCAGGTACTGTTATACTACCAGTTTATGGCAAAAAAATTTGTGGGATGTTGTTGCTTGCCATAGGTATAGTACACCAAATATAATAGCATTTCACTTTCCATGAAAAATGGCATTCACAACCTTTAATTTTGACATTTTCTATAGGAAAGAGGAATTTTTTTCAGGGCTTCGGAATTGAACATTATTTATTAACTATGATCTACTTCAAAATTAAAAAAAATCAAGCAAATGAAAAAATACAACTATAGCACTTTGTCTGATTTTCAAAATAATGGTTCTTCAGCCCTTGGAGGCGAGTGACAGAGTATATCACATATCAGAATTCCCCATTATTGTCACAGTTTATTTTTATTGTAAAGTTTAGCTTATTTAATCGGTTCGCGATTCAATTACAAAATAAATAAATAAATAAGATAATTAAATTTAAAAATCCGATGGTAAAAGATTAAAAAATAAGCAAAGGGCTCTCGCTGCGGATGAGTTAATAAAATAAAAAGAAGTATTTAGACAAATCTACTTTTTATTATGCAGCTTCAAAAGTTATGATTTTTTAATCCTCCTTTTTTTCTTGTTTTCCAAAGTATGTTATTTTTAAAAATGAATCCTTATTTGAAAGTTGAAACGTAGAGGAATCTAAGTAATCATTAATGTTGCTATTACGTATTTTCTGTCTTGCGAACACATCAGTATTTTAAAATATACTGTAAATTTATTCAATAAATATAAATACAGTATTCTTTAAAGGAGTCTTAATTGTATGTCAAAAAAAAAAAAAAAAAAAAAAAAAAAAAAAAAAAAAATCTGAATTTTTTGTCGAAATTGAATCGAGCCAGATCGGGTCGTGCTGGGCTGGGTATGTTTTTACTGATTTCTGTACGAACTCAAAGCTGGAATTCCAGTCCATGCAGACATCTAGCTTATGGTTTGTAAATGTTTAGTCTTCTACTGTCTGCGAGTGCTAATCACTCTTTAGGGGAGACTTGATACACTTGTGAACACTGATCAGTTTACATAAATATAGCTTTTTCAGGTTAACTGAACAAAAACTTGTGAATATAATAAACAGATATTTTTTTTTTTTTTTACGCATGGTATTTTTTAAAATCACCTTTATAATTCTTCTAACTTTTTTTAGCAGTTTTATGAATTCTAAAAATTGCTCACATGTGTCCCATTAGCAGGGTAGTTGTGAACACACTTGGAGTACATGTAAACCAGTGTAGTCGTAAAAATAACAGATGGTATACGCTCTTAGCAGAGAGTGTACATTCAAGACAGAGGGTATACCCTAAGAGTATATATATATACTGTAGCTTTCTTGAAAAACAGAGGGTATACGATGTTTCTCCAAAAAATCCAAAAGATATACCCCCGTATATCCTCCACAACATCCCTGATGTAAACACAAAGAAAAAATATCCTTTAACATGAGTTTTATTCTGTTATACATTTGTCATAATCATTAATTATATTTTGTGTTAAGTTCATTATAAAGAAAAAAATATGCATAAATTTCTGTAGTTTCTGGATACAAAATTTTAAAATGAAAATAAGTAGATTGGAGAGGGGGGGGAATGAAGTATTAAATGGCTTATTTACTATTACAATTAAATAACAAATAAATAGGTAAATTTGAAAAAAAGTAAAGATTTTAAATTTTATTTCGGGAAGATTTTAGGTAGGGGACATTTAGATAATATTTATCGGAAATCTGCCGCAATACGAAAGATTCTCACCCCTGTATGCCTTATTTACTTCTAAATCAATGATAAAGACTATAACAACGATTAAAAAAAAAATCTCCATTATAAGGCCTCTCCTTTCCTATTTTAACTTGTTTTGCTTTCGAACGAGGGGGAAGGGAGTTCTTACAATGGGGATTTTGTGTTAGTTATGAGTTTAAAAATTTTACTTTCTTAAGATATGGTATCTATCTTTATTCAAAATATTATATGCATAGTTATTTTAGAAATGAAAGTAAGCCATCACTGCAAGTTTGGGTGAAATGAAATAGAAAATTTTGCGAAGTTGTTTAACGTAATACTTTTTGTACTAACAATCCATAAAATATATTATTGTAAACCGGTTAGTATAATATTGCATAATATTGCTACATTTTTAAAAAATATTAAATTTATTTAAATAACAATTGAACGTAAAAGAGCCTGTTGCTCTTTTATGAATTTGTTGGAGAGTGTTATTGTGGAAATTTTAATACAAAATCAAATATAATTTGGCCAAAAGTCGTTTATTTCAGGAAAATCATAGATATTGGAGTTGACATTACTTCTTATTAAGTAAATTGAAAGAAACATGATCGTAGAATGATTATTGGGACACTTATGAACTGTTCATATCTGCATCAACCAGTCTGCTCACAAGTGTCTTACATAACCACTCGAGTTAAAAAGTCAAATCATTAGCATTTCTTAAATTTAGAAGATATTTAACACTTTCCAACAAAGTTGAAAAGTGTTTATGCTTTCGGTTTGTCTGGTCGAATGGCCGTCTGTCCCGCTCTAACTCTCGTAAATACACTCGGACTGCTGTGAAATTTTTGGACATTATTGACGTTTACCCTAGCACAAACCCTATTGAAAATGAAGTTTCTGCCATCATTAGTTTATTTACAGGGACAGTCAAAAGTTTTCCATTACATTAAGGTCTATTGAGAAAAATCGTTTCAAATGAATTTTAAAGATGTACACTCTGTCAAACATTTTCAAATTTATGTGCATCTACGAAGTGCGCTAAAATATATATTTCGTAAAAAATGCAGTGAAAAGAATAATTATTATTCATTTACGGAGTCACACAAAAGAATTCCAAAACATAATAATAAAGGGGGGAATTGTTTGCGGCATATTTTAATTATGCTAAACGATTTCATGTATAATCAAATTGATATACGAAGCTGATAATTAATATGAGTTACTTCACACATAATATGAAGTGCACAGCATTTACAGGGCACACAAAAGATTTCAAATTGTATATTCTATCCTAAGTACTGTATATTATGTATTACGGCTATTAAATGGATGAAATGCATTTTTAATTATGATATGCGCTTTTAAGTTTCACTAAATGTATGTATATTATATGGTGTGTATAAATGCTAATAGTTACACAATTTAGATACACAGGGTTACACAAAAGATCTCGGAAAGGATACCGAATATGAGCGTAATTTACTTAAAGGAGGTTTTTGCATAGGTTATGCCTTTTAACGTTGAACTGCATTTAGTTTACTAAGATATGTTTTATAGAATATAGATAAAATGATATACAGGATCACGCAAAGAACTAGATACATGGTCGCTTTTGAATGATAATATCTGGAAATTTGATTTAAGTAGTTTAAAGAGAATTTTTTTAAAAACTAAACTTTAGCAAATTATTTTCGTGTATTAAATATACTATGCATTTTACAGGGCTGAACAGAAGTATTCAAATATGTTTCCATATATTAGTATGAATTGCTGAAAGGAAAATTTACATCAGTTAGGCGTTTTCTTGCTTAACTAAATTTTCCCATTATATAGTCTATATATCAACCAACAGATCAAATACAGGGCTTTTCAAAAGTATTGGAATACATATTTGACTATGGACAATAATACCTTATTTCCCTGGATAACGAAGTTTTGTTAAAGATTTGAAGAAGGGTTGTAAAGTGTTTCATAATCTATGCTGAACGCATAATTTTTCTTACTTTTTTTTATAAAAAAATATTTATTAGTGTTAATAGTATATGTTAAAACAACAAAATTCCAATAAATGAATAAATAAATAAAGTTATTCGCTTAACAAGTTGGACTGAAATTTTACTTTAGTGATCTATACAAAGTGTTTTAGCTATTGAGGACAAACAAAATGCACTAGAACTTCAAAACATTTTTACCATATGTATTCATATACTGTCATCTCGTTAGTAATTTTTTTCAAATAATAATAATAAAAAAACATAACTAGTGAAAAATTGCAATGTTCACATCTGCCCTAGTCTCCTCTTTATGAAAACAACGTAGTGATTCTATTAATCTTTCTTCTGCTCTTAGTATCGGATCTTTCAGATAATAGTGTCGAATTTCAAATTTAAACTTATTTTCAAGGACACGAGAATACGAAAGACGTAGGGGGAACTGTGGCACATTGATACAGCTTTTTTCTAAAAAAAAATTTCGTGTCTAGAAAGCAGAAATTTCAAGTTATTTTTCTATGTGATGTCAGCAAAACCTGTGTAGTGTGTTGTAGAAAATACTTTTTTCTCTGGAGAATTGATATAAATTTGAGATTTTTCAGGCTGCCGTCCTTTTCTTTAATTAGTTCTACTAGCACTATATGTTGGGTAAGTTCGTACGTCTTCTCTTTGGAAAAATACTATAAAATGTTCTAATATAAAGAAATTAAAGCTATTTCACTTCAATAAAAACTAATATTAGAAATTTTTAGCGAAAAATGGTTGGATTAAGGTGTGCATTGTAAAAAAAATATATACTAGAAAAGGATTTAGGCTGTATCAATGTGCCCCGACAAAGACTGTATCAATATGCCCCATACAGCCATTTTGAATAAAATGAATCTCAAATCCAATATTTCATAATTTATCTAGCAAAAAAAAAAAAAAAAAAAAAAAAAAAATGAGAAACTGAAAAAGAGTAGTTTTAATTGCCAGGGAGAGTATTATTTTCGGTTGAAAACACTAGAACAGATGTATAATACCATTTCAATTGTACAATTCAAATTTACTTTTGATCTACAAAAACAATAAATTACCCATCCCGTTTCATCACACAACTGAATAATTCCAAGGCTTTCTGTATTTAGTTGAGTGCACTAGCATCAGCTTTTGGAGCCGTTGTGAAACTTCCTGTAATGACCCTATGAATGAGCAGTAGAGGGGATGTATCAATGTGCCCCAGTTCCCCCTACACCTTTTACAGGAAATATAAAATATTATTGGATTCTTCGTCATATAAATCATAATTTCAGCAAATTTCATTTATTTATTTATACAACGTACTTCATTAATTAGTTCATCATATTTAATTGTTGCGGGACAAAAATATGAGGATCTTTTTAAGGAAGTATATTTTATTTGACACTAAACTTCTTTTCTGATAAGATTGAAAGTAAATTTGATAAATTAATTATGTGCTTGGAATTTTACAGTTATTTTCATGTAGGAAATTATTTAAAAAAAACGAGATATCACACTTAGAACAATTTTTAAATATTATGCAATTATTTTTGTACTTTTTTCGGTATACTCTGTATAGGGCTCGAGGTCTGATGAGACAAAATATTTCGGGCTCGGATTTGAAATAATCTGGCTCAGACGGTTTATATTTAAGTCGGCCAATTATCTACAGGGGATATAGACACTACGTGGGATATAGACACTAAAGGGGGTGTTCAGTGAACCCAATTTAATTAGAACAATTTAAGTGTTAGTTATTCTGTTTGATAACAGGTGGCAGCACTATGAATTCTGTGCTTTGTTTTAAAGTCAGAATTATGATGTCACAGTTGAGTTGAGAATGGGACTTAAAGGGGTCAAGAGGTGCTCTTGACTCACCTGTTAATTTTTTAATATATTTTTAATTAACTTCGCCCAAAGTTGGCTGGGGTTATTAATTATTATTTGAATTCATCCTTTCATGTCAGATGAAAGAATTAGTTAGAAGATTTTTCATAATAGATTAAATATGAAACCAGAAGTTATAATTTATTGTTCTGCAAGATTTATGTAACGATCTATGTTCTGTAAAGTTTGTGTGAAAATTTGTGTTTGTCAAGTATTACGATGTGTGCTGTGCTAAAGAAAAAAATAAAAAAAAATTACATAAAATCTCAAGCATTTTCACTGGAATATTTTCAACAGAGAAAAAGTGGAGGCACCGGCGAGATTGTGAGTACTTTTATTTTTAATATTCTATGATGCTATAGCATAAGTTTAATTTTGCTAGAGAAGTTAGCAAATATAGGAACAATTAAGTTTATTTAAAGTGATTAAATAAGATAAATATTCTGCATTATTATATTTTGATAATTGTTCTTGGAAAGAATAGAATTGTTCTGAAGAATAACATATTGATTTATTTACTTGTTCTATAGAACATTATGATTTATTTGCTTGAGAATTTGAATATTTGATTACTATAAAGAATTATATTGCATTGAAGAATTTAGAAGATTATTTTTGAATTTATGTACATTTAAGAACAGAACATTCTTCCATTGTTTATATGAAACAGCATTCTTAAGTGATAGAATATTATACAGAAGTTCTATTTTTGAGTTTGATTTGTTCTGTTTTTGATTTAATTTAGTTTAGGTTTTGAATTTTATTTGATGATTATTGTTTTGAAGCAATTATGATTAGTTTTGATTTCAAGGTATATTTTTGATTAGTTTTGATTTTGAAGTATAATTTGATTAGTTTTGTTTTGAAGCTAATTTGATTAAATTTTATTTTGGAAATCATTCTGCTTTAAGTAATTGTATGAAATGGAAGATTATGAAAAAAAGGCAGCTCAAATTAAAATTGAGAGAGGTAGGGTTAAAGGCTCTGTAACTAGATTAGAGAATAGTTTTGAGAATGTGAATACGAAAAATGAAATTTTGATTAGGTTACAGAGATTAGATGATTTACTTAAAGAATTCTTAAGATTAGATTCTAGCTTAAATGATGAAGATTCAGAGTTAGCAGAATTTGAAGAGAGGTATTTTCAGTTAAAAACTAAATACCAAAACAAATTGGATTCTTTGAATTCTACTGAAGTTATTAATGCTATAACGCACAATTCTACTCAAGGTGGTTCTATTAATATTCCTAATCAGTGTAATATTCGACTACCTAAGTTAAACATTCCAGTATTTTCTGGAAAATTTTCTGAATGGACAAATTTTAAAGATATGTTTGTTTCCACTGTTCATTCACAAGCAGGTTTAAGTAATGTTCAGAAATTTCAATATCTTAAAGGATTACTTTCTGAAGAACCAGCTACATTGATTAAACATATTCCTCTTTCTAATGATTCTTATCAAGAAGCGTGGGATAAATTGCTAAACCGATATGACAAAAAGAAACAAATAGTAAATTCTTTGATTAAATTATTTTTAGAACAAAAATCAGTTCTGCATCCAAATAGTATAAATATCAGGAATTTGTTGAACATAAGTGATGAAGTTATTAGGGGTTTAAAAGCTGTTGGGGATGAAGCTACAAGTAGAGACCCATGGCTAATATATTTATTATTCCAAAAACTAGATCCTGAAAGTAGAAGACTGTGGTCTATTGAAAGTGCAGAAAATGAATTTCCCTCTTTACAAGAATTTTTTGATTTCTTAAGTGTAAGATGTTCTTCTTTAGAACTCATCTCTAGCAATGGAAATGATATTAAACATTCCAAAAGCTCAAATTTTGTAGGTTCCAAACATAATTCAAATGACAAATCAAAAGTTTGTTTAAAATGTCAAGGAACACACCCACTGTATAAGTGTATCAAATTTAAATCCATGGATGTTGCTGCTCGAAAAAACTTTATTAAGCGTAATAACTGTTGTTTTCTATGTTTAAACTTGCATAAAATTAAGGAATGTCCAAATTCTCATTTAAAATGTTTTAAGTGTGAAAGTAAGCACAATACACTCTTACATGAAGAAAATAAAAGTAATAATGCTTACTCTGTTAAATTTGAAAATAAAGTAGTTCCCGTTTCATCTGAGAATAAGGATCATCAGTTAAATGAAAATTATGCACATGAGTCAACATCTCATGAATTGCAAATTAATTCTAGTGCTTCTTTTAATGATTCTAAATGTGTTTCTTTTCTACCTACTGCTAAAGTTTTACTATATGATAATGAAAACAAAGCTTACTCTTTTAGAGCTTTGCTGGATTCTGGATCAGAATGTTCGTTTGTCAGTGAAAATGTTATAAGAATTTTAGGATTAAAAAGGAAGAACGACAGAATTCTTTTAAATGGAATTACTGGAGTATCAGCTGGACAAACTCGAGGTTCAGTAACTCTCAAAGTTGGATCAAAGCTTTCAAATGAATCCTTAAAGGTACAGGCATACATTCTGCCTAAAGTGACATCTCAATTACCTGCAGAATTACTTGATACAAAAAACATAGATTATCTTAAGAATATTACCTTAGCAGATGAAGATTTCATGAAACCACAAGAATGTGATATTATTCTAGGATCTGACTGTTTCTTTACTATTTTAAGATATGGTAGAATTGTTAGTACTGAGAATGAGCCAATTGCCCAAAATACTATGTTTGGTTGGGTGGTAGCTGGAAAATTGCAATCTAATTGTAAATATTCTTCTAGTATCAATTCACATTTTCTTAGTGTAAAAAATGAATTAAATGTTGATTTATTATTACAAAAGTTTTGGCAAGCAGAAGAAATAGATATTAAAAATCCTCATTTGTCTGAAGAAGAAAAATTTTGTGAACAACATTTTTGTTCGACTTATAAGATAACTCCAGAAGGTAGATTTCAAGTTAAGTTGCCAGTTTTTAAAGATGTAATAACATTAGGAGATTCTAAATCTATGGCAGTTTCACGATTGTTTGCTATGGAGAAAAAATTTCAGTTTGATAAAAATTTTGAGAATGAATACAGAAAATTTATGAATGAATATGAAGATTTTGGTCACATGACACCTGTTGACAAAGATTCAAGTCCTACAAGCAACAAAGTATACTACCTTCCACATCATTCTGTTATAAAAAGTGATTCTATTTCTACAAAGTTACGGGTGGTGTTTGATGGTACATGCAAACCACCTAATGGTAATTCTTTGAATTCTGTTTTGGCAGTTGGACAAATTCCTCAACCAAATCTCTTCACAGTTCTTATTAGATTTAGAACAAATCCTGTTGCTTTTACCGCTGATATTCAGCAAATGTATAGACAAATTCTGATTGCTCCAGAAGATCAAGATTTACAACGTATTATTTGGCGAGAATCAGCATACTCAGATTTAAAGGAGTATCGTCTGCAAACTGTCACTTATGGAACAGCATCAGCTCCATTTTTAGCAACTCGTTGCTTATTTCAAATTGGAAAGGACATAGAAAACGATGATCCTGTTACAGCTTCAATTATTAAAGATAGTTTCTATATTGATGACTGTATGTCAGGTTCAATCTCAAGTGAAGAAACTATTAGAGTGATTGATAAACTTTCACTGGCTTTAGAAAATAGAGGTTTTCATTTACAGAAATGGAGGTCTAATTCTTCTGATGTATTGACTCATTTATCTTCAAATTCTCTTGAGTCAACAAACTTAGAAATTCATCCTGATGATTGCTCCAAAGCCTTAGGGCTTAGTTGGGATTCTACAAATGATGTTTTCATCTTTAAAGTTAATTTACAATTTGATGATAACATAACTAAAAGAAATTTTCTTTCACAATCAGCTAAATTATTTGATCCATTGGGATTTTTGGCTCCTTGCACTGTTGCGATAAAAATGTTTTACCAGCAATTATGGTTAATGAAGTTAGACTGGGACACTGCTCTTCCTGAAAATTTCCAAGCAAATTGGAAAAAATTCCAACAAGAATTTGAACAAGTTTGTTCTATTCAAATTCCACGATGGATCCAATGTTCCAGTAAAGAAATCATATTGCATGGTTTTTGTGACTCTTCAGAATCAGCATATGCTGCAGTCATCTATGTGGTACAACCTGGTGAAATAAAGTCAAAGGTGACCATATTGGTTGCTAAAAGCAAGGTAGCACCACTTAAATCAGTTTCCATACCACGACTTGAGCTAAATGGTGCTTTATTACTTTCTAGATTATATTCGACACTAGTGACTATTTTGAATACCTTCGTTATTAAGTTTTATGCATGGACAGACTCGCAAGTAGTTCTATCTTGGCTGTCATCTCATCCTAGGTATTGGAAACCTTATGTGGCTAATAGAACTTCCGAAATTTTGGATTCTGTTCCAGCTGACTGTTGGAGGTATGTTCCAGGCAAGGAAAATCCAGCTGACATTGCTTCCAGAGGGTTACCTCCCAAGGATCTTCCTGATTGTTCCCTTTGGTGGGAGGGCCCAAAATGGCTTTCTTTAAGTCAAGAACATTGGCCTGAACAACCTCAAATCAAAACTAATTTAGATACTGTGAATAAAGAGAAGAAAAAATCTAAATTTTGTTTTCCAGTAACTGTAAATAATTCTGTGATAGATATGCTTTTTGAAAAATATTCTTCTTTTACTAAAATTGTTGATGTTTTAGCTTTTTGTATTAGGTTTGTGAAAAATTGTAAGCAGAAAGTTGGCAAAATGAACACCAGTCCTTTGAATAAAGGTAAATTTCTTCCTTTATCAATAACCGAAAGAAGACATTCAGGTAATTTGATTATTTCTTATATTCAGCAGCTATATTTCGGAGATGAAATTAGTTGTATTAGATCAAATAGACCTGTTTCTAAAAAAAGTTCTCTTTTTTCACTTAGTCCTTTTATTGATAGTGATGGTTTGCTTAGGGTGGGAGGTAGGCTGAGAAATTCACCCCTCCAATATAATGCAAAACATCCTGTCATTTTGCCAACTCAGCATAAATTAAGTGTGTTAATTGTTAAATATTTTCATGTTATGCATTTTCATGCTGGGTTAAATTTATTAATGGGCATCATAAGACAGAGTTATTGGATAGTATGTGCCAGGAAGATAATTAAAAATTGTATTTATAAATGTGTTACTTGTTGTAGATATAGAACAGCTTCTTCCAAACAATTAATGGGAGATCTTCCTCTTAACAGAGTTACTCCTAACAGGCCATTTGCTGCATGTGGAATCGATTATGCGGGGCCTATTAATATTTTGAAATATCGAGGTAGAGGAGCTAAAACTACCAAATGTTATATTGCTTTATTCATTTGTTTTGCCACTAAAGCTCTACATTTAGAGTTGGTAAGTGATTTGACTGCTGAGGCATTTATTGCTGCATTAAACAGATTTTGCTCTCGAAGAGGAGCTCCTCAGCATATATATAGTGATAATGCTACAACATTTGTAGGTGCTAAGGGGCAACTTTCAGATTTATATAAATTTATTTGTCATATTGAAAGTAATGAAGAAATTTGTTATTTTTTGTCTCAAAGAAATATTGAGTGGCATATGATTCCTCCAGTAAGTCCACATTTTGGTGGACTATGGGAAGCCGCTGTTCGTTCTGTAAAATTTCATATTAAACGTGTTATTGGTAATACTAATTTAACTTTTGAAGAATTTTATACCTATTTGACTCAAATTGAGGCTATTCTAAACTCTAGACCATTAGTAGCAATTGATAATGATAGCATAGACAGTATCAATATATTGACTCCATCTCATTTTTTAATTGGAGATGTTATTACTTCGCCAGCTGAACCGGTATATGAAGAAAATTTATCCTTACGGTCTCGTTGGCATATTGTACAAAAAATGAAATTATGTTTCTGGAAAAGGTGGAGTATTGACTATTTGAGCTCTTTGCAAAATAGAAAAAAATGGAGAGTACAAACTGAAAATTTTAAAGTAAATGATATTGTAATTTTGAAAGAGGATAATGTTCCTCCTTCTGTTTGGCCATTAGGCAAAATCATTGAAATTCATCCGGGTAAGGATGGTATAGTCAGAGTAGTGACTGTTAAAACCGTTAGGGGTGTCTTTAAAAGACCTATTGTAAAACTTTGTTTACTTCCTTTGCATCAAGAATAACTTCTTGATGGGTGGGAGTATGTTCAGTGAACCCAATTTAATTAGAACAATTTAAGTGTTAGTTATTCTGTTTGATAACAGGTGGCAGCACTATGAATTCTGTGCTTTGTTTTAAAGTCAGAATTATGATGTCACAGTTGAGTTGAGAATGGGACTTAAAGGGGTCAAGAGGTGCTCTTGACTCACCTGTTAATTTTTTAATATATTTTTAATTAACTTCGCCCAAAGTTGGCTGGGGTTATTAATTATTATTTGAATTCATCCTTTCATGTCAGATGAAAGAATTAGTTAGAAGATTTTTCATAATAGATTAAATATGAAACCAGAAGTTATAATTTAT
Organism: Maratus speculifer; assembly: GCA_964019185.1. Classification (NCBI taxonomy): domain Eukaryota; kingdom Metazoa; phylum Arthropoda; class Arachnida; order Araneae; family Salticidae; genus Maratus; species Maratus speculifer. Next base: position 82,675,806 of record OZ025296.1, read on the forward strand.
TGTTCTGCAAGATTTATGTAACGATCTATGTTCTGTAAAGTTTGTGTGAAAATTTGTGTTTGTCAAGTATTACGATGTGTGCTGTGCTAAAGAAAAAAATAAAAAAAAATTACATAAAATCTCAAGCATTTTCACTGGAATATTTTCAACAGGGGGATGTACCCTAAGTGAGGGTCTTTCTAAGGGAACCTGACCCTTATTTACGCAAGGAAAGCCAAGGTTCGAGGAAAATCACGGAAAACTCCGTATGGTTAGGCCGACGGCCGCGATTGGGTTCGAACCCAGCACCTACCGTCTATCAGTTTCGAAGGCAGAATCTCTCGGCCACTGGTGCGGCCTCGGCTCAGACGGACCCATTCAAGGCCATCTTGATTATTGAGATAGCCCTGACCCAGGCTCGGAAAAGTGAGAACGAACTCATCTCTAGTTCATGTGTTCATATATATATATTAATGAGGAGAGATGAGCTCTCCCTGACAAGCAAAATAGCTTTTCAAAAAAAAAAAAAAAACTTTTCTAAAAAAAAAAAAAAAAAACGGTAGTAGGAGTTTTTATTATTAAAATTTTTTCTCCTTACTATATTGCTTTTTATGTGTTAAAAAATCGTCTTGACAGAGCCGCCTATTCTAAAATCTTGCCTTTCTTGCACTGCGTTGTGCCAACGTCTATATTTATCAGAACATTTTAGAATTACGTATCCGAAATTAGGAAAGAAAAAAATCCGATGTATAACGGAACACAAATGATTTTACGTAAGTTCCCTAATAACGCAATTCGTAGTTAGTATCAAGACTATCGTAATCCCAGTTTTTTTCGTTCAAGTGCAACACGCTTTTGGATGACCCGCATTCTAGCAGAAAACAAAGCCCCTGTATCAGTGCTTTAGGGCACAAGAAGACACGCTTGTTTATTTATTTCATTCGCAGGGTGCACGAGTGACCGAGAAACAAATCAGATGGAGTTCAGTGGCGTTCGGTCAAAGAACGCGAGATGTTTGGAAAGTTGCATTACATCTTAGAGCGGATATGGTGGTGTATTCTCGCTTATAGTGTAGCTGCCAAATATGTTATCTACGAGTTTTTCGGACGGAAAACAGGGAGGTTTAGAGGTTTACAAGGAAGAGGTGAGTTGTATATTCTATTTTTAAATTTTTTGCGTGTTAAATTTTGATAGTTGAGTAAAACTCTCCTCAATAATTGAAGACATAAAAAAATATATGTAGTAATTTGAGCGATATAACAATAGCCGCGCTTGTTATATCGCATATTCGGATTTCACTACTTTTTCCTGTACCTGGTAGAATAATTTAAGAATCCAATTTAAGGCATTTTTAAGGTCTTCAGAAGAACATAGTATAACGAATCTACAATAATATAAAATTAAGGAAAAATACGTTCATTAAATGGATTTATTAAATCGGAATTCATAGATTTTTACTTACCCATCATACGTTGTATAAGGTAAATCTTGCTTCGTAATATGTTTAGAATACCTATAATATCAGCTTTATTACTTATAATATTACAATCACTAGTATTTATATCTTCTGAAATCAGTCAATTCTTATAAAATAACAAAATTAAATATATTATGGGCTTATGTGTAGATGTTTTATCTCCTTAGAGTATAACACTTTCCACATTTCTTTTAAAACATTAAAGTTATCCACACAGGGGTGAGGCAGCCGCCTCAGAGCGCACTGTAAAAGGGCGGCATTTGTCTCGCATATTCAGTCGGTCAATCAGTTATTTGGGTAAAATAGTCCGCCAGTGTTCGTGTCCGGGATGGCTCAGTTGGAAGAGCATTGGCGGCTTCAGCCAATACATCACTGATTCGAATCCTGGCCCGGACTGTTTTCACCCACATTGAAAATTTACGTCTCTTATAATTAATTAACCGATTGAAAAATCGTGTCATAAATTAATCTAGTACAATTTAATTTATATATTTTTTTCATTTTTAATTTCGTGTTTCGCGCCATTTTTTTTTTTTTAATATTCAGGAAATAATTCTTGTTAGAATATTTTATCGAACTGTAGTAAAGTTGGTCATCTGCTATATTTGATGATTTTTGTGTTTCTTGTGATTTTTCCATGTATTAATAAAATAAATCAGTTTTTTATGTTTTAGCCCAATGTAGTAAATATTGTCCTTTTTTCAATAAAATTTATTTGGAATACATAAGCTGTTTTTAAATTCTTCTAGTGATTTTTGAATTGTCTACTGTTTCGCGTCGATTTATTTTATTTTTTTCTTAGATTCGTAAATAATTCCGGTTCAAACTTTTTAGCATAATACAACAAATTTTGTCCTCCCCGTTTTTTGAATTTTCGGTAATTCGGATTATAAATGTTTTAGCCCACTAGAGTAAATTTTGCCCTCTGCATTTTTTTTCTTCATTTCACTGCGACTTTTTTACATTCGTATTAGTAGATTCGGTTTCAAACTTTTCACTGATGTTGTAAATTTTGTTTAGCGATTTTCTTTTTTAATTTTTATGGATTTTTGACGCGATTCTTAGCATGTTTTGGTGCACTGTTTTTTTATATATATACATTTGTAAAAAAAATAATTCAGGTTGAAAATTTTTGCCTTTTCGAAGTACATATTTTCCACCGTGATTTTAATTTTTTGAAAATTTTAATGCGATTTTCAATGCAATTTTTATATTTCTTTTGCTTTTGGGATAATTATTTGAGGTTAATAAAATGAAATTCACTCCAAATATTTATCTTAAACCGTCTATTTCCAATGCAGTTTTTAACTTTTAATTTGCTTTCGTGATTTTTTTTCTTTACATTCAGAAACGAATTTCTGTTATGACTTTTGATAGTAACGTTTAGCAAATTGTTGTAAATTTCATCAAAATTTTGTTACAATTTTAAGCGTAATACATTACATTTATTTCTCCGCGATTTTGAATTTTTCGTGGCTTTTAATACAATTTTCAACATGAGATTTTGACAGTGGTAAAAGGAATTTTGTCATTAACTTCAACCGTCAATTTATTTGTGAAAAAATTCCCTTTAGAATAGTTTAAACCGCTGTAATAAATTTTTGTTTTTTCTTCAATTTTTTAATCTTTAGCGACCTTTACTATTTTTTTTTTTTTTTTTTTTTTTAGTTTCGAAGCAGTTTTTCAACATTATTAAAAAAGAATCCGGATTTAATCTTTTAACCTAATGTACAAAAAATTTGCCCTCTTTTCAACTAAATTTATTTGAAATTCGCTTAGCAAACTTCGAATTTCTGTGAATTTTTTATGATCTTTAGTTTTTTTCCCCACGCTTTATGGCGGTTTTTGACTTTACAAAAGAAATTCTTTTTTAATCTTAAATAAATTTTACTATCTGCAATTTTTTTTTAATATTAACGATCTTTTATATACCATTCTTAGTGTTTCCAACCTTTTCCAACCACAAGCTGACTAAACATCCCCAAATTTTGCGGCCGCAATTTACATTTAGAAGGTCAATCCCAGCTTTTTGATTCATAGAATTAAATGTTCGGTTTTGATACAAGAATTCTGGAGCATATTTTGTTTTGCACTTATCCTAAAAATGCCTAAGAATACTTCAAAAGCTTTAAAATTCAAAATTAAATCATCATAAGAAAAGCCAACTGAGATATAATTAATTTAGGGAAATTTTCATCCAAATTCAGTATTGACGAAAACTAGGATTGTTTCTTCCGTAATCAGGTTCTACGCATTTTGGCTTTGTGTCTTTGAATAAAATTAATAGGATTTTAAGACAAGGAATAGGGTAAGCTATCTTTTCCGGAATGACTTTTTAAACAGTGTTTCTTTTATGGCATTCGTCAGGATTATTGTTAAAAGATTTAGCGAATCTCTTATATTGATTTCTACATTGTAATACAGAGTTACAACATGACATTAAAGAGTCAGCAGCAAATACTTCAGGTAGAAAATATTGAGAAAAAGCTCTTTTTCTGGTACGGTTGAACTCTTGAGATATGCTTCGATTCACTGTTATATTTAAATAGTACTAATTGACAATATTTTTTCTTGTTATATAGTTTGGAATAACTGATTTTACAAATTTTGATATTTATATATATATGTGTATATTTTTTAGAGCTAACAAAAAACGATGGAAAACGAGCTATAGTAACAGGTGGAAGTAGAGGTATTGGACTTGAAATAGTGAATAATCTTTTGGAATCTGGATATCATGTGATAATTGGTATATCTTCCTCCTTTTTCAAAAATGGTTTTATTTAAGTGTAGAATAAATATACACACGAAGTATTTAAACTTTTTTAGGTTCCTCAGCCAGCAATGATTCTAGAAAGAGACTTGAACTATCTATAAAGGAAAAAGTTCCAAATTGTTCAGGTAATTATTTTCCTTCACATGATTTACTCTTTGCGAATAACTTCAAATGTATAGTATTTAACTTTAATCCTCCAAACTTAATTGTAATAGTTTTTACATAGGCTAAAAGCATCAGTGTTTGACATGTTAAGTACTGAATATTACTTTGGTCAGAGTTTTCTGATTATTTGAAGTAATTTCTATTTGCTGTTCATTCCTTATAAACCAAGATCTCCAAAACTATTGATTCAAAGTAAATACATAAATATATCTATACTAATAAAACAACAAATCGCGCTGTATGTGCGATGGGCTAGCGAAAATTACGGTCCGTACAAGGCTCACGTGTTTAATGAAAATTGTCCAAATCCTCTCCTAATGCACCTGAAGCTAAGAATCTTAATTTTTTTTTTTAGTTTTCGAGATATTAATTACGAAGCATAATTCATTCTCAGCAAAATATCAATTCTTTGATGCTCGAGGAACGAAAAAGCTTGCACACGCGCACAAACACATTTACGCACCGAAACGAGGTGAGGAACATTTTTCCATCTCTATTTCTTGAGCGTACTGTTTAAGTCCAAATCAACCAAACCGCTTGGTACAGTTGAACTTGAAAAACATATTTCGAAAAATTGCACTATTAGGTCTTAAATGTTATAACCAGGGATGTAGTGGAGGTATTACGGAGGTATACGCCGTATACCTTCTGGATTTTTTAAAGGAACACCGTATACTCTCTGTTTCTCAAAAAAGCTATAGTTTACACACTCTAGGGTATACCCCGTTTCTCAAAAAAGCTATAGTTTACACACTCTAGGGTATACCATCTGCCCTGAGCGTATACCCGCTGCTTAGAGCGTATATCCTCTGTTATTTTTACTACACCCAAGGTTATAACCGATTCGAAAAAATATTGCAATTAACCCTTTTGGAAAAAAAAATGTAAAAAGGATCATTTTATTGAAAAACATTTTTTTTCCTTATGTCAAGGCCCCTCTAGGGCGCAATTTTATAGATATGAACAAACCAGAAAATATTCTCTTAAAGTTGAAATTTTTCTTTTAATCGATGATACAACCAGTTTTTAAAAATATGGATTAGGACACATAGACTCCTTTCAAATACATCACATACAGGCTATTTTTTCTACACTAAAAGTATCTAAATGTACATATTTCGACACAATCTTTTAAAAGCAGGGCCGTAACTATAAACTTGGAGGCCCCGGGGCAAATTGTAACTTTGCCCCGGTTTGCTATTTTTTGCAGTTTTTTTTAATTTTCGCATGCCGCTGTTTAAACGTACTCCTTATGATAACCAAACAAATGACTAAAAAACGTAGAATTGTGCAATCCTAATCGGCAAGCACCTGGCGGGGATGCAATTTTTGCCGATCCCACTGAAGCTAGCATAGTGGAGAAAATACAGACTTCTGATTGGTTGAATATTTTAAAGAGCGTTTTGTTTAGGTTCATTTTTGAGTTTATGTAACTTAATCACAGGGCCGTAGCAAGGTGTTTTGAGGCCCCCCCCCCAAGAAACAAATTTTGCCCCCCCCCCAAAGAAACAAATTTTGCCCCCCCCCACTTTAAACTGAGTTTTTTGAGAAATATTTAAAGTTATATATTGAAGTTTCTATATGAGTTTCAAATTATAATAATGTAATGAACAAATTTAATAGCTAGCATAAGTATTTTAAATCATTATTAAAATTATTATAATTTTCATAACTTTGCGAAAATACGAAATACATATGCATTGCTTAAAGATCAATTAATAACGTTAAAATAAATTTTGTCTAAAACAATTTTACAAATAAGCTAAATGATGCTAAAATTTTATTATAAAGTATAGGAATTAAATAGATTATATAAACACATAATTCCTGCAGTTTGCTATTTAAAGGGCTATTTCAGTTACACGAAAAGACCCATTCGCTAATGCATGGAAGAATGGAATAGACTGTAGAATCCCATGCCTATATATATGTAGGCATGGGATTCTTCCACGGAATTGCGATTTTCCTGCATTTTTTGTCATTTTCCAATTTTTTTATTTTTCATATCTTCAAAGAATTGCCGATAAAACACGACTTTCGCAAAAGATTGTGAAAAAAGCGTGATCTTAATTAAAAAAAATCGCGGAATAAAAAACGATTTTCGTCGAAAAATCTCCCAAAAACGTTATTTTTGGTCAAAATATAGCAAAGAAAACGTTATTATCGTCAAAAGGTAGCAAAAAATGCTATTTTTGTCAAAATACCGCGAAAAAAACGCGATTTTGTCAAAATAACGCTAGAAAAACGCGATTTTCGTGCAAAAAATCTTGAAAAAACACGATTTTCGGCATAAGATCGTAAGAAAAACAAGATTTTTGACAAAAGAGCGCAATAAAAACTACGTTTTCGCCAAAAAAAAAGCGAAAAAAAGAGATTTCCGCTAAAAATTGCCGAGGAAAACACATTTTTCGTCAAAAGATCGCAAGAAAAACGCGGTTTTTGCCAAAAGATCAAGAAAAAAATGCTATCTTCATAAAAAAAAAATCGCGGAATAAAAAAAGGATTTCGTCGAAAGATTCCGAAATAAATGCAGTTTTCGTCAAAAGATCGCGAAAAAACGCTATTTTCGTCAAAAGGTCGCGAAAAAATGCTATTTTACGAAATAAATACGAAAACAGCGAGAGAAACGCGGTTTTCGTCAAAATAACGCCAGAAAAACGCGAGTATCATAAAAAAAATCTCCAGAAAAACGCGATTTTCATCATAAGACAGCGAGGAAAACACTACTTTCGTCAAAAGATCGCAATAAATATATGATTTTCGTCAAAAGGTCGCAAAAAAAATGCTTTTTTTTTATCAAAATACCGCGAGAGAAACGCGGTTTTCGTCTAAATAACGCTAGAAAAGTTCGATTTTCATAAAAAAAAATCACGAGAAAAACGCGATTTTCATCATAAGACCGCAAGAAAAACACTACTTTCGTCAAAAAATCGCAATAAAAATACGATTTTCGTCAAAAGATTGGAAGAAAAACACGATTTTCGTCAAAAGATAGCAATAAAAACACGATTTTCATTAAAAGATCGCGAAAAGATCGCAATTTTCCCCAAAAAGATTGCGAAAAAAATGCGAATTTTCATCAAAAGAATTGCAATTAAAACGTGATTTTCGTCAAAAGATCGCGGAAAAATGCAAATTCCGTCAAACGATTGCAGAAAAATGCAAATCTCGTCAAAGAATCGCAGAAAATTTGTTCCAATAGTAATGTTTTTAACAAACAACTTTTTTTCGCAGCTGAGTGGCAAATTAAAACATTAATTTGCCATGTTTGAATAACTAATGTTTTAGGTGAAAATATGTTAAAATTTAAATTGGACAACTAGATGTGTAAAAAATTGCATCAGAAGTATGAACTTAAAATAGAAACTTTTATTTAATAACTACTTATAATATTTACATAAATGTATTCACTTTGACCATATTTCACACCCAAATAAAAAGTAAATAATATAAAACAGGATTCAAACAAAAATACTGACAATTTTGTTGCGAATAAAGTAACCTTCTTAATTGTCTATACGTGCGCTATTTAAAATAATTTCTCATTTTCCGGTTCACGCGTTTTTTTTTATAACTTTTTGGACAGATAGCATTGTGCAGTTAATGTGAAGAATGACCTATCTCCTAAGAGCATAATATTCAGATGCTTCAAAAGAAAATACCCTTTTGTCGCTAGCAACTCTATACACAAAAACTCATGGCCAAAAAGAGAGGGGGGAAAATCGAGTAAGAAAATAAGGATTTCCAGTTTCTTCATTTTTGAAATCTAAACAAGGTTTTTGATAAAAACAGGGCCCTGTTAAGGATATGGGGGCCCCGGAGTAAACATCATTCTGTAGCCCTCCCCTCCCCCCCCCTTCTAGTTATCTGTAGATTTTTTTGTGAATAATGCAGAAGTGGCAAGTACAAAAAATAAATAAATAAATAAATAAATAAAAATAATAATAATAAAACATATTGTATGCAGGTATAAATTTTGGTACTCGATACGGCTCACATCTATATATTAGAGATACCAAAAATTTGGTCACAACTTTAATTAAGAATATTAATTTGATAATTATAGAAAAAAATATAAATTGGTTGACACAAATATTTCTTTGCAAATTTTTACTTTGCTTACCTACGTACATTACAAGATGTCTAAAAAAAGAAGTCTAAAAATTGGTCATAATTGATTATTTTAACTTACCACGTTAGGAGGAAACATTAATAAAAAATTTCTTTAAAAAGCTATACTATACTATGTTGTTATAATTAGGGCCTGACTAAGTAAGGCCCATGCAGGGCAACTGCATCGGACGTCGGGTCTCCCGATTGAGGGTCCCCCCTCCCCAAGGGCAAAAAGAATTTTTTTGTTATGGCTAATTAATAAAAAAGGCCAAAAGTCACCAAAATTCTTTATTTATCTGTTTAATTTAATCTTTATGTTGTTCTTTTCTCTGCTTTCGAACCTCATGCCCCCCCCCCCTTCTCCCCTCAGTGTAACAGTTACATCACAAGTGTATTTACATTTTAATGGTTCACATTTATCCTTATATTTCCATAACCGAAGAAAAAATGTACTTGGTAGAAATTTACATATACAAACAATTAGTATAAAGTTTAGTTTTAGACACTTCTTTTAATTCAAGAAAAAAATCCAAAAAGTAGAAAGGGGGCCTCCCAGAATTACGTTTACCCCAGGACCCCTCACAATCTAAGTCGGGCCCCTGGGCCCTGGTTGTAATAAAATTTTAATCATTTGTTTTCTAATGATATAGTTCGTTGCGTATGTGAAGGGAATACTAGAAACAGCGAGGAAAAGGGGCACCACACTCCCTTTCTAAATCTTTGAAAACTTATGAATTTTGACCCCTTTTGGCACATTTTAAGCATTTGGCACCCTTTAATGGAAATCCTAATTATTGGGGGGCCCCTTAAAAAGAGGCACGTGGGGGAACTGCCCCGCATGCCCCTGGATAAGAAAATGTGGATTTGAAAAAGTAAAAACATTATTTAAAAGAAGTATTTTCTTAAATTTTCACTACAAATAAACTTCGGTAAAAAGGTCGATAGAATCGATTAGGGCCCCCTGGCTTCGTCGCCCCCCCCCCCCAAATGGGGGGTATGGGGGGCGGTCGCTACGGCCTTGCTTAATCATACGTTTCTGTTTAAAAACCTATTGAAAGATGGATTTTGATAATTTCTTTTTCGATTTCATGTATTTATTAATAGATAAGAAAAAAGATTTTCTGGAATTTTTTAGATGCTTTTTATATTATTCAACCGATCAGAAGTCCATATTTTTTTCCTTATACTAGCTTCGGTGGGATCAGCAAATATGCTGGCGCGACATGACACATTCGACTCGACATTCTGCTGTCTGCTCTTTTGCATGCAAAGCCTATGTAGTATACAGAGCCCTATCAAGCTGAAGTTGGGCCCCCTACCTCCCCATTCCCGGTGACACCTTCAGAAGAAAAGCAGCTTTATTTGATAACTTGACAAAGTTGTTTGGGTGAAAGTTTCAAGTTTACAAAAAAATTTAACTTAACAAGAATAATCAAGAAAATGAATTATCATTTATTTTCTCAAATAAGCATTTATATAATTCACAAGCATCTATGATCCACAGTTTGTATTGCAGAATAAATGAGGACGTCTTTTACAAAACTTGCCTTATCGAAAATCATAAATATTGTGTTTTCTCTAACAGTCAAGTAATCATTTTAAATTATAATTCTGACATTTAGTCCAGGCATTTGGTAAAAAATAAATGCAAGTTTTGGTGTAGTTTTGATTTTTGGCTCCCTTTATGTTTTTGGGGTCGCTGAACACGAATCTGGCATTATCCAACAAAATTTCTCCCCGGAAACACGTTTTTTTGGCAAAAAACGTGGCTTTTTTTCGTTTTTTCTAAATAACTTCAAAATTATGCATTTTACATAAAAGTCATCAATACATAAATTAAAGAGCACAAAATTTCCTACATTTTATGTATTTAAAGTTTTTTTCTCTGATCAACGGTTTAGCCGTGAGAGAGCCGCAAAAATAGGTGTGAAAAGCAAAAAATTCTGAAAAACGTGAATTACAGCACCGTACATCGATGAAACATGAAAAACAACCATTTTACGCAAATTTTCCCACTTAATAATACTAAATATATTATTATTGACTATATTTTATTAACCTGATGGTCATTGTTTCTTTCATAACTAAAAAATAAATAAAAATGAGCATATCTGTGAGCAAAATCTTCATTTGTTATTACAAAATCTCTATAAATAAAAGGAATTCTGAGGATAATTAAATAATTAATTAATTGAGGCACAGAAAAATCGTCTGCTAAGAAAATCTTTTTTCATTTTGAACTTCTATAAATAAAAGGACAGATAGGCTCTCAAACAGTGAATCGTCGAATATAATTGAAGAACAAATGGAAGAACAAATGGAAGAACAAATGGAAGAACAGATGGAAGAACAGAAAGAAGAACAGATGGAAGAACAAATGGAAGACCTCTTCATTAACAATAAAAAAAGATATGCAAACGAAACCCCAGACAAATGGAAGAACAAATGGAAGAACAAATGGAAGAACAAATGGAAGAACAGATGGAAGAACAGAAAGAAGAACAGATGGAAGAACAAATGGAAGACCTCTTCATTAACAATAAAAAAAGATATGCAAACGAAACCCCAGAACACCGAGAGAACTGGCATTCAGATAGTCTTCGGGCTACTGAGGGCGGGCAACCGTCTAGTAATAATAGTAATAATTTCTTAATTTGACTTTTAAATAATGTAAATAAAATAACTAAAACAGGCTTTAACTGATCCCATCTGCACTTTCCCCTTTGACTGAAGGGGTGCAAGTATGAAATAACGTTGGTCCCCCCCCCCCCACACCCCTGCATCCCATGTCCACGTTCAGTGGAATACTAACCCCCCCCCCCCCCCCAACCTTTTCCACCAGTCTTGCCTCTGTTAGAAATATGCGTCGCACAGATCACTAGCTTATCAGGAGGACACATTTCTCTCAGTTCCTATATGCAACTGCTTACTTATAATAGAGTAATTCACTGTTTCAGTCTTCGTGAATATAGTGAACATCTAAAATGATTTTGCGCGATATCGCTGAGTTTTATTTGTGACTTTCCTTTAGAAGAGGGGTCAGTGAAAGTTAGTCGAGGTATTGCAGCGTTAATCAAGGCAAGTACAGAAAGAAAGGATGGAAAGGCAGTTTTCCTAAAGGGGAAAAATCTCAGTAGATGTGCATGTTAATTGTAGAAAAGCATCCGTAAATGAACGGATGATTACTGCTTATCTGAAGAAGATTGAGGAACAAAGTGCTAGCACTTCTCAAATTTTAAGATCATCAACTCCTCAGTTTAATTTTCGAACTAATTGTTGAAGTGAAAACTTCTTTAGCGGCGCTGAGCACTTTTTGTATGGGTAAAAACTTCCTAACTCGCGTCAGGGTCACGTGATGCTGATCGAAAAAGCGTAAGATCGAGGGGAAGAGAGATGAACTAGTATCTCCCACTCTTTCTACCGTGCCTGAGTGTGCTGCTCCGTTTCGGCGGCACAGGGCGCTTGCGCGAATGTCCGTGTGTGTTTTTTTAAGTTATAATTGTATTTAAGTTTAACAACTTATACTGTTAATAGATGGAATAAAACGTTATGAAAGAAAAAGTATGACATTGTGCATTGATTATGCTGCAGTTTCCAACTACTTTTTTTCATTTTTTTTTATTGTATTTAAATAATAACAACATAAATTGATACCAAATGGAATAAAAAAGTTAAGAAAGAAAAAACATGACATTGCACATCAATTATGCTGCCCTTTCCAACCATTTTTTTCAATTCCTTAAATTTTCAATTGTATTTAAAGTTTAACAACTTACATTGTTATCAAATTGAATAAAAAGTTAAGAAAGAAAAGACATGACATTGCTCATCGATTATACTACACTTTTCAACCAATTTTTAAAATTATAATTGTATTTAAAGTTTAACAACATATACTGTTACCAGAAGGAATAAAGTGTTAAGAAAGAAAAATATGACATTGTGCATCAATTATGCTGCACTTTCCAACCACTTTATTCAGTTTTTTTAATTTTTGATTGTATTTAAATAATAACAACATAAATTGATACCAAATGGTATAAAATGTTAAGAAAGAAAAACATGACATTGCACATCGATTATGTGCACTTTTAAACCTTTTTTTTTATATATATATTTTCAATTGTTTTTAAAGTTTAACAACTTATATTGTTATCAAATGGAATAAAATGATAAGAAAGAAAAGACATGATATTGTACATTGATTATGCAGTACTTTCCAACCAATTTTAAAAATTGTAATTGTATTTAAACCTTAACAACTTATACTGTTACCAGAGGGAATAAAATGTTAAGAAAGAAAAAGAATGACATCGCGCATTGATTACATTGCACTTTCCAACCATTTTTCTCTCTTTTTTTTTAAATTTTTGATTGTATTTAAATAGTAACAACATAAATTGATACCAAATGGAATAAAAAGTTAAGAAAGAAAAAACATGACATTGCACATAATTATGCTACATTTCAAAACCATTTTAAAAAATTTTATTTTTTATTGTATTTAAATAATAACAACATAAATTGATACCAAATGGAATAAAAAGTTAAGAAAGAAAAAACATGACATTGCACATCAATTATGCTGCATTTTCCAACCATTTTTTTCAATTCCTTAAATTTTCAATTGTATTTAAAGTTTAACAACTTACATTGTTATCAAATTGAATAAAAAGTTAAGAAAGAAAAGACATGACATTGCTCATCGATTATACTACACTTTTCAACCAATTTTTAAAATTATAATTGTATTTAAAGTTTAACAACATATACTGTTACCAGAAGGAATAAAATGTTAAGAAAGAAAAATATGACATTGTGCATCAATTATGCTGCACTTTCGAACCACTTTTTTCAGTTTTTTAAATTTTTGATTGTATTTAAGTAGTAACAACATAAATTGATACCAAATGGTATAAAAAGTTAAGAAAGAAAAACATGACATTGCACATCGATTATGCTGCACTTTTAAACCTTTTATATATATATATATATATTTTCAATTGTTTTTAAAGTTTAACAACTTATATTGTTATCAAATGGAATAAAATGATAAAGAAAAGACATGATATTGTACATTGATTATGCAGTACTTTCCAACCAATTTTAAAAATTGTAATTGTATTTAAACCTTAACAACTTATACTGTTACCAGAGGGAATAAAATGTTAAGAAAGAAAAAGTATGACATCGCGCATTGATTACATTGCACTTTCCAACCATTTTTCTCTCTTTTTTTTTAAATTTTTGATTGTATTTAAATAGTAACAACATAAATTGATACCAAATGGAATAAAAAGTTAAGAAAGAAAAAACATGACATTGCACATCAATTATGCTACATTTCAAAACCATTTTTAAAAATTTTAATTGTATTTAAAGTTTAACAAAATATACTGTTACCAGATGGAATAAAAAGTTAAGAAAGAAAAATCATGATATTGTGCATCGATTATGCCGCACTTTCCAACCATTTTTTAAAAAATTGTATTTAAAGTTTAACAACTTATATTGTTTGATTACTATTCAATTTGTTGCAAGTTTCAGAAGATACGGTCGTCCAGCAGCAGGAGTAGCTATTTATAAAAGGTTGTTTGATGTAATGGGCATATATTTCCACAATTCATATGAATGTGCATGTGAGGTACACCAGTATGTTTAGTAGTAATGTTTTTGATATCAGTGATATATGTGTTTGTTGTTGCCACGCTGAAAATGAAAAACTAATTGTATTGGTTGCCATTTATATTTCACCGGATAAGTCTTTAAGTGCAAATGAGATTTTTTGTATGAAAATTTATTTATTTGTTCTAAAGAGGCTTCTGCATTACTTCAAGATAGAATTGGAAAGAGATTTGATGATTTGCCGGTGATTTTGAGTAGGGATTTCAACATCAACTTTGTGGATGATGAAAATCTACAATTAATTGAATTTTTAAATAGAAAATTTGATTTAACAATGACCAACCATCGCAATCTTAGCACAGAGAGATAAAAAATTACAATTGATGCAGTCATTACAAGATATTTAAATAGAATTGAATCAAAATTGTTTGCTATATATTTTAGTTACCATAAACCTATAATATCAAATCTAGAATATAATGATAATAATGATGATAATGATGATGGAAGAATTGTTGAAATGGGGATGAAAATTCATAAGTTTTATGGGTATTTATTTCAAAGAATACCAACTGACGATATTTCATATTTCATGCATTTGTAAATTTATGTTTTAAGCAATAGATTGCAATTTTTGTATGTAAAATAATATGCATTGTTTTTCATGTACAATAGCGCATTAAATGAAAATTGTAATATAATTTTTGTAGCAGTAGTTTATAATAATGAATAAAAAACACTTCATTTAAAAGTATTTTCTGCACAATAAAATATGTCCAGACGACTAAAAAAATACACACATAATTGTTCAAGTTTTCACTTCTGTCGGCACTCCCGGAGTGCCTTTTCAATTTTTTTTATATGTAGACTGTGCATTTCGGAAGAGTTCATCGCAACACAAGCGAATGCAATATTGTATACAGTGTGCGACACATGGGATTCAAAAGTACAATTCTGAAAGCAGCAAGAGCTCGTAATGATGATTATGGGCAGGCTATAATTCAGCGCATCGAACCAATGAATGATTTGATCGCAGCAAATGCTCAATACCACATCAAATGTTTTAGATATATTTATGGGAGGAGGCCGAAGGTCCAAGAACAGTAGAAACGTGGTCCATTTGCCGAGGCAATCGACAGAGCAATGCAAAGTATATTACGATAACCTTGAAAATCATGGTGACGAGTGTCAATTCTCCATGGAAGAGCTAATGAAACAGGTTACGGGGAGTTATCAACCTGATATGAGAACTGTAAAGTTTAACCTCATTGAGAGATATGGAGACGACATACTCATCACAAAGAATCAGAAAAAA
This sequence comes from Maratus speculifer, assembly GCA_964019185.1. Classification (NCBI taxonomy): domain Eukaryota; kingdom Metazoa; phylum Arthropoda; class Arachnida; order Araneae; family Salticidae; genus Maratus; species Maratus speculifer. Next base: position 82,691,256 of record OZ025296.1, read on the forward strand.
AAGTCCATTGTGTGTTTCAAGAATATAGGAGGGAAGATACTGACTAAGGCACGCCACACACTAGCGAGACATGCGTCAAAAATCGTGCAACATGTCGCAGTCAAACCGGTTTTTTCTTTGTTATGAGGGTGAAATTGTCGCATGTCTCATGTTTTTTCGCTCAATGTTTCACAGGTGTGTGGCCTCCCTAATGCATGGTATCACCAAAAATGTAAATCTGATCGAGATGAGAGGCTGCGAGTGGTTGAAGCAGCAGCAAAAATTATTTGCGAAGATATCAGATAGAAGATTTGCTTCGGGAAACTGCAACGACATCGCAGTTGTGTGTCAAGACGAAGAGGATGAGCTAGACTTTGAAACCGATCTGGAAATAGATTGCCCACACAATGAATCAGAGGTCCCAATGGTAGGGGACATAATTATACCGCAAGGTATCAAATATTTACTATTAAAAAAACTTTTATTTATAATATTAATAGTTATAAAAACACCCACTAATTCCATTCGTCTATTTTCTATTTTGTAAATGTCGGTGAAAAGCAGGGACCCTCAATAAAAGAAAGCGGAAATAGTACTTTGTTTTTTAAGTAAATGTACTTACTAATGTACATAATTATTTATAATTAAGTAATAATTCATAAAGAGTCGTCGTTTTTATTGTTAGCAACTTCATTGTAAAATATAGTCGATCATAATATCTTCAGTATCATTTAAAGTCAATATTTGCGAAAAATGTTCAGTTTTCATGTTAAATCTAATGTACAGTGCCATATAATTCCTATTTTCCGGATTTTTTTTTATTGTCGCACCACATTTTGAACTTCGAGAACTTTAAGAACTGGAATCCGTGTCAGCTTTTATATGTTAAAGCCTGTGTTAGTTATTACATTACATTATTTAAAAGTCAAATTAAGAAATTATTACTATTATTATTTTATAATAGCAAATGAAGATTTTGATCACAAAAATGCTCATTTTTATTTATTTTTTTTTTTTTTTGTTATGAAAGAAACAATGACCATCAGATTAATAAAATATAGTCAATAATAATATATTTAGTGGGGAAAATTATTAAGTGGGGAAAATTTGCGTAAAATGGTTGTTTTTCATGTTTCATCGACGTACAGTGCTGTAATTCACGTTTTTCAGAATTTTTTGCTTTTCACACCCATTTTTGCGGCTCTCTCGCGGCTAAACCATTGATCAGAGAAAAAAACTTTAAATACATAAAATGTAGGAAATATTGTGCTCTTTACTTTGTGTATTGATGACTTTTATGTAAAATGCATAATTTTGAAATTATTTAGAAAAAACGAAAAAAAGCCACGTTTTTTGCACGTTTTTTACCAAAAAAACGTGTTTCCGGGGAGAAATTTTGTTGGATAATGCCAGATTCGTGTTCAGCGACCCAAAAAACACAAAGGGAGCCAAAAATCAAAACTACACCAAAACTTGCATTTATTTGTCCTTTTTGAGCACGTAATGCCTGGACTAATTGTAAAATCTAAAATCCTCGTTTCTATTAAATCCAACAGACACAATATGTAGTTTGTTTTTGGCATTTTCCCCAAACTTGATCTTCTGGATACGGCAAATTTTGAAAATTATAGGTACTCTCAAAGTGAAAAGGACTTTTACAGAAAAGTACCTAAGTTAAAAGCTTCTAAAAATTTTATTGAGTCATTCAGAATATTTAAGTTTTAAGTTTCATATTTTATAAAACAATATTATTTGAAGAATACTTGATTAAGTGGAAAAAATCAAGCATATAATTTGTGGACCCATGAAATGGGTGGGCTCAGGGTCGAGGCCCCGGAGGCCCGTGCATTAATCAGGCCCTGGGAGTATATCGACGGACACGCAAAAGCATTTACTGTAGTACTTTGATATTTTTTTATTACTAAATTTTAGCTAGGTGCTGGGCATTTTATAGGAAGTTAGATTAGAAACTAAAATCAATAATTTTTTTAACCATTAGTTTGGGGCCCCCTGAGGCTTGGAGGCCTCGGGGCAGTGCCCCGCCGGTAGTTACGGCCCTGTTTAAAAGTATCTCAATATACTAAGTTTACACCCTTTACAAAAATTTCGAAACGTTTGGGCGGTAGAAATGCGAAAATTTGACGAAATTAATAAAAACCAGATTGTTGCATCATGGTTTTGTCTCTATGGGGTGCAAATTTATAGGTACCGACAAACCAAAAAATATATTCTTAAAGCTAAAATCTCTTTATAACCTATGGCAGCGCCGAAACTAGCCTTTTCTGCGCCCGGGGCAAACATGGATTTTGGCGCCCCTCGCCCCGTCTCGCACACTGAAAAGTAAATTGACAAAAATAATTTTACTTACCAATCTAATTAGACATCCTATTTTTATATTTTAAATGTATAAAACCAAATCACATAATTAGCTTTGTCAAACACTGATTCAGTAAAATCTTGAAAACGGTATTGAAAGGAACTGAATTCCATTTTTAATATTTTAAAATGACTTTTTTATGATAAATGAGGTCGATGTCTATATTGCTGTGCATTTGTGCTTTTTGGCTTTTAATTATGGTTTTTTAATTTGAAGATAGCTTTTCTTTTTTTTTTTTTTTTTTTTTTTTTTTGTAATCAGTTTTGAAAGTTAAACTATGCTCATATAAAAAAACTGTACCAAAAATTAAAAAAGTACAAATACATCAGCAATAGATATCAATTTCTCACATCCTATGGGAAAAATAGAATTTAACAATATTAAAATGCCAGCGAGCAATCTGTAAAGAGCGCTCCTACTAGTTTAACATTAGTGTTCGAATTTCTCTGCATGATTAGTGTAAGGTTTTAAAGATCCTACAGTAGTCACGGTTAAAGATTCTGAAGCTAATATTAATCTCCTATGGTGGGGAAGTTAATTTCAAATTTTCTCAAATGGATACATATATATTATAATATAAATGTATATATATATATATATATATATATATATATATATATATATATATATATATATATATATATATATATATATATATATACAGGATAAATGAGGTCTGTCTCTAAACTAGCTAGTTTTTACTTTTTCGATTTTGTTTTTAGATTACTAAAAAACATTTCGAAACCGGTCAGAGATAGATCTCAGCTATCCTATGAAAGAATATATATATATATATATATATTTTAAAGCAAACGGGAAGTTTCAAAATTGCACCCACGTAGGATTAATATCAGCGTTCTCGTTTCTTTAAACGACTATTCTAAGCTCTTAATTCGCAAGCTAATGTTAAAACTATGGGAGAATTTCTGATAATTATCTCGCTTGGATTTTTATACTTTTAAATTACTTTTTTCTTCTCGTGGGATACTTTAGGGTACTTCTTCGGGTTTGGTTCGTTTTTTTTATATTAGGATGCTTCCACTTTTGGAAATCTGGTTGAAACTGTTAGTATCCTTGTACAAAAAATTTGTAAAATCGAAAAAGTAAAAACGCATAACAAAACTATGTAACGTTATTCCATAAAATTGCAGGCAGCATGCTGCCTCCAATTTTATGGAGTAATTTAACTTATGTAGTAGTCCAATTTAAACTGATATAATTGGTGTAATATTAGAAATTAATGTAATCCACAGCAACACATATATTCACGTATCTTTTGTGTTTACACATTAATCCATAGTAATGGGCGATTAAGGGGAAGGGGGTTTTATTGGCCATGACGCTCTGTACAAGATTTTTTACTATACCTCTAGAAATGCTTATAATTTTTTTTAAAAGAAGGAAAAGAAAAAAGAAAGGTTTTACAAAAAAAAAATTTCCATTTTTGCGCCAATCCCCTTCCATTTGTTTTTATTGTCCTGGGCACCTGTTCTCGTCCATGGGAAGACAAAAATAAAGAAAACAAAAGAAACAACCTTCATGGATTATTTCATCTAATAGAAAAGTTGGACTGAGAAGTTGAAGGTGCTTGGTAATTACCCGTACTTAGGGATTACAATCCCGGGATCCCGCATCCCGGGATTCCGGGATCCCGGTGTATTTTTAATCCCGAAAATCCCGGGATTTGTCAGAAGAAAATCCCGGGATTTACGGGATTGTCCGGTTTTTTTACTAGCATAATATTCAGCTGAAATTAAAAAAGATATTTATAAAATTTCGCTTTTGATTGGGAAAAAATCAATTTTCTTGAAGTTTATGCATGATTGAAAAATAATATATACCTTAAATATTTTTACATATATTTCTAAGCGATTAATCTCCTCAGTCCTGATGTCGCCTGGAGGCGACACTAAAAATCACCCTTTAAATTAATTTAATTTCTTCTAGAATTGTTAAAATTACATTTAGACATTTTTAATAGCTGTGTGCATGTTAGAAGCATCGATATACAAACTAAAGTATCTTTGGATATGTTTTATAATAATTTTAAACTGGTTTTTGTAGTGCCACGTAAAATTTATTTCAGGACTGAGGAGGTTAAATATTTTACAGTGGAAATCTTTTGAATTCCAAATAGATGTAACATACACAGTCATTAGGCAGAAAAAATGAATTCCTTTGTTTATTTCGATTTCACTGCGTATGTAGAAATTTTATTCACTTCGTAGGTCATTTTTGAATTAGATTTTACTGATAAGCGTCGCATTTGTGTATGATTGCCATTATGTTCTAACTTCTTAGCTTTTCGTGCATTCGTATTTACTTTGCTTTAAAGATGTCAAATGAAAAGGATTCCGTAGCTCATCGGAAAGACAATGATACATCTTCAGTATGGCATTACTGTTATATGGCAGTATGGTACGTCATTTTGACGTACCATTACTATGGTACGTCAAAAGATGGAAAAGGCGCTAAATGTAAAAGTGAAGCGCAGTGCTTGAAACATTAGGTGGATCGACTAATTTATACGACACTAAATTTTAAAAAGAATTTATTGCATCCACTTTTCCTTCCAAACGGAAGATAAATTGCCTTCTAAAAGTTGAAAATAGAAGACTGATAATGATTTGCCAAAATCTGCAGAATCAGTTAGAAATCGTGTAGTGAATTACAGTTTCATAATAAAGGTGTTAATTGCGAGAAATGTACAATTTTTTTAAACTTCGGGGAAAAATAGTTTGACTTTTGACGAATGAACATCTATTGCAAATAAATGATTTATGAATACTAATGTTCATTCAAGAAGTATAAATTTAAACAAATTCTGTAATTTAGGGCTTATGCGCATACATGGATCTTTCACTGAAAAAAAGTGTATAGAAATGCTGACAATGTGCGTCTAAAACAGTATGACATTTCAATCAAAAAAGACGTTGTTGCAATCGTAACTGATGGACCAAATGTAATGCTGAAACTCGGAAAAGAAATTGAAGCTGATCAACAGCTTTGTTTCGCTCATGGTATTCAATTAGCAGTTTGTGATGATTTATATTGTAACCAACGAAATACAGAACCATAAACTTCCTCCTGTAAAACAGTAGCTGAAACTTGCTGCGGAAGTTAAAATTTAGTCTTAGAAGAAAATGATAAATATGAAGATATTGAATCTTCCGAAAGTTTAGAATTGGGTTTTGTTTTAATTTTTGAAGACGAAAACGGTTTTTCACACTCTGATGAGTATATCAATGAACTTATCAAAAAAGTTCGAAAATTAGTAATTAATTTTAAACGATTTGCAACAAGGAATGAAATTCTTCAAAAGTATATTAAATCTGAAAAAGAGAAAGAACTTCCCCTTCTTTTAAATTGCAAGACTAGATAGAATAGCCAAGTAACTGTACTTGAACAATTTTATTTCTTGAAAAATAGCATACAGAAAGCGTTAATTGATTTAAGGCATAAGATCTGAATTGACGATTCCGATGAATGAACAATGCTTTGAGGTCTGTAGCTACAGTGGCTGTTACCTCGAATGATCCATAATACACAGAAACTAATACAGAACACTTTATTATTACAGGAAATACAGTACATACATTTTTAGTACACATCACAGGGACAACACAGACATCCATGCCGCTAGCTGGATTCGAACCAGGGTCCAGCGGTGTGGGAGGAGCTGACGCTACCGACCACGCCACTGGATCGGCCCGATTCCGATTTTCTACTTATAAACAAAATTGTTGAAGTTCTCAAACCGATACAGATCACAGTACAGTAGAAGTAATCTGTCGCAAGGATTCTAATTTGCTAACCGCAGACACAGCCTTAAAAATTATTTTAATCGAATTGTTCGAGAAAAAATCAAAATTTGCTTGCAAAATGGCAGACGTGCTAAAATTTTGCATTAGAGCGACGACGTATGGAATTATCGCGTGTTTCAAATTATTTGTATAATCCTAAACGAAATGACCTGAGTGAAAACTAGCAGTATGTTTCCGATTCCTAAAAAAACTGTTATTAAGAAGCAAGTGAAACAATAATTGGAAGAGTAAACAGTGTTGACAATGGTAATTTTGAAGATACAGAAATAACGCATATTGAGCCCACTGCGAAACGGCAAACGGATTACCGAACATATAAGGAAAAATTGTAACAAGAAATAGAAAAAAAAAAAAAACATGCAATCTGCCGAACCTGAAATACAAAAACAAAAGGATTTATCCATACAAATTTGAAATGAAATGCCTCTTTTTCAAAATGGAGGAGTACGCGATCATCATTTAAAATTAGCTTATCAGTATTTGCTGACAATTCCCCCCGCGAGTGTAGAAGCAGAACGAGCTTTTTTAGCAGCAGAATTTATTGCCAATAAAATTAGAAGTCGACTTGGATATGATACTTTAAAAGTTTAGTTATTTCTTAGATCATATTTTCAAAGGAAAACCGTTTAGTTAAGAAACACTAAACTATTCAAACTAATCTTCTTTTTATCTTGGCATGTTATAATTTTTTATGTTATGCAACATTTTCAAATTTAAACAACTATCACTAATTATAAATTTAAATAATACATTTAGTTATTTTTTTATTGATTTATGTGAGTATGTGTTAAGTACTTTTATTTCAAGAAAAAAAAAAGCATTCTGTAGGGGAAAATCTTGTGTTTTCGATATCCTAAATTTGTAATCTTTAGTTATTTGGTTATGAGAATAATTCAAAATTTAATTAGTAATATTGAATTATTAATTGTCTTTTCATGTTGTAAATATTTACCCATTCAAAGACTTTTGTAGCATCAAATGAAAGAAATTATTCGGAAGATAAAATATAGACTTTTTTTGTTACATTGTTAAACATCAACAACTATTTTGTTGTAATTTCCAATTCTTATAACTTATTCTGTATTTTTTTTATTATTAAAGTAATAAATTTTGAACTTTGTATATTTTCATAAACTAGGCTGTATTTTTACTTTAATTATTTTTTTCAATATTGTGAAATTTAGCTATTGTGAGAATTGATAATATTGGAGAAATTTTTCGTAATCCCGGGATTATCCCGGGATTGAATCTAAACAATCCCGAAATCCCGGGATCGGAAATTAGTCTCGGGATTGTAATCCCTACCCGTACTCGACACTGTCCAATAATAGATTGACCTTGAAATGAAATACGGTGGTGATTTTCCTATACAGGAAGAGAGTCATGATACATTTGGAATAAAAGAAAAAAAAAACAGCCTAAAAAGAACAGTTCTCTTTTTCTTATTCATTTGCAATTTAGTTTTGTAGATAATTTTTGTTTTTGAATTTTTTTTATCTATTTTCAAATTTTAATGCATTTGGTTCAGGTTTCCTTTAAAATTTCCGACTGCTAAAAAAAAAAAAAAAAAAAAAAAAATCCGTACATATGTACATGTTTTATATCAAACCAAATCATAATTTGGCTCCTCCTTCACCTTCTGTTCTGGTGGCGCCCGGGGCACGTTTCCCGTCCCCCCCCCCCCCTAGTTTCGGCCCTGCGCTATGGAGCAATCCGTTTAAATAATAAGAGATTTAACTCTTTCAAATACACTGGCAAACGCAAATAGTTTCATGGAGACTTATTTTTTTTTTCTACATTAAAAGTATCTAACTGTCCATATTTTACAACAATCTTTTTAGAGCATTCCAATAACTCAGGTTTACGACATTTACAAAAATTTTGAAATGTTTGAATAAATATTTTTTTTTTTTTTTTTTTTTTTTTTTTTTTTTTTTTTTTGAAAATAAAATGTGTGAAAATTTCTATGAAATCAGTGAAAAACGGAGTGTTTTGTCGCAGTGTCATTCGCTTTCGGTACACATAAACCCCAAAAATCAAATTATGCTGAAAATAAAATATCATACAGCATATGCTTTCAATTCAGTATCTTTCGTGATTTTTCTATTTATAAATTCTGACAAAATGGACTTAAAGAAGATATACAGTGCCAGATAAAAAAAAAAAAAAAAAAAAAAAAAAAAAAAAAAAAACCTTGACACTTGAGATTTCAGACGTTTTGTTAAATATCTAGAGATATACAGTCCCTGGCCAAATTATTAGACGCACTCATATTTTCTTGTGTCGAATCATATTACATGTTTCATAGAGATATTACTATGCCAATAGTTACAATTGATTATATACATCATCCGTAGGATTATAATAAATTAAAAGCATGCCAATGACTTTAAAATTATTTATTTTTGTAAATTAAATTAACAATTGCTAAAATTGTAAAACTTAAAACATGAAATTTAAAAAAATGTCAATATTTTTTGGAGTCTCCTTTGGCGGCAATCAGTGCCTCTATTCTTCATGGCATGCTGTTAGTATAAAATTGAAATGTTTCTTGCATCTTTGAGTGATGTTTCCAGACAAGGATAAGTTTTTCTATGAGCTGTGTTTTGCTCGTTATGAGCTCTTTTTCCAGTTTTTTCTTCATTAGCTCCCAAACATTTTCAATGGTATTCATGTCTGATGAATTACCGGGAGCAGTTCAATACAGGGATGTTTTTTTTTTATTATTATTGAAAGTAGATCTTGACGAATTGTGCTATGTAACAAAAAACTTTACCTTGCAAAAATACAAATGGTTCTTCATTTGGAAACCATCATTTTAGCTTTAGAATAAACCGATTTTGAAAACCTCTTTATATTGGTCTGGAGAATTGACTAAGAAGTCATAACAAACAAAACCCATCTCATAGAAAATCTTATCCATATCTGGAATCGTCACCCACGCATACAAGAAACTCTTCAATTTTGTAATAAAAGCTTGTCGCGAAGCATAGAGGCACTGATAGCCGCCAAAAGAGGCTCCAAAAAATATTGACATTTTTTTGAGCTTCAAGTTATAAATTTTGCAATTTCAACCATTTTTAATTTAATTTGTAAAAAGAAAGTGTTTTAAAGTCATAGGCATGTTTTTTATTTATTATAATCCTACAAATGATGTACATAATTAATTGCAGTTATTCACACAGTAATATTTCTATGAAGCTAGTAATATGATTCGGCACAAGGAAAAGGGAGTGCGTCTAATAATTTGGCCAGGGACTGTACATGAACAATTATTTTGAAACTCTAGGTGTGTAAACAAAATAGTACAGGTCATACATTTTCGCGAAGATTTATTCCCGAAAACCCAAGGGGACCGTCAAGAAATTGAAAAAGAACGAAAATCTTTTGGATAAACCCTGTAGAAATTAATGTAGCAAAAGTGCTCAAAATGCAGATTATGATTAAGTGGCTTATCGTAAAAAATTGTGTTAATTTTTATAAGGTATACGTGTATACTCCGATAAAAATTAAGGATTTTATAAAAACGGTCCTAAAATTTGCCAATTTTTTTACTTATAATTTGCAGAGTTCTTCAGAAAAAACGATGTTCTTTTCAGAAAATATGACAAACAGCATTGTACATAATACCCTGTAATTAGAATTACAAAATAATGAAAATTGTATGAAAAGTGAGCAGGTTTACTAAATAATGTTTCACTGCGCATGTGTGAACGAAATCAAAATATAATTTGCATAATGTGCTAGGTTAGTGTATAGAGCAACTTTTGTGAAAGTCTCAAAAACATAGATTGAAAATTCTAAAAATTATCATCGATAGAATGAGCTCAAAATCCCATGTTCCCAAAAGGGAGCAAATGATGAGGTACAAATATACACTCCTGGACAAAATTATAAACTCAGAAAATTTTTAATTTTTTAAAATCGTAATATAAACTTAGCTTTCAATTAATAAAATAAAGATGAACATGTATAATAATACAGTAAAACCCCGATAATTCGGATTAATTGGGACCGGATCCAATCCGGATTATCCGGAGAATTAAAAAAAAATGAAATAAAATATAACATACTAACAGAAAATCACCTTTATGTTAAACTTATTGGCTATTTGCAGACTGTAATAATGTTTAATTTGCTTAATTATTCCGAAAACATGTCAGAAAAAATTTTTTTATTTAGAATACGACGATGAAACAAGTTAATGTTATGGAAATTAGCCAATCGCTTCTCAAACTTGAAAAAAAAAAAAAAAAAAAAAAAAAAAAAGACCAAACTGATCCGAATTATCCGGATTATTGGGGTCCGAATTAGCGGGGTTCTACTGTACATTTAAATTTAATGTAACACATAAATAAAATTGAGCAAATAATTTAAATAAGAAAATACATTACTTAAAATTAATAACATTATGTGAGACTTGGACAAAATTATAAACTCAAAGTTATGAATTTCTATATCCTGGCATATTTGATATAAATAAATTCATTTTGTGATAATAAACTAATAAATGGAGTCATTATGAATCAATACATTTCAATACGTCAATACATATTTTAATTTTTCTCATAAAATAACATTATATGAGACCTGGACAAGATTATAAACTCAAAGTTATGAATTTCTATACTCTGATATTTTTTATATCAATAAATGTATTTTGTGATAATAAACTAATAAATGGAGTTATTAGGGATGAACGTATTTCAATACATCAATGCATTTTTAGAATTAAAAAAAAAAAAAAAAAAAATGAGTAATATAAATATACTACATGTGTAAACTGAAAACATAAAATTATAGAATTTAAGAAGTGGCTGTCCTTTTGAATCCTGGTCCAATGTATTAATGCATACATTCAAAAATGTGTTGAACCACCATTTCTTCTGAATGACTAAGAATATATGACTTGGCATAGATTGAACAAGTTTTTCCAACTGCTCCATAGACAACTGGTTCTAGTTTGAAAGTATTGCCCTCTTTAAATCATTTGTGTTTTGATATTGACATCCATCGCGATAGACAATTCGAACCATTACACCCCAATAGTTTTTCAATGGGGTTTAGATCAGGGCTGCTGGCTGGTCAGTTCAAGACATTTACATGCCAACTCTGCAGCCACTCTTTTGTACTTTTTGCAGAATTTATTGCTACATTATCTTGATGAAATACCCAGTTAACTCCAGCAAACAACTGTCCATATGGCAAAAGATTATCTTCCAAGCATTAACTGGTAGTCCTCTGCTTTTTGTTTTCCATTAAGAAAAGTCAGAACAATTTTACCATTCTGAGAAAAACCAGCCCACACCTTCCACCAAAGTTTGGACCAAAGATATGCCCTTCTTCATGTTTGATATTGCGCCAGCAGTATCATATGCCATCTGGGCCGTCTAAATTAAACTTCCTTTGATCTGACCAGATGACTTTGCTCCACCCTGTTGCCCGTGACATGTGCTGTTGTGCAAAATGAAGTCTGGCTTTCATGTGATGGGGCTGAAGTTTTGGCTTGGCTTTTTCTTTTTCTTTTATTTCATATTGGGCGCTTGTTAAAGAATTCGTCTGACAGTTCGAGGGCTTACATTTAAAGCTTTAAAGTATTTACAATTCGACTAGGAAAAAGCTCCAGTACTAGGTGCTGCTTGTAAGATTGATCTTCGATTTCTTTCTGTTATCTTTTGACGTCGACCATTCCATTTTTTTAATACACTGATGGATTTTTTAAAATGTTTTTTTACTGCTCCGTGTGAACATTTAATTCGCAAAGAATTTGGCGTTGCGTTTTTCCTGAAGCTCTGAATGCCAAAATTTTACCAACTTGTACCCCTGCGAAAATCTTTCCTCGAGGTATTAGAAAAATTGTTGATTTTCACTTTCTAAGAATAACATGTAATGACACACGATAAACAAGATGCATTAAAAGAGAACAAAATTATTCAAACAGAAATTCAAAAGCAGATGATAAATGATTTTTAATAAAATCATTCAGAGAATTGAATTTGTTTACATTAATACCAATGTGAAAAATAATTTCACTGAATTAGTTTCTTATCACAAAACGCATTTTTTATTTATATAAAAATACCAGAGTATCGAAATTCATAAATTTGAGTTTATAATTTTGTCCAGGTCTCACATAATGTTATTTTATGAGAAAAATTAAAACAGGTATTGATATATTGAAATGTATTGATCCATAATGACTCCATTTATTAGTTTATTATCATAAAATGCATTTATTTATATCAAATGGGCCAGAATATAGAAATTCATAACTTTGAGTTTATAATTTTGTCCAGGTTTCACATAATGTTATTTTTTTAAAGTTATGTATTTTTTTTTTATTTAAATTACTTACTCCATTTTATTTATGAGTTATGTTAAATTTAGAAGTCTTATTATATATATTCATCATTATTTTATTAATGTAAAGCTAAACTTATTTATATTATGATGTAAACAAATTAAAAAATTTCTGAGTTTGTAATTTTGTACAGGAGTGTAGTAGTACGGGTAATATTGTGTATGCTACATTGACATTAATCAATGGAATATGGATACAGCCCCTTATCTTCTTGCTTCATTTTGGGAATAACGGATTTTGAGCTTATTCTACCAACGATAATTTTCAAAAGATGTTTTTCAGACTATCACAAAACTTGCTCTATACATTTAGATAAAACATTTTGCAAATTATATTTTGATTACGTTCACACATGTGCAATGAAACATTTAGTAAATCTGCTCATTTTTATGCATTTTTATTATTTTTTAATTCTGATTAAAGAACATTATGCACAATATTGTTTGTCATATTTTCTGAAAAGAACATTGTTTTTTATTGAGAACTCTGCAAATTATAAGTAAAAATCTTGGCAAAATTTGGGATCGTATTTAAAAAACTCGTATTTCTCTACGAGTATACATGCTATCCTCATAAAAATGAATGCAGTTTATTACAATAGTCCATTTAATCATAATCTGCAGTTTGAACACTTAAGCTTCATTAATTTTTACAGGGTTATCCAAAAAATCCTTGTTCTTTTTCAATTTGTTGAAGGCCCCCTATGGGATTTCTAGAAAAAAAAAAATTGCGAAATGTATGACTTTTTCTCTTTTGTTTATGCACCTGGAGTATCAGAATAATTCCTCATGTATATTTTTTAGATATTTAACAAAGCGTCTAAAATCGCAAGTTTCAAGATTTTTTTTACCTGCATTGTAAGATCATCAAATTTTAGCTTCTATTAAAGATCCTTTGGAAACCAAGTAACACATTTGAAAACTGAATAATATCATGGGTCCATTCAACGCAGGTCAGGTCAACTAGAATATATATAAATTAAGTAATCAGCAGTTACATGGGTTGAAGATTTCCATCCTTAAAGATGAAAGTAATTGATTATAACAGCTGTAACACAATTTTATGAAATCAATGTTAAGGCAAACTTGTGCTTTCAAATCAAGATTTTCTTTATGAATACCCTTTTAGGCGCAGCAATCATGCATAAATTTCTTCTCACATCAAGGATATGTTTAAGAAAATTTCAGGTCCTTTAAAGGAACCTTTACAAAATAATTTATCTTAAAACAGGACTCTTCACAAAAATTTTTATCCACAAACAGGATCCTTCACAAAACATTTTATCCCAAAACAGGACCCTTCACAAAATTATTTGTCTCTTAAATACACCTTTCACATAATTTTTTCACCTTCAAATTGAACTTTTAACAAATTTAACATTTAATAATAAAATCTGGCTTGTAAATAAGCAGTTGAACTCACCAAAGAGCATATTACTTAGCTTTTTGTACATGAAAAATAGAATCTGAAGACATCGATAATCTAAAATTCACAAAATTCTGATTAGAATTTTCGCAAATATAAGAAAAAAATTCAATTTCACAAAAACAGGACCCCAGCACATCTATTTCTCAATAAGCATATTTTCTCGAATTTTGAGTATTATAGCTACATTTTTTGCCAGGATATTTTTTCAAGTAAAAAAATAAATTTGTAAATAAAACTAATGGTTATTTTCTTTCTTCTTTAGGTATGCTTACATTTGATGAATGTACTGCATCCATGCTTCAAAAGTGTGATAACTCAAAAAACTTCGCTTTTCAAGAAATGCAAAAAACTGTTTCCGGCTGTGGTGGGCTCAATGGCCATGCTGCAAACAAAAATCTACCTCATGGCTGGATTTTCAGAGCACTATCTTCTACTTTGCATGATTGGTAGAGGAATGAAAACCACAAAGAATGGTAGCCATAACTAAAAAGCCCAATTTTTGAGTTGTGACACTTTTGTAGCAAGGGTGTGATATGAAATATTCACATATTCGGCGATTAAGTGTGAAATAAATATCCATAGCTGCCAAGCTTCCACTAATCTTTTGTAATAGGTGGTTTGATTTAAAAAAGTTTAACCCCTTTTTGCAACAGAATATTTATTTTCAGGTTTTTACATGAAATATATTTAATTTCACTTCTTTAAAAATATTTTTTTTTTCCTCATATGAAACCTAGATTAAGCTGCATATTATAAAATATTAGTTGGAAGTGAACCCCTATGGCTAATCTATAATTAAGATTTAAATCAAGAACTTATTTGTTTTTTTTTTCTAAAAAAGATCATGCAATTTTCTATTTACTTTAATCATTACCATTCAAGTGATTTTTTTTATTAATAATTTTTTAAAATATTTTTCTTAGTGGAAGTATGGCATCTTGATTTAGCCTCTCTAAAATCAGTAAAATCATTTGCAGAAAAGTACTTAGATTCTGGATTTCCACTTCATCTTCTTATAAACAATGGTAAGTTTTTAATTCCTTATTAGCCTATTAATATTATTTAAAAATAAATAAAGTATTAAAAAATTATGAATATAAATGTATAGGGGTGATAGTAAGCATCAATATTAATATATTTTTGTATATGAAACCATGGTTATAATCAACTGATTTACTTAATTCAACTTACATTTTCATCGCTGCTTTACCAATTATGATTGATGAATATTATACTCATACTTTCAACAGACTTATTTAGATTTCTAAGGTATATGATCACATCATGCAAAGTGCCAGAAACAGCCATCAGTTGCATGAGCTAGGCACTGCATAATCTAGAACGTAGCTGACAGTGACACAGTTCACATCTGATATTTTCTGTGATATCATCACACAAAGCAAAGTTAGTCTAACGAAAATATTGTTACAATATTTTCGTTGTTGTTTAAGTTATGAACTTTATCAACATCAAATTTGGCTTAGAGGAAAACATCCTGTAACTTTTAATGAAAACAGTAAATTTATTCAAAGTTTACCACAGAAAAATTGTTTATCTTGAGATGTATTATCACTAAAAATCTGCACTCAAAGTGAGGCACCCTGTTTAATAAATCCCTTTTTTCCAAATAATAATAATAATAAAATAAATAAATAAATAAAAAATAAGGACGGCCAATTCTCTGAATTTGACGAGGTCAGGGCCAAGTCCTGCATCAGATCAACTAAACTGATTTTACCCAGAGGTGAACCGACACACAATTTAGATCAGTGTCTTTTTTGTTGTAACTGTGATTATTATTATTTTTTTACTGCAAGTTTCAATTTATTTTAAACATTTTGAGTCTATATTGAACTAATTTTAACTGAAGCCCAGAATATTTTTCTGGTGAAAAGGTTTTTTTTAACTGTATCTGAGATTTTAGGTACTCCCATTCTTGTTCTTAAATAATAAAGGGGGAAAAAAACTTCTACATTTAAGTAGTAAAATTAAAAATTAAAGAGAGAGAAGATTGATAGAGGCTTGCATAATTAAATGTTCGGTTACTTGCAATTTGTATAATGGGCGATCTATTGTAAAACTATTTTATTTTAGTTCAGATTCCTACACTCTTAATTATTTTGAAAAACAAGCATTATTTCTGTCACAC
The DNA here is from genome assembly GCA_964019185.1 of Maratus speculifer. Lineage (NCBI taxonomy): Eukaryota > Metazoa > Arthropoda > Arachnida > Araneae > Salticidae > Maratus > Maratus speculifer. Next base: position 82,707,374 of record OZ025296.1, read on the forward strand.
TTAGTTATAGAATTAATTCTGACTGATAATTGTTCTACATATTAAAAAGAAACATAGTAGCACATTCTTACTTATAATAATATATTCCAAGTAATGAAATGCTCAAGGCTCACAATGAGACACTCTGTTAAATAAACTTTTATTTATTTATTTTTAATAAGCACAACCAATTATCCAAATCTGAATTATTTTGAATTATCAATTAACTATGCCTATAAAACTAATTTTGAAATAAAATGTGCAGCACAAATTTCATTGTAAGTAAACTAAAACCATTAAGAAATTACTTTTACAACACTTGAAGACAATCAGCAGATGTTTGTTTTGACACACATTCAAATACTGTAATTGCTTTCACTATAAATAATAACAATGAAAACATAATGACTGATTTTTAGCTATATACAGTCAAACTTTGTTAATATGAGAAACAAGGGAATTATAAAAGCCCTTATTAATCAGCTACTTGTAATACCTGTGGAGGGGGGGGGGAAACCCTTAAAGCACATATAAATTAACTAGTTACTACTATAATTGTTCTAATTATCTCAATGCTAAAATTAATTTTATATCCTAAAGTTAACATAAAATAGTCTATCTTATGTTTATGAGCTTCGTTTTCTTTAGACAAAAATCACAGTACCGAAATCAAAGCCCCTAAAAATTGATTAAAGTTCAAAATCCGTATTTAAATAAATAAATAAATAAAAAAAAAAAAAAAAAAAAAAAAAAGAGGTTTTTTTCTATGCCTTTTGCTTTCTATGGCTCAGTTATAAATCTGTCAAAAGAGTGATTTTACTCCTCCCTTCATTTGTAGGGAGTCCCTCAAAGGTTGAAGTTCTGCTCGATAAAACTGATATATTACCGTATTCTGGATAAATAGTGGTAATGTAGAAACATTGCTAAAAGAACAGTACAAATATAATCCATATGTAAAAAATATCTTTCCTAATTCTACTTTGCTTTTTATCTGAAAATGAAAAGATTATATGTTTGTATTAGCTGTGATCCTGTTTTTGAAAGTAACAAGCATTAAAAACAAGTAGTAACAAGCATTAAAATCTTAATATAGTTTAAATGATGAATCATTCTTAATCCTTTAATGCATGATTTTTTATTTTCTTCAGAAGTCTATTTTTTTTAATTATTCTCTAGACAAAAAAAATGAAGAAATTTATGCTTCTGTTGGACATAAAAGTCACTCCTGCGCTACATAACAAAAATTGCACAAAAAATGATAATTTTAAATTAACTATTTACTTTAAAACGTTTACATTGCACAATATACAAAGATATAATAATTTTTATAATGCTTTTAATAGTTTGAAAAAATAATCACTACTTTATAAAAATAGCAAAAAAAAAAAAAAAAAAAAAAAAAAAAAAAAAAGAAAAGAAAAAAAGAAAGAAAACACTAATAAAAGCCCATTGAAAGCAAAATCAACAAAAGATGTGTATAACATTAGCGTAGCAAATAATAGTGTAACAAAAGACCAATAGAAAGAGTCAAACAGCAAAAAAGATCATGCAAATATTGAATTATCCATGCATTTAATGTCCAAATTATTCATTATAGCTGTATTTATATTAAACAGGTTTGACTGTACCGCCGCGGGAGCTGGAAAATTTCCTTCATGATCACTACCTATGTCCCAAAGAGTCTGACTCTTTAGAGGAATGGAAAAAAAACATAAATAAAAAATTGATACCAGACACATTTTAAAGCAAAATTACACAAATCAAAAACACTGAAAATCGGGAAGGGTAGGCCTCGGGCGATAAAGCTATTGAACAATCCAACCTATGCCTCGTTTATTATTAATCTTTAGAAGAGAAAATGTAAAATTCTTTGCAATTTCTTCTCTTTCAGCCTTTGTAAAAAAGTAAATTTTGCAAATAAAAAAAAATGAATTCTTTTTAAAAAATTATTAGCAATTTTTGTAAATGAATCAGTGTATTCAAGCACATTGTGTGTGTGTATGTGTGATGGATAAAATCAATACAGGAATTTTTCGAGTCTAAAGGTATGTTAAAATTAGTAAAAATACAGCATTTTCTCTGTTCAGAAAAAAAAAATGAAATAAAGTAACTTTTTAAAAACATTTTTTGCTTGGTCAAATTTTAAACAAGATCTAAAAATTAATTTAAAAAACCAAAAAAACCACCCGATATTAAATATACCCGATATTTAATAACATTGTTAGAATTCCAATTAAAAAAAATATAAAATTAAACAATTCTGTCCAGTTAAAGCAGCGCAATTCTAAATTTTCCATCTATACCAAGAATCTGTACTCTTGCTTTAGATTTGTGCAATCATTAGTAAAATAAAATGTAAATGCAGGATAATAAATTTGCCAGATTTTATTTGTATAAAAACTTAAAAGTATATACTGACAACTATTTTTTTATTTTTATTTATTTATTTATTTTTTTTAATATCTAGCTGGCATTATGTTTGTGAAAGAAGAAGAAACAGAAGATGGTTATGAAAAACATTTTGCAGTAAATTATTTGTCCCATTGTCTACTGACATTCCTGCTTCTTCCGATAATAACCAATTCAGGAACAAAAGAAAGAAAATCTAGAATAATTAACTGTACTTCATGTATACACTATGTAGGAAAAATGAATATAGACAATCTTATAAAACAGTAAGCATATTTTCATATTTAAAATTAAATACTTTCATTTTATTTCAGTGATGAGGAAAGAAATTGTTGCTATTGTGTTTCTAAATAATAATAATTTTTAGTATCTACACAATTCTTGAAATATATATAATACCATTAAAAGTAGACAAGATTCGCCAATGGATTTTATTAATAAAACAATAAACCAAAATGAAGAATTAGAATTGAATTGAATTATAATAAAATAAAAAAATAGTGTAACAAGTAAATCTGAAAAAATAAATAAATAAAATGAATGCAAATAGAATTTGTAGCTCCAAAAGCAGAATCATCAGGCCCCAAATGCTCTGGAACTACAAATGAAGTGTGCGGTTTCATCCACGTATTAGCCATGAAATAGCAAAATAATACGTATTTGGGGCTACCAGCACACAAAAACCAAATTATTAAATAAGGAACAAAGATATTTTACAAAAAGGAGTTGAAAGTAAGTAAAAATAATAGTTATCCATAACAAACAAAAAAGATAAACCTGAATGGAAATATAATTGAACCGGAGAAAATAATTAATAATCGATATTAACATAAAATTAAATTAATAAAATAATTAAAATTAGAATTAAGAGATAACATTCATATTAACATATAACTTAAAATACCATTTTGTTACTTTAATCAGTAACATTTATTGTGACTTTACATGGTAAAAACTCATTATCTTAATATAGGATAATAAAAATTAAAAAAATAAAATAAAATTAAATTAAAATTAAAAAAAAATAAATAAATAAAAATAAGTAAAAATTAAAAAAAAAAATAAATAAAATAATAATAATAGTAATATTATTAATAATAATACCAGAAATTATATCAATAACATTAAAATTAATTTGATAATTAAAATATAGCTATTTAACTATAGATATAACTAGACTAATATCCATATATTGGTGTCAATTAAACAGCTTAAAAATTATGTTAAAATGAATAACCCACTCTCAATTTTATATATATATATTTTTTGTTTATTTAAATAATTTTTTCGTTTTTATCCAGACAACACCACCCTCCGCCGTACTCTAACATCTACCCACCCAACCAACCTATATATATTTTTTTTTATTACTTTTTAACATTTTTATTTTTTATTATTATTTTTATGTTTTATAATTTTTTTATACATTTTTTACGCAAAGAACTAATTATAAGACCATGTAATATCATGTACAGTAATACAGTAAGTCCATGGTTTTTTTTTATGGATTTATGCACTGTGGACGGACTTCAGCTTTTATTGTGCTGCCATCTATCAGCATCAATGCGAATGAATAATTTTTTCCATTGGATTTATAGTTAGTAATAAATAAAAATTACAAGATGTAATAATGTGTAAGAGATTTCTCTTGAACGTTTCCGCTATATAATTTTAAAATACCAAGCTATAAATAAATAGAATAATTTTCATGTGATTTCTTAGATATAATTTAAATTTCGTTTTATTATTATTTTTTTTTAAGATGTCAACATTTATCAACTTAATTTTTCAAATTTTGTTTTCTATTATAAAGAAAATATTTTTTTTCCCTCAAGGTGTAATGGATATATGAGATATTATAATAACTGCATTAATGAGATTGAAAATTATTTTTCCACATTCTATTATTAAAGTAGAATTTTTCTTACTTTTCAAAGTTATTATATTCAAAAATTACTATGCTAAAAAATAAATAAATAAATAAATAAATAAATAAAAATAAAATACCTGTTTTGTTGTAATTAGTATAAGTTACACATGACTGTATATTACTTATATTTTAATTACATTTCATAAGAAATGTAAGTTTCGTTTACAATATAAGCACATTTCAAGTGGATATAAGCTAAGCTTTTAAAAATTGGCGTAATAAAATTAAAATTTTACGAAGGAAATAACAATAAAGATTTTGGTTTTCATTAATAAGGAATGAATTTTTTAAGTGACATAGAGTTTTTAAAAATTGATTTTGACCTAAATGCATCTTGGTTCGATATTTTCTATAAAAACTACAAATTTTCCAAAAAAAATTTTTTTTTTTTATGTTGTTTCCAAAACGTTTTTTTTTTTTTTTTTTTTTTTTTTTTTAATGTTGTTGTTTGTTTATATTAACTGCTACTAGATGAGCCAAACCCATATTTAAAAATAAAATATAAAGTTTTATTAATCAATTATCTAGGAATCTATTTCATATCCTTCTTATATATATGGCTAAAATCACTGCAGAATCATTGCTTTTGTAAAATAATGCATTTTAAATTTTTAAAAAAAATCAATATTAATTTTTAATGTTTAGTGAAATTTTCAGAAAATGTGTTTTACTTTGCTAATTATTTTCATTGTTGTCATAAATACTGCTGTATGTTTTGCCCAATTGTTGAACTATTTCAGAAATTTAATATCAAGTAAAAAAAAAAAAAAAAAATCCTTTGTATTGCTATTTTTAAATAATGCTTTTCTACAATACAAACTCTTTAATAATAAAATCTTCATTCTGTTTGTTTGTTGTTTGTACGAAGTCTTACGAAAATAAAATGCAGGTCAAAATTCCGTCATTTTTGACGGGGGTTATATACTAGTATATATATATATAATGAGAAAAACATTTATAAAAAGTACAACTACCAAGATTTCTCACAGATAATGAATGGCAGTTTGTTTGCTTGTATTTTAACAGATGCCAAAAGATATATATGGGTGATTCTCAAAATAGGGGACAATTTATGTCTTTCAGCATACAAAAAAAATTGAGAGGTTTTCTGTCATGTTTTTATACTTAGATATGTTTGTCTTAATATTATTCATTATTTGCACTCAAGAATTACTCACTTTTTATTTAAAAACACCTTAAAATAACAGAATAAATGTTCAAAATGTCATTAGCATGGATGTCCACAGCAGCTGTGCCTTGTATATACTACCTTTTTCAAGAGTTAATATCATGTTTATAAAATAAAACAAATGTTATTCTTTCTTTAAATTAATCAAGGAGAGGATTTATCCAATAAATTTCTTTTTAAAAATAAAATTATAGTATATAAAAAGAGAATTAAAGTTTGTCCTCCATATTCTGTTTTCAAAACAAGGTCATACTATAACAGCTGTTTATTAATCAAAATTTCATTTTCACATATGACAATACTTTGAAAATATAAAGTTTCTCCATGGCAACAAGTAGCCATTTTATTCCAGCCTGAAAATAGAAGCATGTATTGTATTTTAAGAATAGGAGTTGAATATTAGGCGAGTACATCAATTGTATGTCATTAGAATGGATAATAATTTTCATGTTTATTTTATAGTTAAAATTTTCATTTTACTTATTTGCATAGAACTTTTGTGTTTTAAAAAGCCCCAGAAAGGACTATTGCATTGTGATTATATTATGGCTCATAATCTTATTTAAATTAAAATTTGTCATTAGCATGGACAAATATCAGTGTCATTAGCATGGTTTTTCTGTCCATGCTAAAGACTCCTATGTGCATAAATGTAACCATTGCTTATATTGTATCCTTTTTAAAGTTTAATTTTACATATAAATTTAGGTATTACATTTATTATCCCTAAAATATGCATTAAATCTGTCAGAAAATCACTAAGACAGCTTCTTACACTGTTAGTGTCAGAATGTTGTTCATGTAAACAAAGTTTGCTCTTTGGTAATGTTTTTATTCCCCTTATATATATATATATGTAAAAATGGAAACTATATGTTGGAAAGGAAGGCTAATAAACGTAGAAAAAAAATATTTAACCAGGAAGAAAATAAAAATTTCTTAATATATTTATTCCATTTAATTTGTTTTGTCATTAGCATGGCTCAAAAAATACTAATTATTTTTTTTAAAGTTAATTTTTAAATATTTAGCTCTGCTGACTACATGAAAAGTATACCTAATACTATATTAACAACACATATTTTTTTCAGAAATTTTGCTAACAGTAATTTTTTTAAGATTTCATTTTTGAAATTGTCCCCTATTTTGAGAATCACCCATATATACTTACGGAGTGGTTCAAAAAGTCATGTCCAAACAGCACATGTGGATATGCTAGGTCATAAGGAACAACAATTGCATTGAAACTGGGTATTGGAAACTCAAACGTGACAATACAATTGCATCTTGACTGTGACACAAAGGAAATATAACAAATAGTGAAAAGGGCATTTATTTTACAAAAAACTTAATCGAGGAATAAAATGCAAATAAAACAGGTCAAAACTCATAAGATATGCTCAAAATGTGTCTCATTAGCCATAATTTGTACTTCGCTTCGGCATCGCATGCAATCGAGAATATCTTCCAATTGGCCAGTAGTCCTCTGGACACATGACATTGCTACTGTGATTTGTGTCTTGAGGTCCATAGTCAAGGAAACTGATTTCTTGTACACCAGATTTAAGATATCTGTTTTTATTCAGAGGTAGAAATCCAGCTGATTTTGGTCTAAGGATTGCAGTGGCCAAGGTAATTGTAATGTCTTTGTGATTCCATGCAGGCTGATGTGAAGCATGTATCACGGGTAATGGGGTGCATTTTTAGCACTTGTTATGAGTTGTAACATTTTTCATTTCTATTTTGCACACTGATGAAATTTTTTTGTAAAATAAAGGCATCTTTATATTTTTTGTCAATTTTTTGCATCACAATCATGATGCAGTTACACTGTCATGATGGTGTTTCCAACCCCCAGTTTCTATGCAATTTTTGCTCCTCATGACCTTACAGACCCACAGATGTCATTTGGTATGACCTTTTGAACCACTCTGTATTTTTTAGTAATCTTTAAAGTGCTTATTCAGAAGCTCCAACATGTTAAAGTATTTTTTCAATAATAGGACATCAGATTAAGACTTATTATTTTTCAGTAATCACTTACTATAATACATCATATAATCTATTAAATCCAACAATTATTTAAAATCAACAAGTGTTGGCATCTTTACTTTTTTTTAAGTGGGTTAAATTGGAAATAAAAATATAAAAGGTGCTGAGAAAACAAAAGTTATAAAGCTATGGAACCTGGACATATGCTAAGTAAATATCCAATTATACGATTAGGGCTTAATACAGTTGTACCATACATATATAATCAAATCAATTATAAAGTTATTTGTTTAGGTCAACAGAAAAAATACTGCAATGATATGCATTAAATAATTTTTCAGAAAATTTATAATTTTTCTATTTGGGCTGATAGAATTCTGAATCGATATGAATAATATAGGATCTGAGAAATATTGCAACTATATAATTGGATTGTGTGAATAAAATTATGCAACTTACATTCAATCAAATCGATTGTGGGCTTATTTATAAAGGTCAAGAAATTTTTTTTTCCAAAGTATAAATATTTTTCAGAAAATTTGTTATTTTTGGGCTTAGACTAGTTAGAGTATACCATGTTTATATCATTTAATAATAATAATAAAATCAAATTTAAATATCCATTTTTGAATGGAAAAATGAAGTCAGCTTTACTCAGGAAAAACAAGCAAAATACATTAGGGAGATCATCTATTAATTATATCACACAAGTTTTTGATTCCCCTCCCCCCCACCCCTCATGTCTCAAATTAATGCACTCGTGTGATATTTTATTCCCTGTTGCAACATCACACATTCTGCAACTGTTGTTTAGAGCTAATTTTGATTAAAACACAATGAATGCAATTATTATTTTTACATATTATCTATTGAAATTAATATAAAAACCATCAAGATCTTCTTGTATGCTTTTACTTATAGTGTTGTAGTTCAAAATAAAAATGTACATAATACTTTATGTGCACAATTACATATATATTATTAAATCTATGCAGCTTGAAATCAAAGTCTACCCAATCATTTCATATTTTAGATGTGATGTCACAACAAGCAACTCATGCCCTTCTTCAGTCACACATTATAACACTTTGGAGATAGATCTCCTGTTTCTTGAAATATAACATAATTAACAGATGGTCCCTAATTACTGTTATTAGTAATCTCTTTGATCTAAATCTCAACCTTATTTTTTTCCACAGATTTCTGAGCATAGTAGCTGTAAAAACTACAATTAGCTCTGAAGAGCCCAAAAATTTTTGCCCATTACTCTTTTTTATAGCCAAAAATCCAATGAGAGAAAATACACACATCTATACTACAATATACAAGTGACAGTCAATTTAAAACATACAACTATAGACTTTCATATGATGAAGCTGTCATTGAGCCTGGAACCCACATCTTTTTGTGTTTTTACATAACTAAATGTATAACCAATATGTTCTCAAAACAAAATATAATCTAACCTATTTTCTTTCTTTCTAAATGTGCTTTATTAAAAGACAATTAAATAAAGCAATTAAAATATCTAAGAAAATTATCGTTTCTTCTGGGAAACAATTTGCAGATATTTTATTATTCAGATGTTTGCAGCAGTTATACATACAGATATTTTTTACAAAATTATGAGTTTTTTTTTTTTTTTTTAATTGCATTATACTTGATAAAAGGAAACATAAAATGTATATTCAGCATTTGAGTGAATTTTCTTTTACTTTATTGAGATATATTTGAAAACAATTTAAACATGTGTATACACTGATCTTTTTAAAAGTTCATTTGTTAATATTATTTTTACTTAAATATATTTTGTAGCTATAAATTTCAATCAATAACTTTTATAACGTTAAATATTAGTTGTGTTTTGTATTCGACAGATCTTCAGAGAATGAAGTTCATCTTTCATAATACTTTTACAACAGACTATGAGATTTAAATAATTGCCAATATTTTATACATTTTTTTTTGTTGTAGGAAATATTACTCAAAACACAAAGCTTATATTGAATCTAAGTTAGCCCAAGTTATGTTCACATATTCATTACAGTCCTTTCTGGATACTGAAAATGCCTGTGTGACAGTAAACAGCGTGCATCCTGGAGTTGTAAATACAGATTTAATGTCAAAAGAACTGCTCTTTCCAAGAGCTGGATCATTAGTTTTAAAGGTACTATGACTTTTTTTTTTAAATAGTATGAATTTGGTTTGAATAAATATTTTTTTGCTTATAATAATCAAACATTTGGCTAATGTTTTTCAAAGCAGCCACACAAACTTAAACGTTCTCAATTCTGTTCAAAAACTATTCTGCACAGGTGATATTAATAACACAGGTTTCCTATTTATACAGGAGAATGATATTCACCAGTTTTCCATGTGTATTTAAAGAAAATTCTGGTTTAAGCGTACATTAGATATGATGAGGGTAAAAGAAATATTGGATCATACAATTCAGATCTCTTTCATTTAAAGATCATTGCAGACTTATAAATGAAGTTTTCCCCAAACTATAAAAACTTGTTAAAGGATATTTATATTTATATAATGTGCCCTAATCGACTTAAAAAATTGTGAAACAAAATCACTGAAGTATCACATAAACTTTATTTTACAAGAAACAAAAGAGTAGAAATGAAGAGGAAATTTTACTGAGTTTTTAAATACGAATATTAATAAGTTTAAAATTTTTTAACTTTTTTCTGTAGTGGTGGGAAAGTGAGAATTTTAAATGTAGAACTGTTTAGATTAAATTTCTTTTGTTTAAAAAAATGTGGAATCTGCCAAAAATATGAGAGATTCTAACTTCTAGTGGCTTAAAGTCTGAGAAGATGTCACACTTATTTGGAGATTGCATAGAAATTTTCAGATTTTTGATAAAATATTAAAATTCCTAGACTTGGTCAATTTCCGAATTTTAACTTTACCAGTTTTTCCAGATAATATAGCAACTCTAATAGAGTTTGATTTTCACAACCAATAATTATGAGAAAGTTACAATTGAAATTGTATATTATTTTTTTAAATCCCTCATTAAAAAACATGGATTTCACACATGGATTATGAAAAATATTGGATTATATGAAAAGTTATATTTTATTAGGATGGCTTTGAAGATATATTCTAAAAAAAAAATAATTAAACAGCAATAAAAAAGATTTTTTTTTTTATTTGTTCATTTAAACAGAAAATTTTACATTGTGAATTTAATTGATGCTACTTGATAAAAATAATTTTTCGAGATACTTTTGATGAATTACTAAATACTTTTGGGCACTTAAAAACATTCAAAAGCTAGTAAATTACATTTTGTTTAATTAATTAGTCTAAAATAATAATTTTTAAAAAATAAAAGAAAAGTTGAGCTTATAGCGGAGGAAAATTATGATGCACAGTTAAAACTATGCTCATGTAAGAAAATACAGCAAAATACAATGATATTAACAATAAATAGAGTAAAATGTATAGTAAATAAAATTCACTAAAAATATTCTGCTTGAAAAGAAGGGAAAAACAGAGGAGGACTATTCTATTTGTAAAAGAAAAGTAATTAAAAAAATTCTTCCAAATAAATATTTTTAAATGAACAAAAATGACTCATCTTGCTTTACTTTTTCCAAATTGTTGTTAAAATGAGATATATAAAGTAAAATATCTACATCCTTAAGGTTATATTGTCCTTATAAATCTTTTTTTTTTTTTTTTTTTTTTTTTTTTTTTTTTTTTAATAAAAGGGAAAAAATAGTTAAATATATGACATTTGAAAACCTTAGACATCAATACAAAATAAATAAAAATATATAACAATTAGAAAAGCATAAAAGATACAGGAAACCAATAAGTAAAAAGAAGAAAGGTTATTAAAACAGTTAAATACATGACACTGAAGTCACAATTGATGATTTTGCAGAAGAGAGGAAGGTCACAAATAAAACTAGTTTAGCATAAAATCTCTCCTTCATTTTTTAAAATAGATTTAAAAATTTATAAATACTAGCTGTGTGGAGAATTATACTTTGTTTTAATTGTAATAGAAACACTCAGAAAGTTATCCTTTAAGAAACTAGATGTTTAAAAATATTTAAAATGAATAATGCTTAGCTCAAAGCAACAAAACCAATATATTGTAGACTAATTCAGGAAAAATATTACAATTTTATGTGTTTCATCAAATGTTTATTCATTTCCTTGGTAATTAAACTAAACACAATTCAGCCACTAAAATATTTGTAAACTCAATCCTTTAGTGTCTCTTGTTCTAAACTCTCTGGTGCTTATAACTTTGTTATTACTTGGCATTGAATGAGGAGTAAAATAATTCAATGCAAAAATAACTTTGATGCAAGAATGAAAAGTCTGCATAAATATGTGGTCTACAAAAAGATATAAAAAAAAGTTTTAAATTCCTATAAAACTGTCTCGATTTTCCAGTAAAGGAAAACTTACAATGAATATCTCCATATGCGCATACTCAGAAAAATCTCAAAAAATTACAGAATGTTCTTCTCATATGGATATATGTTTAAAAAATTTTTTTTGGTGGAACCTCAATAAAGCGTCCATAAAAAAATAATGAAATTTTGGTTTATTTGGCGATTTATCACCAGTTGGCAATGAAATTTTTTTTTCCAAAAATACACTTTTATGTCGAACACTCTTAAAATATATGTTGAATTTGTTTAAATTAGTTTAATTTAAATAAGCTTAGTTTTGTTATTTAAATATTAATATTTTTGTTATTATTTATTTAATATTTATGTTATAATTTATTAATATTTTTGTTATTTAAATTTTGTCATACATACTTATGTATATTCATAATGAAATCTAACTATTATATTTTATGATTTAAAATAAAATTTAAATTGATTTAAATTGTTTCACAATCAAAAATAGAATTGATTGAGCATTGTCAATTTAATTATGTAGCTATAGAAACAATGAGCTCTTTATTATGGAAATTTATAATAGAAGAATTCTTTGTGTGGGCACACAAAGCTTGGTAACAGCAAAATTTATTTAAAATTAAAAAAAAAAAATCTCAGATAGAATAATAAAGCATTTGAATGACAAAATTTCATTCAAAATCAGTAATAAAATGAAAAAGGGGGAGTTATTCATTGCTTTATAGAATAGATTAATATTGCCGAAAGTGTAACAAACTCATAAGTAAATAGTATTTATAAACAAACAGTTAAAAATAAAACATAAGCTAGCTGTAATTTAAAAAATGTAAGCCAGCTATAACTTAAAATATATGCTTGCATCTTGCAAAACATAGGAAATATTTTTCCAGAGATAAAATTAAATAACTACAGCAACAAGCAGCATGTATGCTTAATAGAAAAAATATATAATAAACTCTTTCATTGATTAAGTTTAAATTCATTAAACACCACACACTCTAAAAAACAATTACCAAGCAATTTTCCAAAGGATTAAAATTATTTGCTTTTAGTGAGAAAAAATTCTGCTTGTAAATCGAAAGTCACTTCCGTGCCAAATATTCTTTTTTTTTTTTTACAGACTTTGCTACTAAATTTAACTGATCCGTTATTACATGCATAAGTAGTATCATTAGCATTTTTATCAACATATTCTGAGTATGCCCAGTAAGAAGACCTTCCTTATTAGACATTCATATATCTATTTTAAATGTAACTAAGTTGTAAATATCTTGTATAATAAGTATTTGAAACAATCAAGAAGTTTAAATTTATTTTATCTTTTAATTAAATTAAACTATATGAGCAAAAACAATGTCTAAGAATTATCTTTATCAAGTAAATTCTCTCCTATTGAAAAAACATTAAAATATGTATACACTTCTCGAGGAGTTGAATTAAATTTTGTGTTCATGGACAAATGCAATTAATTAGATACGCCACTATTACTTAAAATATCGAGGATTATCATGACATCCATTTACTACAGTCACAGATTATATATAATAAAACCTTGGTAACAGACATCTCTATTTAGCAAACCCTTTTTCAATCCCTAACACATATATTTGTATGTTTTTATATCTAAAAAGATTATACCTACATTAGTGGACAAAATTTATGCTTCTGCAGTATCTCTATTATTCAGAGGTTTTGCTGTATATATTTTTCTATTAATGCTATATAAACAAAGTCAAAAAATGTTTTAATAACATGATTTAAGTTTAACAATTTTTTTTTAGACAGCAAAAGAAGGAGCAGAAACTGCTACTTTTGCAGCCCTAAGTTCAGAAATGGAAGGAGTTGGAGGAAAATATTTAGAAGAATGTACAGAAGTAATTTCAAGCAAAATATCTCAAGACATATATCTACAGAAAAAGCTTTGGAAAAGGACATTATTGCTACTGAAACCATGGCTCAAAGAAAATAACACAAGACTCTACAAGCTATGAGAGACATATGAAATGTAACACGAATTATTTTCTTAGCAAGACTAATTTATTTTAACCATTACAGTTTGCAATAAAAATTTCTGATATATACATCTATGTACAACTTAAAATGAACATACATTTTAGGAATGAAGTTCTTGTTCTTGTAATGAGTGATTTTCACATGATAAACTGATCACAGATTTTAAGCGATGCTATGACGACTTGTTACCTCAATGGAACATCTATAAATATACATTTTAATATAAATTAAATCTTTTAAGCTTAATAATATATTGGCATTACTATATATACAATTAATACATGCTCTGTGAAAAAAAATATGGTAAAGCACTGTTTATACAATTCTCAAGGGGCTGTGGGGAGGGGGGGGGAGAGCACATAAAAGATGTGCAACTCAAAATTTATCTTTTAGGCATAATATGCTGTATTTACTAGAATCTAAGATGCACATTTATTCTACAAAATTTGATTCTTTTTAATTGGGTAACTATTGCAATCAAGTACAACTCGTAATACTGCAAAAATACACATGTATGTGTTAAATACTAGAAAATTTATTTATCCTTTAATACCTTTACTTTTGTATGAACATGTGTGATGGATGGAATACGACAAATTGATCTGAAAATGGTTTTACTTCCAACAATGAAGCTATACCCAAAAGCAATAGTGAACATTTATATGTTGAAATACAGTAGACTCCCTCAAATCTGCAAACCTAAAATCCGCAACTCTCTAAAATCCGCACATAATTTACGGATGTAAACAATGAAACATCCAGTTCATGTATAGGGACAAAATTTGACATTTTTATTTTTATATCAATTCCATATACTTTTTAATTTGTTATTTTGATTAATATTACTTAATTTATGTGTTTTTATAAAAGAAGAATAAATTTATTTCTATAAAATTCAAGATATTGCTGATATCACTGGTAATCGCAATCTTTTTACCAAATATATTTATGTATTAATCAAGCTTTTTTGGTTATTATGTTTGGCTAAACCTGAAATAAAACTTCCTTATTTTATGATTTATGATGTGAAATAGTAATCTTTATAAAGCAAATTTCATATGAAAAATGCATCTTATTTTTATAATACATATTTTAACATACATTACTGATTATTAACTTGACATTTGCTTTTAATAATTTAATCATGTTAAAATTATTTAAATTTTTATTATTTTAGCTTATTTTAATATTTTATTATATTGCAAGCCTTCATAATAGTTTCAATTTCATTGTTAATTACAGTCAAATTACTCTTTAAAAATGTAAACAAAGCAATGACCAGAAATCCGCAAAACCTCTGGTCCCAAGCTGTGCGGATTTGAGGGAGTCTACTGTATCTGATTATGTATATGAAGATATGTCACTGAGGAATGAATACTAATTTGGAATAATGTGGGATGTAAATAAAATTGAATTGACCCTTTTTCTTCAATTTTATAGTCTTTTCCTTCTTTAAAAATTTCATATGAGATTAAAAGGAAATCCTTATTTTAAGGCTAAAAATTAAGAATATCTTCGATTCGTATAAATACAGCAGTTTTACAGTGAAAATTAAACACATCTGTTCTGTTAAACTAGAATAACATATTTTTATGACTTTTTAAGACATTATATATAAAAAACATTAAATTTGTTACATGTATTTTTTAATTAAAAAAAATTTAGTACCATCATGAGAGCAGAAAAGTGGCAAAATATAGATGTTTTTCTTGCTAATTTTACTTAAATAATTTGTTTATATCAATTTGTAAAATTTCTCTTTTTTATTTTCTGGGAATTTTTGAAACATACGATATTTCAGATGTGGCATTTCAAGTGTCTTAGAGAAGGACTACAAATTTGTACAATATTTCAGATATGGCATTTCAGTTATTTTAGAGAAGAAACTACAAGTTTGTTCACAAGAGATTTAACTTCTAAATTAAACAAAAGGAAAGCATACCAGTCAACTTTGGAAGGATTAAAAAAGGGGATATTATAGCAACATTTTCTGTGTGTTAGTATGAAGTTGCAAAAATACAGCTAAATGTAAAAGTTACAAAGCGAAGGTTGGAGTGGAAGGGGGGGGTGGGAGAACAGAGATACTTTTAAAGTGTATTATTTTCTAAACAAGAAAAAATATTTTATTTGCCTATTTCAGTTTAAGATATAATCTAAAAAATGTATTTTCTTTAACACTTACATTTAACTCTAAACACCTAGATAATTATTACAGACATTGCTAACTAATGCAACATTTTGGAAAATTTTTTTAAAAATTTGATTATGTATGTACTCTAATAACAGTTTTTACAATCAATAAAGAATCCTTACAGACATTTTGATCAAAGTTATGATTTTGTTATGAAAGTTCTGAAGAATAGGTATTTTTTAAGAGCTCAAGAAATCAAGAGAAAACCTTTTCCATTTATTGCTAGTTATCTAAATATACTATTTATCTCTTATTCTAATGCATTCACATATCTAGGTATGTAATAACTAATTTATTGCTGATAAATAATTCCGTGAGTAATAATTGAAATAAAAAAAAGAGAAAAAATTAGTACACTTTTAAAAAAATATATAATTTAAGTCTGAACAAAATAACATATAAATTAAATACTATATTTATCTAAATATTAAACAAGTTCCTCCTGATTTCACATTAAAAAAATTACATTACATATAATTTATTTATATTAATATTAAAAATTTCTTAAATAGTCAATATTTTTAAGTTGCATAGTACATAGAATAATCATCCATATATGATTGCTCTTTCCACAAATTCTTAAATTTGAGATTAATCTATATATTAATATAAATATAATACTTTCTTATAACAATTAATAGCACCATAATGAAACAATGTATAAATGTAAAATTTGTATGAATGTAAAATCTATAAAAGCTGTTCTTCTGTACAGTTGAAATTTTCACATTTTAAATAGATATCAAAGTTTTTTCCCTTTAATAATTTAAATGTTGTAGCTTAATTAACAAATTTGTTAGAATATTAGAGGATTCATTGAGTGCTTTATAAAAACCCCAATTTCAAAATGTTCAGTTGTACAAAATTTATGTAAAAAAACATTGAATTATTATGAAATTTTAATAAAAGATATGTATTTAAATTATAATGCAAAAACATCTATGCATGACAAATGTGTGATAGTGTGTTCACGTAAAATATCTGAAACATTTTGCATTGCAGGAAAGTAAGAGCTTTCTTTCATATAATAATAGAAAAGATCTTAATTAATACTGTACTATACTATTTATAGTAAAAATATAACTTAAAATAATTCAAATTTACCATATAAAGTATAATCTGAAGTTTAATTGTTCCACATATAAAACTATATATTGAAATAATTTACATATTATTTACATTGGAAATAAAATTGGAAATGGATGAAAGTTTTGAAATTTAACATTATTGCCCCGCCCCTTTTTTTTAAAGATTTGTTTTACAATTTATGGATTAAAAAAGAAGGATGTATGACTAAAATTTTTTAAATGTTTAAAATTCTTGAAATAAGTTTTTATTTAAAAAGTATAAAAGATTTAAAATTTAATTAAAAATATATGTTTATATAAATATTTGTAAGGTTGATTTTTCAAGATTCGGTTCTTATAAATGAAAACAGGAATTTGTGCCTTGAAATATGGGAATAATGGAGGAGCAGATTAGCTGTATAAACAAGAACACAAACACCCCTGATGACAGCATAGTGAAGAACACAGGATATACATAGAATTCAGTGTGAAGAAAAGTGGGAGACCTTCTTGGCAAAGTCTTCAATGCAAAACAAATGTTATAATTCTTCCTAGCCATTTTGAAGAAATTTTCACATAGTTCAGCAAGTATAGCTAGTTAATTATTTATAACCAGACTTATCATTTCTTCAGTCAACACAGTTCATTAAAGTTTTACTTATTTTAATTTTAATCTACTTTTGCAAAAACAAATTTCAGTATAAACAAGCAACTTAGAAGAATCAATCCACAATGCTTAGAAATAAGAGACATATTTATTTTTATTCAATTAAAATTTCTAGTACAACTAAACAGGATTGTTTGGTTTAAATCAGTTTTTTTTTTCCCCTAATGCTTTGATTTATTTTACACATTATTGAAAAATGCAAAATCCAAGTTATGCAAAAGCTACAAGCAAAGGTTTAATTGGGATTGGGGTTTTTGCATTGAGATTTTATTCTATTTTAGCAGGGCAGGCACAGTTTAAACCAGCTGATTTTTTGCAGGAAATCTAATATAATATTTTCTCATTTTTCCAATTTAATTGTTTCAAATTATTGGATGTAAGTAATTTCTACTTTTAACATTCTTATCTCAGCAGTCACCATGAAACATAGTGATTCTAGTTCAGGTCATGTTAATATGCATGTAGAATGCAAATTTCATGTATTGATGAATATATCTGAAGCTCTAAAGAAAACACTATGTAAATTTAGCAAAGATAAAGTAGATTAAAAACATACAATATTTAAAAAAAAAAAAAAGTTTCCCTTGGAAAAACCCAGATTTACAATTAATAACGTAAAATTACTTTTAAGATTTCAGTCAAGCTTTAAAAGAAAATTTTCTTGATTGGGGGGGATTATCTTTTTTTTAAGAATAAAAAAGAAACTCAAAATACGAAGTCGAATACAAAGACATTGAAAAATTGGATACTAATGAAGCACCTGTTTACATTTAACTAAAATATTCAATAAGATATATTTAAATATTTTATTGCATAACCAAACCCACTACTTAAAAATACCTAAAAAGATATAATTTTTAGTTTAGACATTTAAAAGTACTAAGTATTAAAATATAGCTAAAAAAAAAAAGCTTCTGTAGTCTGATGGCTGTTTAAATGCTTTAATGGATGACAGCATTTATAAAACTACTTTCTATTTTAAGATAAATGTTTTCAGTATTCTAAAAAGCTGTTAAATAGGAATTTTTGTTTATTTTACTGTCGCCTTTTTTTTTCTTCTTCTTTTAATCTGGCAGTTTCAGCGAAGAAGTGTCAAATAAAAATGAACAATACTTTTTGAAGTATGTAAAGGTTCTACTGCTAAATTCAAATCATTCCAAGAATTCTTTATAAAAAGCTTTATTTTCAATAAAAGATCTTCTAGTTCATGTCATTTTCTAACAGATAAATCAGACGCCTCATATAACGAGTATTTCAAAGAAATTATTTTGTATATCCATATGAAAGTAAATTTTATTTATGACACTACATCATATATTTATTTATATTACTAGTAATCAAGAGATTGTTTATTAAGATTTTTAAGACAAGGCATCAATGTTTCATTATGTAGAGCATTTTCTTTATGAAACATACGAAATAGCTTTTCCCAAAAAGGTTTAAATTTTAAATGGTTTCCATTTTTTATATAACTGATTGTATATTAAATAGTTATATTGATTAGAATTACTTTTAAATCAAGTTAAATTACTTATATATTCAAAAATATTTATTTTTATTGATAAATATGATTGTATATGCAATAGGAAAATATCTTATAAAAACCTGGTTTAAACCAAATAAACCAAGATTTATTTTTAAAAACCTGGTTTTATACCAACTCTGCAACTAAATGAATCCATGAATCTGAAAATAAATGAAAAATGATATAAAAACCAGAGATGTGAATATATAATGACAATGCTTGATTAAATATTTTTTTTAAAAAATTAAAGAATAAAATTGCCTTTTACATACACATATACATGCATACAGTGTATTATTTTTTATTTGAACTTGCAGTTCATATATACACAGAGTGTATATGTAGTCTTAAATTTTGGATAATTTGAAAATAAACTTTCCACTACAGCTGTATTGAAAATAATATTGTAAAAGTAGATGTAAATTGAATTTATAAATCACTTACTTGGATAACTAAAAGATTTTATCTTAAACATGTACTATGTAAATATTTAATATAAATGCCTTTTTTTTTTTTTTTTTTTTTTTTTTTGCAAAAGAGAAAAAAAATGACATCTACTAATGTTTAGTTCATAAAAAATGTGTAATAAAATGTATGTGTGTTTGATTGGCTAGAAAAATAATGGTAATACCATATTTTAAAATACTCATGTAGTACATTTTCTTTGATTATGCAAAAACTAAAACAATTAAACATCACAAGTGTAATTTAATGATTACAATTAGCTAATGTTTTTGTAAATCTATGTAGGTTTAAGTGCTAATATGTTAAATCTTCTTTTTAGCTTTCCTATTTATGCATAAAGCAAGAAAAACTTTACTGTTTGAAAAATTAATTTTATTCTTCATGCATATTTCCATCATTGATTTCATTTAATACATGTTTTTTCATATACATTCTTTCTGAGAGAGTTTTGGATAAATTTACTAATAGTCATGTTTTCCTGGAATTTGGTGAATTAAAAGAGAATTCACCCAAAACACATAATGGTAAAGAATTTTCCCCCCAAAAAGTATATCATATTCATTTAAAAAAAAATTTCTAAATTAATTAGTATTACTAATGACACAACTCTCTTCAACCTTTACATCTGCTAAAAAAAAAATAAACAGAGACAGTAATTTAAATTAAAAAAAAAAAATTACATTTTTTTTATTGTTTTGAATATACCATATATCTTGGCATATAATGCTTATTTTTGATATAAGAAAATTGATTGAAACTTACAGTATTCAAGTTATATGGCTATGGCAGTTACAGAAATAAAAAAATCAGAATTAAGATTTCTAATTTGATTAATTTATTTCTTTACAAAAATGTCCTTTTCATTATTAGGTTATATAAAATTTAATAGTTATTAATTATACTTCACAATCTTTTGTATTTTCTTTTCATTATGTAATGTAGTAGTGGTGCACATTATATGCTAGAATATACAATATACATATATTTATTTATAATATAAATATTTTTGATTTTTAGTAAATTTAAGTAAAATGAACACAACAAAAATGCATGATTGATTATGCTATAAATATTCCCTTAAAATAACTTGGGAAAATTTCAAGATGAAATTAATATCAGGCAGTGGCATTTCTAACAAATTATTTAATGTATTTATTTTTGTAAAATGCTTGAAATTTCTACATCACACACATATATATATAGAACAGTTGAACTTTTACACAACAAAACATAATACTCATATTTATAATCGCTCATTACAACACACATCAATTGTTAAAATCAAAACATTAATAATCATGAGTGAAGCTGAATTTCAACTGGCAGCAACACATTCTTTAAAAACACCAAAATATTTTTTTTAATCATAAAATATCTTATTGAGCACATCATATTACTTCAGCATCTTGTTCATAATTCATTTCAGCATCTAATTCCTCTTCATCTTCTTCATTACTTTCACTTTCATCATCATCATTATCATCATCTTCTTCATCTTCCTCATCTTCATCAAAATGCTTTTTAAGAAAATGAATAACAATTTAGAATAACAAATAAATAAAGAAAATAAAATAATGATCATTATAAACATTATTGATATTGTTGGCTTATAAATAAAAAATATATAACTTCCTCAGTCCTGAGACAAATTTTACATAGCACTACAAAAAAATGGTTTAAAATTATTATAAAAATTCTCCAAATATGCTTCAGTCTATAAATTGTTGCTTCTGGCATGCACACATCTATTGAAAAAGTCTAGATGTAATTTTAACAATTCTAGAAGCATTTAAATTAATTTAAAGGGTGTTTTTTCGTGTTGCCTCCAGACGACATCAGGACTGAGGAGGTTACGATAACTATTCAGCTAACACTAATTATAAATTAAATTTAGGGTTTTTCAATTTCAATACTTGCTAGCAAAGAAAAAAAAAGTAACTTGGGTAGGAAAAAAAAAATTTACAAGCTTGTCTTTTTCTCTCAAATCTATCAGGGTTAAAAAAAAAAAAAAAATTACATTATTTCTTTTTGTTTTAATGTTTTTTTTTATAGAAATTATGGGTGTATGTTTTGGTTTGGCGAGCACCAATGTTACATATGCATTTATATCAAATTATGAATTTGTTGCTAGTAATTATTACAGCACAACTTTTAAATTATCCCTTCCCCATATGTAAAGTTATGAATTTACAGCTCACAATAAGGTACCATATTGAGGGAATCCATAATTTTGTTTTGCCTCAAATAATTGGTAAATCAAGTTAGCTATAACAATGAATTCAACCTCAAGGTATAATGAAATGAGTATGCATAATATGATGAGGTAATTGGCAGGTGCTTTTAAAATTAAAACAAGTTGAAAATGGCACGTGATGCGTGGCAAATGAGGTGCGTTCATACAATAACAAAGTTTTAAAAATATTACTCTCATATATCAATCTCATAAAATTGTAAATAATTAATTACAATTAAAATGCGCATCGAACAATATACTTTTTACACCATTATGTAATGGAATACTTTTCTGTGGCCTTGTAAATCAATAACAAATATTCTTTGCACCAAAGATTATTCAAAATGTATATTATAATATATACTTTATAGATGCATATTAATTTTATTATGTTCAAATGAGTGTAACACCATTAAAATGCATTTGAAACATTTTTACCCATTGACCGTAATGTAACAGAATTCTTTTGATTGTCCTTGTAATTGAACTATGCATCCGACTTCGATAAAATTTGAAATAACTCGACAAAATTATGTAATAATTACATATTTTAAATTTCAAAAGATTAAAATGCATTTGAAACTTTTCCCCCGTTGACCATAATTAATTGTCTCTGTAATTGATCTATGCATCCGATTTTCATAAAATTTGAAATGACTCGGCAAAATTATGTAATAATTACATATTTTAAATTTCAAATGATTTGGTTGGATAGTTTTTGAGTTGTTATATGCAGATGGACAGACAGAACGACAACTATAGGTGCTACGTATTTACATAATTACGAACACACCTAAAAATCAAATATATTATTTTATTCTAAATCACTTCTGAGGTCATGCTTTTAAATCCTGTGTGTTTTCTTCATATAAATGACTCTGTCAATGTGCCAAAAAAGTCAAGTTCTCAAACAGAGAAACTATTCTTTTTTAGGATAGATTTAAATAGACAGTCAGACTTATAAATATAAGGTATTATATAAGGCAAGCATATGTATGAAGAATTCACAAGAAGTAATGATTGTTAGTTTGTAAGAGGTATAACTACTAAACTGATTTTTAAAATATTAAGTGTAAAATACTAGCAGAAATATTTACCATAGGCTATATTTTATGTCGGCACAATAACCGGATTCAGGAGCAAAAAACTCTATAAATACGATTTCTGTCAAATTTTGTCATTAAAAATAAGAATTTTGCTCTGGTGTTTAGTTTTTATATTCAAATATTGGCTATGAAAGGTTTTTAAAAAATTTGAAACTTAAAAAGGTGAAATGAGTATCAAAATGTTCTAAAAGCATTCCAAATTGCAATTTATCTGGAACTATTAAGGCTAGAAACTTAAAATGTGGTGTGGCTATTTATTTAGAGATGTAAATATGCTCGCCCAAAACAGTTTAAAAAAAAAAAAATCTTTATTGAGGTTTCTAAATTTGAAAGGGTGCACAAGCAAAAAATTTTCTACAAAATTGAGATTTATGTGGTACATTTTCTACAAGTTTGAAAATTGGTATAATTGCAACTTTTAAACCGTAATGCTCACAGAACAATTTAAAAAATTGAAATTTAAAAGTTTAAATTGAGAAAACAATACTAAAAATTATAAAAAATCATAACACATTATGGTTTCTCCAAAAAAAAATACTTTTAATGTCTTAACCCTCTGAGCATCTTGCAAATGGGTAAAATGGTAATATTGTTTTCTCTGCTTATATTGCAGTGAAACATGGAGCTTAGTGAATGGAACATTGCATTACAAACACTTAGAGGGTTAATGTCTTTCCTTATCAAAATGTAAGTTTCTTCTAAACTACCTTGCTTTGCCTATGTTTATCAGGCCTTACAGATAATACAAATGCAATGATATGGCGATCATAATAACAGAGTTCTTTACATACCCATAAAGAAATCATTAAAAGACAACCAAGAAAAAATTAAATTTCTTAGACACAGTAAAAAGAAGAAACTTTAGTTAAATGAATGATTTTTTTTTTCATGTAACAGAAAAATATATAATTTCCCAGACAATGCCAAAAAAGGGTCACCAAATGGCACTTTCTCGGGATTTTTTGAAAATTTCAATTTTTTTAAAAATAAAGTTAGGGATGGGCGTTTGATCAGGAAGTGCGGATTAACAGTATTTTATGGTATGTCCTTTTAGCCCTGTGTTTTTGAGTCAGCCAGGAATTCTCTTTTTAACACTTTCCAACAAAGTTGAAAAGTGTTTATGCTTTCGGTTTGTCTGTCCACCTGTCTGCACTCTAACTCTTGTAAATATACTCAGATTGCCATGAAATTTTTGGACGTTAAATTGACGTTTACTCTAGCACGAACCCTATTGAAAATGAAGTTTCTACCATGATCATTTTATTTACAGGGATAGTCAAAAGTTTTCCATTACATTATTGCCTATGGGAAAATTCATTTTAAATAAATTTTAAAGATGTTACATTCTGTCAAAGGTTTTCAAATTTACATGCATCTACGAAGTGCTTTAAAATATGCTATTATGTAAAATATGCAGTGAAAAGAATGGTTATTTTTGATTTACAGGGTCACACAAAATGATCCCTTAATATGATAATAAAGGGGGGGGGGAAGGGGGAATTGTTTCCGACATATTTTAATTATTGGAAAATATTTCATATATAATCAAACTGATATTTGTCGCTGACACTTAATATGAGTTATTTCATGCATAATTCGAAGTACAAAGCATTTGCAGGGACACAGAAAAGATTTCAAATAGTATATTCTATCCCAAGTAATGTATATTATGGATAATGGCTGTTGGATGTATAAAATGCATTTTTAATTATGATATGCGCTTTTGAGTTTCACTAAATGTATGCATATTATATGGTGTGTATACATGCTAATAATTACACAATAGGGTGGGTGTATCCCAAAACTTTTTTTTTTTAAATTCAAAATTTCAAGTTGATAAAATGTTGTTACTATGATGACATATTTACCCAGAAAAATATTTTTTAAATTGAAAGATATTTAGGTCTCCGGAATGAGGATGAAGTTTAAACTTTTTGGCCTTAAATGTAGTTTTTTTCACATTTTTTAAATATATGAATATAAAGTAATAGTTTTTTTTTTTTCAAAGTACAAAAACAAAGTTTAGATAGACATT
Organism: Maratus speculifer; assembly: GCA_964019185.1. Classification (NCBI taxonomy): domain Eukaryota; kingdom Metazoa; phylum Arthropoda; class Arachnida; order Araneae; family Salticidae; genus Maratus; species Maratus speculifer. The sequence goes on from OZ025296.1 coordinate 82,732,578, forward strand.
TGACATTAAAAAATTTTTTGTTTCTGTCATTAATTTTAATAGTCTCCTAGAATCTAATTAAATATCTCATTATTTTACCAAATATCCAAGATTTTCAATTTATTTTGTTGATGGCTTTAAATTTGTTTTAAGTAATTTTTTAGATATGCAAACCTCCAGATATCATGCAAATAAAATGTATATTAATTTTTAATTATTTTATTAGTCTAATTTGATTTGGCTCATGATATGAGAAACAATTCTTAAAATATCACACACACAAAAATAAAACTTAAGATGATTATTATTTAAACAAAAAAGGTTACAAATACAATAGTTAAACATTGAATTTGAAAAACCTTATTCAAAATAACGCTCGATTTCACTGTCTGTTTATATTGATAAGTTATTTAGATGCTTTCAGGCAAATCACCAAAAGTGTAAGCAGCTTTTTCATCCTGCAACCAAAGTTTTTGTTTAGGCCGGTTGAAATATATAATCTATATTGCAATGAATTACAAATGTGTTTATTAAATAAAAATATTAAATTAAGTTTATTATTATTATTATAATAAAATTATTGAATTAATGCTACAGAGAAAAGTTTTAATTGTACTTTATTCTTGAACTGCTGTGGTTGCAGATGTGAAGTGATGCTTCGTTTCAAACTTTGGAATTTATTTTCCGTCTAGCAATCTTGACCTAATGAAGTCATCTCGACCTTTGTATGTTTAGAAAAGCGTATTTAGACAATGAATTAACCTCCTTTAGAATTTTTTTAATTGTCTGTGCATGAAAAAAAAAAAAAAATAATAATAATAATAAATTCATTTCTAACACTAGTTTTCGAATCAACAATCAATTCAATGTATTGTTTCTTGAAGTTAGTTATAAGAGGCGGTTCCGTTACTATAGTAGATTGCAAATGAATAGGATCGATGTAGTCTTCTGCCTCATAATTAACTTGTGGTGGTTTTAAAAGTCTCTTTTCATTGAATTCGGTTTGTCAAGGTTTTCTTGTCTTTTAGCTTGCCAGAGATCGCATGTTTTCGAGAATTAAACAACTTTTACAGATGGAAATGTTCTGGATGTATCGTAAAGGCGTTTCTCTATAGAGATGATTGAACAAAAATTTTAAATTCCTCTTCTAACTAGGGAACTGCAAGAAGTGTAAGTTACCAATTTTGATGAAAGTGGTATCGTTGGAAAGATCGCATTGTAAGTAGTAAAAAACTCAATGGAACTACCCGTCGCAAATGATTCATTTTCCAGATATCCGACAATTTATGTCACGTAGCTAGTGCATACTTAATGATGGACCACAAAAAAATTTAGTCTCAATTTTAACGAAAGTGGTATCATTGTAAAGATATCATCGTGAGGATTTAAAAACTCAATGGAATCACCCGTCAGAAATGAGATGTTTTCGAGATATCTGACATTTTGTGTCATATTGCTAATGCACACTGCTGGGAAATTGCATTAAGTGACATAAATTGTGGGATATCTTGAAAACGGCTCATTTCAGCTCATTTCATCAATGGTTAGTTCCATTGAGTTTTTTACTTCTCTCAAAGATATCTTTGCAATGCCACTATTTTTATCAAAATCTAAAAAACAATTTTTTGCGGTCCTCCATTAAGTTTGCACTAGAACAGTATACACTAGCTAGGTGACATAAATTATCGGATATCTCGAAAATGGCTCATTTCCGTCAGGTAGTTCTATTGATTTTTTTCTCCCTCATGATGATATCTTTACAACGATACCACTTTCATTAAAATCGAGACTAATATTTTTTGCGGTCCCCCATTAAGTATGCACTAGTTACGTGACAAAATTTTTGGATATCTCGAAAATGAATCATTTGCGATGGATAGTTCCATTGAGTTTTTTACTACTTACGATGAGATCTTTCCAACGATACGACTTTCGTCAAAATCAGTGACTTACATTTCTTGCAGTTCCCTAGTCAGAGCAAATGTTTTATTGTTGACTCTAAAAAAGAGTGTACAAGTATCAAGTACCCTAACAAGTACTTGATATACTGTATGATTTTAAAAAATGTTGTGACAGGTTTGGGTTTTTGCCGGCAGAAAATAGTTTCTGCCGTGCCGGTGGCAAAAAGTGGTTATAACGGGTTTTTACCGGCAGAAACTGGCAACAACTGGCAAAAACTCATTTTGTGACATAATCTGAGACTTTTTTAGTAGTATTAAATTGCTTATATACATTTTATTCAGAATAAATAATAAATAAATATTGTGAATAGTTTTAATTAAAAAATAAATAAATTTGTATTAGAATTTTATGGTTTTGAGTCTTTCACAAAGAATCAGCCATATTATTTGCAGATAATTGAAAATCATAAAAATGATATTAAGGACATAGCAGTTGTTAAAATTATAAAAACATATCATGAATTATGAAGAAGTTAAATACTTATCACAAATGTTAAAATCTATTGTTGTTGTTTTAGATGAAACTAAAAAAGCAAGAAAATTGCTTTTTGATATTAAACTAATTTTTGTGACGTATGTAATAAACCTTTGTATAGCAAAATAGATTCCTTTCCTAGAAACATATTTCCCCCCAAAAAGTCCTAGAAAATGTCTTGTCTTCTGTGGGTGGTCGCCTTTAAAAACAAATATTGGTGAAAATGAGAATTTTTTTAATTTACATCCTCAATAATGACATTACCAGCAAGTAATGTTGGTCTTAAAAGAACATTTTCTAACTTTTCTTTCATTCAGAACAAATTAAAAAGTATTTAAGGTTAAGAAAGGTTTGCAAAATTAATCCTATATTATGGAATACTCTTATATATTATTACCTTTTCACAAAAAAAATTTTGTTCTTTTAATATAGTAAAAAAATTGTACAAGATATTTAATTTTTGTCTGATATTTTTGTGCTAGAATTATTGATTTATACTTTTACAAGAATCATTTTTCTTTGTATATAGCAGTAGATCATTTTTAAATTATCACAGTGTATTATTTATTTAAAAATGCTCTAAAAATATTAAAATATCATAGAATTTTTTTAATGTTTTTTTTAACTTTTAAATAGAAATTCAACCGTAAACAATAATAAACTTGTACAGCATCAGATTACTATTATGAAAATTTATTTCTGTTTAAGTGACAGAAAATTATTATGTAAACAAAATATATTTATATAATCATTTTGAAACTTTTTGCTACTTTGAATAACATTCATAAGCTTTATTTTATTTTTTTAAACTATATTCTTTATACATTAAATACCTGTGTGAATTATGAATCATTGCAGGTTAAAGTTCTTATTAGTATTATTTCCTAAGTTTCTGCCACTTACTGGCAGAAACTAGTTTCTGCCGTGCCGGTTTTAACCGGTTATAACCACTGGTTTTAACCACCTCGGCAGAAACTTGCCAGCCCTGGTTTTGATGCATAAATTAGGCTACCTTTTTATGTTAAACCATGAAGGACATAAACATTCATGACAAGTTGAACTATTTTTTTTTTCAGTTGTGGAGCTGGAATAATTGAGGCAAACAATAAACGTAAAATTCTGTTTACCATTGTCATGCGCCTTGCATGGGAAACGTTTCCAGGTTTTCAGCTTGCTAATTTTGATAATTCTGCTGTCAATACAGTTTGATTGCATATTTCTTATCCGTGCTCAAATCTTTCTCATTAACCTCTAGAAAAATACTATCTATTTTGATATATTGAACAATAGGTAATTTTTTACAGTTGGGTCATTCCACATGAATTCAACCAATAGGTGTTGCATCATAGTCACAGATTTTTTTAAAATTTTTACCATAGGCAGACACAGTAGTGAAACCTTCAAATCTGAAATTTAAAAGTAATTTTCACAATATTGGCTGAGATATAGCCATTTGAAAACTGACCTTTTTTACGAAATGGCGGCCATCTTGGAATTGTATCAGTGTCTAAATATGGCCATAACTTGACAACTAATGGCTCAAATTTTATATATCTGGTACCAATTTGAAGCTATTTGTACAAAGAATGCATATTGCACATCAAAACAATAATACATTTTTATTTCTTTACTTTTTATTGTGTGCAAAGTGAAAATTTCACCCCAAAAAAGGGCAGATTGTAATGGCTCATAAAAAAATGAATCATCATGAATTTTTCTGAAACTTGGTAAAAACATTGCTCCATCTGTGTGCTTTAAATAAAATAAAAATTGGAAAAGTAAAATTTGTTGTTTTAAAATAAATGGTTTTTTACACATAAGGTGTCATTAACCAAATAATGATCATTTTAGAATCTGTAAGCATTCCTTATTCAAAAAATAATGGTTAAAATAAAATTTTCTGACATCTAAATTAATGTAAAAGTATATTCAAAACTTCATTTGTACTAATTTTGTAGGAATCTGCCCCCCAGCTCCCCTCCCCCCCCCCAAAAAAAAATCAGACAATTGAAAAAATTTTACACTGAAAAAGATAAGAAAATAATTAAGCACTATAATGTATAATTATAAAATAACTAGAAATGCAATGCATATATATATGATAATTTACTTCACATATAGGGGCGAGTGGGGTGGAATGAGACAGTAGGTTTTTCTCTTTATGTATCATTTTAAATATTTCATCACTCACACATTAGGTGAAGTAATGGTACCACAATCTTCAGTTAAAAAAAGTAGCTGATTTACATAAGCTTGCAATTATATAAGAAAAAGATTATTTCTAAAACCAAAAGTAAATTTAGTTCATATACTTTCTACGCTTTCTGTATAATGGTTTGATTATGCATAGATATTACAATTTCTCTATATATGGAACATTGTACTGTAAAATTAGAGAGGTAAAATGTGTTGTTTTAAAATAAATGGTTTCTACACATAAGGTGTCATTAACCAAATAATGATTATTTCAAAATGTGTAAGCATTCTTAATTTAAGAAATATTAGTTAAAATGAAATTTTCTAGCATCTAATTAAAGTATTGTGTGTATATTATATAATTCAATAAAAAAAAATATCAATTTGCAGTTATTTACACTAAATATTTATTTTTACAGTACTTTTTATTTCATTTCATTCAAAATATGATAATATAATTCTCAAAACATATTTACATAAATATTTTAAATACCTTACTATGGAATACATGAAAAAAAAGGCACATAATATTTTCTCCAGAAATGTTGAAGAAATACTAGCTGTAAATTACAGTGTTGAATTATTCAATTGTGTAATTTAAATAAAATAAATATATATAAATGAGTTAATTGAGTTGACATTTGTTATTTTTTGTTCACACTCAGTTAAAATTTATATGAACAAAAATCTAAATACGATGAGACAAAAAAAAAAAAAATAATAATAATAATAATAATAACAATAATATAATACAAATCCAGGGCAAAACATTGAATATGATGAGAAATAAGCCAAAGTTTAAACTTACACATGGAACAAATCTAGACAAAATAAGAACAAAATATTTACTTACATGCATATAGCTTTATAATATAATAGTTTTTTCTTCAGATTTAAGCTAAAAAGGATTTAATCAGTTTTAAAGTTTAAAAATAATGCTTGAATTGTTCAAGTTCCCTCTGGTGCAACAGTATATGTTCTTCCTGTAGCAGTTACAGGAATAGATACTTCTTTTATTAATTGTTCATACAGAATCCAACAAACATCTGAGGATTTTGGCCATGAATATGAAGAATTAGAGCCATGAGGATACATGAACATAATTTTATAGTCGGTAAGTTCTTCACAGTAATCTAAAATTTTCCCAATCCACCAATTTATCCCATATACACATGCAACATATTGTTCACTTTTAAATATCAATGGTCTGACAATTTCATTGATTCCCAAAGAAGCAATAAATTTTGTTGATGAACTGTCTGAAACCCTGGAAACCAGCATTTGGCAATCATTGGTAATCATTGATTGGCAGTGATTCAGTCTTGTTTCTCTGATTGTATCTGCTTTTGCATACCTATCTGCTAATTGACTGTTTGCAATTTCAATTTCAGATTTTGTTACAAAAAAACTTTCAATTCTTTTAACAGATTCTTTTGCAAAATTATAGAGATTGAATGCATTTAATATACCATGTTTAAATGGACGCTGAAGACTTGAAATAATCTTTTTCTTTATACAATTGCAAGCTTATGTAAATTAGCTACTTTTTTCAACTGAAGATTGCAGTACCATTACTTTATCTAATATGTGATTGATGAAATATTTAGAATGATACATTGATTGATGAAATATTTAGAATGATACATAAAGAGAAAAACCTACTGTTCCATTCCACCCCACTCGCCCCTATACGTGAAGTAAATCACCATATGTATGCATTGCATTTATAGGTATTTTATAATTATACATTATATTCCTTAATTATTTTCTTATCTTTTTCAGTGTAAAACTTTTTCAATTGTCTATTTTTTTTGGGGGGGGGGGAGGGGGGCCTGGGGGGGGCAGATTCCTACAAAATTAATACAAATGAAGCTTTGAATATACTTTTACATTAATTTAGATGTTAGAAAATTTTATTTTAACCATTATTTTTTTAATCAGGAATGCTTACACATTCTAAAATGATAATTATTTGGTTAATGACACCTTATGTGTAAAAAACCATTTATTTTAAAACAACAAATTTTACCTTTCCAGTTTTTTTTAATTTAAAGCACACAGATGGAGCAATGTTTTTACCAAGTTTCAGAAAAATTTATGATGATTCATTTTTTTATGAGCCATTACAATCTGGCCTTTTTTGGGGTGAAATTTTCACTTTGCACATAATAAAATGTAAAGAAATGAAAATTTATTGTTGTTTTGATGTAAAATATGCATTCTTTGTACAAATAACTTCAAATTGGTACCAGATATATACAATTTGAGCCATTAGTTGTCAAGTTATGGCCATATTTAGACACTGATACAATTCCAAGATGGCCGCCATTTCGTAAAAATGGTCAGTTTTCAAATGACTGTATCTCGGCCAATATTGTGAAAATTACTTTTAAATTTCAGATTTGAGGGTTTCACAACTATATCTGTCTATGATAAAAAAAAAATCTGTGACTATGATGCAACAAGTTTTCTTTAAATTGGTTGATTTCATGTGGAATGACTCAGTTTATGAAACTTTTACTTATAAGATCACTGAAATACATTGGACCATCTATAAAATAAATGCAACTTAATAGAATAATTTAATTTACCTCGGATGCAGTCTTGCCAATCGGGACCAAGTCTTTGTCTTTTTCTGCAATAGCAGTGAGCTATAAAACAGTGATAAAAGATTTTGAAATATTTCTCATTAAAATAAAAGAAAATTACATAATAAATATTGACAAAATTTTAATAATCATGAATTGTAGTAACAAAAATAGTATACTAAACAAGTATAGAATAAAATTAAAGAATAATCAAATTGCTTATTTGTTAGTCAAACTCATATTTTCTTGGCAACATTTGTGATAGGAAAGTCAGAGTTGCCACTCTGTAATGCACAGCATTTTTATAATTATACTAACATATATCTTTTGCTATTTGAGTTTTCCCCAGGTTTAAAAAGGGGCAAGGTGCTACTTTTCTGAAAAGGGCACTTTTATAGAGTTGAATCTAGAACCTAGCAGTTCAAAAAATCATGGAAATCCAAAAATTTCGCCAAAAAATCCAAAAATTTGAAAAAAAAAAAGGGTAAATTTTTTTAAAATATCGCGAAAAAATGGCCGATTTTGTTAAGAGATAGCAAAAAAAAAAACAAAAAAAAACAGCAGGTTTTGTTAAAAAATCATGAAAAAATGGCAGATTTTGCTAAAAAATAGTGAAAAAATGATAAATTTTATGAAAAGATTGCGAAAAAGCATCGAATTTTGTTAAAAGATGACAAAAAATGGCAAATTTCTTCAATAGATCTCGAAAAACCACCAATTTTGTCATGTTTAAACACTAAAAAATACAAATTTCAAAAAAGGGGCACGAAAAAAAAAAGTACATAGTTCGTAACGGGAGTGGAATTTTGTTCACATTTCTTAAATTAAAAAAAGAAAAAAAAAAAACAAAAATTAGGGGGTGCTACATTTATACTATAAACATCATTTTTGGAGCTGTCACAAGAAAAAGTTTGGAAAGGGAGGGGGGGGGGGGGGAAGCCAAATTCTAATTATGCCTGGGTGCAATTTTCTCTTCATATGAAAATGATTGTAAATTGGGAAATTCTGCTTTTGGAGCAATAAAAACACAATTTTGAAGCAGGAAAATTAGTTTTTAGAACCGAAAAATTCCCTTTGTCATTAACCTTTTTTTGTGCCCTTTTGACAAAATTTGCATTTTTTTGCAATCTTTTGACGAAATCTTCTGTTTTTTAGAGATGTTTTGACAAATTTTGCATTTTTTGCGAATCTTTTGACAGAATTTTCCGTTTTATTGGAATTTTTGGACGAAATTTCCCTTTTTTTCACAAATCTTTTGACGAAATCTTCTGTTTTATTGTGATTTTTTTTACGAAAGTTACCGTTTTTTGGGATTTTTTGCCAAAATTTTTTCTTTTTCGCGAATCGTTTGACAAAATTTACATTTTATCGTGATTTTTGTATGAAATTTGTCGTTTTTTCATGATCTTTTGAGGAAATCTGCTGCTGGATTTTGTAACAAAATTAGCCATTTTTTGCAAATCTTGCCGGAAATTAGTCATTATTTTGTGATTTTATAACGAAATTTGCCGTTTTTTTCGTGATTCTTTGATGAAATTATGCGTCCCGTGGGACGTGTAAGAGCTATTTTTTGCTTTCAGTTGATGATTTTTTCCATAATTTATGCGCTAGTAAAGCTTCAGCATCATTGCTGAAAAGCTGAATTTTTTCAAATTTAGGGCAAGAAGGGTGCTATTTTTTTGAATGAGCGACAAGAGGGGTGCTAGTTTTTGGATGAGGGGCAAGAGGGGTATTATTTTTTTGACTAAAGGGCAGGAGGGACGAAGCATCCTCCTGTAACCCTCTGGGGGAAACTCTGCAATTTCATTCAGAGCTTAGAGGTATAGTGGCTAGTGTTGACTCTAAGTCACCATATTAGCACTTGGCAGCCCTATTTATTTCCTTTGTGCAGCTGGCAACTCTTTTAATGTTCCTGGCATCACTTTTTAACTCTTCTATGCCCCTCGTGGCAACTTACTTAATCCTGTGAAAATATTGCAAATTCTAGGGGGCTTTAAACAAACCAATTCAAAATATTTTTGGTAAACAGTTTTGGTAAACAAGGTACAAGTGTGCCTTTTTTTTAGAATAGAACTCTTTTTGTAAAAAATTACTTCTTTTCAGAATAGTGTTCCATTTTTGAAAAAAAAAAAGTATCTTTTTTAGGTTGGCGTCCTTTTTTTTATGTGAAAAATTTACCCCTGGTGGCCTTTTTTTTCTCTAAAGTCAGCATGAGTGGTACAGCAGAAAATTAGCATTTGGGCAATTCCATTAAAAGTAGGTCATCAATGGCGATTTTTTTTCTTCTTAAAACATTAGTATATTATGTATCTTTTTTTAGTAAAAAGTCCAAGGAAAAATAAAACTGAAATTTTTTTCTGTATTTAGATTTTTTTTTTTTTGTAAATGGGTTGCAAAAAGTTTTTTTTAATGGAAAAAAATGCATGAATTTCATACGATTCCTAATGCCAATTACTCATGTAAGTTTTGTTTGTTTTGCTACTGTTTTATTTTTTACGGTAGTACAGTAGACTCCCTCAAATCCGCAACTCTCTAAAATCCGCACATACTTTATGGATGTAAACAATGAAACTTTCAATTCGGATATTGGAACAAAATTTGATTTTTTATTAGTTTTGTATCAATTCCATAATTTTTTAATTTGTAATTTTCTTAATAATACACTAGTCGTGTTTTTTTTTCATGAAGGAAGAACAATTTTTTTTAGAAAAAATTCAAGATATTGCTGATATTACTGGTAATCACAGTCTTCTTACCAAATGTATTTATGCATTAATCAAGATTTTTTGATTATTAAGCTTGGCTAAACTTGACAAAAAATCCTTATTTTATAATTCTGATGTGAATTAGTAATGTACTTTTATGAGGCAAGTTTTGTTGAATAATTTTGGAAAAATACATTTAATATTTATAATGAATATTTAATTATACACTATTGATTATTAACTTGACCTTTGCTATTAGTACTTTAATCATTTTAAAACCTATCTAAATTTTAATTATTTTAGTTTATTTTATATCTTATTTTAATATTTTATTATATTGTAAGCATTCATTATAGTTCCGAATGCACTATTAATTGCACTCAAATTACTGTTTAAAAAATGTAAACCAAGCAATGACCAGAAATCCGCAAAATTCTAAAATCCGCACAACCTCTGGTCCCAAGCTGTGCAGATTTGAGGGAGTCTACTGTAGTAAGTATTGTTTTATTAGTTAATAATTAAAAAATATAGAAATAATATATAATATTTTAATTAAAAAGGTTTATTAAATTTGTTCATTGAAATGTAACAAGAGTAACCAAAAACATATAAGTTTATGATAAGGAGATATTTTTTTTTTAAATCATAATTATTCGTATAGATGTATTGTTTACTTGTATTTATACAATCTTCAACAGTATGAAATTAATTAATAAGATTTATATGTCTTTTATTTTAAATTTAATATTGTAACAAGAGTAACTTTATTAGATTTTTCGTAACAAGAGTAACTTCAAATTAATTTATTGAGTGATTTTAATCACTTTTTTTTATCACTTCAACATTATCGGTAGTTACATGAAACTTGAAGTTATTAAAAACAATTAAACAGAAGTTTGGCATATTAATAACTCAACTCAGCATAAATGAAGGAATTAATATGTGGTTTGTTCTTACAGTTTAACTTAAATTTAATTCTCATGCCCTGAAATTAGCTAATTTTTTTGCATTGCACAAAGAACGTTGGATCTTAAAGAGTGAGCACTACAAATTTTTTAAGGGTTTTTTAAAATTAAAAATCATTTGTTTTTTATTTAAAAGAAAGTATTTTGCACATTTCTATTGTCTTTTGACCATAGAGAGAGTTTTGTATTTAAAAATAAGTGTTTTAGGTATTTATTTAGTTGTTTAGATGTTTTGAATCTTAATGCTATTTAATTGAATATTAAAAGTAAATGAAAATGATTATTTGTTTCAAAGCTTAATATATTTCTGTAGAATATCTATTATTGATTTTTTTTTTTTTTTTAAATTTAAAAAAAGGCTGGTTTTGTATTTAAAAGTTAGGATGTGTACAATTTCTTTGTTTTTCTTTAATGTAATTGTTTTGCGTGTTTAAATATTTCACATGTTTTAAGGAAAATTATCACTGGGGAGTTCAGGGGGGGGGGGGGCAGAGACCACCCTGACAAAGATTTTTTTTTTCATCTAAAAGCTTTGTAAACTAAATTTTCAATATCGTCATCCAAATTTGGAATTTTAAATAATAATTTTCTAGGTAAATGAGATAATTGTTTTAATTTTTCAAAATATGTATGCTTTCCACATCATAATTTTTGCAATATTTTAAAATTCTGTTTCAAAATATGTATTTTTGCTTTATTTTTATTGTCTTGATCTTGCAAACTCCGTTAAAAACCTAGTTTGTCGGTAAGTGGATTATTTGTTTTGTTTTTGATTTTTTCACAATTGTTTGAATTTTCTATGTTTTAAAATATGTATTTCTGATTTATTTTTATTATCACCCACCACTTTAAATTGCACACTTTTGCAGGGTGTCTCCTGGAATTAAACTCCAGGAGACAAAATGCAAAAGTGTGCCAATGTGGCGACTTATTGGAAATGTGTCAAGAAAGGTGTTAACCCTTTGCGTCACAGAGCAGATTCATTGCTTAAATATTGAAATTAATGACTGACACTGGAATTTAAAAACAACTTTATTTGTAAATAAGAAAAAGCTATATTTCATGAACTTGATAAACCAAAATTTTCCTTACTAAAATTCCGGTGTCAACATGGCATTTGAGAATTAAAATTGGGTGAAATGCAGTTTACTCTCCTTCGCCAAGGCGACTTTTTTTTTTTTTTTTTTTTTTTTTTTTTTTTTTTTAGCGATAAATGTTTCAATATGGCAACCCTGCATTTTCATTATCTCCTCTTGGTCTTCAATATGGCAACCCTAAGGAGTGCTCCGGTTTACGTATTCTACAGATTTCTAAGCTGTTTCCTGATTGGACGCTCCTTTTTGTAAATGTTTTCTCATTGGACGAAAGAGGAGAACTGAGAAAGGGAGCGTTTAAATTTTTGAATATCGTTATTCCCGCTTAGAAATTGCCTCCATTAGCATTGTTTTTGGGAGTTGCGTCTTGCATTCAACGAGTGAGTTTATTTTTTTGCATTTTCCTCTTTTTATATTTAGTTAGATAACGTTCAGTAACTACTATGGAAGTTGTTGATTTCAGAAAGAATGTTGTTGATTGTTTGAATGAGGAAGTAAAGTATTCAAATGGATACTTTACGCTGTTGAAAGTTTGCAAGAAAAAGTATATGATTGACCAGTCAATCCGGAGCAAAACAGCGGCTCCGGGTAATTAAAAATTCTCCTCTTTTTTGTCTTTAGATTTGTATTTTATGTGCTTTTTGTTTATTTTGATTGCCGCCATCTTGGAAAGTGCGTTTTTGCGTAGTGTCTCTTGGAGCAAGTTGCTCTGGGAGACAAGACGCAAAAAAGCGCTAATTTGGTGATTTTTGAAAATCGCGCCAAGAAGGAGAGTAAACTGCATTCGCACCTTAAAATTAAGTGATTTCATAGATATACCACCGCACCGCAAGGGGTTAAACGGCAGTCGCACCGCGAATGATGCAATGGGAACAATACTTGACGACTTATCATCTGCGCCCGGCTAATATAAAAGTAACCATATATTATAATTTAATAGCGACAGAGCATAATTAACCTTTCGCCGGGCGCGCAAATTTTCATCACATGAGCAGGCGGGTGTTGTAATTTGTACAACAGGAGGAAAACATTCAATTATTGCTGTTTTGTTTTAATTTTACAAATAATTTAACATACAAATATCATCTAAGTTTTTTCTGCTCGCAATTTATGAAAGTATTCTGAAATACGCTTAGATTTATTTTGTTATAACATATTAAAGCAGATGTGAATTTTGTTTTGAAAAGAAAAAAAAAAAAAAAAAAAAGAAATCAAATGTACTTTTTGCAACAGCTCGCCCGCCGGAATGTTAATAGTGACACAGACCATACGATAAACATTAGCGCTTGGATATGAAATTAAACAATAGTATAAATTAAAAAACAAAACGAAAAGGCATACGTAATTTTGGTAATCTCTTTCTAGCTGAGTTAAATCCGATTCATCATCGCATGGTCGATCGACGGAAAACCAGTGAGGTTCTGAAACTCGAGGCGTTAGAGATGGAAAAGCTGGTACGTTCATTTTTTTAACGAAATAGTTTAATTTTAAATGAAGTAAAGTGAGAGATATAAAGAAGGAAATAATATATCAGCTGTAGTTTCTTTTTTTTTTTTTTTCAATGAATTCGATTTCGAATTGTTTCAATGTTTACATACAAAACGTTTAATTATTGATACTGTCGGCGCGATAGGAAAATGTTATTTTGCCGTATTATGATATTGCACTATTTGATTCAAGTGATTTATAGAGGGCACTGTAACTGCTGTTACAGCACCTAGAAGATAAATCTCCAACGTTGCTGATGCTGTTGACACAGTGATGGTAACTTGTGGGAAAATTCCCACATCTGTGGGGAAAATAGAGCTGTGTGGGAAAAAGGGAAAACTTGAGGTTTTGTGGGAAATTTTGAGAATTTCTCGTTCCATTCTCATGAACGCGCTTTTTCCTTTTCTTTCTGCAAAACTTTTTGGAAAACCCTTTTTTTCGACTTGTTTTTCATAACTCCTGGCGAATTGCATCGTAACTACTTCGCTGAATATTGCTGTTGCGTTCCATTGACTCTCCAAGCAGTAATGCAACTAATTTTCTCTAAGTTAATAGATCAGATTCAACCACGTGATCACAAAGTACAGAAACCTGGGGGATTTTTCGAAGAGGGGAAGAAAGGTTATGACGTCAGTCGGACCTATTCTATTCGATTTTCAGTTTCGATTGCTCGCTTGCTTTAGAAAAGCGTAAAACGAAAATAGTTTTTTAGTTTAAGATTTTAGTTCAAATTTTTTTAGAATGTGTATAGTGTAGAATCTGGAAAGTTACATTTCAGTGTTTTATAGCTATGGATTTGGATAAAGCAGAAGACTCGAATGTCGCGACAACAAGGGCGCATATATGATCAATTTTAGGGGGAGGGGGGCTGAGAAAAATCACAATTTCCCCCGCAAAGCTATCACACTTTTTTTTGTAAATATTTAAGGTATTTTGCTTTTTTTCGCGACTTTTGAGTCCCCCCCCCCCGATTTTTTGGAGGAAATATGCTTTTTTCGCGATCCTTTTAAGAAATATGTGGTTGTTTCTACGAGTTTTGATTAAATTTATATTTCTTTCCCAATTTTTTGACAAAAATTGCGATTTTTCAATGATTTTTGAACGAAATTAACGTTTTTTCGCGATACTTTGCCGAAAATAGTGTTTTTTTCCTACGATTTTCGGTTTTTTCTATTCTTTTTGAACGAAATCAGAGATCTTTTTGCGATTCTTTAACAAAATTAGATATTTTCGCGATTCTTTGACGAAATTTTGTTTTTTCTGCAATTTTTTGATGAAATGTGCGTTTCTCACGCTCTTATTTAACAACATTTGCGTTTATCTGCATTTCTTTAGCAAAAAAATAATCATTATTATTACCTTAAGAATTTATTTTTATATTATGTTTATGTTTATTAAATTACTTATGTTCTTTGATTGAAAGATTTTAGTTTTGAAGAACCAAAATGAAATGTAGTATAAAATATATTTTGACGATTTGCAGATAGAGGGCAGCACTAATGAATTTAACAGTGTGGGAAAAATTGAGCTCACGAGGGAAATTTTGAGGGGAAAATTGAGCTCATGTGGGAAATTTTGCGGGAAAATTTCAGTGACGAGGTTACCATCACTGTGTTGACAATATATTGGCGCGAGCGCTAACGTAAACACTTTATTTTCAAAAAGTAAATGTCGGAAACTATAAATATAAGATATTTTGGTCTATTATAAGCTAATTTAGTTAAGAAATGACGTGAAATAGGTTAAAGAATCTCTTTTAGAAAGACTATACATCGTTTTTAAATCTCCTCTAAAAATTTATTTGCTTTTGCAAATGTGAAAAATAAGGAGTGATTTACGATACATTTACATGTGTTGTGTGTGCGCCCTTGAGGACGAGCGACACGTATACGTGCCGCAAAAAGGCTTAATCCTTGTTTATCCCCACCAGTAAAATTTTAAAGCAAAATTTCCCTTATTTAATCGGCGCATTTTTTCGATTTGATAAGGCATAAATTTCTGTTTTTAAAAACCGGTAACAGAGTTTTAAAATTTCGAAAAAGGCTCCCGTCGCAAAGCGGTTAAACCTTAAATTTTACCAAAATTACAGTTATTAAATACTTTAATAATTATGAGATATAAGACCTTAACTTGTATACTTCAGAAAGATGAGTAGATTTTTTTTATCACATTTAAAAATTGAGTAAGCAAGAGATTAAAACTTGCGTGATACACGAAATAATTGCTGGGATTCACAAAAAATCAAAATGCATATGGTATGAATGTTAGTTTCTGCGATGTTTCCTGGATTTATTGATTATACTTTTTTTTGTAATAAAAGAACATTTAATAGACTAATATGGAGCAATATTAATCCTTTATGGTTCAAAAACTCTTTTTTTAAAATATTGACTCAGATGTTAGAATACACCATTTTATGCATGTAAAATAAATAAATAAATAAATAAAAATTAGAATGTAAAACTAAAATAATTATTGACTAAAATGTACTTTTTTCACATCTACAATAAACAGAAATTGACACACTTCTCATAAATATTGACTATTTTATAATACAAATTTTTAAAGTATACAAAATTACCTTTAAAAAAATTCAATTTCGGACTTCTACAGCATTTATTAATTTGACAAAATTTACTAAGTTAATTATTGCATTATCGACTTGAAATTTCTCAAATGGTAAACAAAATTTGGTATGAGAAATTAACTCAATATAATTTTTTTTTTTATTTATTTAACTTCCTCAGTCCTGAGACCAACTTTCAGTCTTAAATTTTAAAAATTTCTTGTTAAATGGGTTTTAAATACTTATGAAAAACAATGGAAAAATGCTGAAATTTTTTTTTTTTTTTTTTTTAATTAGAAAATTAGTGTTTCCTACAGGCGACATCCGGTCATAATGATGTACGATATGTTAAATACGAAGTATAAATTTATGTATACGTTTATATTTATTTTACGATCAAATAGCATTTTTATGTTATAGTACACATTTATAATAATTCAGAACATATTTTTAAGATTAAATAGTTAATTCATTGTATAGAAACATCATTTATAATAATTTGAAAATTAAATTGTAATTATCTAATCTTTTAGAAATAACTGAAACTTAAATTAAAATATATATATATATACAATTATTGCAGATACTTTCCTAAATATCAGTAAAAATTTTTAAATCATTTTTTAAAATATTATGTTTCGTGAAATCATTTTTTAAAATATTATGTTTCGTGAAATAATTTGAAACATTGTCAGTCTTCTTGCAGACAAAAAAAAAAAAAAAAAAAAAAAAAAAAAAAAAAAAAAAACTTTACATGCAGTGCATCGAATCCTTGCAGAATTGGATTTACAACCAGGCATCCTACATCGTTTTTTTTTGTGGATGGTTTTGATATCTTAGGAAGATGTGAAACCTTTCTTTTTCGCAAAGGATTGGATGTCAAGGAAATTCTTTGGTTATAACTGTTTTTCTGTGGTGATGGTGGCTCACTAGGAATGTACTCTGAGCCACTGCATTCGTCTATGCGATAGAAAAGATATTCTTGTAGATGAATTCTAAATGCAAGGTAGTCTAATATTTCTTTCTTTGCTCTATTGAGCAACGTTTGGTGACCTCTATATTCTATCCAACTAGCAGCTATGGTAAAAAAAAAAAAAAAAAAAAAAAAAAAAAAAAAAAAAAAAAAAATTCATAATGACTCTTATGGTCTATTTTTTTTGCCCTCGCATGCATTCTATAATAGCTTAAATATCAGTCGAAGAAATCAACACTTCTCACAAATTCATTATACATTTTTATAATGGATGGACGATTCACTGACGCATATTCTTTATCCTTTTTCGACCCTCGCTTACATATATCTTCAGGATGCTTACCGTCAGCTGATGAGGCAAGTATAACTGGTTTGTTATCAAACCATTTCAAGTTACAAATTTGTCCATCATTACGAATTTTTTGGTCAACTGAACCCCGTCCAAGCTTTTTCATATCAGAGTTGGATTTAAAATTTACATTTGGGGGTATGATACTCTTTCGTAGAATACCTGTTCCCTGACATTCAGCTTTATATAATATATAAATAATGTCTAATAAAGGAATTGATGTAAAATATCTGTCCATATACAAGGTACAGCTTGGAAGTAAATTCTCTGTAAGTTTAAGCACTATTTTTTCACTAGTATCTAAATATTTTTCATTATTCTCACATAGGCGTAACTAGCGGGGGGGCCGGGTGGGCCGGGCCCACCCCAGACAACCCACGGCCCCCCCTAGAATTTTAAACTCTTGTGGTAATCTTAGAACGCAAAAATTTTATTTTTTCGAAAGATTATACATGTCTCAGAGTGGGACGCTAAACTGTCTATTTTTTGCATTTGTCTTAAGTCTATATTTTTCAGACTTACAAGGGCACCACCAAACATGGTGCTCACAGATTTTAATGATTTCTAAGTATGTTGTAGGGGTTATACCACTAATTATTCAGCTGAAAGGATTCTTTCAAATGGGCCTTGGTTTTTGAGAAATTGGGGGGTCAAAGTTTAGCGTTTATTTCAAATATCTGTTAGTATTACCTTTGGTCAGCAGCTCCGTGGCTCCGAGGTAAAGTGCTGGACTTCAGACTCGGAGGTGGCGGGTTCAACTCCAAGCTGGACCACCTCTTTTTTTTTTTTTTTTTTTTTAATCTTTACATACTTTTTACATGTTACATATTTTAAGCTGAATTTGGAATTCTACAGCTTTGAACTTATTAACATTTTCTTATGTAGATTGTTTATTTTTTTTACTTTTATTTTTCTTACTTAAAAAAATATGGTTCAAATGATAAACTAATTGCACTTCAAAATTTATAAAATAAATAAAAAATGCTTATATAATTAGAATTTTCAAAAAGCATAAAAAATTTTGAATATTTTAAAATCCCTTTTACTTTAAATATTAATAATTTTGCTCAATTACTTTTTTCAGATTTTCAAATGAATATTACACAATTACATATTATTTTTATCTTTACATTCTTTTTACACGTTACATATTTTAAGCAGTATTGGAAATTCTACAGCTTTGAACTTTTTGATATTTTTTTAATAAAGTAAATTTATATTTCCGAATTTATTTCATGGAAATTTATTTTTATCGGCAATTTTTAAACTAATATTTTTATTGACAAAACGGCATAACTAATTTATGCCTTGAATCTTTTTTTTTTTTTTTTTTTTTTTTTTTTTTTTTTTTGTTAATTATTATGTAATTTCTTTTTTTATTAAGCACAATTCTGAAATAATAATTTTTCTCTTTCCTATCGCCTTTTTTGTGGAATTTTTTAAACGAAAATTTATCCTTTTTTGTATAAATTATACAAAATAATTTTCAGGTGCAATTTCTCAGACATTTATATGATTAGTTAATTCAAATAATGCATACCTTCGAAAGTCTAATAAAATATTATTGCAGTAGTGTTAAAATATTTTCCAAATTTTTACTGATCTTTAAATACATTTATTTCTAAAGTTCATCCTCAATATCATTTATCGTTTGCACAAATAAGAAATGAAGGATTATATTTAAAATAATACATATATTTTTTATTTTAACAAATTAAAGAACTATTCATAAAAAATCAACTAAATTGGGAAAATCGTTTGCTAATGAAATAATATTTACGATAGATAAAAAAAAAATATATGTATTTATTTTACTCGTCTGCTTTTATTTTCTCGGTAAAATCACGCAAAAATAGAAATTCTTTTTGCTGTTGTCATTTAGTTTCTTTTGTAGAACTAGTTAAGGAATATAGGTTATCTAAATTTATACGAGTTTTAAAAAGATGATATTTCAGTCACGAATTAGTTCAAATTTGCGTTTAGATTAATAAGTTTTGAAAAAACTATTAATTAAAAAAAATCATAAACGTTAAGTTTTTAAGGAAAAGGTTTATATAAAAGTTGATCAAAAAATCAATATTTGCTCTTAAATATCAAGTAAGATTCTGTTAAATTGTGAATAATTTAATTACTTATTTTTATTCACACGACAAATATATCACGCGATACTGTAAATTTTGTTAACACATTCAGCGCAATTCCCTACGCAAATGATGATTCTAAACGGTTTTTTTCTGTGTGCATAATTTCTTCACTTTCATGTTTTAAAAGTGCTAAGGCCTTTTTTTGTATTTGATATGGTGATTTATTTTTTTTTATATTGGTTCTGTATTATACATGCGATAAATATACTCATGTAATCAGTTTTCAGGTTATAATTATAATTTTTTCCAAATAAAAGTGTGTATAAAGATGCGTTATGTGTTAAATTTAATCTTTTTACACTGCATATACCAGTAACATAAATATATATATATGTAAGTATATTAAATGTAATAATAGATTGTCTAAAAATCCATGCACAGTATTGTGTAATATTCATTTGAAAATCTGAAAAAAGTAATTGAGCAAAATTATTAATATTTAAAGTAAAAGGGATTTTAAAATATTCAAAATTTTTTATGCTTTTTGAAAATTCTAATTATATAAGCATTTTTTATTTATTTTATAAATTTTGAAGTGCAATTAGTTTATCATTTGAACCATATTTTTTTAAGTAAGAAAAATAAAAGTAAAAAAAATAAACAACCCACATAAGAAAATGTTAATAAGTTCAAAGCTGTAGAATTTCAAATTCAGCTTAAAATATGTAACATGTAAAAAGTATGTAAAGATTAAAAAAAAAAAAAAAAGAGGTGGTCCAGCTTGGAGTTGAACCCGCCACCTCCGAGTCTGGAGTCCAGCACTTTACCTCGGAGCCACGAAGCTGCTGACCAAAGGTAATACTAACAGGTATTTGAAATAAACGCTAAACTTTGACCCCCCAATTTCTCAAAAACCAAGGCCCATTTGAAAGAATCCTTTCAGCTGAATAATTAGTGGTATAACCCCTACAACATACTTAAAAATCATTAAAATCTGTGAGCACCATGTTTGGTGGTGCCCTTGTTAGTCTCTTTTCTGGCTTTTTTACAATTATTTCTTACTTATCGATCATCCCCAACAGCACATGGTAACAGTATCAGGTATCAGCTTTTAACAAAACCGGTGACTCCTTTTGAAAGAGGACTGCATTCATTTGTACGATTGGAAATCAGCCGAAGGCTAAAAGAAATGGTCATTTCCTGTCACTGTCTCCGGTTTTTCAATACTGCAACATTGGGGGGGTCTTAGGAGTGGATACAAATGAAACGTTTCCCGTAACAACTTGCAACACAGTCACAAATCCTACAAAACGGGATACAAATGAAACGCCAACCGGCTTCTGCTGTCACAAAGTTGTGATTGTTGTCATAAAAATTTGTTACAGCGTGAGACGCGTAGCAAGCTGTCTCAAGCCGGTAACAACTCCGGAAACGTAAACAAAATATGTCGGCATATCACGTAATGCGGCGATTTTTGATCAAATATCAGCAAATATTGGAAAAATAATCTTATTTAAATAGCGAAAATTATAAATGTTGTAAATATTAAGTTTTCTATTTTTTTTTTTTTTTTTTTTTTTTTTTTTTTTTTTTTTTAAGAAGGCTAAAATTGGATCGATTTTATTTCTTAAAAATTTAATCCAAAACGTAGTTTTTTTTTTATAATTTTAAAAGCAAATTTCGCCATATATTTTTAATTTTTTGATATGTAAATTTAAATAACATTTAACAACTTGTGTTGTTTTTTTATTATAATTTATTTACTAATGAAAGTTTGTTTGCTAAACTACAAACAGACAGACAGGGTAAAATATATATAAATTTGTATTGCTTATAACTGAATGATAATTATTATTGACTAGCATACCCAGCCCGCTTCGCCGGGCTTAATTTGAAGGTTTATTTAATAATTTATGTGTATGGTACGCTTCTCTCTCAGCTCGCGACGGATCCCCCGGTGACTCTCCCCGGACCATCGGCACTCCACGTGCGTCGGGTGAGCGTCAGAACAAACTTTCAGCATATACATATGGGTGGTTGTACTTGAATGCACAGACCTGCGCGTTTTTTTCTATCTTGCTTTTATACCTCTGGACCGAGTTGGCGCATTGCCAAGATTTGCTTCCTCTGGACCGAGTTGGCGCATTGCCAAGATTTGCTTTCGCCTGTGCCTCAATTATCCTCAGAATTCCTTTTATATATATAGATTAGAAATCTTAATAGCTATAAATAATGGCTTGAATTTTAAACCGAAGGTAAGATACGAGATTAGTTTAATAATTTGTTATGTTAAAAAAAAAGATAGAATTGAATACAAATATTTATAATTTTTAAATGATGATTAATAATAATAAATACTGTAAAAAGGAAAATATTTTTTTTAAATAAAATTACTTCTGTTTTGTAATAATTAGAACAAATCATAATCACACATAACCTTGATATTTAAAAAGTATAAATCTCATATTTATTTATAATTGTATAAATTGTAATTCTACTTTTTTTATGACAACAAAGGGTAAAATGGGGAGGACAGATGTATTTGAGAAGCCATAAAATATATTTTGAAGTACTTAACATATAACCATACAATACAACATATCCAATATAGTCTGCAATTTTTTTTTTTTTCCCTTGAAGAATATAAATAGGATATTAACTTAGATTTTGTTTTACTTTAATCAGAACCTTACATGTAAGATTATTTTTAAACATATTAACATAAAATAATACCAAAATATAGCAAAATAAAACATATTAAAGCTCTCAAAACAATTTGGAATAGTTTATTATTTTTGTCATCAAGAGGTGATCATGGTTTTTCACTGTACTATAATATAGTACTAGCAGGGGAGACCGAGCTTAGCTCGGTCAAAATTAACTTTGTGTTCAACTCGATATAGTATTTTCACTGTATCATTAACTCTGTATTATTACTGTAAAACATGTTTATAATAGTATTATTTAGAAAAACAATCAATAAGAAAACTATGTTTTTATGCGCATATTTATAAATTTTATTTTATTTTAAATTTTACAACGAAAGGACATCGATCTAAATCACTTTTTTAGCTCGACTCTGATTGGTTTAACCATGCATCTCGAATCCTCTTAAGAATGTATAAAAAAATTCTTTACATTCTGAAACACAATATATTTTGCTAGATATAGCCAAATTTGGAGGCATTCTTTCATTTGGCTCCAAATACGTGTTTTGGTTTTCGTAATTTTTATAGTCGATTTTTTGGCCATATGTCGCCAATATTTTGTCAAATATCACCAAGTTATTGGCTTTTGCCATATTCTCGTGACCCTGACCCGTATTGCCCAAAATGAGCCACTAATCAAATTTGATCAAGCATGTGACATAGCTCAATCGTCTTCAGGTAATCAAAAACAGTAGAATATAAAATTGAATCAAAATCGTTCAAGCCACTTTTTAGGTAAAATTAACTTGGCAGCATTCAGCAATAAAGCGAAATGACCCACTAATATAATTTTGTTTAACATGCGACTCAGCCCAATAGTCTTCTCGTGACAAAAAACGTTTTGTTTCAAAATTTAGGTAAAATTGATTGAGTCGTTATTGTATATAATTAGAATGACCCTAGCTCATTAAGACCCAAAATGACCCACTAATAGAATTTTCGCGAGCATGTGTCCAAGCCAAATGGTTTTCTCTTGCTCAAAAACGATATAATACAAAGTATAGTCAAAATGGTGAGTACCATTTTCTATATAAAATTAGCATGACCCATCATGATCAACAAATGACCCTTATAATCGAAATCTCTTAAACGTGTGGCCTAGCTCTTTAGTTTTAGCATGCCGAAAAACATTAGATACAAAATTTAGATAAAATCGATTGAGCTGTTTTTTAGATATAGTTGGTTTGACCCTGACCCCTTATAATCCAAAATGACCCATTGATCGAATTTTCACAAAAATCTGTCCTAACCCAATGATTTTCTTGTGACCGAAAACGATAAAATACGAAATTTAATCAAAATTGCGCGAAACGTTGTCAAGATAAAATTAGAATGACCCAAAAGTGGCCCACCAATCGAAATTTCTCGAACATGTGACCTACCCCAATGATTTTCTCATGCCAAAAATATGTTGTATACAAAATTTCGTTAAAATCGACTCACCCATTCTTTAGATATAGCTTGACCTTGGCCCATTAAGAACCACAAATGACCCTTATAATCGAAAGATCTCGAATATGTGACTTAGTCCATTAGTTTTCTCGTTTCTAAAAATTGTTACATACAGAATTTCGTTAAAATTGATCCTGCAGTTCTTTAATTATACATAGCTTGACCCAGACCCTTTATGATCCAAAATGACCCATTAATCGAAATTTTTCGAACATGTAACCTAGTCCAATGATTTTATCGTGCCAAAAAATGTTGCATACAAAATTTCATTAAAATCGATCCACCTGTTCTTTAGATATAGTTTGACCATGACCCATTATGACCCATCATGACCCACAAATGACCCTCATAGTCGAAATCTCTCAAACATGTGATTTAGCCCATTAGTTTTCTCATGTCAAAAAACTGTCACATACAAAATTTCGTTATAATCCATCACGCCGTTCTTTAAATATAAATAGCTTGACCCAGACTCTTAATGACCCAAAATGACCCATTAATCGAAATTTTTCGAACATGTAACCTAATCCAATGATTTTATCGTGCCAAAAAAATTTTGTATACAAAATTTCGTTAAAATCGATCCACCTGTTCTTTAGATATAGGTTGACCATGACCCATTATGACCCATCATGACCCACAAATGACCCTCATAGTCGAAATCTCTCAAACATGTGATTTAGCCCATTAGTTTTCTCATGTCAAAAAACTGTCACATACAAAATTTCGTTATAATCCATCACGCCATTCTTTAAATATAAATAGCTTGACCCGGACTCTTAATGACCCAAAATGACCCATTAATCGAAATTTTTCGAACATGTAACCTAGTCCAATGATTTCATCGTGCCAAAAAAATGTTGCATACAAAATTTCGTTAAAATCGATCCACCTGTTCTTTAGATATAGGTTGACCATGACCCATTATGACCCACAAATGACCCTCATAGTCGAAATCTCTCAAACATGTGATGCCCCATTCTCAAACATGCCCATTAGTTTTCTCATGTCAAAAAACTGTTACATACAAAATTTCGTTATAATCCATCACGCCGTTCTTTAAATATAAATAGCTTGACCCAGACTCTTAATGACCCAATATGACCCATTGAAATTTTTTCTCGAACATGTAACCTAGCCCAATGTTTTTCTCGTGCCCGAAAACCATAGAATGCAATTTTTAGTCAAAATTGCGTGAGAAAATCGCTAGATAAAAATAGCATGACCCACAATGACCCCAAGAATGACCCATTTACCGAATTTTCTCGAACATGTTACCTAACCCAATGGTCTTCTTGTAATCCAAAACGATACAATATAAAATTTGGTCAAAATCGTTAGAGCCGTTATTTAGATAAAAATGGCTTGACCCATAATGACCCCAAAATGACTCACTAATCGAAATTTTTCGAACATGTGACCCAGCCCAATAGTTTTCTCGTGCCAAAAAACGGTTGGATACAAAATTGCCTTAAAATTCATCCAGCCGTTCTCTAGATATAAATAGCTTGATCCTGACCCATTGTGACCTAAAATGACCAGTAATCGAATTTTCCCGAACATGGGACCTAGCCCAATGGTCTTCTCGTGCCCGAAAATGGTAAAATCCAAATTTTTGCGAAAATCGTTAGAGCCGTTTTTGAAATAAAATTTACTTACACACACACACACAATTTTTGCTCGCATTATAGTATAAGATTTTTTTCAATAGTTCAGCATATGATTTTATTAATCTGAAAAAGTAATGAATTTCTAATTAAATTGTTTTTTATATATAAATTATTTCAGGGATATATTTAATCAACCTTTTTAAATTGTTTTGAATGATAAAAAATATACTTTAAAGATTTAATTTATCAAAATAATAATTAAAATGTTATAAAATTCTTACTTAATGATACTCACAATAAAGGAAAAAAACTATCTAGTTTTTATTTATAGCCTGAAGAAAAATATATAAATAAAATTATATGGTGGATAAATGAAATATTTTCACATTCAAATCATTCAGAATGTATTAAAATAGATCATGTCTAAAAAAAAAAAAAAAAAAAAAAAAAAAAAATTAAGCAATGGACAAGGTTTTGGAACAGATGTACTGTCTGCTATCAAAATGTCCAAAAAATACCATTCAATGCATCCAGTGCATATTATTGTTATTATTATTATTTTGGGGGGAGGGTGGGGTTCAAATATAAATAACCTAATCTAGGATATTTTTTTTCTTTTAATCACGATTTCATGTACATGACAATTTTTAAATATATCAATAAAAATAAACAAATAAAATAAAGTTCTTCAAAATTTATCAAAAATATCATATTAAGATCCAAAGAATGAGCTTCTATCTTATATGTTTACTGAAAAATTGAAACAGTTTTTATTGTTCTTTTCTTCGGGTTTCTTTTTCCTTCTGTTTAAGATAATTTTTAACACATAAATATAAAAAACAAAATATAACTAAAAATTATCTTCAATGAGTGCTTCAATTCTATTTTTTGTTATGTTTAATTTAAACAAATTGTAAAAAATTAATTTTAAGGTTTTTTTTTTTTTTCCATACTCATTCAAGAACAATTATTTGAATTTTAAAATCTCTCAACAACAATAGACTTTCTCTCTTGTGGGAAATCAAAATGAAATGATTAAAAGTAAATTCATATAAATTAGAAATGAATAAAGGGTGTTCCACTACACTAGAATAATAATATAGCCTATGATTTTTTTTAATTACAAATCTAGAATGGAAAAGTATGTTTCAAATTAAGTTTATATCTAAAATTTCTTCCATTTTTTTAATTTTATGAAATTTAAGATTTGTTTGCTTTTATATTTATAAAAAACATTTCTTTCAATTATTAAAATCTTTAAAACGTCTTATACAAATTTCATAATATTTGATTTTTTTTTTTTTTTCACTTAAGAAAATTTCATAAAAGGCAAAAGTAAAAAACTGTGATAATAAATTATCCTGCATGAAATACTACCATTATACTCAAAGGTGGATCCAAGATGTGAAAATTACAACCCCCCCACCCCCCCCCACCCCTCTATACACACATAAACTAAATCAATAAAATAGCTAGAAAAGTATTCTTTTTGTATGCACAATCCCTGCCACCTTCACCCAATTATTTTACTAATAATTATATTGATTTTTTAAAATAAAAATTCACTATCATAGTCAGATTTTATTATTTTAGCTTTGATATTTATTAACAAAATAGCAAAAAAAATATTGTGTTTTTTCAAATAACAGTAACGAATTTATTTTGTACCTTGTAGAATTCACTAGAACACAACCTCCATTTATTTAAACTCATTGCAAAACCAGGGTTGTTTGGTTTAAACAATTTTTTTTAATTATTCCATAATGTTTTGATTTATTTTACACATTGTTGATAAATGCAAAATCCAAGTTACACAGAAGCTACAAGCAAAGTTTTAGAAAAATGATAAATTAATAAATTTCTAAAATGACAAACTTTTTTAATCAATCTAACTTTTTGTACAAGCTATAAATCTACAGGGCAGAATAATTAATTTTTAGCAGACTTATCTCATCAGTCATCATAAGACATAGTGAGTCTAGTCTGGGTTCTGTTAGTATGCATGTAGAATGCAAATTTCATGCGTTGATGAACATAACTGAAGTTCTAAATCAAACACATTAATTATGTAAATTTAGCAAAAATAAAGATTAAAAATATGCAATGTTTAAAAAAATAAAAAACTGTTTTCCTTTGAAAAACACAGATTTTCAGTTAATAACAAAGTTACATTTAAAATTTCAGTCAAGCTTTGAAAGAAAATTTTCTTGATTGGAGTATAAATTGGTTAAGTGTAAAAATAGTTAAAACTTATGATATTGAAGTCGAATAAGATGATATTGAAAAAATTGGTGCTATTGAAGCACCTTTTACATTTAACGATTTAACTTAAATCTTCTATTGCATAACTGAACCCACTACTTATGCAAAAAAAAAAAAAAAAAAAAAAAAAAAAAAAAAAAAAAAAAAAAAGGAGGGGGGGGGGGAAACAGTTAGGCATGCTATGCAGGTATACTGTTTTTTATTATATAGAGATGTAAACTATGCCTAGAAGCAGCATTTTTGTTTATACAAGAAGTTAGGAGGGGGGGGGAAGGCCTAAACTATATGAGCCATTTTTATAAATATATAAGCTTTCAAAAGCTTTTTTCAGGGAGGGGGGGATTTTATTTACAAATTTAAATACATTCAAAGAGATACCTTTGGAAAAAAAAAAAAAAAAAAAAAAAAAAAAAAAGGTAAAAAGTTCATTTTTAGTTTCTTTTAATGAAATACTTACTACTCAGAATGTAACACATTCTACTCACCATGTAAATATTATGATTCTTTATATATATTACTCATCTTGATAAACTCATAGTTAAATAATAATATTTCTTTCTACTCTTTAAGCAAGATTTTTGTGATTTTTTAAAATTCAAAATTTAAGTTTAAAAGTACAATTTTAAATCAAAATATCCTTCATTAAATCATTAAAGTTAATAATTAGAAAAACTTATTTAAATTTATCTGAAAAAAAAATCATTCACTTGGTTAATCTGAACTGTTTTAAGCATATAAAAATATTGTTATATAGTAAAACAAAATAAACAGAAATCTAATTTAAAAATGTGAATTTACTTTTACTTTTGAAAATATTAAATAAATAAATGTCTAGTATTGTATGAGCCTCTTTACTAATAATAGCTACAATTTTACAAGTATCCTATCTATTTATTACCTTAACTTACACATTCTCTACTTATGATTTCATTTTAAAATGTTATGTTCAGGAGTAGGGAAATACATAATTTTATTTGCCACTGGCGAATGAATTCTCTGATAGATCAAGTACATTTTTAGGTAATCTTCGAAAATTCCAAACTACAGAGATATGCCAAAAAGTTATTTTTTTTTCTCTTCTAGTTAGCTTATCTTTCTCAACTTTCTAAGTTACACGATACAAAGTTTTATTCTATATTAAACTTTTCTTTCTTATATATATTTCTTAATTTTATGTATTAAAAAAACGAAAATGCATTGTAGTAATAGAATTTTGCTATTTTTACAGTGACATAACTTTTTTCATGACATTTTTCAACTATATGTTGCATTTTGCTGGGTGGTAAGATTTTCTGAAAATTCTCCACTTATGGTTATGCTTGATTTATGTAAAATATTTATTATAACACTAAATATAATGAATGAATAAATATAAACTTTTCTTTACCCTGTCAAAAAAAAATCACCAACTTAATCGGAGCATTTCCTCGATTCAATTATGCAAAAATTCCTGTTTTAAAAAACAAATGATAAAATATTAAAAATTCTGTATAAGAAGCTCATCCTGAAGGAGTTAAATGGAACAAAAAAGCATTTGTTTACATATATAATGTTAGGTTGGCAGGAAGGGATGAGTATTGATGTAGTGGAATATTGAATTAGGGACTGAAAGCTTTCTAGAAA
This sequence comes from Maratus speculifer, assembly GCA_964019185.1. NCBI lineage: Eukaryota > Metazoa > Arthropoda > Arachnida > Araneae > Salticidae > Maratus > Maratus speculifer. The sequence goes on from OZ025296.1 coordinate 82,761,656, forward strand.
TCTAACTTGCAAGCATTTTATTTCTTGCAAATGTATTCAGTACTTTATTTCTTAACTTTTCACAGAAATCATAATCATAATAATACCTCTCCCACTTTTAAAGCTTAAAATGTATTTTTGGACAAACATAATATCTTTTACAAAATATCTTACATTGATTTAAATTATGATTAAAATAAGCTAATCCTGCCACTTATTATAATGAATTAATAAAAAATATAAACTTTTTTCCTTACTTCATCATTGCTGAGTAAATGAATTGAATTCCTCACCCCCAAGCAAACACATTTTGGTTATTTATTTCACTTTCAGAAGCCTACAAACTTTAGCATCAAGACAAGAAAACCTTCAATTTGTTTTTGTAAGCAATTTTTATTACATTGCACAATACTTAATAAACGATAAATTACTTTCTGGCTTTCTCTCAATCAAAACTGCATTTTTCTGTATACTATTGCATAAATAAAAGTTGCATAATTTATTCTTATAAAATGCACAAGTCACGGAAACTCAATGCTCCTCCGTTATTCAAAGAAGCGATTTAAAAAAACTTGATGCTTTCATTTTTTCCCATGATTATACTTTCAAAAGAGAAAATAATATGTTACGATTTATGAAAGCTCAATGCATATTGTTTTCAGATAACAATCTGCATTATTATATTAAATTATTATTAGCATTAAATAAATAATAATTTTAAAGTAATCTACAAATTAAAAACTGATAACTTAATCTACAAACAATGATCATTTGAATGTTTAAAATTCCCACATTGTATTTTATTTTATTTAATTCTTCTAAATTGCGAAATATACTGTTATTAAACAACCCTAAAGTAAAAAATTTCTCCTGCAACAGCAAGATTTTTCAGCTGTGAAATAATAAAAATGCATATACCTTACTTCCTATCTATTTAACAAGTGCTTACATGGCATATAACATATTCCATAATGCAATACAACAATATTATAGACTTGCTTCTGGTGCTGGAGGTTCATTTCTTTCATCTTCGATCAAAAATAGAAAAAACTGAATTTTTATTACCAAAGTATGTGATATGTTTAAATCAACACATACATGAGGCAATATTTATTCAGGCAAAAGTTTGTTTAGCAAGAAAATACTCAGAACAATACTCTTCAATAATCAGTATGCAGACACTCTGGAAGAATCTTTTCACATAACTTCATTTAGATTGTAAAATTTAAATCATTTTATACAACAAAATTATCTTCCCAACGTGATTTATTTATAAACAATCCAAAGGCTACTAGCCAATCAAAAGAGCCTATCGTTGAAAATAATCGATACACGGTAACAACTTTGTTACGCCGCTATCTTCATTTGTTACGGTCACAAGTGTTACTTTTGTATCGCCGTTTTCATGCCCGTTGCAAATTTCAGATTTGTGACGCGTAACTGTTACAGCGTGAAACCGTTTCATTTGTATCCACTCCTTAATTAGTTGCATCTGTTTCTTGCTCTTTTTTTGGAAACGGGGCTGAACTCTCAAATTCCAGGAAAAACACAAAAACACATGCTCGCATGCTTCTGTTGTTAGTTGCTGTAGTGCTAAGGTGTTTTTTTTTCCCTTTTATTGTGCGTTTCGCTATGACTAATATTAAATCTTCTTCAGAGAAGAAAATTATGAAAAAAGATGGTATATGAGATCATTTTTTAAAATCTTCGAATTCCTTCAAGCATTCATTAAATCCAGGTATGTTTGAAAAGTATATAATTCATTTATATTTAAGTTTCTCGAAAGATATTTACTTAAACATTACAGTTTTCGTATGTTATCCTTTTATTGAGTTTGTTCTCAAATCCAAAGGGGCTATTTTCAAACAATTTTTAGATGCGTTCGTAATTATGTAAATACGTAGCACCTATCGTTGTCGTTCAGTCTGTTTGTCCGTCTGTCCATCCGTCCGTATATAATAATGCAAAAACTACCCAACCGAATCGTTTGAAATTTAAAATGCATAATTATTAAAATCCGATGCATAAATCAATTACAGGGACAATCAAAAGTATTCCGTTACATTACGGTCACTGGGGAAAGAAGTTTCAAGCATTTTAATCGTTTGAAATTTAAAATATATAATTGCTACATAATTTTGTCAAGTCATTTCAAATTTTATGAAAATCGGATGGATAGATTAATTACAGGTACAATCAAAAGTATTCTGTTATATTACGGTCAATGGGAAAAAGTTTGGAATGCATTTTAATGATGTTACACTGATTCGAACACAATAAAATTGATATGCATCTAATGAGTAGATATTATATGTATTTTGCATAATCTGTGGTGCAAAGAACATTTGATATTGATTTACAAGGCCAGATAAAAGTATTCCATTACATAATGGTATAGGGAGAACATTGTTTGGTGAGCATTTTAATTGTAATAAACTATTTAAAATTTTATGAGATTTATATATGTTACTGAAGACTGTTACAAGTTATTTTCTGTATAAAAGAAATTTACAGGGTCACACAAATGATTTTGGCTAATATACTGTTTCCGAAATACTGTATACTATTACATCTAGATCTGAATAATTTTAAGTGCGTTCATAATTATATAAAAAACTAGCACTTATATTCGTCGTTCAGTCTGTCAGTCTATCTGTCTTTACAATCTATGCTACAAAAAATGTATATTATTAATTTACACGGCCACTCAAAAATATTCTCCTACATAATGATATACGAGGATTTATTGTTTGGGGCGTGTTTTAATTATATTCATCTATTTCACTTTTATGAATATGGTATACGTTGCTGAGATGTAATAAAAGTTGTATGTCCATGTATATTTAAAAGAGCACCAAAAAAAAAAAAAAAAAAAAAAAAAAAAAAAAAAAAAAAAAAATTGACTACTATACTATATCCGAAGTACTGTCTACTATAACAGCAAGATCTGAATATTTTTAAAACTTCGTTATCGTACGAACGCACCTCATTTGCTAGGCTTCATGTGCAATTTCCAACTTGTTTTATTAATTCTTTTTTAGAAAACGCACGAAATAGGCAAGTTTGTAAACGGAAAAAAAGTGACCGGAAAAAAGTAACATAAACTACAAAAGTGGAAAAAAGTGACTCGGAAAAAAAAATTACCGGAAAAAAAGTGACAAGGAATTGATTTTGGGGATTCATTAGTTATGTATATAGAGGGGATGGGGGAGAGGCTCTTAATTTAGGTAAATGTGTTTTTCATGCTGAATTAACCGCTTTGGTTCAATTTTTGAACATATGATTACCACCCCTCACCCCATCCTACCTAAATTAGATAAACGGATTTTTAAACCGAATTATACAATGTGTCTTTTTTTTTTTTTTTTTTTTTTTTTTTTGATATAGGTTCTTTCTGATAAAGATTATACACAGTATACTATAATGCCTGAAGAGTTTTGGGAGTTTAATTGTTAAGAAAAAAGGAAACGGGGGAAGCCTCTTTTAAATTAAATTGGTAGTTTTTTACGCAGAATTATCCGATTTGCTTGGAATTCTGGACATAGGTTCATAATGATATGACGTATCTCTGATTAGTTATGGTGTTCTTTTGCTTATTATAAAGGGGGGACGGGTAATTACCCCTTTCTCAAATTAGATAAATCGGTTTTTATCCAGAACTATTCGATGTATTTCAAATTTTAAATATAGGTTCTTTCTGATAAGGTAAATCCCTGAATAGTTTTAAGGGTTTAATGACTAAGTATAAAGAGGGAGGAACGGGGAGTAATCCCTTTTAGTTAAATAAATGCCTTTTTACGCAGAATTATCCGATTTATCTCGAATTTTAGTTATAGGTTTGTTATGATAAGACGTATTTCTGATTAGTTATGGGGGTTCTTATTAAAATGAGGAGGGGGCAAGCAATTATTTTCCCCTCAAATTCGATAAGTCGGTTTTTATTCACAATTATCCGATGTACAGTCGACTCTCGTTAATTCGAAATCGGATAATTCGAATCTTCGCTTAATTCGAACTAAACATGAAGTCCCGAAATTTTCAATGGCAGAATAACGTTAAACTTTTTCATTAATTCGAACTCATTTTCTCTTGACATCGTTTAATTCGAACTAACGAGAATACCGATTTTAGATTCCTCCTTTCTTTCTCATGGATTTCAGATTATTGGAATAACTTTCTTTCTTTCATTTTTGTGAAAACTATTCCGAACGAATATACATATAATCCCATGCATTTGATATCCACTTTCGAAGTGCCCATCTGTCCATCGGTGACGCTTCAAATTTTTCTTTCATTGGGCTTGTTTCTAATTCTTTAATTAATTTATGTATTTATATGTTTTAATTTAATATTAAGTCATATTCTAATGATAATAAACGAAAGAAACCTAAAAAATAATATAACATTAATTCCTTTGTAATAGTACCATATTAAACATGTTTTAATTCCATACTTTTCATAATTTGAATTTCGGATAATTCGAACATTTCTTGTGGTCCCGAAGAGTTCGAATTAACGAGAGTCGACTGTTTTTCAAATTTTAAATATAGATTCTTTCTGATAAGGTGAATCTATGAATAGTTTCAAGGATTTAATAGCTAAGTATAGAGGGAGAAACAGAGGATAATCCCCCTTAAATTAAATTAAAAATAGCTTTTTACGCAGAATTATCAGATTTGCTTCAAATTTTGGATGTCCGGTGCATATCGCGGGCAGCTAGTCTCATAGGAAATTTGACGATCAGGGGATTTTTCGGTAAAGGTTTGCCGCAAAAATGCCCAAGTAAATTAAAAAGCGAGTTGAATGCAATCGAACGCAAATAACAAATAAAAAGAAATTTTCTTTATTTTTTCATTTAATGATTGAAAACAATTACGCCAGAAAACATAGCACATTTTACCTTTTTCCTTTTAATTATTACAATTCATTTTGCATTTAAAACTGGTTTATTTATTTATTTATTTTTACTTGCGAAAAAGTAATATGCTAAATCATTTGTTGTAATTGTCATTTTAATTTACGCCGAATATTTATCATTTAAAACTGGATTTTTACTAATAAATGTCCCATATTACACATCACAAAGTATAATATAAAACATTTAAAAAAATATATTTTAGAAAATTTTAATGTATAAACTATGTTATGTGTCACGAATGAATGAACTAGTGAACTCATTAATTTGTAGTAGTAATAATAATAATAATAGTTTTTTATTAATAGCTTATGTTAGTAATTAGAAAATTAATTGTTTAGAAACCTGTTGTTCTTGATAGATCTTCAGTGTTTGAAAGCTTAAAAAAATTAAAAAACAAGTTTGAATTTAAAAAAAAAAATGATTTTAATAAAAACAGGGTATTTTTTTTCTTTGTTAGGATATTTATAGAATACTGAAAAATGCTATGCAGAAACATAAACCATAGTTTTAAATGCAAAAAGCTATTGAGGATATGTAAACAAACCCTTAAAACTATTCAGGGATTTTATTTTATTAGAAAGAACCTATATCTAAAATTTGAAATACATCGGATAATTGTGCATAAAAACAATTTATCAAATTTAAGGGGGGAATTATCGCCCGTCCTTCCACTTTTTAATTAGCAAAAGAACCCCATAACTATTCAGGGATACCCCTTATCATAATGAACCTACATTCAAATTTTTAAGCAAATCGAATAATTCTGCGTAAAAAGTCATTTATTTAATTTAAGAGAGGTTATCCTCGTTCCTCTTTTATACTTTACCATTAAGGGTGTATTCGAAAAAACGCTTTTCCATCTTCAGCAGCTCGAAATTTCCCGATACAATTTCAGACACATTTTTTAAAGTAGAAGCATGAAACTTGCTGAGGGGATTTTTGAAAGGACGTATAAGGTGCCGTGTGATGTCTTTTTACGCACAATTCATTAGAATTTGATTTATAAGCAATTAACTTCTCAGGAAGACCCCTTTTATTCGTTCCTTTATCTCCCACTTCGGAAAAATCGGTTCAAATTGCCTTTTTTGATTGCTTTTTTTGCAATATTTTGTGCACTTATCAAAGAATTGACCTTCACGGCATCTTGTGCACTTTCTAAATAAGAAAATCTGCGAATTTCATGTGTTTGAGAGCAAAAGTGAATTCAAAAATAAATCGGAAAACACCCTTAAATTCCCAAAATTCTTCGGACATTATATACTGCGACGACGTACTGACAACTTTAATCTGGGCAGAATTATAGATAGCGAAATCCCATTGTGAAAAGGGTGAAAGTGTCTTCATTCTAAAATTGAGAAGAATAGCTGCAATTGACCTCAAGGAACTAGAAAAGATTTCACTGGTCTAGTGGCAATGAGCTGAAGGGTGGGATTGTTGAGCGTAGAGAGGGAAGGAAGTAGTTGGAAGAGAGACATGTGCTGTTAATTTACTAGAGAGTACATAGATGTAAGGTGGCTTAGATGTGCTAAGCGAAATGTAATATTGGAGGTGGCTCCTATGTAGTTGTAATATCGTTTTATTTATTTTTTTATTAATTGATCTATAGTTCTAATAAAGAACTTGAACTAAAAATGTATTATTGATGAACTTAACAAATAAACCAACTGAATAAAGAGAAACTGAGGACACGACACCACAATACTATACATAAGCCTTGTCAGAAAGAACCTATATCCAAAATTTGACACACGTTGAATAATTCTGCTTAAAAACTCATTCATCTTATTTAGAACGGAGGGGGGAGGGTAAATCGTCCATTCCCAAAACTAATCAACCAAGCGTCTTTTCAGTATGAACGTATATCCGAAAATTGAACCAAAACAGTTAATTTAGCATGAAAAACCCATTTACATTTTTACATTACCCATTACTTTTTTAAATTAAGAGCCTCCCCCCACCCCTCTTTCATACTTAACCAATAAATCCCCAAAATCAATTCCTTGTCTCTCTTTTTTTCCGGTAACTTTTTTTCCTTGTCCCTGTTTTGGGTAACATTTTTCCTGTGTCACTTTTTTTTTCGCTTTTTTAATTTATGTCATTTTTTCCTCCAACTTTTTTTCCTAGATTCAGGATTAAAAAGCTATGTAAGTGAGAAATGTTCTTCATTCTTTGATAAGATCTTTCAGGAGACGATTCTCACAGTGGATGATTTGAAACGAATTTGCGACATGGTAGCGACAAAAAGGAGGAAAAATGGTTGTCATGCGATCAAAATTGCTTATAACTCATTAACTAATTTATATATTTCTTTAAAAAAATGGCGACTGTGTTGTTTATAAACAACTTTATCTCCCCCAGCCACTGTTTTGAATCGAAAACTTGATGAATAAAGCCACTATTAGATTCACCAACATTTCGAAAGATTTTTGAGTCAACACTTGATTTCCTCCAACTTTTCGCGAAATATCCGCACAACACCCAGTGTGATGTGTGATAGCAAACAGCAATGTCCCCCAACTTTTTTCTGCAGTTCCAAAAAAATCTCTGCTAGCCGAGACTTTTCATTGTACATCGAGCATTTCAACGGATCAGAGATAAGCGATTGATAGGAATAGGCGATAAATATTAACGGCTGGTACTAGTAGCATTGGTTTTCTTGCTATTCCTCCAACTTTGTGCAAATAATTATAACCTTTTTCTCTCTTTGAACGGGAAAAAGTCGGAGTTAAAATCGGTTGAAAAGTTTGTTGCTCGTAAATTTTTTGAATCTGATAGCCACTAAAGACAGAAGAAAGTTTCATCCAATTAGTTTCTTTGATAAATTATACGTTTTCAGGAATGTATTAACAAGTGAACTTTCCTTTGAGTATTATCAGTTCTAACAAAACTATTTTTACTTTTTTATATCTTTACGGAAGAAAATATTGGATTCGTGAAAATTTTCGAATTCCGGTTTTTGTCGGATTTACCCGTTTTAGGGATCAGAGATTCCTAGTTTTTAGTAAGAACAAGTTTTTACAAAATGTCTGTTTGTGTATATGTGAATCTGACTCTGTCTATATGTGACATAAATTTTGTGGAAGCTCTATCTCAAGAACTAATGCACGGAATGTAATAAAAATTTATATTCAAGTAGTCCCTAATACAAATTCATACTGATTAGTATTTGTTGCAAATCACTCAACAGATGGCGCTTCTACGCTGCTTTTTTTTACGATTAACGCAACAGCTATATCTGAAGAACTAACGCACGGATATCAACCAAACTTCAGATTCAGTCAGTACTTAACATGAACTGATATTGTATTGGTTTCTGTGTAAATCGCTCAACAGAAGGCGCTGGTATGCTAAATTTTTCACGATTTTTGCAATAGCTCTATCTCAAGAAATATCGCACTGAATTTAATTAAAAATTATAATCAGGTAGTTCTTGATAAGATTGATACTGATTAGTTTTTGGTGCAAATCGCTCGACAGGTGCGCTGCTATGGTGCATTTTTTACGATTTTCACAACAGCTATATATCCATAACTAATACACGGATTTCCTTTAAACTTCAGATTCAGTTAGTTCTCAACATGAATCGATGTTGTTTGCACTTTGGTGTAAATTGCTCAACAGGTGGCATTGCTATGTTGCATTTTTCACGATTTGCACAATAGCTCTATCTCAGGTTCTCAGGTGCAGAAATTTTCATCAAACTTTAGATTCAGTAAATCCGTGAAATGAACTAGTTTTGCTCATGTTTTGTTGTCAATCTCTCAATAAGTGGCGCTCCATTGCTGAATTTTTCTCAATTTCAGCAATAGCTCTATTTAAAGAACTAATCAGCGAACTTCGCCAAATTTCAGATTCAGGTATAGGTTGATAAATATTATTGCTGATTATGTTTTGGTATAAATCGCCCAACAGGGGGCGCTTTTATGTTGCATTTTTTTACATTTCCGCAATAGTCTTATTTTAAGAATTAATGGAAGGAAGTTCATGTCTTTAAAATCGTCACAATGATCATAAATTGCCATTTAATTTTGGCACTGAGATAGCAAATTTTGACACATTAAGGGTGTATTCGAAAAAATGTTTTTTCTCTCTCAGCAGCTCAAAATTTTCCTATACATTTTCAGATTCATTTTTAAAAGTAAAAAGATGAAACTTGCTGAGATAATTTTTTATGATATGTTATAAGATGCCGTATGACTTTATTTTTCTCTGAATACATTAGAATTTGATTTATCGACAATTATTTTCTCAGCTTGCCCCTTTTTTTCGTTCCCAGATCTCCCGCTTTGGAAAATTCGGTTCAAAAGACGGATTTTGACTGCAGTTTTTGTAATATTTTCTGCATTTATCAAAAAATCGCAGTCATGGGATCTAATATAGTTTCTAAATAAGAGAATTTCCCAGTTTAATGCGTTTGTAGCAAAAGTGAATCTTAAAATAAATCAGAAAAAGAAAGTTTTGAAATTGCCACATCCGACTAGTTACTAATACTATTACTGTTTGGAAATTATCAAACAATTTACTATAAAACAACATTGTCACACTATTGTTGTTTTCCAAACAATAATAGTTTTTACAGTTATTGTTTAAAAATTATCAAATAGCTGGGGCCGTGGCCCCCCCTAGAAAAATTCTCTAGTTACGCCTATGTATTCTCATTTATATCCGTATTTATTTTGTCTCCTGTACATTGATTACATAAAAATGTCTTATGGGAGACCATCTGAATCTGTGGATAAAAGACCTTCAATACACAGGGATTTGGTTTTCCTTTGATGAATCGTCTTGCTTGTGCATGCCCATAAAAAGGAATAATTTGTTCATCTATAGCTACGGCTGCGAATTTTTTATTCAACAGACATCCTGATACAACAGTTTTGAGAATAGATTTGGCTTTCCCAAATTTATCTTCAGACTTTTCTTCATCGGTTACTATGAGATCATCTCTTTGTTTTAAATTGTCTCTGATTGAAAAATAAGTTTCACTCGACATGTTATCTTGAAAGCGGGTGTCTTTCGAACATTACATCCGTATTCTAGGATATTTTAGATAGGTCATTATAATTGAAAAGAAAAAAAATTATCTCAGATTCTGTAAGTAAAAGGCTTTTTGGAGTCTCTACTGTTTTTAGTTAAGTATTTTTATTGTTTAACATAAGAGCTATAAAAAAATTTAAAACTCTACATTCTCAAAGTTTTTTTTTTTTTTTTTTTTTTTTTTTTTTTTTTAATAATGAATTTTAAAACATATTCAATTTACCTCAAAATAATTTTAAAAAATCCACATTTAATTTAAAACTGTTCTCACACTGAAAAATTAAGAAAATAATTAGCTCGTATGATTGAAATTATAATATACTGTTTGAAATCATAATATATCTATTTTCGAAAAGATGAGATTACGTTGTGACACCTGGTCTACTTTGCGTATTTCAAGTTAAAGTTTCCGAAGACAATTGTTAGGTTATGTGGCATTCTGTACTGAGAGTTATTACTGCTGTTTGCTTTCCTACCACACATAACAGAACGGGAGACTCAAAATACCAAAACAAGATAAAATAATTTTACTGCTAAAACCTCAAGTAATTTATCACGAAATCGTAATTATTTGACAATTATATTTTACTTTTAACAGTATAAAAATGTATAATTACGCTATAGAAAGAATAAGAAAAAAAAAACAAAACTTGTAAACCACATGAAAAAGAAAATAAGTTGATTGTAGATTCTGCCATTGCAGAATTCAGTTTCGCCTCCGATTAGAGAGAAAAAAAAAAAAAAAATCGATAGAGGTTTTTTAGAAGGGCGACCCCGTTTAGAATGCAATGAACTAACTTCATTTTTCTTGTGTTTATCAATATACTAAGAAACAGAACGGCGTGAAATACCCAATTGATTAGCAATTTCTCTCTGAGACACTAGAATTGCGGAATAATAAAGAGATACAATTTGACGTGCTACTTTTTCATCGACTAGATTCATCAAAAACGGGTTTTTAGGTGCGTTCGTAATTATGTAAATACGTAGCACCTATTGTTGTCGCTCAGTCCGTCCGTCCGTCTGTCTGTCCGTCTGTCCGCAGATAACAACGCAAAAACTACCCAACCGAATCGTTTGAAATTTAAAATACATAATTATAACATAATTTTGTCGAGTCATTTCAAATTTTATGAAAATCGGATGGACAGATCAATTACAGGGACATTCAAAAGGATTCCGTTACATTACGGTCAATAGGGAAAAAAGTTTTAAATGCATTTTAATCGTTTGAAATTTAAAACATATAATTATTGCGTAATTTAGTCGAGTCATTTCAAATTTTATGAAAATCGGATGGACAGATCAATTACAGGGACATTCAAAAGGAATCCGCTACATTACGGTCAATAGGGAAAAAAGTTTTAAATGCATTTTAGTCGTTTGAAATTTAAAACATATAATTATTGCGTAATTTAGTCGAGTCATTTCAAATGTTATGAAAATCGGATGCATAGATCAATTACAGGGACAATCAAAAGGATTCCGTTACATTACGGTCAATGGGGAAAAAGTTTCAAATGCATTTTAATGATGTTACACTCATTCGAACATAATAGAATTGGCATGAATCTATGAAATATATACTAAAATATGCATTCTGTACAATCTGTGATGCAAAGAATTTTTATTATTAAATTACAGGGCCACACAAAAGTATTCCACTATATAATGTTATACGGGGAAACATGGTTTGGTACGTGTTTTAATTATATTCAACTATTTCACATTTTATGAATAAGATATACGTTGCTGAGGTGTAATAAAAATTACGTCCTGTATATTTATAGAAACGTAAAGATTTCGACTGCTGTACTGTATCCGGAGTACGCTCTACTATATCAGCAAGATCTGAATATTTTTAAAACTTCGTTATCGTACGAACGCACCTCATTTGCTACGTTCACGTGCAATTTCCAACTTGTTTTCTTTAGTTTAAACGCTTTTTTTATAGACTCCGAGAAAAAGGAAATGCATTTTAACAATAAAACGAGTGGAATCCCATCGAATTCGACGAATGAAATGTTTAAAAGACCCGATCGATATGGTTTTAAAAAAAGTAATTGCATTATTGAATCAATATATAATAAATATATTTCCAAACTTAATGTCAAGTTTGCCAGTTACAATTCTGCATGCAAATATTCGCACATCTTCAGTTAAAATTGTAATCTGAGTGCCGGTGAAATTCAGAAATTTTATTTTACATGCACTCACAGAAAAATAATTTTATATATATATTAAAAAAAAAAAAAAAAAAAAAAAAAAAAAAAAAAAAAAAAAAAAAAACTAATTTCATTTTTACTATGACATTATTTTCACTAACTGAAGTCATCTGAAAGTAAAATCTCAATCTCAGTGTTCATAATGAAAAGAAATATTGAAATGTAATTTCGTTATGAGTAAAAATGCGATGTTTTAAATGGTGACGTCATTTTCTCTTCAAATGTTTTTTAAAAGTTACTGTTATTAGTAATATGAAAAAGGCGTCCGTAATAATATTGTATTTGATTGATATTTTAATTTTGTTATCGAGAGAAAAGCTAAACTGTGTTGCCACCATTTTGAAGAAATATCGTAAAAAAGCATTTAAAACTAAAACTAAAATATAAAAATGGAAATAAATTAAAAAATGGCTAAAATGGGCACAACTACAAATAAATAGCTTTCATTTAAAAAAATAATTATCAAAATCGGTTGGGTAGAAAATTCAGGGTTGATGACACGACATTTTTAGCTTGTCTGAAAGAAATAGCATCGGATGCTAACTAGACCATGTGTCACAACGTTACCCCATCCATCAAAAACTAATCCCATCTTACGGTAAGAAAATCTTTATAAAAATACCGAATTTAAATTCAGAAAACATAGTTCTACCAACAACTTCAGAAAATGCAGTTTTACTTGAGCATGACCGGATGTCTCCTACAGGCGACACTAAAACGACCTTGCTTTTTTTAACGCTTAGAGCAGTTAAAGCTTAACACAAATAGTATCATTAAAAAGAACAATCTTTATATTATAAAATCTTAGGTTGAATAAATTTTAGCAAAATTATTATTAATAGATAAAAGAGATTAACTGTATGCAAGTGATTATTTTTCCTTCTTTTTGGCGATGCCATTTTTGCATACCGCTAATTGAACGAAAAAATTAATTTTGGTAACAAAAAACCATTTTGCAATATGCTGTCATCTATTAACAATAATAGGAACCAGTTTTTGAAAATCTGGAATGAAAATTTTGAATGTGATAAAAGTTTTAATAAGGTCTGTTTAGTGTCGCCTCCAGGCGACATCAGGACTGAGGAGAATAAAGGAGAGTGAGGTGGAGTGGGATTGTGGGAGGAATGAGACAGTAGGTTTTTTCCATTACATATATCATTCCAAACCTCTCATCAATCACTCATTAGATGAAGCAATGGTACCCCAATCTTCAGTTGAAAATAGTAGCTCATCTGATTATCCTTGAAAATGTATTAAAATAAGATTACTTCGAGAATCAAAAGTTAATTTGCTTCAGATACCTTCTATGATTTCTGTATATCAATGAGTTGTTTATACGTAGATGAAATACTTTCCCTACTTGCGAAACATTATACCGTATACGTATATTATACATAATTTAAACAATAACCAAAAACAGCATTTCTGTTTATACAAGAAGTTTGACATAATAGAAACTAGATGAAGGAATGGGACATGCTAGCAAAGGGAGGAATAGGACAGGTCTAATTCCTTCTTTTTAATAAGATGAGTGTAAATTGGTTATATACAAATATTTTTAGAGGGTAGTTTATTAATTATAACATTGAAGATATATTTTTTACTTTAAAATATAAACAAATTGAACTGATGATTTTTTAATGTCAATCTTTGACCAACAATCTTGAATTTTCCTTACAGTTATGAAGATCCTGGAATTGGATATTGTAGCACAGACATTACCAACCTCTAGACTTTGTTAGATTGTATATACAGGGGTCCCAAAAATGACTGATGGATTTTAAAATTCACTAACTTGCAAACGGTGGCAGCTATTAAAATTTTTTTTGCAGAAGGGTTATGTATGATGCCAGGAGTTTTTTTACTGTGATTTTTTATTTTAGTTCGAATTTCAAAATATAGATGGCGCTGAAGGTGTTTGGAACTTAGTCGACGCCGAAACTGACGTCACTCAGCATTGATGCAAAGGAAAGAGATTAAGGCTATTGAGTGCGTCTCATTCGCTAGTACAATCTTACTCTCAGGCCCCGATTCTTAATGATTCGATATGATTTCAATGGAATGAGTTGTTGCCATGGAAATAACAGATAGTGGAATACAGCGTTCACAAGTGTGCATAAATTTTGCAAGCAGTATTCGAGTTTGCAGGAGATTTTTCATTTATGACGTTTTATTTTCCCGGATTAAATTACTTTTTATGGCATGATTTAAAGAATATTTTATGCATGATATTTTCAACCTACACTGTTAAAAATATGAAACCTTTGCTGCATCGTCACTCCTCGGCTTTTATAAGGAAAGGGCAACTGACGTCACTGTTGGTCGAATTACTGTGGATCAGCAAGAAAACTGATCCGTTCTTTACGACCTCTACTTTACATATGAACTCCGGGAATTTGATTGGTCTAAATTTGCGCGACCTGTGATATGGTTGGCCTACGTCGCCAAGACGATTCCTGCAATGATTGCTATGACAAAAATGTAAGGTAGATTGGTTGACAGAAGTGTTTGTTTGTAAACATGCCCTTTTCTTATATAAAACGGTTACTTCACTGTATTATATGGAGCATTCTCATTATCAAAATAGAGATATTCTATAATTGCAATGGAGTGGCGATGCAGCAAAAGTTTCAAGTTTTAAACAATGTAGGTGAAGATATCTTACTACAGTGTTCCTCTTAGGATCTGATTCTGATCTCATTCCATATGATTTTAATGGAATGTGTTGTTGCTACGGAAATAACAAATTCTTCCATAGCAAAATACAGTGTTCAAAACTGGGCATGAATATAACAACCTGAACTTGAATTTGCAGGCTATTTTACATTCATGAGTATTTATGGGAATTTTATCGAACCAATTTGGAAATGAAGTTAAAATATCCAAAATTTTAGTTTCGAATAAAATTCGAAACTAAATTATAAAATTCCTAACTTCCCCATTGGAATTTCCAAAAATTTTGTTAAAAGATCTACAGTTTCTTAGAATATAATAAAAGTTATAAAATTTAACAACAACAACAAAAAAAATCTCTGCACCTAGTTTTAAAATACGACGCATAAAGTATTCTTTAAATCATGCCATAAAAATTAACTTATTCCAAAAGGGGAAAAAAAAAAAAAAAACTTTATAAATGTAAAATCTTTAGCAAACTCGAATACTGCTTGCGAAACTTACGTCCATTTCTGAACTCTGTATTCCACTATCGAAGAACCTATTATTTTCATGGCAACAACGCATTCCATTGAAATCATATCGAATGAGTTCAGAATCGGGGCCTGAGAGTAAGATTGTACTGGTGAATGAGACGCACTCCATAGACGTCTTTCTTTGTATCAATGCTGAGTGAAGTCAGTTTCGGTCTATACCGAAACTGACAGCATTTACCAGCTGTTGTTTTAAATCCGAACTAAAATCAAGAATCACGGTAAAAAAAAACTCCTGACATTATACATAGCCGTCCTGCAAAACTTTTTTAAATAGCTGTCACCGTTTGCAAGTTATTGAATTTTAAAATGCATCGGTCATTTTTGGGACACCCGGTATATGCGACACTAGACTGTTTGTGTCTTATCATACATTGTTTTACAGCTGTCTCATACCTTTCTGGTAGTGGGAAGATAAGGGATACATTTTGTAATTTATTATTTCATTAACTGTAAAATTGTTTTTGAAAATAATATTTCTAGATTGCTCAAAGATATTAGAAAGTGTTTCATTTTATATTTTATAGATCGAAATTTTTGTTTTTGTATTAAACAAAGTTTATTTTCTAATTTTTGTAAAATTGTTCCATTCCTCCTTACGCTCTCCTACAATATTCATTTAATGAATTTGTAGCATGTGGAGCATGTATTGCACATACATGTTACGATCATGACTATATGCTATGAATTTTAAAGGTCAGGAAAAATTATTTTTCGATATTGCAAAGTTTGAAAAGAAACATCAGTTTACCAGTTTTTTAATTTCTTAAGTTATAAGGAAAGGGCAGCTGACTTCACTGTGGGCAAAATTACTGTGGATCCACAGTAATTTCCTGCCCGTTTTTAAGACTCCTACTCTACACAAGAATCAAGACAATCTGATTAGTCTACGATTGGTCTGATTTTTCTGCGATTAAAAGTGCTGTTGTGTGATTGGTCAACGTCGTCGTCATGATGATTCCTTTAATGATCGCTAAAGCAAAAATGTAATTGGTAGATTGGTTGAAGGAAGCGTTTGTTTGTAAACATGCCCTTTCCTTATTGAAAAGTTCAGTATGAATGAAAGTTGGATTTATTTTATAAAAAAAAAAAAAAAAAAAAAAAAAAAACCTTTGAAATTTTGACTTATTTAAGATTTTAAGCATTTCAGTTACTAATTAGCTTACATTTGTTTGTAATTGAAATTGAAATTATATTAAAAAGCACATAAAAACATTTCAGATTGTTACTAGCCACGAAATCGTCATTTTTCAAATCTTTCCGTTAATAAGCTATATTGAAGTTTGGACATTTTTTTATTAGCATGTGCACGAAAACATAATTAGAACTCGACATAAATATCAATAGAAATACTCTTAACTGACCTAAGGATTAAATATTTCAATGTTTTGCACATCCTTATAGGAAGTCTCAATATTTTTGAATTATAAAAATGGATAAGAGTTAAATGTTTTCTAAAAATTAAATGTATATATTAAATTTTTAATATTTTTTAGCAGGAATTCTCTATTTTTGAGGTTCGTTCGTAATTATGTGAATACGTAGCACCTATAGCTGTCACCTGTATTTTTGCATTACATAAATGGATAAGAATTAAATGTTTTCTAAAAATTAAATGTATGTATTAAATTTTTAATATTTTTCTGCTGAAATTCTCTAATTTTTAGGTGCGTTCGTAATTATGTAACTACGTAGCACCTATAGCTGTCATTCAGTCCGTCCTTCTGCCCGTCCGCATATAACAATTCAAAAACTACCCAACTGAATCGTTTGCAATTTAAAATATATAATTAATAGGCAATTTTGTCAGGTCATTTCAAATTTTATGAAAATTGGATGAATAGTTCAATTACAGGGATAATCAGAAGGATTCCGATGCATTACGATCAATGGGAATAAAGTTTCAAGTGCATTTTAATGGTCTTACACTCTCTCGAATATAATAAAGTTGATATGCATCTATGAAGTATATACTACAGCATACATTCTGCACAATCTGTGGTGCAAAGAATAATTCTTATTGATTTACAGGGCTGTTTTGGTAAATATCGTCTGCATTCATTTATGCGGAAAAAAGCTCCAGTAAGATATTGTATTCTTCGTTTATATGGTAATTTATTCTTCTTATTTTATGTTTTTGGCAGCATTCTCTGTTTTGTTTTTAAGTTTGCGTTTTCATTCGAATGTAAAAAGATGATGGAATGTGTTAAGCCGTTGTGGCTCGCTCGCTATTTGATGTTAAATAAAAGCGCAATCACAGTCTACTTTGTTGTGTCTAATTGAAAGAACAGCGTGTGTTAATTTTTGTATTAGTTTAAAACTGCTACGAACAAGGGCCATACAAAAGTATTCCATTGCATAATTATATAATGAGACATTGTTTGGTGATCATTTTAATTCTTTTAAGCTATTTAATTTTTTATGAAATTGATATACATTGCACAGGATTACACCAAGTTATAGTCATCGTTCAGTCTGTCCGTCCGTCTGTCTGTCCACATATAATAGAGAAAAAAACTACCCAACATAATCGTTTGAGATTTAAAATATATGACTGTTGCATAATTTTGTCGAGTCAATTAAAATTTTATGAAAATCGTACGTATAGTTTAATTACAGGGACAATCAAAAGTATTCCATCACATTACGGTCAATAGGAAAAAAATAATTTCAAATACATTTTAATGATGTTACACACTTTCGAACATAATAGAATTGACATGAATCTATGAAGTAGATACTAAAATATACATTCTATTCTGTATAATTTATAATACACAGTATATTTATTATTATTTTACAGGACTACTCAAAAGTATAACACAGCATTATGGTATACGGGGATATATTGTTTGGGGCATGTTTTAATTATATTAAACTATTTCATATTTTATAAAATTGATATACGTTGCTGCGGTTTAATAATAGTTATTTCTTATGTAATAAAAAGCAGGTAGTATATACAGGAACACACAAAAGATTTCGACCACTATACTGTATCCTAAATACTGTATACTATAACAGCAAGATCTGAATATTTAAAAAATTCTTTGAAGTACGAACGCACCTCATTTGCTACATTTCACGTGCAATTTCCAATTTGTTTAATCTAAGTTTTGTTTTAAAACGTATCATTTGATTTAAATTAAATTTAAATACAGGGTGTTTCGCTACCAGACCGACAAACTTTGAGGGGTGATAGTAGACATGAAGACAAAAATTATTAAATGGGAAACCATGGGGCGCAAACGTCATCCGTAGGAGCTAAGGGCCATTAAAGTTTAAGGTCCAAAAATTCAAACGATTATAATAAACTCAAAAAAGGGTGGATTCGTTTGCGGTTTTCTCTAAAATCATTCTTTATATCACGATTTGTTTGTAAAAATTTTTTAAAGGTTTCGTTCAAAAATTGTCGATAGAGGGCGCTTTAGACTTTAGAGTAATAAACAACTACTTTTTACCCTTATTTTGTGCACAAGGTTGAAATTGTTCTGAAGTTTAGACTTTAACTTAAATTTTAAGCCCAAAATCGGAAACATTGGGATCGGATAACTAGCGAAAATTGAACTGTGAACAGAGGGGGGGGGGGATTTTAAACACTCATAAACATTATACAAACTGATCGATTTTGTTGCGGTTTGCGTGTAGGTCATTCCCTTGGTAATTATTTTATCCAAAATGACTTACAACTCTTGTGCCCCCATTTTTTGATAGAGGGTGCTTCCGACACATCGCCGGCATTTCAATGGCATTACTCCAGGGTGTTTTACTACCAGACCAACATACTTCCAGGAAGTGTTAGGGATGCAAAGCGACTCGCAATCACATAGGAATGTAACGTTGAAAATGCTTTTTTAGCGAGCTGTGGTTAAAAGAAGCAGAGAAAAAAGCAATAGAGACAGGTAGTGAAATAGCAACACATTAATGTGTCAGAAAACAATTTAGTTAAAAGTTTTACTACAAAAGGTGTCCGAAATTACGACCAGAAGTAGTCGGGCATGCTTGACAGCAGCATCGTATGCAATTCCTCATGGTTTGAGAGATTCCTGACATCTCGGTTAGCTTTCTGGCAGCTAAAGAATTTCGAACTGAGAGGTCTTCCACTGATGGTACGGGAGTCTCATACATTCAACTTTTCATTTGACCCCAGCAGAAGAAGTCCACACAGATTCAGATTCAGATTGAGCCAGGTGGGAGGGGGGGGGGCTACCAATTGGTTTGAGCTAAACTAGCCCCACCCAGCAATGTTTATTTAGAAAAATACAAAACAATTATACAGTAATAAAATAAAAGTAGCTAACATAAAGTAATTGACATAATGAAGTAAGGTGTGACGATCTGGCACGCTAACGAACCGGGCCACCACTACCTATCCACCGCTGTCCATATGTTACGCTGAGGTGTCTGCGAACATCATTGGTAAAATGTGGAAGAGTCCCATCGTGCTATAGAGTGGCGCAACGAAAGAGGAACGTGTGCTTTTAACAGAAGTTCCCACAGAAGATGTTGTAGAAATATCAAGTTGCTTTTTTCTCTGCTTCCTTTAACCTAAACTCGTAAAAAAGGAATTTTTGACGTTACATTATAATATGATTCCGAGTCGTCTTTGCATCCCTAACACTTCCTGGAAGTATGTTGGTCTGGTAGTAAAACACCCAGGAGTAATGCCATTGGAATTTCGGAGATGTGTCGGAAGCGCCCTCTATCAAAAAATGGGGACACCAATGCTGTACGTCATTTTGAATAAAATAATTACCAAGGGAATGACCTACACGCAAACCGCAACAAAATAGATTAGTTTGTCAAAGGTTTATGAGCGTTCAAAATCCACTCCTCTGTTCACAGTTCAATTTTTGCTAGTTACCCGATAACAATGTTTCCGATTTTGAGCTTAAAATTTAAGTTAAAGTCTAAACTTTAGAGTAATTTCAATCCCATGCACAAAATAAGGGTAAAAGGAAGTTATTTGTTACTCTAAAGTCTAAAGCGCCCTCTATCGACAATTTTTGAACTTAACCTTTAAAAAATTTTTACAAACAAATCGGGATATAAAGAATGATTTTAGCGAAAACCGCAAACGAATCCACCCTTTTTCCCGTTTTTAGGTGCGTTCGTAATTATGTAAATACGTAGCACCTATTGTTGTCGCTCAGTCCGTCCGTCTGTCTGTCTGTCCGTCTGTCTGTCTGTCCGTCTGTCTGTCTGTCTGTCCGTCTGTCTGTCTGTCTGTCCGTCCGCATATAACAACGCAAAAACTACCCAACCGAATCGTTTGAAATTTAAAATACATAATTATTACATAATTTTGTCGAGTCATTTCAAATTTTATGAAAATCGGATGGATAGATCAAATACAGGGAGAATCAAAAGGATTCCGTAACATTACGGTCAATGGGGAAAAAAGTTTCAAATGCATTTTAATCGTTTGAAATTTAAAATACATAATTATTACATAATTTTGTCGAGTTATTTCAAAATATTTGATAATCGGGTGCACAGATCAATTACAGGGGCAATCAAAAGTATTCAATTACATTATGGTCAATGGGGAAAAAGTTTCAAATGTATTTTATACGTTTGAAATTTAAAATACATAATTATTATATAATTTTGTCGAGTTATTTCATATTTTATGAAAATCGGATGTATAGATCAATTACAGGGACAATCAAAAGTATTCCGTTACATTACGGTCAATGGGGAAAAAGTTTCAAATGTATTTTATACGTTTGAAATTTAAAATACATAATTCTTACATAATTTTGTCGAGTTATTTCAATTTTTATGAAAATCGGATGCATAGATCAATTACAGGGACAATCAAAAGTATTCAATTACATTATGGTCAATGGGGAAAAATGTTTCAAATGCATTTTAATGATGTTACATTCATTCGAACTTAATAAAATTTATATGCAACAACAAATAACATATTATAATATACATTTTACATAATTTGTGGTGCAAAGAAAATTTGTTATTGATTTACTAGGCCACACAAAAGTATTCCATTACATAATGGTATAGGGAGAACACATTGTTTGATGAGCGTTTTAATTGTAATTCACTATTTAAAATTTTATGAGATTGATATATGAGAGTAATATTTTTAAAATTTCATTATTTATAATCGTTTGAAGTTTTGGACCTTAAATTTTAATGGCCCATAGCTCCTATGGGAGACGTTTGCGCCCCATAGTTTCCCATTTAATAATGTTTGTCTTTATGTCTACTATCACCCCTGAAAGTTTGTCGGTCTGGTAGTGAAACACTCTTATCTAGCCTTGGAACGCAACGTTTTCTGAATTCAACAACGCCTCATAAAATGTTTATGTTGAAAAGAGCTACCAGAAGGCACTCGTATCAGGATATTGTCACAGTATTGTCGTACATTTATGGGATAAAATTTTTTCAAGTACTATTTTGTAGTCGTTTTCCACACTATGTCTTCTAGGCGCTGTACTTTGGGTGCAGGAAATGATTTTTTTAGTGCTGCCACATCTGTTGGTTATGAGATGTGATGATTATTTTTGAATGTTGCTGAAATTGAGTGTTTGTCCGGGTCACCAAGGAATAATCCAAGAGCAGACAGCACAAAAATCTATGTTATCGAACTCAAGAAAAAAACCCTTTATTTTATGAAAAAATAGTAATAGGGGGATGTAATGAAAATGTAAACGACATCAATTCATGTTAAGGACTAACTGAATCTACAGTTTGATGCGATAGGTACATTAGTTATTAAGATATAGCTGTTGCGTAAATCGAAAAAAATCCAGCAAAGCCGCGCCACCTGTTAAGCGATTTATACCAAAAATGAATCAGAATACCAAGGACAACCTGAATATAATTTTTCATTAACTTCCTTTCATTACTTCTTGAGATAGAGCGCCCATAAAATTTAATCATATACAGACAGGCAGAATTACAAATTCACAGAACCATAGAAAGACATTTTGTAAAAACATGTTTTTTAGAATCTGATTTCTAAAGCGTGTAAACCCGTCAAAAAACGGAATTAAAAAAAATTCACGAATTTATTACTTTTATTTTGTAATGATGGAAAAAAATAAAAATAGTAATAAATAATTTGTTTTTATGACTAATTTATCTAATCATCCTTTTTATAATTAAAAATGTATTTTTCGAATGACTTTAACAATTTAACACCAGTTAATTTATAAAACAGCGATTTATTTTAAGATCAAATAGTTTATTCTATACTTTAACGGTTTAGCAATCGTTATTTTATAAAATAACTAGTTAAATCATAGAATCCAATAATTTTTCACACTTTAACGGACTTGGTTAGTTATTTCATGAAATAACTAGGTGTTTTATGAAACAACATAATTATATGCTTCAACGGTAACTTATGTATATGTACTGATGGCTCAAACATTTTAATTAATTTTTCTTTTAAATTTGGCCGGTTTCAATTTTGATTTTTCCCTCCAACCTGGCTTCCGCTAGAGACTCAGCTATTCGGGATGTGGGCAGGGCCGTAGCTAAGGGGATGATGCTAGGCCCCCGTCCCTAAAACAATTTCAGCCTCACCTAGAAAAGATCCCAAGGTCACTAAATGAATTTATGTTCCAGAAATCCAGTTGAAATTCTGTTCCAAAATCTAATTTAGTTTTGAGGTCCTTTCGCAGTTTTGCAGAAATATTAAATTGTAGCTAAAATAAGCGTTTCAAGACTCACTCATTCTTATTTGCATGTATGAAGCTACACGATGTTTAATATTGTACTAGTTATGCACTCGATTTTTTATCGCCACATTCCCTTTTTTTAAGCTTAAAACGAAGTTATTACAACAGTTTAAAAAGAAACACAGTACCAGCAGTGTGAATATGCACTAATTTATCTTTCTCCGTCAGAGAGAGAGAGAGAGAGAATATGAGCCTCTCCCCTCCACATTATTCACTTCTAGCTACAGCCCTGGACGTGGGTCGAGATCTTTGAACCCGACTTCCACTAAAGAGTCGCAATAAGAGAAAAAAAGCGAAAGGATCACGGATGTTAAAAGAAGAAAAGCTAAAGGATTACGGACGTTAAAAAAGGTAAAAAAAAAAAAAAAAAAAAAAAAAAAAAAAAATAAATAAATAAAAAGCGGACACCACAAGGTCCATTTTCGAAGGAAAACAACTAACTTTTTCCAAATGGTTAAAAAAAGTCATTTAAAAATATCAAAAATGCGAACAAGAAATCTCTAAACCAGTGGTTCCCAAACTTTATTGGTACGCGACCCACCTCTAAGTAAAAAAAAATTCCGCGACCCACTTAATATAATGATGTATATCAGAATGGAAATTGCTATGTGAGATCTATAAGCTATGGGCTATCCTGTCCTATGAAATAGGCAAAATTTTCGTAAAACACTATCAACAAAAATAATAAATCGCTATTCCAATGTGTGTAAAGTGGAACAATAATTAACACAGCAAACAAGCTAGCAAGATAATTAAAAGTACATTTGTTTACTATCAAAGCATAACTTTATAATCGGTGCTTTTTCTGGCACTGGTTTTTATCGATGGAAGCATCTATAGCAGGGTTTAAACTGGTTAATTTCAACCTTAATTCACTTTCAACATAGTTTTTTTCTATACTTGTTTTTCAAAAACAGCAAAGTACAAAAAGTATGTTCACACAAGTATATTGTGTTGAACTCCATCAAGGAATTCAAAGCCCATTTAGATGTTTCTGGATATTCTTACTCGTATATTTCTTCATACAGAAATTAAGGAATTTCTCTTGAAGTATTATTTTCTATTGAAATTGTTATATTTTTTTAATATATGATATGCAATATATTTTTTGTGGCAAATCTCGATTGTTTCGGCGATCCACTAAAATAGCCGCCGCGACCCATAGTTTGGGAACCGCTGCTCTAAACAATTCTCTTGTAGGTTAAACATTAACTCAGAAGTTCTCTTTCCCGCGACTTGTGTAAGCTGCCAGTTTAAATTTTTAAAAGATTACTTTGAGATAAATGATTAAAAAAATAAAAAGTTACTTGAAGTCACTATTTCTGTATTGCAATAATATTTACTTATTGAACTGTATTTCTTATGAGAGTGGCTTTGCACATCAAAGTCTTTTTGTGACTTTATTGTTATTCACATTAATACAAAATCCAGTTGTTACTAAACTGCTCATTTGTGAGCACAGTAGTCAATAATATACTAAAAATTTTGATGTATCCTTTTATTTTTTAAAACCTTTCATAATCGAATGACTTTTAAAAACGTACAGTGTTAGAAATAACAATTTTTTTTCCGTGAAAATATAATATAACCACCCATTGAAAGATGCAATAATCTTTTTAGAGTTATCCCCAATTCCGAAAACCATTTTGCATATTCAGAAATCTCAGAAACTAATATATTGTCCAGATTTAAAGAATTATTTATAAAAACTGAGTTTAAATTGCTATTACTGAAATTTCGAAAAAGAATTCGAGTACTTTTAATAGCATATCAATGAACTTTCTCAAATCGGAATACATATTTTTTTAGGCTGCTATCAATTCTTAAAAAATTTCAGCTGCGTAATTAAGTTTATACAGGTTAGAGAAACAAAGTAACATTAACTTTAATGTTAGCGTTAATGCTGACAATGCATCACGTTTGTCTTTAAAACATGTCTGTTGTATATGAAAATATTTGTTTGAGAATTGATAACATCCAAAAATCCATATTCCGGTTTGAGAAAACAGATTAATACACCATAAAAACTACCCAGGAAAATTTCAGAAAATAAATGACATGAAAACAAAATTTGTTCTCATAAATGATGCCTTAAATCTCGAAAGTACAGTGGACTCTCTCTATTCCGAACACTCATGGGACCGACCAAAAATGCTCAGATTAGGGGGGTGTCAGTATAGAGGGAGATTGGAAATGCATTACTATTACTACTACTATCTGCGGCGACCATGCCGGTAGTTGATCAAATAAGATCGGTTCTACGGGGTTTTCTTTAAATTTTATATTTTCTTTTTTTTTAAGTATTAAAATTAAACTAACATTATTTCTACAATCTTTAACCCTTTAAGCGTCCTGCAGAATTTTACATGCAAGTTTAACGATTCATAAAATAAAAGCTACGGAAAGTATTGATATGGAGATTTGTATTTTATAATCTTAGATATTTAATTATTATATGCAATTAAAAAAATTAACATATTGACTTCGACTTAAATAAACCTTTTAATTCAAAAACTACGAGACGGAAAAACCCAGTTAGGCTGCTTAAAGGGTTAATGAATGTCCTATGGGCAAAAATGAAATCTGCTGAAATCAAATAGCAACAAAATTATAAGCAAATAGTTTGTTTTAATTGCCATTTTCTCAGTAGTTGATCAATTAAAGAAATCAGTCCAAAATTCCTAATTCAGTCTAAAATTCAAAAATTAATTTTTAAAATATCATGCTTAAACTATAATTAAAAATATTCCATATAGAACTATTATTTGAAATAAGAATGATTGAAGTGGATATTTTAACTTACTGCAATTGTCTTCAACTAATGAAAACCTAAATTTTGACATTTTCTAATTAAAACAAGTTGGAAATTGCACGTGAAGCGTAGCATATGAGGTGCGTTCGTACTATAACGAAGTTTTAAAATATTCAGATCTTGTTGGTATAGTAGAGCGTACTTTGGATACAGTATAGTGGTCAAAATATTTGTGTTCCTGTAAATATGCAGGGAGTAATTTTTATTATAAGGTACCCTGGGGTAATAACGCCAAGTGCTTATATTTTCCATAATTATGAAATAATCAGGTAAATGACACAGAAGGGTTTTGAGTCATATAAATCGCAAAAAGCAGCTTCAAGTTAATTTTTTTCATTTTTAGGTCTTATTGTTTTTACAAACAACTAAAATTAACACTTGATCTAAAATTTGCGAGATACGTTTTGTGATGTGAAGACTATCTTTTTATCCGGAAATACTTTGTTAATTACATAAATTTGTAGTGCATTTCATGTACTTTTAAAATGTTATTAAAGATTTTGGATATCTTCTCGAGATAATTTGTAATTTAAAATGTACTGCGCGATAACTATACCGGGGTAATAACGCCAATCCTTGACATTAATACCCCGGTTGATTCCCTACAGTGGCCGAGCTACATCCTAAATACTGATTCAAATAAACACAGTTAAAACTGTGAAATGTTTCCCATATTTCTATTTAAGCGGTCCTTTTTAAGCAAAAAGAAGCTCACGGTCTGATATTCTTTTGCCTCATCCCCCCCCCCTCCCACACCACACCTTTATTTTTCTTACACTTTCACAAAAAATTGAACATTTTCAATAGCTTAGAATGCAATTTGTCAATTTCTAAGTTTGTAGAATTTGTATTTTTAGAATTGGGCTATCTACATGCAATTATTCCATCTTATTTCATAGTTTTGTTTGCATGGCGTTATTACCCATATAGGTGGGTAATAACGCCAAATAGCATTGGTCAAGAAAAAACGCCATTACATTTTATGAATACATATTTGTTAAATTATTTTATTTTATATAGATAGTCAATGAGTTGCTGTATCATATCCTATATTTGTTTGAAAAATACAATCTAAAACAAAGCCGTGAAAATTGGTAAAACCTTAACGTGGCGTTATTACCCCAGGGTACCTTACTTCATTAACGTATATCTTATTCATAAAATGTGAAGTAGTTTAATACAATTAAAACACGCCCCAAACAATGTTTTCCCGTATAACATTATTTAATGGAATACATTTGTGTGGCCCTGTAATTTAATAATAAATATTCTTTGCATCCCAGATTGTACATAATGTATATTTTAGTGCATACTTCATAGATTCATGTCAATTCTATTATGTTCAAATGAGTGTAACACCATTAAAATGCATTTGAAACTTTTTTTCCCATTGATCGTAATGTAACGGAATACTTTTGATTGTCCCTGTAATTGATCTATGCATCCGATTTTCATAACATTTGAAATGACTCGACAAAATTATGTAATAATTATACGTTTTAAATTTTAAACGATTAAAATGCATTTGAAAGTTTTTTTCCCATTCATCGTAATGTAACGGAATACTTTTGATTGTCCCTGTAATTGATCTATGCATCCGATTTTCATAACATTTTAAATAACTCGACAAAATTATGTAATAAATATACGTTTTAAATTTCAAACGATTAAAATGCATTTGAAACTTTTTTCCCCATTGACCGTAATGTAACGGAATCCTTTTGATTGTCCCTGTAATTGATCTATCCATCCGATTTTCATAAAATTTGAAATGACACGACAAAATTATGTAATAATTATATATTTTAAATTTCAAACGATTCGGTTGGGTAGTTTTTGCGTTGTTATATGCGGACAGACAGACGGACGGACAGACAGACGGACGGACGGACAGACAGGCAGACGGACAGACAGACGAACGGACTGAGCGATAACAATAGGTGCTACATATTTACATAATTAAGAACGCACCTAAAAAGGCATAAAATGGTTTCTATTACAGTAGGCGGCTTACAAGAATATAACAACAGGTGCTCCAACATTTAACTGAAGTTTCTATCGAACAAATTGAAGTATTCAAACAAATTGAAATATTCAAACAAATTGTAATTTCAAGTATATACTTACAATCTAGCAGAGATTTTGTCTGTTTATTTTTTAATCAATTTTGTTGAAACTTTTTATTTATCTGAAACAGTTTCTCCGAATTTCCATGATCAGAATTCGAATTCAGATTGAAAACATGTGTTCAGTTTACAGAGAGATGGGGTAGAAATGGGGATAAAAAGTAGCGTTCATAATAGTGGGGTGTTCGGATTAGAGGGTGTTCAGAATACAGAGAATTCATCTTTTGTTAAATTTATGGAGTTTCGGCGGGACCGTCAGAATGTGTTCATAATACCGGGGTGTTCACATTAGAGAATGTTCAGATAGAGAGAGTCCACTGTATATTGGTTCCTGAGGTTTCTAAAGCTATCGAAAGCTTTTTCAAAATCATGGGTAACTCGAAAGGAGTTATTGTATTTCGTTCGTGATTATATTGTATTTTTCTATATTAACCCTTTAAAAGACAAAGCCCTTCCATATAACTGAAATGTTGAAATGGATGAATGACATCAGAATTTATGAAAAAAATTATATGAAAGCAAGACGAAGCTGCACGTACATAATAAACGGGAAATTTTTGTACAAAAATTCTGGTGCCTTTGCGGGATTTGGGTATTAAAAGTAAGTGCTTTCATAAACGTATCATCACCCTTGAAAGTATTAAGACACATTTCTCTTTCTTTAAAGTGTAAGACAACAACCCATGGCTTAATGCAACTTTAACAACTCAATAGCACTTTGTGATGATTTTTATGATAAATAAAACTAAGAAAATGAAAATGAAAGATAAGAAAACAGACAGAAAGACAAAGATATCATGTTTAGATCCTTATGGAAATCTACAATGGATCATCATCAAGATGAGTGCTATTCAACAAAAACAGAATTATGTTACGCATGGGCATACATTAAAAACTTACGTACGTCACACACCCATACATCATGTTACAGGGCAACATGTTTTTGCCAATCATGATTTGCCCGTACCTTCTACGGGCTTGCATATTGCAATCATGATTTTTTATTCTCACCAGTAAATTTTTATCGTAAATTTTGCTTTATTTAATCCAAGCATTTTTCTGATTTAATTAGGTAAAAATTTTTAGCCCTGAAAAATCGGTGATAGAAGATTAAAAATTCTGTAAAAAGACACGAAAAAAAAAAAAATATGCATTATTTGAAAGTTTTTTTTTTCAAAAATATTGGTATGTTAAATGATTAAAAACAAACAAATAAATAACAAAATCGAAAAAAAAATTCAAATAAATTGTATAATCGCCTTTGATAGAAATCTTTTAAAAATATGAGATAAAACGAAAATACATCACTGATGAATGAAGTTTCAGTTATTTCTATTTAATAAATATGTGCAGCGTTTATTAGATTTTTTTCTCTGTTGATTTTTTTGTAATTCAAAGTTATTAAAAAAATCGAAAAAGTTGCCGAAGAATTCAGAACAAAAATGCCACTTTAAAGAAATTACACTTTAAAGATATATTTTCCGCGCAATCCTGTCGAGACATCTTAAGAACCATTCATTGTTTTAATTTTTCATTGTCTAAGCACAACAGAAACAGCGTGTCAGCGTTCTGTCTTAAAAGTCCAAAAATAAGTACAGACTTTTAAAGTATTCTTGTTATTTGTGTGTTGGTAAATAAATAAATAAATAAATAAATAAATAAAAATCTCGACAAAGTGAGAAAGACTTTTTCATTGAAAACTGATCTGTACCAATTATTATTTTAATGTTATACAGTAAAACCTCCATAACGGACACTCCCGAATAGCGGACAGCTCTATTTAACGGACAGTTTTCAAATCCCCACTCCCAAAACTTAAATTTTTGTATATTTAACCTCCGAATAACGGACATTCCAAATAGCGGACAGTAATTTTGGCTAAAAAGAATGTAAAATTATTTTTAAGCGAGGGGGGAAAAAACCCTCTAAATTTATCAGGACAATGTCTCACAAATTTTGGGATAACAGATAAATGTGGGGAAGAGGTGGGGAAAATCCCCTCTCCCCCGATATTTATCTGTGATCGCAAATTTCCCTCTCTCAGATGATTTCAGATTGTAAACTTTTAAGAAGAAGAAAAATACAGTAAGCACTTATACTTTTTTTTAAAAGATGGTTCAAAAGATTTAAAATTAGAGTCTAAATTTTACGTTAAAAAACACATTACATGCAACTACAAGTAAAAGCAAATTTTCGTAACAAATTTTTTTGTAAGAATATAATAAACAGTGGATAAAGGTATGCCCAGTTTTATTGCTTTAAAAATTATTTTAATTTCTGGTTAATCATGTAATAAAGGTTTTAGGACATATAAAAATCAATTAATGAAGCATTAAACATTCATTATCAATTTTTCTATCTCTGAGGTTTTCCCAATAGCGGACACCTCCTAATAGGGGACTATTTCCGCACTCCCAAGATGTCCGTTATTTAGATGTTTTACTGTATTGTGAAAGTTGTAGGATTCAGTTGTTGCAAATACTCAGTTGTTAAAAAAATGTTTCATTAGTAAATGTTATAGTTCAAGAGCCACAGCACAAAAACCCAAGGTATAGAGCACAAGAAAAAAAACTTTTATTTTATTGAAGAGTAATAATCGGGGAATCTAATGATCCACGTGTGCCGGAAGTGAAGTGCTGCCAAAAATTAATACCACTAGTGGTTTATTCGTAGGTTAATCATTATGTTTGCCGTACAATTATTTCATGCCTTTGATTGTACTGCAAACACAATGTTAAACCATGAATAAATGACTAGTGGTATTAATTTTTGGCTTATGTACCACTTCTTTTCCGGCACACATGGATCATTAGATTCCCCGATTATTACTCTTCAATAAAATAAAAGTTTTTTTTCTTGTGTTCCATACCTTAGGTTTTTGTGCTGTCGGCTCTTGGATTTTTAGATAGGTGGTTTTAACTTTACGAATTAGTTTTTGGTCAAATTAGTATATTTGCATATTTACATTGAAAATATGTTATTGATGGGCAGTTAAAAGAGTAGGGGAAAGTTGGATAAAACCGGGAACTAGGCTTTATGGCTTTTTTTAAGGTGGTATCTAGCCGAAACTTTTAGAATCACTTCTAGGCGAGTGGTATGCCAGTTCCTAGTAAGCAGAAGTTGTGCAAACGAACTCATTTTGCAGTGGCAATTTTTTAAAGATTTTACGTGATAAAGTTGAAAAATCGACGTCTGAAATATTACGTTACAAATTCTAAATAACTAAAGATTTAGTTTAAGTAAGTATATCATATGATATTCTACCGTAATTTCCGGCGTATAATCCGCGGATCAAACAATTATTTTTTGACCCAGCAATCTTGTTTAGTGATTGGAAACAAATATTTACGTCGATCTTAAAAGTTACATTTCTTTTACAAAATTTTCTGGGTCGAAAAACAATTGTTTGATCCGCGGGTTATACACCGGAAATCACGGTATTATTTACTCGTTATTTTAACGTTTTGTATTGGTGTCTACGAGTTATCTGAACAACGTTAGAGTAACATTTCATCAAAATGGCATGGTTGGACAAAACCGGGATGCAGATGGTCGGACATAGGCGGGAAGTGTCCGGTTTTGGACAACTCTTTTTTACTTTCTTCTATCTTTACAAGAGGAAAGTATTGGATTCATGAAAATTTTCGACTTCCGGTTTTCGACGGATTTATACGTTTTAGAAGGTCCTGAACACGTTTTGACTATTTCTAGAAAATGTCTGTCTGTGAGTCTGTCAGTCTGTCTGTCTGTATGTGACAAAAAATTTGTGGGCGCTCTATCTCAAGAACTAATGCTCGAAATTTCATAAAATTTTATATTCAGTTAGACCTTGATATGAATTAGTGCCTATTGGTTTTTGGTGTAAATTGGCCTGCAGGTGGCGCTGCTATACTACGTTTTTCATGATTTTAATGATTGCTATATCTCAAGAACTAATGCACAGAATTTCACCAAACTTCAGATTCTGTGACACCTTGATATACTTAGACGCTGATTAAGTTTTGGTGTAAATTGGCCAGCAGGTGGCGTTGCTATGCCACGTTTTTCATGATTTTCATGATAGTTATATCTCAAGAACTAATGCACAGAATTTCACCGAACTTCAGATTCCGCAATACCTTAAGATACATTGCCACTGATAAAGTTTTGGTGTGAACTGCCCAATAGGTGGCGCTGCTATGCTACATTTTGCACGATTTTTGCGATAGCTATATCTCAAGAACTAATGCAGATAACTTCATCAAATTTCAGATTCTGTTACACTAGAATATATAACATAATTAGACACACACACATATATATATATACCTATGCGCTAAATCGATGTAATTATTTGCACTTTTTAAATGGTTTAATTGACGTGATTTAAATAGAAGAAAGTTTTGTGATGGCCACAACATACTAGTTTTACGTGATTGA
Organism: Maratus speculifer; assembly: GCA_964019185.1. Classification (NCBI taxonomy): domain Eukaryota; kingdom Metazoa; phylum Arthropoda; class Arachnida; order Araneae; family Salticidae; genus Maratus; species Maratus speculifer. Next base: position 82,794,090 of record OZ025296.1, read on the forward strand.
AATAGAATTAATTTGTTTATGCATTGTTTGACGATCTATAAATATTTAAAAACTATACAAAAAACTATTATTAAAATTGAGTTGTTATAAAAGACTGTTTTAGTCATTTGTGTTCCAACATCTATTCTTATTTGAACCCTTCTACAAATTACAACTCGAAAAAAAAAAAAAAAGTCCAAAGAAAAAAAAAAAACCATGACATCAAACGAAGAGGAAGATGAAAGTGAAGCATGCGTCTTTTGCAACGGCTTATATGAAAAATCTAAACCTAAGGAGAGTTGGATATAGTACCTTCATTGCAAAGGGTGGACATATAAAGAATGCAGCATTGCAAATGAATAAGATCCAACTTTGATTTGTGATTTTTGTGCTTAACACTTTCAACTCTTAAAGCATAACTTTACTCATTTTTATTTTATGTAGATTTGATATAGATTCACATTCTATAAGTATAATATGTCTATTTTCCTTTAATGAATAGTATTATTGCAAAGTTACAATGTGCTTTTAATTCTTTTTTCCAGTACCCGGTTTTGTCTGACCAGGTCGGACAAAACCGGGACATTGAATACTTCTAAAAAAAGTGTTGTTATGATCTCAATTGCTATTTTCTTCGCAAGGAATCAATATATCGTTTTAATACAAATTTTGACTGTTTTGTTTACATAGTGCACAATAATAAAAAGAAAAACATTAGGGTCCCGGTTTTATCCCACTTTCCCCTATAAGTCAAGGTTGAACATTTTGACCTATAGCCTTTTAACTGCCCATAGATATAATATTTTCTCGTGTAATAAAAAAGTACAATTTAAAATGGATTTTTTTTAGGAACCACATGTCTAAAGTGTAGAGAAGTTGGCGAACGACTGGAATTCCATGTTTTACCAAGAAAGTTTGAATCTGGCGAATTGTTTCGCTTTGAGAATCATCAAGATTTGACAAAATTTGATGCAGTATCCTTGTTCAACCCGTTCAGTCATCTTGAGAGAAATGTAAATCCTACGAACAGGTACGATAGCACTTTACTTGACAGCCAGCAGGAGACGAGTGGCTTGAAATTTGTGGGGAAAATTCAGGCATATACATTAAGTTTCCCCCTAAAAAAACTCTTATAATTATCTGATGAAATCTCTACTTTCTTCAGAAATTTTACAGAAATTTGAAGAAATTTTGCAGATTTAGCTTTATCTTAAAAATATCTACAGATATTTTTAAGATATTCTTATAAATATCTGCAGAATGGTCCAAATACATACGGATTTCCTACACATTTTGCTGCCAAATACCTATAGATTTTCTACAGACTTTTTTTAAATTGTGGTATCTTCTTCCAATGTGCACAGTATGCACCTCCTTAGAATCGCTATTGAATGCGGAAAAAAAAAACAAAAAAAAAAACAAAAGTCGAATATTTATCAGACATTTGTAACTATCCGCTAATACACTCTGCGTTTTCTGTGTAAATTCCAATTCCTAGATCTGATAATATTCAATGAACTTTCATTTAATTTTTCATTTGATTGTGCTGTTTCCAACTAAAATGTCTGAAGAGTTCACTATACTGTTTGAAAAAGACCCGGATGATAATGTTAAGTCTATGGGGGCGTTCTTTTCAAATATCTCGCTCAACTTTTAATATTTTTACATTTTTTTCTGCATAGGATAGCTGAGGACGATCTACAAACGGGCTAGTTTACTTTATCAATTTTTTTATGTATTTTTAATATTATGATAGTTTCGATTTCAGAACCGGTTCTAACCGGTTTCGAAACTTATTTTTTTTTAGAGAAATCTGAAATCCAAATTGAAAAAGTAAAAACTAGCCCGGTTGTAGATCGTCCTCAGTTATCCTATGGAAAAAAAGGTTAAAAATATTAAAATTTAAGCGAGGTATTTGAAAAGAACGCCCCCATCGACTGAACATTATCATCTGGGTCTTTTTCAGTCAGTAGTGTAGGCTCTTTACCCATTTGTGATCGAATTTTTATTTCCTCAAATTTGTTAGTAAAATCACTTTAAAATAGTTCAAAATAAACTAGAAAAATACTAAAAGAAATTGTGTTAAAAATTGTTTAGATTTATTTGATAAAATGTAAATGTACTAAATATGGGAGCATGCATAATATTTGTATTAGTATAATATGCATAATTATATATTTTATCTAGATTTATATAAAATACGAGTAAACTTTTAAATTGTACATTATATATTATAATTAGTATTTTTATGAACTATTAAAAATATACATTTATTTCTTTTCGCTGACTAATAACTTTATAAGTATTAGAATAATAAACTAATAATAACATTATTTGAGGCTTTGAAACAATTTGTTTAGTAATCTTAAAATGGACTTTCCATGAATAATTATCCCTAAATGACTAATGAAAATGTATACCCCATTCATACCTAACACTATGTTTTGTACGTAACAAAAAATGCATAAAAAATACACAATTGAACACACAATTTCCCAATTCGAAAAAATAGGTATTTCACCCACGCATTAGACGTGTTAATCTATATTTGTAAAATTAATACAGATATGCATAAAAAATTAAAAAAAACCCCATTAATCTAAACAATTGTTTTCTATATTTTCGTGGGAAGGCAAAATCTGTCTTTTTAATTATAAATAGTTTAAAATAATTTCTTATCTTATCTCTTCTTATCTTAAATGCTTTTTTCTTAGTCAAAAATTCTCTTTGCATGTCTTTGAAGTCTTATTTGTGCTACACAAGTAAATATATTTCTTACTCGTCACCTCTAATGAAGCATTAGTCCAAATTAATTATTTTGCACTTTTTACTTACTCATCATACGTAGTTTAAAGATAGAAAACCAACGATTATAAATGCACAAATAAAGTATGAAAAGGTAGCAAACAGTTGTTTCAAATCTACTATCAAGATTCTTCATCAGTGCAAAACTCAGCAAGCTAGAAAAAGCAAATCAGAGCAAAGATACAGAGAGACGCAGACTTATATACCCGCTACGGGAACGATCCCGCCTAAAGAAAAGCAATCAACGAGAAGAAAGCAGCCTGAACAGCTGGGTGGACAGGTAGTGACATCTACCGAAGTACAAACAAAATAAAAACTAAAAACCCAGGGAAAAAACAGTTTTAAATTAAAGATTTCCAAATGCTTGGAAAATAAGGCGTACTTGATAAGTCATTGACTAAGGAGTAAGAATTTTTAACGGTGTGGTAAGCTCCCCAAAAATTAGGATCAAGAATGATAGGACACTTATGGATGATGGTGGCTGAAGAAAAGTTAAACTTATGTTGTGAAGACATAAGTTTAAAATATTTTCATATATATATATACATATATATATATATATATATATATATATATATATATATATATATATATATATATGAAAAGTTCCACTACATAAATGTTATTCGCATTCTTGATATTCATGATATTCGTTTTCTTTGCATTCTTTTTGTAAATTTTTCCTTTGACAAATATTGCTCCTTCCCTTTTTAATACAAAAATTTTCCATTTTTGTTTTATTCAACTAATTCATAAGATTTTCGAAATTATAATATGAATATATTTAGGTATTTCAATATTAGGAATTTTCTTTATAGGTTCTGAATGCCGATAAGCTTTAATATCATAATTTTTAGAAAGATTAATGTATATTATATGTTTTACATACCATCTTCCTTTAGAATTTGTTTAACATGTTATATGAACTTATAGGATAAATTTTGATTCAAAAGTATTATATTTATATATATACATATATATTATTTAAATATATAGAGAGATATAGATAGATATATAAATAAAGTAACTTAAAAAACTGCTTAAAAAGTCACGAATTCTTATACGGTAATATATATAGCTTTGAAATGAAATTCTATGCTAGAGACTCATTATCTCAATTTACTTTTTTCAGTTACTTTTTGAAAGCCTGAACAAAAATTTCTGTCAGAAGGCTCTGGTTATCTCTTAACGTGTAGGGGAAGATGGGGATACTTGAGCCATTTTTTGAATTTTAATTTTTTTTAATTTTTTATATTTTTTTAGAATAAAATAAAATATTGAAAATGAAAATTTGATATTTTTTCTTCAACTAAAAACCTCTTTCAATTAATTTTGAACTATTTTTCTATGTATAATAAATGTTTATTTTTTGTTTTACATCGTGGCTCAAGTATCCCCATGGCGGGGATACTTGATCCATGCTGAAGGGATACTTGAGCCACTAAGGAAAAATACCTACAAAAGTAATTTTTTTCGCTTTATTTTTGCACAAACATTTTACAGAATGATAAATTATGAAACGTAAAGTCCTTCAAAACCAATTGAGAAAACAAAGCTAGTATACGATCATTTTTTGTCGTTAAAACTGGTTGTCGGAGGATAATTTCAACTTGAGTTATAACGACGGTAGAAACATCCTCAGTTCAGAGCCATTTAAATTTGGAATCTGCAATTTTTCGTGCAAATTTCATTTTCAAAATATTAAGCACTTATCCAACAAATATTTTTACAGTTTTCTTTCTGGCATATTTTATTAGTAGCCAACCATCAATAGAAGGTTTTCTTTTCACATCATCACCATCATTGACAGAATTTTCCTCTAATGATATTGTCGAACTCATGCTTTTAATTTAGTAGCTGTCGGAATTTAAGCCAGATGTATCATTCTACTATTTCAAACACTTTTTTGATTTCACAGGAAAAGATTTTTTCTTCCTCTTTGGCTCCATGCAGGTAAGTTTGAACTGGGATTTTTGTTACTTTTCTTGTTTTTTGTGCGCTCTTTTTACTAATTTTTCTTCAATTTTCTTAGTTTTAAAAAAAGTTACAGCAACAGAGGTTACGATTTCAATATAAAATATTAATCTTAATACGTTATATTAAAAAATAAATATTTTAATATGTTGGACTTAACTAATTAAAGTATTAGAGATTATAGCCTGTAAAACCGTTTTAAAAAGTTATTTTAATTTAATGAAAGTTAAATTGAAAACTATGTTTACATTTATCTAGACAGGCTATTTTGTTAGTCAAAATGAAAAATAAAATAGATATTTTCATTTAAAAAATATACATTTTTAAACATTTTTAGGTCGTTATTTTTTTAAGAAATAACGACCTAAAAATGTTAAAATAAAATGAAAAATTATTCTCCCTTTTACCCAGAAAAATATCTATTAGTGAATATAAGGATGGAATTTTATTTTTTGTTTGTTTCACCCATGTTTAATTTCTAGTAGGGATGGTTGAGGCATGGCTCAAGTATCCCCACTCTCATTGGCTCAAGTATCCCCACTATCACTATTTTTGTTTCCCAGAGTTTTACTAAATAAAGCATGCAGCTATTAGAACTATTTTAGACTCAAAATACAATTGAAAGTATGCTTATTGAATGTATGTATATAGTTGCAACTTTGAACAAAACTTTGATTACAAAAAAACAAAAAAGCCATGCACCCAAATATTTACTTCAGATAGGGAAAAGACAACTATTAACCACTATATTTTCAAAATGGTACCAAGATGTGTGATTTCTTTTTTACATGTTCAGAATTATAAATATGTTATCATATTGGCAGTTTTAGAAAGAAAAATTAACCAACTGTAGAGATAATAGGGGTGGCTCAAGTATCCCCTATGCTCAAGTATCCCCTATGCTCAAGTATCCCCACTCTCCCCTATAATTTCAAAGTTAATACATACTATAAAATTTTTATATAATTTTATAGGTAGAACACTTTGTTTGTTAGTCAATTTACTGAATTTAAAAATACAAAATGTCTATTTAAATTTTGTGTTAAAAATAGTTTTAATGACTTATTTTTCAGTGAAAATTTATTAACAATTTGCTTCAGTTGAAATAAAATTTAGTGTCCTCCGCTGACTCAGTACATTGAGTTAGACAATTTTTAATCTAAGTTAAACCAGGTGATCATAAAATATACCTAAAATTTATTTTTAGATACTTGTTTTATTTAAAATATACCATTGTTAACATCTTCTAATGTCATCTTATAACTTTTAATCCTTTGGATACACTTTTGTTATAGTTGCTAACTACTATTATTAAGAGCATTCGTTATATAAATATGTAGCACCTATAGTCATGAATCAGTCCATCTGCCCGTCCGCATATAACAGAGCAAAAACTATCCAGCCGAATGAATTTGAAATTTGAAATATATAATTATTGCAAAATTTTGTTAAGTCATTTCAAATTTTATGAAAATCGGATGTATAGTTTAATTACAGAGACGGTCAAAAGTTTTTCATTACATTACGGCCAATGGGAAATGTGATTTCATTAGCTTTAAACGTGTTTTATTAGCTCACAGGCTATCATAGCCTGAGAGCTTATGTGCCCGTCCGTTCTGTATGTATGTTCGTACGTAACGCGATAACTCATGATAAAAATATCGGATCCACTTGAAATTTTGTATATAGGTATATCCTGATAAGGCGCTTCCCTGATTAGTTTTTGGAGTTCATTCGATATGTATAAGAGGGGGAACGGGGGGCTCATGCCCCTCCCCTTAATGGATATAAATGGGTTTTTCATGCAGAATTAACAGTTTTTGTCCAAAATTTAGATATAGGATCATTCTGATGAGGCGATTCCGTGACTGTTATTATGTGTTCATTGAATAAGTATAAACAGGGGGAACGGGGGGCTCATGCCCCCCCTTAATTGATATAAACGGGATTTTCATGCAGAATTAACGGTTTTCGTTCAAAATTTAGATATAAGATCATTCGGATGAGGCGATACCGGGGCTGTTATTAGATGTTCATTGAATAAGTATAAACAGGGGGAACGGGGGCCCATGCCCCTCCCCTTAATGGATATAAATGGGTTTTTCATGCAGAATTAACAGTTTTTGTCCAAAATTTAGATATAGGATCATTCTGATGAGGCGATTACGTGACTGTTATTATGTGTTCATTGAATAAGTATAAACAGGGGGAACGGGGGGCTCATGCCCCCCCCCTTAATTGATATAAACGGGATTTTCATGCAGAATTAACGATTTTCGTTCAAAATTTAGATATAGGATCATTCGGATGAGGCGATACCGTGGCTGTTATTAGGTGTTCATTGAATAAGTATAAACAGGGGGAACGGGGGTTCTAATGCTCCCCCCCTTAACTTGCATAAATGGATTTTTCAGTCAGAATTGTCAGATTTCGTTCAAATCTCTGAATAGTTTTGGAAGTTTAATGGTTAAGTATAAAAGAGGAGAATAACTCCTCTTAAATTATATAAATGCTAAATGGGTTTTTATTAAGAATTATCCGATTTGCTCTGAATTTTGGATATAGATTTTTTAATATGATAAAGCATGTACTTGATAGTTTAGGAAGTTCAATGATTAAGTATAAAAAAGGAGAAAGGGAAGAGCTGTTTCCCTTTTTTAATTTTTTTTTTTCGAACGGAATTAGCGAAAATACAAGTCTGTAATGTACAATTAGTATGCTTAGCCTGTGAGCTCAATGCCATCAGTTTAACTGGGCAATATTCTTTTTATTTTAAATAGCTGTCACCGTTTGCAAGTTATTTTTAATTAAATTTTAGCTAATTAATTGCATATACGTAAGTAAAGATAGCTGACAAAATACACAGCTGTACAAAGGAATTAAAATATGCTACCGTCTATTCGGTATAAGTTTCTGAAAGTCAAATTTCAACCTATAAGGCGTTTTAACACTTTGCAACATCGTTTAAAATGTTCAAGAATTCGGTTTGTCTGTGCGTACTCTAACTTGCGTTAATATAGTTCGATGGCTTTGTAATTGATACATGTCTGTAATTGATACATAATCGTATCATATTTTGTATTTTTGCATTTTTGCATAAGAATTTAACAGCTATTGCATCAAAATCTGAATACTTATAAAAATATTTATATTACGAACGCACCTAATTTGCCACGTTTGACGTATAATTTTCATTGTTATAATTACACTTGTCTCTTTGAAGCGGTTAAAAATGGATTTCAACTCAAGTTTCTACAATTAAAATTCCTTCCCTGACAGATTAGCTTTTGTCTTTTGACATTTTTATTATTTGTCTAACGAGAAATTTTTCGCCTTATGAAGATGAGATAATACTCTCTTTCTCTATTATATAAAGCCTAAGTGTCTCTCCTCTTTCTGTCTGTAGCATCGACGTCACTATGTTACGTCATTATACTCTGACGTCGTGTTGTTAAAACAGATAAATCGATTAAATGTAACAATTCATTACGACATGTACATGCGTACAATAGTGCTTATATACACGTAAACATATACTTACATAAATACACACGAACTCACATGCCAAATTTTTAATACAAGTATAGTTAAAATAAATAACATTTTCAGTAAGACTTTCATTTTCTTTTAATATCACAAAATGTTTTAAACTAAAATATTAATTTGTTTTCAAATGTTTTTGAGTTAAATAAAGTAATAAGTAACAAGTGAACTTTATATAAAATTGATTTATATTTCATTTTTGTATAAAATAGTTTTTATTAAAATCATCCACAGGCATCTTCCTCAAGAACTTCTCTATAATTTTGCTATTATTACACATGTATATTTAAAATGTTGTATTTTAACAAGTACATGCTTACTGCATGTAAAAGCAACTAATACACAAAGGCGTCGCGATGGGGGGGAGGGGGAAGCCTCCCCTCCCGATCTATCTGAACTCGGAAAAATTGAGCTTCAAGTTAGGAAATTCTAGATATTTAAAAAAACCCTTTTTTATTTAAAATAGTAAACTAGTCGTTGTGGGCCACTGTAATACTTATCCATCATATACAGGGTGTATCTAAACTACTGGGCAAAACTTTAAGGGGTAATAGTACACATCAAGACAAGTAATATTAAATGGGAAACTAAAGGTCCCAAACGTCTTCCGAAGGCGATAGGCGCCATCAAAGTTTAGGGTCCAAAATTTGAAATGATTATAAAAAACAACAAAATTGGTCGATTCGTTTGCAGTTTTCACGAAAACTATTCTTTATGTGAGTATTGTCTTGAAAATAAATTATAAAAATAAATTTCAAAAAATGCCGATAGAGGGCGCTTTAGACTTTGGAGTAACGAACAACTATTTTTTAACGTTATTTTTTGCATCTCATTAATTTTTTTTTGGAAGTTTAGACATAAACTTAAATTTTGAGCTCAAAATCTGTGGTTAAGTAGCGCAAACTGAACTGTGTTTAGTGGGAGTAGGTAGGTTCAAATTTCAAATGATTATAAAAAACAGAAAAAAATGGTCAATTGATTTATGGTTTTCACTAAAATTATTCTTTATGTCAGTATTATCTTGAAAATAAATTATACAGATAATTTTCAAAAAATGCCGATAGAGGGCGCTTTAGACTTTGGAGTAACATGCAACTATTTTTTACCGTTATTTTTTACATCTCATTAAATTTTTTTAGAAGCTTAGACATAAGCTTATATTTTGAGCTGAAAATATGTATCGTTGAGAGTGGTTAAGTAGCGCAAACTGGTTGGGGTTGGTGTTGGGGTTGGGGAGGTTCAAATTTCAAATGATTATAAAAAACGGAAAAATTGGTCAATTCGTTTGTGGTTTTCTCTAAAACTATTCTATATGTCAGTATTTCCTTAAAAATAAATTTTAAAGATAAATTTCAAAAAATTCCGTTAGAGGGCACTTTAAACTTTAGAATAACCAACAACTATTTTTAACCGTTATTTTGTTTATCTAAATAAATGTTTTAAAAGCTTAGACTTAAATTTTGAGCTCAAAATCTGAATCGTTGTGAGTAATGAAGTAACGATAAATTGAACTGTGTTCGTAGGATGGGCAGGGTAACATTTCAACTCCTTAACACAGTACAGATTGCGCTTCGTAACCCTTCCCAACGATTCAGAATTTGAGCTCAAAATTTAAGTCTTAGCTTTTGCAAGCATTTAATTAGATACAAAAAATAACAGTTAAAAATTGTTGTTGGTTACTCTAAAGTTTAAGGCGCCCACTAACGGAATTTTTTGAAATTTATCTTTAAAATTTATTTTCAAGGAAATACTGATATAAAGAATGGTTTTAGAAAAAACCGCAAACGAATCGACTAATTTTTCCGTTTTGTATAATAATTTGAAATTTGAACCTTTCCGCCCCCCATTGAACACAGTTCAGTTAGCGCTACTTAACCACTCTCAACGACTCAGATTTTCAGCACAAAATTTAAGTTTATGTCTAAGCTTAAAAAAATTTAATGAGATGCAAAAAATAACGGTAAAAAATAGTTGTACGTTACTCCAAAGTCTAAAGCGCACTCTATCGACATTTTTTGAAATTTATGTTTACAATTTATTTTCAAGACAATACTGACATAAAGAATAGTTTTAGTGAAAACCGCAAATCAATTGACCAATTAGTCTGTTTTTTATAATCATTTGAAATTTGAACCTACCCACTCCCATTGAACACAGTTCAGTTTGCGCTACTTAACCACAGATTTTGAGCTCAAAATTTAAATTTATGTCTAACCATCAAAAAAATTCAATGAGATGCAAAAAATAACGTTAAAAAATTGTTGTTCGTTACTCCAAAGTCTAAAGAGCCCTCTATCGGCTTTTTTTGAAATTTATCTGTATAATTTATTTTCAAGACAATACTGACATAAAGAATAGTTTTCGTGAAAACCGCAAACGAATCGACCAATTTTTCCGTTTTTTATAATCATTTCAAATTTTGAATCCTAAACTTTGTTGGCGCCTATCTCCTTCGGAAAACGTTTGTGACCCTTAGTTTCCCATTTAATATTATTTGTCTTTATGTGTACTATCACCCCTTAAAGTTTTGCCTTGTAGTTTAGATACACCCTGTAAATGCATAATACAGGGTGTCCCAAAAGGTCGTTTACAAACTTAACATGCTGGTCTGTCATATCATGATGAACAATATTAAATAGGAAACTAAGGGTCCCAAACGTCTTCCAAAGGAGATATGGGCCATTAAAGTTTAGGGTCCAAAAATTCAAATGATTATAAAAAACAGAAAAATTGGTCGATTCGTTTGCGGTTTTCCCTAAAACTATTCTTTATGTTAGTATTTTCTTGAAAATAAATTATACAGATAAATTTCAAAAAATGTCGACAGAGGGCGCTTTAGACTTTAGAGTAACGATAAACAAGTTTTTACCACTATTTTTGCATCTCATTAAATTTTTTTAGAAGCTTAGACATAAACTTAAATTTTGAGCTCAAAATCTAAATCGTTGGAAGTGGTTAGCGCAAACTGAATTGCGGGGGGAGGTTCAAATTTCAAATGATTATAAAAAACGGAAAAATTGGTCAATTGATTTGCGATTTTCACTAAAATTATTCTTTATGTCGGTATTATCTTGGAAATAATTTAAAAAGCTAAAATTTAAAAAATGCCGATAGAGGGCGCTTTAGACTTTTCAGTATCGTACAGCTATCTTTTTCCGTTATTTCTAGCATCTCATAAAAATTTTTTAGAAGCTTAGACAGAAACTTAAATTTTGAGATAAAAATCTGAATCGTTGGGAGTGGTTAAGTAGCGTAAACTGAACTGTGTTCAATGGGGGTGGGCAGGTTCAAATTTCAAATGATTATAAAAAAACGGAAAAATTGGTCGGTTTTCGCTAAAACTATTCTTTATATCAATATTTTTTTGAAAATAAATTTTACAGATATCTTTAAAAAAATTCCGTCAGAGGGCACCTTAAACTTATAGTAACCAACAACTATTTTTAACCGTTATTTTTTGTATGTAATAAAATGCTTGTAAAAGTTCAAACTTAAATTTTGTGCTCAAAATCTCCATCTTTGTGAGTAATTAAGCGGCCAAAAATTGAACGGCGTTCGAGGGGTGGGGAAGGTAACATTTCAACTCCTGAACACAGTTCAATTTGCGCTTCTTAACCCCTCCTATCGATTTGGATGTTGAGAACAAAATTTAAGTCTAAACTTTTGCAAGCATTTAATTAGATTTAAAAAAAAAAAAAAAAAAAAAAAAAAAAAAAAAAAAAAACGGTTAAAAATAATTGTTGGTTATTCTAAAGTTTAAGGCGCCCTCTAACGAATTTTTTTAAATTTATCTTTAAAATTTCTTTTCAAGGAAATATTGACATAAAGAATAATTTTAGCGAAAACCGACCAATTTTTCCGTTTTTTATAATCATTTGAAATTTGAACCTCCCCACCCCCATTCAACACAGTTCAGTTTGCGCTGCTTAATCACTCCCAACGATTGACATTTTCATCTCAAAATTTAAGTTTATGTCTAAGCTTCTAAAAAACTTTAATGAGATGCAAAAAATAATGGTAAAAACTAGTTTATCGTTACTCCAAAGTCTAAAGCGCCCTCTATCGACATTTTTTGAAATTTATCTTTATAATTTATTTTCAAGAAAATACTGACATAAAGAATAGTTTTAGTGAAAACCGCAAACGAATCGACCAATTTTTCTGACTTTTGTAATCATTTACATTTTTGGACCCTAAACTTTGATGGCGCATATCTCCTTTGGAAGACCTTTGGGACCCTTAGTTTCCTATTTAATATTGTTCATCATGATATGACAGACCAGCATGTTAAGTTTGTAAACGACCTTTTGGGACTCCCTGTATAATACATGGAAATAAAATATGCGTAAACTATTTATAAAATGCATTGCAATTCCATAACAAAATTTAAACGTATATTTAAATACTTTTAATGTACATAATAATGCTCTATTAATGAATTGCTGATGAACCAATTTCGATAAATTATATAAAACGCCAAACTACTCAAATAGTACTGAATTGCGCAAAAGAGACATCCTTATAACTCCAAAAATAATAATCCCCCATATGAATTGACAGTTTACTGCGTCGGATTAAGCGTCTCATTCCCAATTGAAATATATCTTTGAATTGAATTTTGAATGAAATACAGGGTCATGAAAAATCGAAGAATGTCTAAAACAGGATTATCAATATCTCGGTAACTAATAATCAGATCAACTTTGTTCTTTATACAAAATTTGTGTTATTTTATTGCCTTTTACATAAACGCCTTAAAATAATAATTTAAAAAAAATCGAAAATTTTTATATACCTTTCATCAGAAGGAATGTTTCGAGAGTCCGAAAAAAATAGTTCCGGATAATCGAGGTTACTGATATTAAATAGACTTTGTCCCATTCTTACATTCTACGTACGTACAAAATTTCAAGTCTTTATCTCAATTAGTTCGGTAGATAGAGCGTTTACAGACACACAAACAGACACACGAATGCCAATTTTTTTTTCTAAAAAAAAATGTGTTTTCCGGAACTCCAGTATCTGAAACGTGTAAATCTGTCAATTTTCTTTTTTTGATTTTTAAAACGATTGCAAGATTTACCCTTACTACGTATAATGGGTAAGTAAAAAAATGAAATTTTTATTGTTTTGCTGACTACATTATGATCACTTCATATCACATATTGCGTATATCATTTCACTTATGTCACATTATGTTTATCATATGTATGTGTTATCATATGTTATGTTTATTATATGTCATATGTTATCACTTTATGTTTATTTTTTAAAATAAAATATTTAAATTTTTTTTATATCTTTCTTTAGAACGAATTTTTCGAGAATCCGAAAAAAATAGTTCTGGTTAACCGAAGTTACTGATATTAAATAAGCTTCGTTTCATTCTTAGATACTAAGTGCATACAAAATTTCAAGTCTCTATCTCAATTTGTTCTGGAGCGTTTATAGACACACAGACAGACGGGCCGCATTTTTTTTCAAAACTAGTTGTTGGGAGACACCGTAATACTTACCCATCATGGGTATGCATGCTAAAATATATGAAAATAAAACATGCGCAAACTATTTATACAATGCATTGCAATTCCAAAACAAAATTTAAACATATATTTAAATATAGTTAATATGCATAGTAATGCACTATAAATGAATTGTTGATGAACCCATTTCGACAGATTATATAAAATACCAAACTACTCAAAGAGTAACGAACTGCGTAAAAGAAACATCCTTATAACTCCAAAAATATTAATCTTATTAACTAACAGTTTATTGTGTCGAATTAAGCGTCTCATTTCCAATTAAAATACATCTTTGAATTGAAATTTGAATGAAATACAGGGTCATGAAAAATCGAAGAATGAGGAAAACAGGATTACAGATATCTCGGCAACTAATAATTCGATCGACTTCGTTTTTCATGCACAGTTTGTGTTATTTTATTGCCTTTTACGACCACTCCTTCAAATAAAAAATTTCGAAAATTTTTATATACCTTTCATCAGAACGAATTTTTTGAGAGTCCGAAAAAAATAGTTCCGGGTAATCGAGGTTGCTGATATTAAATAGGTTTCGTCCCACTTTTACATACTAAGTACATACAAAATTTCAAGTCTCGATCTCAACTTGTTCGGGAGACAGAGCGTTTACAGACACACAGACAGACAGACGGAGGCAATTTTTTTTTTCGATTTTAAAAACGACTGCAAGATTTACCCTGTACTACGTATGCTGGGTAAGTAAAATTGGGTAAGTAAAATATGTTTTTCGGAATCTTCAGTACCTTAAACGTGTAAATTCGTGAAAAAAATCGATTTTTAAAATGATTGCAAAACGTATCTTATACTACGTATGATGGGTAAGTAAAAGTTGCAAATTTTTGGACTAATGTTTGATTAGACATTGATGATTAATGTTTGATTAGTTGATGAAATATACAGATGGGGGACAAAATAATACGAATGCCTGTGAAACAGTATGGCGTATTTCACACCTGCCGTACGGCCGCGCAACCTGCAACAGTAGTCTGCCACCTAATGAGCGTAAAGAGGAAGGTATCAGTCTCTCAACAGCAGTCACCTGCGTTGCATGCGTCAGTCGAACTGTCTATGATGAGTTGAGTTGTCAGACGTGTCAGAGTTCCAAAGAGGAATGATCATTGGAGCGCGTTTAACGAGCATCGATTGCGGAAACAGCAAACTTTTTGGGGATTGCAAGGAGTACGGTATCAGCCGTTATTATAGTGCACAGGAAAAAGAGTAAGACGACGTTTTCAAAGCACAACAGTAGTCGAAAGTCAAAGTTTGCTGATTGGAATAAACTAGTCTTGAAACACATAGTAGCCCGAAAGCACAAGCAATCGTTATTCGAGATAACATCCGAAATGATCAGACATCTCCAGGATCCCATTTCAACAAAAACTGTCAAAAAGGAGTTCCATTCTGCGAGCATTTATGACAGAGTGGCAATTCAAAAGCTATTGGCGACAGCAATTAATGCTTTCAAGCGATTCCAGTGGTGCAGATATCACAAACGGTGGTCCCCACAGAAGTGGCAATAGGAATTATGGTCAGATGAATCGTCATTCACCCTATTTCGGACGACTGAACGCGTTTATTTCAGGAGAACACCCAAAGAAGCATTTAATCCTAAATGCCTGATGTCAAATTTGAAGCATTCAAGTGACTGCATTATGGTCTGGTGTTCGATATCTTGGCGTGGTCTGGGGCCACTTGTTAATCTGCATAGGAGAATCAAATCCAATCTCTATCTAACCAGTCTAGGGAATCATGTCCGCCCTTTTGTCCAGACTTTATTCCATGGAGAGTGACCCCTTTTTCAAGACCACAGTGACCCTATCCACACTGCTAGGTGTGTTCAAGCTTGGTTCAAAGAGTTTGAAGACGAAGTTGAACATCTTTCCTGGTCCCCTCAGTCTTCGGACTTGAATATTATTAAGCATTTATTCAAAGATTTGGAGTCCAAACTTTGTTCCCGATTTCTTCATCCATCCAGCCTTTCGGAATTAGAGACCTTTCTGCAGGAGTAATGGCTTAATATACTTTTAATACTGTCCATGACCTTTATACATCTATAACACGTCGCATTAAATCTGTATTTCCATTATTTCTCAGATGTTCGTATTATTTTGTCTCTCCCATCTGTATTTACTTCTGTAGCACAAATAAGTCTACAAAGACATGTAAAAAGAATTTTTGACTATGAAAAGAGCATTTAAGATAAAAAGAGATATGATAAGAAATTATTTTAAATTATTTATTATTAAAAAGACAGATTTTACCTTCCCATGAAAAAATATAAAAAAATTGCTTAGTTTAATGTTTCTTAATTTTTTATGCATATCTGAATTAATTTTACAAATATAGATTAACACGCTGAATGCCTCGGTGACTGACACCGAACTTTCCGTTTAAGCCGCGTCAGTTACTAGTGAGTGACAGTGTAAAATATGAAACTCACAAAAAATTATATTGTTTTCAGTAGTTGCTAAAAATGTATAGTCCTGTAATAAATAAAAGTTAAGTAAAATTTAAACGAATTTTCATTAATTACGTAAAACAATGTATATTTTTTAGTTTTATATCATGTTTTCGGCTGTCAGTCACTGGTGATTGACATATTATATAATAATTAAGCGCTCTGAAGCGCGAATATTTTTAGCGTTATGAAATTTTCAAAAAGCCACATACGCATTCTATATCAAATAAAATCAATATTTTTTTTAATGCCAGTCTGATTTACATATACAAATAAAACTATGCATCGAATTTTATATATTTGAATATAAATGAAAAAAAAAATATTTTCCAAATCTTATGAAAATTTCAGCCTTTTTGCATAGTATTTCTGAATTTAACTATTTTAACTTTTCCAATTATATTTAATTTTAAAAACTACGCACAGTTTTATTTGTACAGGTAAGCTAAGCTGGCATAAAAAATTGGGAATTTTAAATGCTATGGAATGCGCGCACGCCATTTTGAAAAGTACTTCATAGCACTTAAAATATTCAGGAAAATTCATTATTTTTTTCCTAGGTTAAAAAAAAAATTTCTTGCGTGATAAATATATGCCATAATTCATATAGTGTGCCCTTAAAGAGAATTTAAAGTACAATAAAAAAAAGAGTTCGAAGGCATCTTGTCCATTTAAAAAAGTTCCAGAGAATGATTTGCACGGAATGTATTGAATTACTGTTATACATTAAAATTTTTTTCTGAATAACTATCATAATCTGCAATCCCAAGAAAATTGTTTAATGAGATTTTACTGTGTTTTATTTAAGCAACATTTTTACTTTATATAAAAGAAAGTTTGGATTTCGTATTAATCACAACACAAACAAATCTACCGAACCAAAAATTTTGAAAATTGGGGTAAAAATGCTTCTTATAACACCGAGTGCCGCTAAGAAGGGATTTTTGAAAATTCCACACCTAAGGGGAGGGGGGGGGTTAAAAAAAAGAACGAACTTTTGAAAAATTCCTTAAAAATCGGCTTTTGTAGTTATTTTTCAATTGATAACATATTTTACTGTATTTTTTCATGGTGAATCGAATGGTACTAAGCAAATTTTTTTTAAATCCAGTAGTTTGTGAGATATTTCCCATTTTCCTAATTTGGCGCTTTCTTCGGCGCAAAAACCTGAAATTTCGGCCTAAAAACCGGCTTGCATTTTTTGACTTGCCTTTTTTTCGCGATCTTTTGAGGAAATTTTCCCGTTTTTCGTGATTTTTTACGAAAACTGCCGTTTTCTCGCGATCTTTTCACGTAAACTGCCGTTTTTTTGCGATCTATTGATTTTACCGAAATTTACCGTTTTTTCGCGATTTTTTAAACTAAAAATTGCCGTTTTTTCGTGATTTTTTTGACAAAATTTGCCATTTTTTCGCGATTTTTGGACGAAATTCGCGTGTTTTTTGCGATCTATGACAAAATTGATTTCTTTTCGAAGACTATTTGTCAAAATTCACGATACATTTTATGTCCGAATTTTTGGATTTTGGACCGAATTTTTTAAATTTTTGCTAAATTTTTAACAGTTGAAAAATAGTCTGCAGACTTTCCCAAGAGTCTGCGACGTGCGTCGCAGCGTTACGCCGATTCTCCTCCCGGGTTCTTTTAAATCCAGTAGTTCGTGAGATATTTCACATTTTCCTAATTTGGTGTTGTCTTCGGCGCAAAAACCTGAAATTTTCAATGCTTATCTAAATAGATCAGATTTTGTAGTTATTTTTCAACTGATACCATATTTTAGTGTATTTTTTCATGCTGAATCGAATCGTACTAAGCAAATTCTTTTAAATCCAGTAGTTCGTGAGATACTTTACATTTTCCTAATTTGGCGATTTCTTCGGCGCAAAAACCTGAAATTTTCATTCCTTATCTATCTAAGGCCAAACGTATCTGTGCGTAACGCATACGCCATTTTTCGAATGGCAACACTTACTGATGAAATTTCGCATTTGCAATTTTCATTACTGCAAATTTTTTAACTTTTAGACATCGCACATTTTCAATCTTTACACCGTTGTGTAGGGAAAAATATGTACTTTTAAATGCAATTTGTTTGAAAACTGTATCTTAATTTGTTTTTGAGTTATTAATTTTTTTGTAGTTTTAATTTAATTTTTCTGGAGGTGGCAACTTGTGTACTCCATTTCTGTGCAAAGTAAAGGAAAAATAACCATAAAGTAAAAAGAAGAAATAGAGAGATATTATGGAAGCTGGAAGTGGTGCAAAAAATGTAATTCTGAAATCTGCTACATTAAGCCCAAACATAACCGCGTGTTTTCATAAAAAAGAAGGAAACTTTCAATGACAAGTCTGTGGAAACATTTAGAACTATAGTTTTTAGTTTATAATAAAAATAAAATGCTACTTTAGAATACTTTTATTTAGAGAAAAAATGCACGGCTGATGTCAAAGGATTTAGTACCTGTTCAATGTGATTCTTTTTATCCCCCTCCGGGTTGATTTTTTTTTTCTTTTTTTACCGAGTTAGAGAAGCAAACAAAGATGATCTTGGCAATAATTCCAGGTTTAAAGTATTGTCCGGTGCCCCAAATTTTTGTACAGTTGTTTAAGACATTCAGTTATAATTATATTAAAATAACATTATCCGCTTAATGTAATTTTTATTTATAAATTTCAGTTAAACTTGCTAGATGTAATATATTTTTATTATTATTTATGTGTAATGGCAACTCTTTGTAACGTGCAGTTTAAAACTTAACGCCGTAGCGGCAGTTCTTATTATATTTAAATATCACATCTCTTTGGTTGTAACTTACCTATGTACGCTTGTTCCGGTAAAGCAATGTTTTGTATTTGTTCTTATTAAATTAATTTAGAAGTTATAAATTTACATAACTGTAGTAATTTGTGAAAATGGCGACGAGAAATTTAAAACAATAAGCTTTACCGTATACTTTTAACCGTCGTATCGACTATGTCGAAGTTAGGCCTAGTTGGTCAATTGTCAGTATTTGACGACAGCAATGAGGATTTTTCTCTTTATGTGGAAAGACTTGAGCAATATTTTTTGGCAAACGATATCGATAAAGCAAAAAAAGTTCCTGTGTTAATTTCAGTATTGGGACCTAAAACTTATAAACTTTTACGCAATCTTATAACGCCTCAGCTACCAAAAGATTTGACTTACGACGATTTGATTAAGAAGCTGCGAGATCATTTTCTTCCGGCTCCTAATACTATAGCGGAACGATTTCACTTTCACAGAAGAAACCAAAACGATCGTGAAAGTATTTCAGAGTATATTGTGGAATTAAAGCGTTTGGCCTCCACCTGTGATTTTGGATCGTTTCTGGAGGAAGCTCTACGGGATCGTTTCGTCTGTGGCATTCGTTGTGAAGCTACTCAAAAACTCCTACTCGCTAAAAAAGATCTCAAACTTGAAGATGCTTGTGAAATAGCTTTGGCGATGGAATTGGCGGAGGAAGGAGCCAGCAACATTAAAGTTACAGTACCTGTACCTTCTAATGTCAACAAAGTGAGCAAATTTCAAAGTAAGTCTCTTAAAAATACTAAAAATCCTCAAAAATGTTATCGGTGTGGTGCATCACACAATGCAAACAAGTGTAAGTACAAATTAGCCAAATGCCATGCGTGCCACAAAATTGGCCATATTTCACCTGTATGTAAGTCAAAAGGTAAAACTGCTAACCCTTCTGCTAAAAAAGTATCAGCTAATTGTGCACAGAATAATTCTGAGGAATATTATCTGTTTACTATTAATGTAAATAAAGTGTGTAAATATTCTAATTATATAGTTCAAGTTGAAATATGCGACAAAATGTTAGATATGGAATTAGATACTGCTGCAGATGTTAGTATAATTTCTGAAAAGTGGCTACAACAAAATTTACCACACATAGTACCTAAATGTATACCCGTTACACTGAAAGATTACAATCAGCAACCCATTGCAATCGCTGGGGAAGTATCTGTTAGTGTGAAATATGAAAACCAAATGTGTGATTTACAAGCTATTGTTGTTAAAGGTGATCGACCATCCTTATTTGGGAAGGATTGGATCAGAAAATTTAAATTAAATTGGCACAAAATTTTTGCGGTGCATAAAATACTTAAGGATATGCCTAATGAAGTAGATTCAATTAGTGCATTGACAAACAAGTATAGCAAACTTTTTGAAGAAAGTTCAGAACCTATTAGACATATAAAGGCTTCATTAAAAATGAAAAAAGAAACCCAACCTGTGTTCTTTAAAGCACGTCCAGTTCCATATTCCTTAAAAAGTAAAGTTGCCGAGGAAATTCTAAATTCCAAAAAGAGAGGTGTTTGGGACTTTGTGCAACATTCTAGTTGGGCAACTCCACTTGTGATTGTTCCTAAGAAAAATGGAGATGTACGATTGTGTGGCGATTTTAAAATCACTGTTAACAAGTTTATTGATCTAAATCAGTATCCCTTACCAACTCAACAAGATTTGTTTGCAACTCTTAATGGTGGACAGTACTTCACAAAATTGGATTTGCGTCATGCTTATCAACAAATTGAATTAGATGAAAGCTCTCAAGAATACCTTACGCTGAATACGCATCTTGGTTTAGTACGTCCTTTAAGATTATTATATGGCATAAACAGTGCATCAGCAATTTTTCAGTCAACAATTGAACAAATTCTGCAAGGTATAGACCGAGTGATTTGTTTTCAAGATGACATCCTTATTACTGGTACTACGTATGAAGAGCACCTAAGCACTCTGGAGAAGGTATTTCAGCGATTTAGTGAGTACAATGTTAAACTCAATTTATCAAAATGTAGCTTTTTACAGAAGAGTGTAGAATTCTTAGGCCATATTATAGATAGTGAGGGCATTCATCCTACAGATGAGAAAGTACAGTGCATTAGAAAAATTAATGCTCCATCAAATGTCACCGAACTAAAATCGTTCTTGGGTCTTCTGAACTATTATTCAAAATTTATACGTAATTCTGCCATGCTACTTGCCCCTCTTTACAAACTACTCCATAAGGACACTCCTTGGAAGTGGACGGCAGAATGTGAAGAAACCTTTCAAAAATGCAAAACTATACTTACTTCAGATGTTGTTTTAGTTCATTATGATGACAAATTGCCTTTGAAAGTCTCTTGTGATGCTTCGCCTGTGGGTTTTGGAGTTGTTTTATCTCATGTTATTGATGGTGATGAACGTCCAATTGCTTATGCATCAAGGACTCTCTCCAAAGCTGAACGGAACTATTCTCAAATCGAGAAAGAAGCTGCTGCAATAATCTTTGGAATAAAGAAGTTCCAACAGTACCTATTTGGTAGGAAGTTTACATTGGTTACTGACCATCAGCCATTAACAAGTATTTTTGCTCCTAACAAAGCTGTTCCTGCCATTGCTGCAGCAAGACTTCAAAGATGGGCAGTATTGTTATCTTCTTTCAACTACAGCATTGAGTATAAAAAAGGCTCAGAGCACTGCAATGCTGATGCCTTGTCACGTGCGCCTGTTGAATCTGAAGTAGAAACATCATCAGAAATATTTAAAATTTCTTATTGCGATGAGTTGCCAGTAACCTGCATAGAAATCGCAAAAGCAACTCGTAATGATAAAGTGTTAGGACCAGCTTTGAAGTATGTTCAAAATGGATGGCCACGGAAGATGGATAACGAAGCTCTCAAACCATATTTTTATCGTAAAGATCAACTCTCTGTTGATAATAATTGCCTGCTGTGGGGGATGAGAGTAATTGTACCAGAAAAATTCAGGAAGAGACTCCTGGATCAACTACACGACACTCACTCAGGTATATCAAAGATGAAAGCCATAGCTCGTAGTCATATATGGTGGCCAAAGTTAGATGATGACATTGAAAAACTTGCTAGACAGTGTACCGCTTGTAAAAAGAACAGTCGTTCTCCTCCTGGTACTCCACTTCAACCATGGACTTGGGCAAAACATCCTTGGGATAGAGTGCACATTGACTATGCACAAAAAGACAAGAAAAATTATCTATTGCTTGTCGATAGCCACTCTAAATGGTTAGAGGTTATGCAGATGCCTTCCACGACTTCTCCTCACACTATTGAAGCTCTACAGCAGATTTTTTCACGATATGGATTGCCATTAGAATTAGTGTCTGATAATGGTCCTCAATTCATATCAGAAGAATTTGAGTGGTTTCTGAAGTCGAATGGAATAAAACATACTCCCATTCCAACCTATCATCCACAATCTAACGGCCTGGCTGAGAGAACGGTGCAGACATTTAAAGAAGCATTAAGTAAAATGAATAGTGATGATACAGATCATAGCTCACTGAGTCGAAAGATCTCTCGTTTTCTCATGAGTTATCGCTCAACTCCTCACTCTACAACTGGACTGTCTCCTGCTGAATTGTTTTTATCAAGACCAATTCGCACACCCTTGGCACTTGTACATCCCAGTACACAAGCTCGTGTTGAACAACAACAATGTGCTCAAAAGAAATATTATGACAGAAGCCATACTAGAAACAGAAACTTTGTGTCTGATGAAAAAGTGTTAGTCCGTTCTCATAAAAATCAAGAGTGGAGCAGAGGAACTTTAGTTAGACCACAAGGTAATAAAACTTGGGTTGTGAACATCAACAACAAGATGTATCTTGCACATGTTGATCAGCTTCGTCATGAGTACAGTAAAGATGACCAAGAGCCTACAAATCTTGATAATTTAGTCAGTAAGAGTTGTCATAGTAATGTTGACATTCTTGAAAACATTGATGCAGATGACAGGCCAGCAGAAACTTGCCCTCTAGAGAATAATACTTCTGCCACCACCGAGAAGAACACTTCCACAGTCGCAGATAATTCTGAAATCTCTGAAACTGATGCTAATGTAGGTAAAGAGAAAATATCAACCACCAAAGAAGCAGAAAAACAGTTGGTGGATACCACAAATAGCACACCAGCTGTTAAACATGAAAGAAAAACGGATGCAAATGTTCGTCGTAACCCACCCCGCACTCGGAAGAAACCTTTTCGTCTAGACTTATAAATATCTGGACATTCGAAATTTTTTTTAAGGGGAAGTACTGTAATATATTTTTATTATTATTTATGTGTAATGGCAACTCTTTGTAACGTGCAGTTTAAAACTTAACGCCGTAGCGGCAGTTCTTATTATATTTAAATATCACATCTCTTTGGTTGTAACTTACCTATGTACGCTTGTTCCGGTAAAGCAATGTTTTGTATTTGTTCTTATTAAATTAATTTAGAAGTTATAAATTTACATAACTGTAGTAATTTGTGAAACTAGAGCAGACGATTTTTTTAGTTATTTTGTTACCTGTCATTTTACCAGAAAAACAAATCCTAAACAAAATTATTTAATTTTTCGGTACTACTCTTTTATCCCGACGATCGATTTCGCCAAATTATACAAATCGCCAAACTAATAGCCAAATTATACATATTGACGTAATTTTTATTTTAAATAATAAAAACAACAAATAATTAGTAGAATATTAATAAAAATGCAAATAAAAAGTCGAAATAAAAATCACTTAATGACGTTTTAAACACGTGTATCGTATTTAATGTCACTGAATTGACATTCACGATCATCCATTATTGGCATTTAATCTTATAATTTGGCGATAGTATTTTGGTCGACCGGTTAACAGAATAGTACCAATTTTTCTTTCTTTTTGGAATAATAATTTTTTTATGTTGTTCATTTTTAACTTTATTTTTGGAACCATTTTTTTTTCAAAATATATTTTCGGAAAAGAAAAAAAAAAGTATATTTTTCGCATAGAAAATTGATTTTAAATAGAAAGAGAGTTATGTAAATGACGAAATGAGATTTCATAAATCGCCAATATCCAATGTTTAAAATGTAATTGAAAATTTGGTTTGGCATGATTTGTAAAAATCAAAGGTTGCTTATTTCACGGAAAAGACGGCATCTTCTTTGACGTTGAAGTGACGAAGTGCTATGTTTGTGTATTTTTATGTTTATTCTTTTAATTTGTATTGTGTATTTTAATTTATAAAACGAATTTTAAATTTGTCATAGAATTAACTTTGAAGCAAACTTTTTTAATAAAATGTATGCGCAGTCGTTTCTTTAATTTTAACATTTTAGTAACATTTTAGTAAGATTTTTCGGTACTACTTGGTTATCCCAAAAAACTATCACAAATTTATAACATTAAATGCTAATAAAGGATGACTATTAAATACGATACTCATGTTTAAAATGTCATCAAGTGGTTTTTAATACCACTTTTTATTTGTATTTTTATTCATGTTTTACTAATTTATTTGTTTTTCCATTATTTAAAATAAAAATTATGTCAACATATATAACTTGGCTATTAGTTTGGTGATTTTTTTAATTTGGCGAAAATGGTCGACGGGATAATCAAGTAGTACCGATTTTTCATATGCGCAAAATCTATATTGTAACGAACAAAAGTGTCCGTGTGTAGCACTGACGTTATTTTGCGAATGACAACATTTCAGGATAAAATGACTTTTTGCAAGTTTTGTTACTGCAATTTTTTAATCTCCTAAACGTCGCACATTTTCAATTTTTATTTCGTCATATAGGAAAAGAAATTTACTTTTAAATACAATTTGATATAAAACTGAATTTCATTTGACTCATTTATTACAAGCTTATATTTTTCGAGCATTTTTTTTTTTTTTTTTTTTTTTTTTTTTTTTGATCTTGATCACGTATTTCTATCAAGAAATAATGATACACAATTTACTCGTATATCTATAAATATTGTTCCTGATAATTTTCCATTATAAAATTAAAATTGCATGAGTAATAAAATAAGAGAATGGTTAAAAATGCTGATTAAATTATTAAAATTTACAAATTCAACATGTAATCAAACAACTTAAAATTTTACACTGACAAATAAGAAAAAAAAAATACTTTGAAAATACTTTGAATTTGTTTGAAAACTGTATTTAAAATTACTGATTGGCTGTGGTTAAAAAAAAAATCAGGTGCGAGTTATTTTTAAATTTTCTCTAACGAGTGAAACTCGATTACGATAGATTAATCTATTTGGCCTTATAATAAAATAAAATAAATAAATACAAATTTAACAGACATGTAATTGTATTACGTGCTCGAAGCACTGAAATGACAAGAAACAAAATTGCTGCTGTAATGAAATCTTTGGCTAATAACTTCTGGCATGCGTCTAACACGGAAATGTGACTTTTGATAAACTTCATAGCTTTATTTGATTCCATAATTAATATTTAACCCTTTAACCTAACCATGTTTTCCCACTATTTAATATTTTAATTAAAAGATTGATTTAATGTAATATTGATATTAATGTTAATATTTTGAATTGTATAAGATAAGCAAAAATGTAAAATTATCAAATACAAATCTTCATACCAATACTTTTTACAGTTATTATTTTATGAATGAAACATGAATGAAAAAATCCGCAAGACACTTAACCCTTTGAGGGAAAAAGCACATCAATTCTTAAAATGCTGAAATGATTGACATCAGAATTTAAAAACAAATTTGTTTCAAAATATTGAAAAGCGTTTCTTCACTTATTTGAGAAAAATAAAATTGCTATTTCAAATTACTGGCGTTAGTGTGGCTTCTAGCAATTAAAATTAAGTGAGATATATTTTATTCCACCCACTCTAGGGGTTAAAGGGTTAAAAATGTTTTTTTGGAGTTAGCAATCTAAAACGCATATTACATGTAGAAAATTCATTAAAGTTTTCAATTAAAAAAAAAAAATGGTTTTTATCTTTGCTATGTAACCCGGGAAGCCCGGGTTCGATCTACTTGTACATATAAAAGAAAGTCTGGATTTCGTATTAATCACAGCACAAAAAAATCTACCGAACCAAAAATCTTGAAAATTGGGGTAAAAATACTTCTTATAACACCGAGTGCCGCAAAGAAGGGATTTTTGAAAAATTCCACCCCTAAAGGAGGGGGGGGGGTGTAAAAAAAAGAACATTTGAAAAATTCCTTAAAAATCGGCTTTTGTAGTTTATTTTCCAACTGATAACATATTTTAGTGTATTTTTTCATGTTGAATCGAATGGTACTAAGCAAATTCTTTTAAATCCGGTAGTTCGTGAGATATTTGACATTTTCCTAATTTGGCGCTTTCTTCGGCGCAAAAACCTGAAATTTTCAATCCTTATCTATATACATAAAAGAAAGTCTGGATTTCGTATTAATCACAGCACAAAAATCTTGAAAATTGGGGTAAAAATACTTCTTATAACATCGAGTGCCGCTAAGAAGGGATTTTTGAAAATTCCACCCCTAAGGGGTGTAAAAAAAGAACGAACTTTTGAAAAATTCCTTAAATATCGGCTTTTGTAGTTATTTTTTAACTGATAACATATTTTAGTGTATTCTTTCATGCTGAATCGAATGGTACTAAGCAAATTCTTTTGAATCCAGTAGTTCGTGAGATACTTCACATTTTCCTAATTTGGCGTTGTCTTCAGCGCAAAAACCTGAAATTTTCAATGCTTAACTATATAGATCAGATTTTGTAGTTATTTTTCAACTGATACCATATTTTAGTGTATTTTTTCATGCTGCATCGAATGGTTTTAAGCAAATTCTTTTAAGTCCAGTAGTTCGTGAGATACTTCACATTTTTCTAATTTGGCGATGTTTTCGTCTCAAAAAGCTGAAATTTTCAGTCTATATATAAAAGAAAGTCTGGAATTCGTATTAATCATTGTACAAAAAAAAAAAAAAAAAAAAAAAAAAATCTATTGAACCTATAATTTTGAAAGAGATTTCTATAATCAGATTAACATGATTAAGTAAGCTATATTTAATTATCTCAATATGTATAAAACGCAAAGGAAAATTTCATTGTGGCCGTTTATAACTTAAGTTCTACTAGATAGATTTGAATGGAACTGACATTGTTAGTTGGATAATTTTTCAGAAATTTTTAGCTAATGAAATATAGCATTCTACGTTGTTTAATTGAATACTCATGGAGATGTTTTAAATCAGATGAACCCAATTACGAAAGGTTGGCTTTATTTTAAAGGTTCCGCTGGATGAATTTTTATGCGATTAAAACTGTTAGCATGTTGAGCGCTAACGTTATTCATTTGTGACTAACTTTGAACTTTTCGTTTAGATGACTGACTTTTCACCGATGGCAGACAGTCTAAAATACGATATAAAACTAAAAATTACTATGATATAAAAATTTCGTTAGATTCAAAGTTTCTTTTTAAAAAAACTGACCAGCGTAGCTGGCGAAGGCTGCCAGTATTTTATAAAAAAACATTTTCAAATTAAAATAATAATAATAATAATAATAATAATAATAATAATAATAATAATAATAATAATAATAATAATAATAATAATAATAATAATAATAATAAAATGCATGCTGTGGATGCACCATAAAAATCACTTGTTTTTTAACCGACTTCAAAAAGGAGAGGAGGTTATCAATTCGACGCGTATGTATTTTTTTTTTTTATGTATGTACACCGATTACTCCGAAACTATGCAGCTGATTAATTTGGTTTTGGTGTTAAATTAAAGAGCTTACTCTCGGATTGGTACCACATCCATTTCATACAAATTGGTTCAGTAGTTTTTTAGTAATTAAGCAAAAACTATTAAAATTAGTGTTTTTTCGGTAATTAAAACTGTTGAATTAGTTCCTACAAAGAGCGAAGTCAGGATGGCCGAGCGGTTTAAAGCGCCTGATTTAAGCTCTGGTTCTCGAAAGTGACAATGGGTTCGAACCCCGCTCTTGACATACGTGTGTACAATAATTTTCCGTATTATAATTTTTACATATATATTTTACAAATTAAATACTAATTATGCTATTAAAATTAGTGTTTTTTCGGTAATTAAAACTGTTGAATTAGTTCCTACAATAGAGCGAAGTAAGGATGGCCGAGCGGTTTAAAGCGCCTGATTTAAGCTCTGGTTCTCGAAAGTGACAATGGGTTCGAACCCCGCTCCTGACATACGTGTGTACAATAATTTTCCGTATTATAATTTTTACATATATATTTTACGAATTAAATACTAATTATGCTATTAAGAATATTTTGTATTTAACCGTTAGCACAGCGTATCAGAGATCTTTTATCAACTCAATACTTTATCAGTGAAAGAGTGCTAAAATAATTGACTTACAAAAAATAACATGACATTGAATAAGTTTCCGAAGCTATTCCGTATTATAGTTTTTACGTATATATTTTACAAATTAAATACTTATTATGCTATTAAGAATATTTTTAACCGACTTCAAGAGGGAGAGGAGGTTATCAATTCATCGCGTATATATTTTTTTAATGTATGTTCACCGATTACGCCGAAACTATCCAACTGATTAATTTGGTTTTGGTGTTAAATTAAAGAACTTACTCTCGGATTGGTGCCACTTCCATTTCATAGAAATTGGTTCAGTAATTTTTTAGTAAACGGGCAAAAACTATTAAAATTAGTGATTTTTCGCTAATTAAAACTGTTGAATGAGTTTCCACCATGGAGTGAAGTCAGGATAGCCGAGCGGTTTAAGGCGCCTGATTTAAGTTCTGGTTCTCGAAAGAGAGCGTGTGTTCGAACCCCACTTCCGACATACATGTATACAACAACCTATTCCGTATTATAATTTTTACACATATATTTTGCAAATTAAATACTAATTATGCTATTAAGAATATTTTGTATTTAACCGTTAGCACAGAGTATCAGAGATAATTTACCAACTCAATACTTTATCAGTGAGAGAGTGCTAAAATAATAGACTTGCGAAAAGTAATATGACGTTGAATAAGTTCACCGAATAGATAGCCGAGCGGTCTAAGGCGCCTGATTTAAGTTTTGTTTCTCGAAAGAGAGCGGGGGTTCGAACCCCACTCCTGACTTGCATGTATACAATAACCTTTCTCCGCATTATAATTTTTACACATACATTTTACAAATTAAATACTAATTATGTTATTAAGAATATTTTGTATTTAACCGTTAGCACAGAGAATCAGAGATCTTTTATCTCCTCAATACTTTATCAGTGAAAGAGTGCTAAATTAATAGTCTTGCGAAAAATAACATGACCTTGAATAAGTTTCCTGACTTGATTGCAATCAGGATAGCCGAGCGGTCTAATGCCCTTGATTTAAGCTCTGGTTATCGAAAGAGAACGTGGGTTCGAACCCCACTCCTGACATACATATACAAAAGCCTTTTCCGTATTATTCTTTTTACAGATATATTTTACAAATTAAATACTAATTATGCTATTAAGAATATTTTGTTTTTAACCGTTAGCACAGAGTATCAGAGATCTTTTACCAACTCAGTACTTTATCAGTGAAAATGTGCTAAAATAATAGACTTGCGAAAAGTAATATGGCGTTGTTCACCGTTTAGATTGCAGTCAGGATAGCCGAGCGGTCTAAGGCGCCTGATTTAAGCTTTGGTTCTCGAAAGGGATCGTGGGTTCGAACCCCATTCCTAACATCCATGTATAACATACATTATTTTTTCCGTATTATAATTTCTTTAACTGACTTAAAAAAGGAGAGAAGGCTATCATCAATTCGACCGCGTATGTACTTTTTTTTTTATATATATGTTCACCGATTACACCGCAACTATCCAACCGATTAAACTAAGTATTACGGTATAAATAACTAAAAAGTAAGAAATAAAATAAACTTTTTCAAAAAAAAAAAAATATAACCGACTTCAATCAACGCTCTAAAAAGAGTTAAATAATTCTTTAAAATACCCTAATGATGAATTGTTATCTAATAATCACACATCAGATATCATGTACCGACAAAAAAATGGTTATATGTTTAATACATAGAACTTAATATCCAGCAAATATGGTTTTTCGACAGAATATTTTTTACAAGAGATTAATTTACATATTTTTGATTTAATTTATGAATAGATACATATAAAAAGTAATGAATTACTTTTTGAAGTTGGTGCCAAACTATTGTAAGTATAGTAAGAATTGTGGTTATATTATGCCTAATACCATAAATAAAATAGTAAAAATCATTATTGATTGTGATTGTTTGGCACCAACTTCAAAAAGTAATTCATTACTTTTTATATGTATCTATTCATAAATTAAATCAAAAATATGTAAATTAATCTCTTGTAAAAAATATTCTGCCGAAAAACCATATTTGCTGGATATTAAGTTCTATGTATTAAACATATAACCATTTTTTTGTCGGTACATGATATCTGATGTGTGATTATTAGATAACAATTCATCATTAGGGTATTTTAAAGAATTATTTAACTCTTTTTAGAGCGTTGATTGAAGTCGGTTATATTTTTTTTTTTTGAAAAAGTTTATTTTTTTACATACTTTTTTTAACCTTTAAATACCTTATTTAAAAAAATCTTTTCATAATATTTTTTGAAAAAAATATTAAGTACACGATTTTTTTTATTGGAGAATGCTAAAATTTTATTTCGGAGATTTTAGCTTTCTCAACAAAGCGTATGTATTCACATACTTTCACCATCTTTACTGATTAAAATTTTTTACATGCAACAAAAACAACAAGATAAGAAAAGTAGAAAATATAAAATAAAAAATAAAATTAGCTTTATAACTTTCGGTTGAATAATATGATACGAGATGGAACCTGCCGAAATTCGACGGGATTAAAAAGAGTTAAAAAAGTTTTAAAATGCCCTCATCAATCATTAATCGTTTCAATTTCATTTCTTCTGAAACGCATCCATTGTTTTAAGCTAATTAATTTTTGTGTACAAATGGAGAAAATATTTTTCAATAATATAAGGAATCAGATGAAACAGAATTTTAATGCTTTCGACTGATAATTTCTTTGCATGATTTCCTCGTTCTCTTTCCATAATCGGGATAGCTGCCCCATTTCCACAAACAGGGATCCTTTCCTTGTTATAAAGTAACATACCCAATGAATACTTAAAATATAATGAAGTATAATTTTCATCGTAGTCTGATTCAAAACATATTTCAAGCAATTTGATATAATATTGATTTTATGGTCTACATAAACTAAATATATGTCTTTTCGATTAGCAGATTTCAGTTTAGTAACAAAATGCTGCACTCTGTGGATAATCTAATCTTATAATATATCTTTTTTTGTTTTGTTTTTAACCATTTGGAAAATGGTTACTTCTTCGAGTCTACAGATATCTGAACCATATCTGAATCCATGTGATGTTCGATTTTATTCGTTTTCTGATTGGTCAATATCATAGAGTATAAAGGGAAAGTAGAGAGGAAGTATAGAGGCTTGGTATGACGCCAAAAATGTAACCCTAAAATTCCCTACATTAAGTCCAAACAAAACTAAGTTCTTTCACAAAAAAAAAAAAAAAAAAAAAAAAAAAAAAAAAAAAAAGAGAGAGAGAGAGAGAGAGAGAGAAGAAAACATTTATTTTTACAATTTTTAATTCATAATACAATGAAATGCCTCTTTAGAATGCTTAAGTATAAACAACTCATTTTCATTTAGAGGAAACATGCACGGCGGATGTCAAAGCATTCGGTTCCTGCTCCACATGATTGTTTCGTGTTGGCGTGATTGATCTTATAAAACTGATAAGTTCGACAAAATTCCAATAGATCAAAAATCTGGTATATATGAAATACCCACCACATTATCAAATAATGTTAAAATAGTCTACATCGGCATGACAACACGTAAACTTTTAGTTAGAATTAAGAAGCATCGCAGGGATATTAGACAGTATAAACAGAATACAGTTCTTTCTCGCTTTTATTTGGCGAACAAGGGTTGCCGTATTAACTTTGAAGAAGCTAAAATCATAGTTTTGTGCAATAACCCAGTTGAAGGTAAAATAAGAGAATCTGTCGAAATCATTGCTCGAGAAAATAAACCTTGTATTGATAATTTATCTTATAATATACCAAAAATATGGCATAACATCGTAAAATCTTAAATTTGTATCTCTTTGCAATACTTTAATTTTTACTCATGTGAAAGTGGTAACATATTTAAACTTTTGATTCATTTCAAATTTTATTTTATTAGAAATATTATCTTTCGATCAGGAAGCAAACTTTTAGTCATTTCAATATCATATTTTCCTAAAGAGGGCCGCAGAAGACGGCGCGAAACGTTGATATTTTATTTTATTGGAACCCATATTAAACTTCTTGTTTTGTGCACCATTGAGCAATGGTTTGTATTTATAATAAATACATTCTTAGTAGTTAAATTTTATGGTGCAATTGTCCAGTACATGTTTGCGAAAAATTTATTTTAAGGTATTTTATTTTATTCAATATACTTTTTTTTTTTTTACAGACAACAACAATGAAACAAACAGGAAAATAGAAAGAAAAAAATGTTTCATGAATTTTTGTTAAATAATATGATACTTTGACATTTGTGAAAAAAAACCTTGTATCAATGCAATTAATCTTATTAACGCATTTAATTAATTTTTTTCACTCCTTAGCCTGTCTGTTTTAAATACCTCTTTTTAACTTTTAATTACTTTATTTTTAGAAATCTTTTCGTAATATTTTGTTTAGAAAAGAAAGGTA
This sequence comes from Maratus speculifer, assembly GCA_964019185.1. Taxonomy (NCBI): domain Eukaryota; kingdom Metazoa; phylum Arthropoda; class Arachnida; order Araneae; family Salticidae; genus Maratus; species Maratus speculifer. The sequence goes on from OZ025296.1 coordinate 82,827,005, forward strand.
AAGTTAAAAGCACATAATTATTTTTTATTGGAGAAATTTTATTTTGAGGAAAATTAATTTACTCAATGTAGCGTATGTATTAACATATATTTTCATCCTCTGTACATTTTAATATTTTTTTACAAGAAAAAAAAAGAAAACAAAATTAAAAAAAAGCTTTTATGACTTTTATTTGAAGAATATGATTGTTCGATATTTATGGAATTGAACCTTGTGTTAATCCAATTAATTTACCGCATTTACCCCATTCTTTTTTTACTTCTATACTAAGTACTTATCTTTCCTTCATAAAAAAGCTATTTTGCGTAAGTAAATCAATAATAGGTTAGTTCTTCAGCACATTTTAATACACGCTTAACGTTGTTGTGATTTTCTTATAAAGAAGAGGCAAATTCCATACAGAAAAAAAAAAATAATTAATTCAGTTGTGTGCTGAGAATTGATTTTCATTTAACATTTCACTTTAAAACTAGTCGTTGGAGACCACCGTAATACTTACCCATCATGGCATAACATAATATATGAAAACATAACATATGTAAACAATTTATAAAATGCATTACAATTCCAAAACAAAATATAAACGTATATTTAAGTATTTTTAACACATCAAAATGCTCTATTAATCAATTTCTGATGAACCAATTTCAATAAATTGTATGAAACGCCAAACTATTCAAGTAGCACTGAATTGCATAAAAGAAACATCCTTATAACTCTAAAAATAATTATCATAGTCACTAACAGTTTCTTGCATGGAATTAAGTGTCTCATTTCCAATTAAAAGATATCTTTGAATTGAAATTTGAATGAAATACAGGGTCATGAAAAATCAAAGAATGTGAAAAACAGGATTATAAATATCTCAACAACTAATAATCCGATCGACTTCGTTTTTTATGCAAAATTTGTGTTAATTTATTGCCTTTTACGTCCACTCCTTAAAATAAAAAAAATCGAAAATTTTTATATACCTTTCATCAGAACGAATTTTTCGAGAGTCCGAAAAAAATAGTTCCGGATAATCGAGGTTACTGATATTAAATAGGCTTCGTTCCATTATTACATACTAAGCACATACAAAATTTCAAGTCTCTATCTCAATTTGTTCGAGAGATAGAGCGGTTACAGACAGACAGACACACAGACACACAGACACACAGACGGACGGACGGCAAAATTTTTTTTCTAAAAATATGTTTTTCGGAATCTCCAGAGCCCGAAACGTGTAAATCCGTCAAAAAAAAATTTTCGATTTTCAAAACGATTGCAAGACTTACCCTATACTACGTATGATGGGTAAGTAACAAGAGGCTAGTTTACAAATATTCATTGCGAAAAGGAACAAATTTTACTGACATGACATCGGCATTTCCACACTTTTTTTCTTCCTCCTTTGACCCCGTTCTTACACCCAAGAAAAAGCAGATTATCCCCAGTTATCTTTGTTTCATATATATGACAATTATTATCCTGAGAAATTCCGTACGTGGCATAATTTGTCACTACGATTTGTTTTATCATTTTTTACTGGCCCTGAAGATTAAAAAGAAAGAAAATATTCTTATATAATATAATAAATTATATAAAATCAATATTATATATAATATTTGATTGGCAGTTTTTGAAATTTAGTGATATGAAATGCAATGTGATGTGATTGCAAAAATCTGAGGTTTTTTGCCGTTTTCTCAAAAAAAAAAAAAAAAAAAAAAAAAAAAAAAAAAAAAAATTAGTAAAGTAAACGGTTAACAATAATGAATGTATTTGAAGAAAATTTTCAACTGACTTTCTTGCTTCATGCGAGGACATTTCTAAAAGGTCTGAAAGCACAAGGTAATTAAGTCATGTTACACCGTGATTTACTGTCTGAACCATTGTCCATGTAGACGCACAGCATACAAATAAAACTAAAATATTTTTATACAGTGGCGGTCAGAAGCTACCGGCCAGTTAGTTTTTTTATTTTTTTGCTAAAACGTTTCAGTAAAACAGAAGCACAATTGCTTTAAAAGTTAGGAATAAGCAAATGACCTCTGACCACGTGATCATTTTGATTGGATACTGAAGGTATTTGATATGAGGGATAGGAATTTGAAATTCGCGCATGCAAAACTTTCCGGCCATTCGTCATTCATTAATTTTTGCTATCGGTAAAGTACTTTTTTGGCGGTGTTTGTTAATTAATCGGTGTGAATAACATAGTTGAAACTCAAAAATTATTGTTCGTAAAGAAACGATTAGTTTGTCTCCAAAGGGTCAGTCCTCGTGTGAGATTGCGGCAAAGTTATAGATCGGAATATTTACTGTGAACGATATTTTTCAAGTATATGAAGATGGCCATGGCCTTCAGGACTTACCACGGTCCAGTAGACTCCGGAAGATGACTATTTGTGTGGACAGAATTAACAAGAAAAAAGCAGTTGATGACCACATCATGTCCCTGCGATTCCCCGTGATTTACCGTGTTAAAATACTGCTGAAATAAGTCGGACTATCGTTGTGAAACGATTATGTGACGAAGAACTTTATGTAAGAATCAATGTTGATAATGAGCACAGAAACTGGTCAAGTGAAATCTGGAAAAAACTACTATTTTTCCATGAATCGAAGTTCAATTTTTTTAGGAGTGATGGCAGACGTCCGATGATCCAAATACAAAAACTAAGATTTCAGATACGTTGTTTCTATGATGAAGCGTGGCTAAGGAGTTATCCTGTAGGAAGCATTTTCTATAAAATGTATTGGTCCGTTAGTTGAAATCCGCAGCAAGGTGAATAGTGCAATGTATAAGAATAATTTAGAAGATCATTTTCTGCCTCATTGGTGAAAAAATTGTAGTCGCAGCTATTTGTTATAGCATGATAACGACCTAAAGTATATATGCACGCTCGCCAAACAATAGTTCTAGCACAAAAATTTTCGCTTTTGAAATGGACAACTCAATCACTCGATATGAATCCAATAGAAATATTTTGGAATGAACTTGAAAACGTGTTCCGAATTATAAGTAGTCCAATTCAGCAGAATTTCCACCAAAATTGCAAGAAACGTGGGGAAAACTTATGTTAGACGGTCTTCAACCATTTATCGAATCAATCTCACATCGCTACGCCGCAGAACTTACTGTTAAAAGTATGAAGACAAAATTCTAATTGTAAATGTTGTTGATCATTGTTATTTTCAATTATGACATCATTTTTTTCCAAACTTGCCAAGAAGGTCGGAAACTTTTGAGATCATGCGTTTTTGCAATTGATTTTTTCACTTTAATTTATTGATATCTGTTTTTTATTCTATAAATAAGTTCCTAATAATTGTGTCAATAAAGTGTATTATAATTATCACTTTGAGATTCCTTCTCATATGGGTTCATTACAGATTAACCAAAAGTATTGATGATGAAAAATGGCCAGAAATTTTTGACCGCCACTGAATATAATTTCTCTTTGACTATATGTTTCCTAGTAATTAGTAAATTCATTAAAATATAATTTTTTAAAAAGTGTATAGCTGATCTCGAAATTAATGAACTACGAAATTAATGATCTAAATTTTAATTAATGATAAGAAATTAATATTGATTTTGGGATCCATTTTTTTCGACCTTTGACCTGCTGTGAAAAATATTTAATCTAGATAATTTTAACATAATTGTTGGTGGAAAATTTCAAATCAATTAGCTCAATAATTGAGTCCCACAGATCTTAGGCAGATTTGAAAAAAGTTGTTTTGACAAAAAGCTGTTTAAATTTTCTTAAACTCTTCGACTCATAAAATTTATGACATTCGTTCGTTTTGTTTTAAATTTTCGAAAATTCTTTGATTCATAAAATTTTTGACATTTGTTCGTTTTGTACAAAAATACTTTTTGAGTTGCCGAACGTGAATTTGAGGTAAATATTCAAAAGGGGTGGGAAAGGATTATTATTATTATTATTATTATTATTATTATTATTATTATTATTATTATTATTATTATTATTATTATTATTATTATTATTTATTACTACTACTACTATTAAATATGTAAACTTCAAATATTCCTTGGACCCGTGGCCTTAGGCCCCCCTAAGGGATGCTAGAGGGTTCAGACCCACCAAAAACATTTTAAGCCTTTCCTGGTAAAGATTCCACGGTCACTAAATGAATTTATGTTCCCAAAATACAAATGAATTTCTGTTCAAAAATCTAATTTAGTTTTGAGACCTTTTCATAGTTTTACAGAAATACTAAATTGTAACTAATATAAGTGTTTCAACACTAGCTCATCCTATTTGCACACATCAAACTAACATGATGTTTACAACTGCACTGGTTAAACTCGAATTTTTCATCATCATATTCTTTTTCTTAGCATAAAATGTAGTTATTACAACAGTTTAATAAGAAACATAGTATCTGCAGTGTGAATATGTACTAATTTATCTTTCTATGTCAGAGAAAGAAAGACAGAAAATATAAGCGTACATTTTCTTGAACTTCAAGCTACAGTCCTGCTTGGGTCGTACCACGGTATCTAGAACTATTTACCGTGTTACCTATCCTTTCGTATTTATCTATTCTAGTTACCGTGGGTCGTACAAGAGTCCCTCCTCTGTGTCATAATTTTGCATTTCAGCGACTTGTTGTTTTCGTCTAGTGAAAACAACACTTTTCGCAGCGCTGGACGTACTGCAGTTTGCATTTTGGACACGAAATTCATCAGCATTGATGGCGTAACTTCTGGCTTCGCAGTCCAACAGCAATTTCCAACATTTTCATCGTTTTTAATAAAGAAAATATTCTTCTAAAAATTTTATTTGTAGCTATGTATGTAGCAATTTGCACAGTTTTACAGCGAGGCCGTCTCTTTCCGGCAGGAATGATAGTACGTTCAAAAGATAATGAATGGATTCAAAAACATTTTTAACAGTACGTTTTACATACTTATACATACTTATATATCTATCAAAAAATGATTTTTTTCATAAAAAAAAAATAATAATAATAAAAAGACATGGCTTTAATTAAATCGCATTTTTTCGCGTGCTTGAACTAATAATTTATACATTCAGATTTCCTTCTCATAATTATAAAAAAATAACAAAAGATAATTTCAGTATTTTTTATTGTTTTCATATTTTGGAGATTGTGTTTAAGGAGTATTCGTTTAAAATATATATGTCAGTAATTCATTTTATACGGCATACTCCTAATAAACCGGAGGTGGCGTCACAGCCAATCACCTCATCAAATTCATGGTTGAAATTCCTGATTTAATTAAAACTCGATTACCATATTAAAACATAATTGATTTGCCAAGTCATATCTTGGAGAGAAAGAACTAGAAACCCGATTGAAGGGGTTGACAATTTTCCTTTTGTCAGTCCTCCACATTTTCATACCTTTGGGTGCAGGAAAACTCAGTGGTAAACCTACGAGTCAACCGCTAAAATCGGGTTTTCAGGTTTTTCCCACCAAGATATGACTTCGAAAACCGATTGCGTTATAAGCGCATTGGGTTTTAAGTAGCTCTGGGATATCAGCCGTGAACTCGATGAGGTGATTGTCTGTATTGCCGCTTCCCTGTCTATAACGTAAATTTTAATTTCATTAAACCGTTTGCATCCAAGCATGCTATATTTAGAAAATCAAAACTGTTTAGTCTATGGGCCTAATATACATATAGCTATATTATTTTGTATATGCAGGTCCATATTTGTCCAGCAAATAAGATCCCGACTTTAAAGTTAAATTTCTCAAAAACAAAGATCGATAGAATTATGCGGTAAACGGTTTGTTTATTAGGTAAGCTGTAAAAATCTTATACAGAAGTTTCGAACGGTGAATATTTTAAAAAGATTGTGTTCTGATTGCAAAGAATGCTTGACTTGACATTTTCCTTGTTTTAGATTGCTTGCAGAGAATATTTTTTTCGGCGCATAGTGCCATATTTTAACGATTTTTCGAACTACATTTTTGAAATTCCGAAATCTCAAAAATTAAACACCAAAAATCTCTTTTGTTTGGACACCCTGTATATTTGTCTAAAAATATATATATATATATATATATTAATATTATTAAGGTTCGGAATAATCAATGATAATTTAAAGGATTTTTTTGCTTGGAAAAATTTTAATTATTAATTAAATATAATAAGTTATTTAACATAATATTAGATCTGGAATTATTTAAATCGTATTCCAATCAGATCAATTTCTTCATTCTGAACTAAGATATTTTCAATTAAGTAAGATGCTTTTTTTAAAGTAAAAAAAATAGGAAATCTTTTATTTTTTTAATCATAATGATGCTTTTTCCACGTATACTTTTAATCTAAGCAGAACGTTATCGCTTGAAATATTCATGTTGCTCAGGAAACCCTTTCAACAGCAATAAATTCTTTTGATATCATTCTTTTTCTACCTTAAATCATTTACAAATATTGCAATCTGTTGCAAAATAAATTTTAGCACTTAAAAAAGGAAAACCCCAAAGAAAGTAATTTTTCTTCAAAATCTCTTTATATATTTATGTTTTATGATAGTAATTGGGCAAAAATTTTTTATAACGATTTTCTCTGTCGTTTTTGCACTCCAGTTCTTCCACAATTTGTCTGGAATATAATTACAGTGTAGAAATAAAAGAACAAAACTAGTTATTGGGGGCCACCATAATACTTACCCATCATGGATATGCATACTATAAAATATGAAAATAAAACACGTGTAAGGTATTTATAAAATCCATTGCAATTCCAAAATAAAATTTAAACGTATGTATTTGAATATTTTTTAATGCATAGTAATGCTCTATTACCGAATTGTGGGTACAACTTATGATTATCCCACTAACTCATTTAGACAAATTATATAAAACGACAAACTTCTAGTAAATGACACAAATTGGCATAAATTTTATTTTAAATAACGAAGAAAAAAATTAGTAAAAGATTAATAAAAATACAAATAAAACGTCAAATTAAAAATCAGTTACATATGTTGATATACAAACACATATAGATAGTTGATATACAAACACATGTAACGTATTTAATGTCAAGCGCATGTGGCATTTACGAAAGCCATTATTGGCATTTAATCTTATAGTTTGGTGATAGTTTTTTGGTCGGCGTAATAATCAAACAGTAAAAAAAAACATCCTTATAACCCTAAAAATGATAAACTAACAGTACAGTAAATAACTAATCGTTTACTTACTCGGATGAAGTGTCACATTTCCAATTAAAATGTATATTTGAATTGAAATTTGAATGAATTACAGGATCATGAAAAATCGAAGAGTGTAGATAATAAGATTATAAATGTTTCGACAACTAATTATCTGATCGATTTCATTCTTTATGCAAAATTTCAATTTTTTATTGTCTTTTACAGCCACTACTCAAAATTAGAAAAAAAAAAAAAAAAAAAAAAAATTCGGAAATCTGTATATACCTTTCCTCAAAACGAATATTTCAAGAGTCCAAAAACAAAGTTCCGGATAATTGAGGTTACTGATATTATTTAATAGGTTTCTTCTCATTTTTACATACTAAGTACACCAAATTTCAAGCCTCTGTCTCAAATTGTTCGAGAGATAGAACGTTTACAGACAGCCAGACAGACGGATAGACACACACACACGCTGACAGACGGACGGTAATTTTTTTTTTCTAAAAATATGTTTTTTGGAATCTTTAATGCCTGATAATGTGACATTTTTTTTTTTTTTTTTTTTTTGATTTTCTAAACGATTGCAAGATTTACCTTATACTACGTATGATGGGTAAGTAGTAAATATGTCCCTATATTTGCATATCTATTTACTATCTATATACATTTTGAGCAAACTGGGATATTAATTTTATTTTGCTGTTAAACAAACTTTTTTACTTTTAACATTAACATACATGAAAAATCAAAATAGAGCGCTCTGCATGGAATAAATATATAAAATGTTTAAAAATAATAAAAATGTAAAAATCTATTCGAATTTAGCCAGCAAAGAAAATCTTAACAATTATAGTAAACCTAAATATTATACAATATCAATATTAATAAAAGAAAGTTTCGCTTTGTGTGCGTATGTTTGTCTGCCTGTTCTCGATGGTTAGCAAAATTTACCGTACTTACGAGGCTCAAAATATTTGCAAAACTAGCCCAAAGGGTCTCTATGATGCACCTGAGATTCAGAATTTTAAAACTCTGATAACTAGTTGAGAAACTAACTAAAAACCCTAAATTAACAGAATGGAAAATAATTCCATAATTCAATAAAAGCAGGGATTTTTACAAAACGCAGAATATTTCTTCGAAAACTGAAAGAGAAAGGGAGAGGGGTTAATAGAATGCTACACTGCGCTGCTACACTGTTAAACTACATTTTTTCTGTGTAATTACAGAGAATTTACGGGTAATCCATTATATTATGTCTTATATAAAATTACAGAGATTTGAAAACAGAGATTCTGTAAAATAACATAGAAATTATTCAGTAAATTTACAATAGACTCTACAAAAATAAACAAAACTCTAAATTTATTTTTAATGATAATAATTTAATTTAGTTTTCGAAAACAGTAAATAATTCAATAATCAGTGAGACTGAAAGAATGTGAATTTTTCAAGTAATATTTAATTGGTGTAATATCATTTACTTTTTACACCCTTAGTTTATAGCCACCCCGAAGTTTGAACAGTAGGTTGATTCATTTTTGAACCCTTATCATAAACATACCACTTTCCAATGGCGCTGCCAATAAATGTTCCTTTCATGTCTCTCACCTGTGTTTGGACTTCGACGCCTCACTTGCGCCCTTTACACAAGGCTGCCACAGACGACTATTTTTTATTTTAACTGGCACTACTTTCTTTAAACAGAAATCCATAACCCCTTCACGACAGAGTCTTTTGCGAGATTTTTAATTTGTTGTCACCGGTTTATAAAAACAGAAATGTGTGCCTAATTAAATCGAGAAGATGCTCCATTTAAATAAGGCAAATTTTGCATTAAAATTTTACAGGTGGGGATAAACAAGGATTCCTAAGCCTTTTTGCGGCGTGTATATGTGTCGCTCGTCTCCAAGGGTTTAACACATTGGTAACATTTGCAAAAAATACGTATTTTAAAATTTATATTAGAAAAATACTGGTGCGAACGAAACATAAAAATAGTCGCCTGTGGCAGCCCTGGGTGCATTACTATACAATAAATTATTGTTATAGCGTTCTCTATTAACTTTTACAGATTGACACCTGATAGCAGATAGATAAGAATAACAACAGCAACAGCTAAATCCGTATGATACTCATCAAATTAAATTTTTCAGGTGTCGGAGAAATTGCCGTATGTGCTTGCTGTAGCACGCATGTCAGACGTTTGCCATTCTTGTTTTAGATTAAAAAGAATTTTTCTTCTAGAGTAATTTTCTATAACATGACAGAAGAAGGAACCGAAATGAAAAATGAAGCATATTTGCCCCAAAAATTTCTGATTCCAGTTCAAATAGAAAGATTTCTTTTGCTATAAAGATAAATAAAGAAACTTTGAAATTACTTTCCTAGTTTCACTGCCATCGAATATTTCAAATCTATATTTATATATTATAGACTCAAAAAACTAAAAAGAGAAAGATGCCTGAAAAAGTTCTTAATTTAATTCTAAAATTTTAGTGAAATGAAAACAGTAGATGGAAATAAAGAGTAATTTTTTCTGTTTTACTTATGATGAAAACGGTGTGCTTGAAATAATAATACTTTATAATAAAATTTCAATGTTATTCGAAGAAGGAAATCGATGTAAGTTTTGAATATGAATTTTCTTAAATTTCATCAATAACTTATTTCGAAAATATCCGAATTGAAAACTTTTAATTTTACATTTGTTGTTGCTAAAAAAAACAACAACAAAAAAAAAAAAACAACCAAAAAAAAAAAAAACAATTTGGGTGGATTTAGAATAAATATGGGTAAAATCAAAGAAATAAAATAAAAATTACATAATTTTTAGGCAACAATTAGTTAATTTCAAAATTTATTGTTTTATAATTTAACCAGCCGCTCTTGGTGACCAGTTTGGCCTCCCTTGAATGTATACTAAATATTAAATCACATTGCTTTTATTCATAATTTATTTTAATTGCTCAGTTTTTTGCCAAATTAGAAGATTCTGCTGGAGAAATCGACACAGATATATACGCACCACATTGGCGTGATTGCAACAAAATGGCAATTATGTGTGCCTCACATGATAAGCCGGCTATCGTTATTTATTTATTAATAAACTGTTTGTTTGACTTTATTTTCTTATTTAAAATAATATAAATTGTTTTATTCTATAATTATTAACTAAACTTTTTTAAAAATTATTATTTCTTTTTTAAAATAATAGAAATTAGTTAAAAAATATATCTGTAGCTGGTATTTGAAAGCGAAATTTTCGCTAAATTGGCGTCAGAAGTATAACGCGCCAATGTGGTACATATATGACATCTGTGCTGCTAAATCAAGAACACACTATTTTTATGATAGCCCGGCGCAGATAATAAATCACCAATATTGTACTCTAGGGATTTTTTTTTTGGATTTCATTAATTATTTAAAATATAATAATATAATCCTTTCACTTATTTCATTTATAATACATAACTTTAATTTGAAAATGAAAAATTTAAAATATATGACTTTTATTTATTTATTTTTTAAATAAAAAGAATAGAAAAAAAAAATAAAAATAATGATATTTTGAAGCTCCATATTTGCAGCGAAAAAAACAAAGCATAAATAAATACAATTCATCACAGCATAAATTTTACTAAAGGACTTTTGCATAGTAACCCATAAGATGTGTTTCATTTGGATGTTGCCATTAAACAATTAACAAATAATCGTGATTCTTGTGTCACATACGTTAGCGTAATGTATATCCTATCAAAAACATGAATGTGAAAAAATGCCAAGTTCGTTAAAGGTTTCGCTAATAAAAGAAGTGAGATCTAACTGCAAACCAAGTTCTTTCGAAGGTTCTTAAATTTTAGCTCCTGTCATGCACAATATTCTTCAATTGCTTAAAATGATTTGGTTGTTACTTGATATTCTATAGAGCGACTTGGCAAGTTTTCTCTTATTCATATTTCTCTATTTAATTGATCAGAACTTAAAGTTGATCACTTAAATTAATTTATCAGTACCTTAACTTCAATGTACTTATTCGAACACTCGATTGACTAGATCTTTGCCAATCAGATTCTAGATTAAATTATACTCTGACTGAAACATTAAAGTTGGTGGCTGAAAACTTGCCAAGTCGCTCTATTGAATAACAAGTAACATACCAAATCATTTTAAGCAAGTGAAGAATATTATGCATGACAGGAGCTAAAATTTAAGAACCTTCGAAGGAACTTGGTTTGCAGTTAGATCTCACTTCTTTTATTAGCGAAACCTTTAACGAACTTGGCATTTTTTCACATTCATGTTTTTGATAGGATATCATTATTTTTTGTCAAATCACTTCTTTTATTAGCGAAACCTTTAACAAACTTAGCATTTTTTCACATTCATGTTTTTGATAGGATATCATTATCTTTTTATCAAATAAGTAGGTATTTGTTTCCTGTTTGAAATAAATAGGCTTAATATTAAATTAGGTTTATTTAATATTAATTAATCTTACAGCTTTTTCTTTCGTTTATTCACTGTTTTTTTTTTCAATCAAATCAAAAAATTTAACATTAGGACTGCTTATATTCCTTTAAATTCCACTAATAAGGATGATTCTTTTATGTGATTGGGTACTACTTGATTATCTCGTCGACCAAAAAAGATTGTCGCCAACTAAACGATATATCGCGAAATTGACGCCAAAAGTGATGCTAATTTGGCGCTATTTCTGGTATTTCACCAAATTCCCATAGACTCTCATTGTAATCTGACAATTTATCCAATACTTTTGTTAGAGAAAGGACTGTCGCCATCATTTTGACATCTTTTTTTTAATCGGTTCGCTAACTTCCCAATATTGCTTAAATATTGCTATTTAGAAAGTTTTTAGAACGCTTTTCGTGCATTTTTAACCTTTTAAATTTTATATTTGTTAACAAATGTTCTTAGTGATCATTTATATCTTATAAGTAATGAACATGGCAAATTTGATGTTTCTAGGCCCTTAACATACAGACATCGCATTTTTAGAAATTTTTTTGCTCTTTTAACCCTTTTGGATTAGTGGCATCGACATAAGATATAGCCAATATTGGAGCAAGAACTGTCACTATCATTTTCATATCATTGCTTTTAAGATCGGTTTGTTGTTTGCTGAAATTGTTTAAAAATACCTATTTGAAACATTTTTAGAAGCTTTTCGCGCATTTTCACCCTTTTTGAACACCGTATCTTTTAGCAAATGCCCTTAGAGATCATTTATATTTTATAAATAACTAACATGCCAAATTTTATGTTTTTAGGTCCTTCAGTATTACAAAAGTTGCATTTTTAAAATGTTTTTTGCTACTTCACCCTCTTAAGGTTAATGGTATACTCATAAAATATAGCTTATGTTTGAATCGGGGCGAATACCATCATTTTGGTACCATTGATTTTGAAATCAGTTCATAGTTTCGCAGATTAGCTTTGATACTCGCAAAAAGTGACGCCAACTTGGCACTATTTCTGATATTTCGCGAAATTCCCATAAACTCTAAAATGCCAAACTTTATAATTTCAGTCCCTTAACATACAGACAAAGCATTTTTAGAAAGTGTTTTGCTCTTTTACCCACTTTGGGTTAGTGGAATCGACATAAGATATAGCCTATGTTGGAGCAAGGACTGTCATCATCATTTTGATATCATTACTTTTAAGATCGGTTTGTTGTTTGCTGAGATTGCTTTAAAATCACTATTTAGAACGTTTTAAGAATGCTTTTCGCGGATTTCCATCCCTTTTAAATTTGGTATTTTTTAGCAAATGTCATTAGTGAACATTTATATCTTATAAATAATTAGCATGCCAAATTTTGTGCTTCTAGGCCCTTCAGTAAAACAAAAATCACATTTTCATAATGTTTTTTACTTCTGAAGCCCCTTTTGGTTAGTGGCACAGACATAAAATATAGTCTATGTTTGAACCGGGGCGAATATTATCATTTTGGTACCATTACTTTTGAAATCGGCTTGGTAGCTTCAGAGATTAGCCCCGATACTCGCCAAAAGTATCGCCAACTTGGCACTATTTCTGGTATTTTGTGAAATTCTCATAAACTCCCATTGTAATCCAATCTCCTAACCAACCATTTATATTTAATTAATGGTGATTTCTGATTTTTTTCCTATTTATAGATCCAATAACCTACCTCCATACCAAATTTCAACTTCCTAAGTCACCTGGAAGTAGTCAAACATTTCTATGAGTGAGTCAGTGAGTCAGTGGTAAAAACAGTGACTTTCAGTCGTCAATTTCTCGTGAACGGTAAAAGATTTTTTTTTTAAATTTACAGGATTCAAAAATTAGAAGATGGTCTTACACTACACGAAAAATTGCAATTGTATAGGTGAAATAGAATTTAAGTTATTGAGGGGTCAAAAGTGGCCCGAAATGGTTCAGGTAATATAACCCACGGCCGGTGTGTCGCCTTTTACTTTGTGAACTTGGCTGACACACTGCCGTGTGTCTAGATATACATGCTTTTCTGTATTATGTAAAGTAATATAGGTCGAAATTTAAAAATTTGAGAATTACAAGTAAGTTGATAAATCCATTATTTATTTGAAAGTGATTAAATTTTTCGTGAACATGTTTTTTTCTCTTACGACACTGTTACTTTTACTCACTACCGATTGTGATAAAAAGTATAAATTACGTGCTTTCATTGATCTAGACACTGATCTGTTACAGACTTATCTTCGGGAAAATTCGCTTTCAGACGTCATGTCTTGCCTGTTCTTCATACACGAGAAAAATTTTACAGCAAACACATAAAATGTAAAAAATGTTACTAAAAACTTTAATTAAATACAAAATACTGTAAAAAGTATGTAGTATAGGATTTCAACATTATCTATTATGTTATCCCGCTCTTCACACACAGAAAATAATTGCAGAAGGCAATTAGCATAAAAAAGTTATTACAAATATTATACTATATTTGTATAAGAATTCAAAAGTAATTTTTAAATCAGAAGACTCAAAAATTTAATTTTATGATTTTTTTCTATGTTGAATGAAGTTTGTTTTTTCTCCATCATGTATCACATTTTTTGTTGTTGTGAAATCTTGAGATATTGCTAAAAAAGTATAAAATCTCTAAAGTGACCAAATTTATTAGTATATAAACTATATAAAATGGAATTAACTAAACTTTATAAACTTGAAGAATTCATCATGAAGAATTTTACGTAGAAGATCACACACAATCACACTTGCAAATGGTTTTCTTTTGCACCATCAGAGTACGCGATTTCAAGCAAATTCCGCGTCGATGGTTTACTGGCTCAATTAAAGCAAATAAAGGCAAAAATGTCTACTTCATGGTGTTGAGCAGACTAGCCTCTGAGTTGAATCAATCAGAAGGGAAATTCTCTGGTCATATACTGTTTATTTGTCAAGAAGAGACTAAATTAATGCATAACAAATATAGCTAACTTCCGACTATCCTCTATTCTCGGGACCTATGGTGTGATGATTAATCTATAATAGAAGGGTAATTGAAAGGCAGTACAAGATCGTTACTAAAGTTACATTTCTATATCTTAATTTATAAACAAGAATATTTAAAAGATTTTTTTTATATTTGTTCATTTTCGTATATAAAATGCATAACTGATAATAAAACTCATTTGTCAAATAAATTTAAAATTATAGTGGATGAATATTTTATACCTGTTTTCATATAAAGAATATGTATATAATATTTGGAAGTTTTTTATAGAAAATTTTACATAAACAAAAGCTCTACTATTTTTAAGAAATTAAAATTTGAAAATAATCCACTATATAATTTTTTTTACTTTTGCTTGTACCACCGCAAGATTACGAATGCTATGTAACAAAAGTATTTGGGTTGCACTGGCCTCCTCTTGCATATCAAACCAATTAATACATTTAGATAACATAGTCTGCACGACTGACTTCTGGATGATCATTCTCGTTTCATCACATTAATCAATTTTCTATGGATTCAAAGCAATTTGAATAATTTTTCGTCATCCATAATTGTTCATAACCAATATCATCCTTGTCACAATTCAGCCAATCTAAGGGCTCCAGCTGGTTCGTTTTTGTAAAAACAGTAGTTTTTTAAAAACGAAATTCGTGGTAGGTTTTTATAACAATTTTTAGAAAAACGTGCTTCCCGGCATGTTTCTACGAAATTTATAACCAATATTTTTATTTAAGTAAAAGTAGTGTTTAGAAAATCGGACCGAATGAGAGCCCTACAATGAATAATTTCATCCTCAGAAATATTTTCTTGACAAGCCTTTTACTCAAAATAGTGTCGTCTCATTCGGATTTATGTGTATTTGAAATTTTGTTGTGCGTTTTTGATTAAAAGAAAATAAATAGGTTGTTTGTTTGTTTGGTTGTTTTTATGAGAGAGACACGGCCAATTATCAACACGAGGGATATAGGTCCTAAGAATGGGGTGTGCCCTCCGTGAGGGTTTTTCTAAAGGAACCTAACTCTTATTTACTCAAAGAAATCCAAGGTTGGAAGAAAACCACGGAAAACTCCGAACAATTAGACCCACGGGGGTGATTGACTAAAAAAAAAAAAAAAAGAGGTGACAATGGTTAATCGAAATTGTAGTTCGATACAATGGCGGATAATTGTAATTTTACTATAATACAATCCGTTCAAATTTTGAAAACTCAGCCAAAATTTCGTTTCTGTTTCTTTCGACATAGCAACGAAATTTTTAAACACTAGGGAGCACTGCCCTCTACGAGGTATGTTATTCACACACCACAACTGTAACATCACGCTAATTTGATAGGCTTTTAAAAGATTGCGAAATATTGCTCTGTCTATTTATCTATTTATCTACTTATCTATTTCTTTCTATATATACAGGGTGTCCACTCTCAACGGTCGCCAGTGGCTAATTTCTAAACCGTTAGTCATAGACATATAGTTCCAATTGCAAAAATGCTTTAAAAGAGGTAAAAAATTGCTTTTCAAACAATTTAGGTAAAAAAAAAAAAAATTAAAAAATTACGAAAATTAACTTTTTATATGGTCCCTCGCTCCTATTAGTGATATTTAGTAAAAATTTTCCATCACCCTATCAAACAATACAAAAAAGGTCCCATTCATCTAACATTAAAATTGACCGAGTTATGAAACTTTAAATTTCATGATTTAAACCACTTTTCTGTAGTTGAAAACGAATGAGTTGGACTAAGTTTTCAGGGAACGTATACTAAATCCTTAAATTATTATAAAGGGCGTCCATTTCCAACACTGTCCAATAGCTAATTCCTAAACCATTTGCCACAGATATATAGTTCCAATAACAAAAATGTTTTAAATGAGATAAAGAAATACAGTGAAACCTCCAAATAAGGGACACTCCGAATAAGGGACACCTCTATTTAAGGGACATACTTCCGGTCCCAGTCCCTTGGTATAGGACGTGTAATGTATTTACCTCTGAATAAGGGACACTCGATTTAAGGGACACTTCAAAATGAAATTAAAGAGACTGATTTTTGAAATTCAGATAATAAATTAGTCTGTAATAAAAACTAAAAAACAAATTTTTTTAAACTTATCAAACAGACAGATAGTCGTGTTGATAATGAGGCATATGACACTATTAACGGTCATTTATTTACCCACAATTCTGATTTAACATTAGTGCTTTTATCTGCATTGAAAGTAATGATGAAGATTGTGAGGAGGATTCTGAAAGTGGAGAATGAAAGAAAATTGTGAAATAAAGAAGTTTACACATGCATTTAAGCAATTCTCAAATAAAAAAAGGCAACTTTTAAGACATATGTTTTAATTTTTATCCAGAAATGCCTGAAACTAGCAAGTGTTGTTGTTCAAAAAATATGTAATCGATCATTTTTTTTTCAAATGCAATAGATTTTTCAGAAAATATCAATGTGGGCGTTTTGAACTGAATTTCCATGCAAAAGAAAAATAACTGCTCAAGAAAGGGTAAAAAAGTCTTTGTCACATGATCAAAATCACTTATTACTAACGGGCAATTTATTTTTCATAAAATTGAAAATGCAGTTCAATTGCAAATTGCTTCCATAGTCAGGCATTCCAATTTTATACCTTTCAATTAAAAAAAGGAATTTGTAAATGCGCCAAACATTTTCCGCTTGCTAAGTAGAGCAGTTGAAAGATTTGCTTGTTGCCTTAAAATACGCAAAACAGTTGAATACTTTTTTTCATTTTTGGTAAATACTGCTGGTAATGAAGAACTAAAATTTATAAGTAATGTAAATGAACATTTGAAAGGTTTACACTGAAAAATTGAAATTTGCAAAACAATTCTTTTTGATTGTTAATTCTTAATAAGTAAAATTCTTTCAAATGTTTTTATAATTTTTGTTGCATTTACACAGTTTGCATAAAAAATACAAATCAATAATTCTACAAATCATTTAATGATTTAGTAATTAACTGAAATTTTAATTAATTATTCCTCTTTTCTTCCTTTTGTCTGATTAACATAATTTATACACTTGGGGTCATTTAATAGGCATTATCTTTAATGTTTTGCTATTTTTATATTCTTCAGAACGATTAATTAAAAATAATATAAAAACTCCGAATAAGGGACACCTCTATTTAAGGGACAAAAGTTCCGGTCCCATAGGTGTCCCTTATTTGGAGGTTTCACTGTATTTTTAAAGCAATTTAACTGAAGGTACTACGACCATATAAGTTTTATGGTAGTGTTAATTTTTATTAATTAACTTCTAGATTGGTTAAAATAGTTGAAGACGTGAGTTTTAAAACTCTCTTTATCGAAAATATCAAATTTTGAGAAATCGCGATTTTATTTTTAAAAGGTGTGTTATTTTGATAAACTTTTATTTTGCTTAAAACGTTCGTACGTATGTTTCCCTAGTTCAAAATTTCTATTTAAATTTTAACTCATTTTCAAATATCCGATCGAGGTTAAATTTGCACACTTATAAATACAATTTAATAGTAATACAAATTGCGTACCATTTATTTATTTTGTAAAACTACACCAAATTCTGTTAGGTTAAGTAATCTAATAGAATTTTAAATATATGTCATTTTGTAACGAATTGTGACTATTTCTTTTTATAAATTAAATTAACAAATTTTCTTTTAATTTTTTGCTTATACTTTTAGTACAAAATTTGCTTAAATATGTAATCATTAACATAAATTTAAAAATAATAATGTAAAAATTACTTTTCTCTCAATGTTTAATGTTAAGTTTTATATCTTGCGTTTATTTTAATTTCCAGTAAATTTGTGATTGACCCCTAGTTTGAAGCAAAAAATATGCTTCAACTTTAAACAGCTATTACTGGGTTAGTTTTAATCGCAGAGTAATGGGACTTTTTTGTTCTACTTGTTAGAGTAGTGGCAAAAATTTACTAAATATTACTTATAAGACCGGGGGACCGTATAAAAAATTAATTTTCGTAATTTTTTAATAATGTTTTGACCTAGATCGCTTGAAAAACAATTCTTTACCTTTTTTCAAGCATTTTTGCAATTGGAACATTATGTCTGTATGATTAACGGTCTAGAAATTAGCCTTTGGCCGCCTTTGAGAGTGGACACCCTGTATATTAAGTGGCGATCTTCCTGTAAACGAAATTTTATTCATTTCCCTTTGATTGGGAAATTTTAAGGTCTAATCAACTGCTGTTAAACATCTACTGGCTATTTGTTTAATTAAACAAGATCAGCTAAACAGTGGTGAAATACACAGTGTATTTGCCTCCTGGTATTTTTTGAACCGCGGTATAAGAAATTTTTTTAAAGTAAAGCCTTTTAAGCGTATCGTTTAAATCTGATGCAATCTACAAAACAAAACTATTAACTATATCTTTTATTGGTTTCGAATCATGTTTATAAATATCACTATTTTTAATAAAATTACTTAAATCCAATATAGTGAATTTTGAATAATCTAATTCAACAATTCTTGTTCAATATGCAGATATGCACTTCGTATAATATAAACAGCTCACGTTATATGACAGTGAAAGAAAACGAAACAATCATTTTCAAAGTTTATCTCTGCACTATCATGATTTATTCGTAAATAAAAACACGCAGTATTCTTTGCTTCACAAAAACACCGTAAATCTCACACTGTAATTGCAGTTAGGTAAGTTGTAAAAGAAAATTTCGCAAAATGCGCATCACATTAAAAGATGAAGGTCACAAGATAAAACGCAAGCATAAATTGCTTTCATTATTAATTTCACACAGTTTAAATAAATTTAATTGGACTGTATTTGATTGGTTTATTTTACAATCACAAATAAATATAAGAGAGACAAGTTTTAACCCTTTCAGGGGCAATGTACTTCGATTCGTAAAATTCTGAAATGGTTAATTGGCACCAGAATTTAAAAACAAACTTATTTCAAAATAGGTAAAAAGGGGGCTGTTCTTCACTACTTAAAACAATTATATTTTTCATTTTATAAATTTCTGGTGTCAGTATGGCATTTCGATATTAAGTGGAATATATAGTTATGAAAATATTTAACAAATCTAAATTATAATTTTTTAAAGCTTGTATAGTGGATCGTTTTGTAATTTTATAATGTGCATAAGATTTTTAAAAACTGAACATTATTTGTCCTTATGAAACCATTTTTAACTTATGTGAATTGCAATATATTTTTCATCCACTTAAAAATAATTTATAACCTAAAGTAGTGGATCTCAACCTTTTTTAGTCTCGGGACCCTCTTTAGATTAAATTTCTGTGGCATTACTTTTTAAACTTACATTATGTTTTGTAAGTTAGTTTATTCTATTTAGATGCATTCCTATCCAGCAAAGGAAGAGAAAGTAGATAGTAATCTAAACAAATGTTCGACGTTCCTGAGATGAAATTACATTTTGAATATTTTACTATACATAAATAATTTTTCCCCAATGTGCAAATGATATTGTAAAACTTAATAAAACGGAAAATAAACAACCAAACTTCAAAAGACTGTTAACAGATAAAACCTGAACAGGAAATGAAAATCAAAACACAAAAATGATGTGATCTCCTCAGCAGAGGGCAATTTACAAAAGCACAGCAATGTATCAGAATGAATATAATATGCAAGGGCCCTCCGTGGCCAAGTGGTTTAGACACCACGCTGCTACGCACTCGCGAGCGTAGGAGGTTGTCGGTATGAATCCCGCTGGCTCCATTGCAAGCACTCTCTGTATGGAGCTCTCGGCTGTACTTCTCTTGTTTTGTAAAGTTTCCTTGTGCTATCTCGTCCCTATATATTGACAATGACTTATTAGCAGGCTTTCATGTCGAGCACACAAGTCAGATGTATGTTGTACAATAAATAAATAATATGCAAAAACTATTGCTAGTAGGGACAGTAGGTTTCGTCAGAGTGTCGCAATACAAAAATCAAATGTATAAAAACATTACGATACTCTGATCGAAACCTACAGCTACTACTAGCAATAGTTTTTGCAAATTAAATTCATTCTAATCATATACACATTGTTGTGCTTTTGTAAATTGCCCATTGCTGAGGAGATCACAGCATTTTTGTGTTTTGTATATGATTTCTTGTTCAGGTTTTTACCTGTTTATCGTCCCTTGAAGTTTGGTTGTATATATATATATATATACACACAACCTACAATAACAATAATACAATATATATATATATACAGGGTGATTCCAAATTTTTTTTACAATAAAAGAGGGGTGATAGTACTCATCAAGACAAACAATATTAAATAGGAGACCAAGGGTCCAAAACGTTTTCCTAAGGAAATAGCCGCCATTAAAGTTTAGGGACCAAAATTTCAAATAAACATAAAAAACGGAAAAATCGGTCGATTGATTTGCGGTTTTCACTAAAATTATTCTTTATGTCGGCATTTTCTAGAAATTAAATTATAAAGATAAATTTCAAAAAATGCCGATAGAGGGCGTTTTAGACTTTGGAGTAACGAACAACTATTTTTTGCCGGTATTTTTTGCATCTCATTAAATGTTTTCGTAGGCTTAGACTCAAACTTAAATTTTGAGCTCAAAATCTGTAGTTGGGAGTGGTTAAGTATCACAAACTGAGCTGTGTTCAGAGGGTTCAAATTTCAATTGATTATAAAAAACGGAAAAATTGGTCGATTGATTTGCGGTTTTCACTAAAAGTATTCTTTATTTAAGTATTTTCGTAAAAATAAATTATAAAGATAAATTTGAAAAAATGCCGATAGAGGGCGCTTTAGACTTTGGAGTAACGAAACACTCTTTTTTGGCGTTGTTTTTTGCATCTTATTAAATGCTTTCATAACCTTAGACTTGAACTTAAATTTTGAGCTCAAAATCTGAATAGCTGGGAGTCGTTAAGTAGACAAACTTAGCTGTGTTCAGGGGGTTCAAATTTCAAATAATTGTAAAAAACGGAAAAAATTGGTCGATTCGTTTGAGGTTTTTGCTAAAACTAATTTTTAAATCAGCAGTTTTCTTGAAAATAATTTTTAAAGATAAATTTCATAAAATGCCCATAGAGGACGCTTTAGACTTTGAAGTAACGAAACACTCTTTTTTAGCTTTTTTTTTGCATCTTTTTAAATGCTTTCGTAAGCTTAGACTTGAACGTAAATTTTGAGTTCAAAATCTGAATAGCTGGGAGTGGTTAAGTAGAACAAAGTGAACTGTGTTCAAGGGGGAGGGGGAGGTTCAAATTTAAAGTAATTACAGAAAATTTGAAAAATTGGTCGATTCGTTTGCGGTTTAAAATAAAACTATTCTTTAAGTCAGTATCTTCTTGAAAATAATTTTTAAAGATAAATCAAGGGCGCCTTAAACTTCAGAGGAACCAATAATTCATTTTAACCATTATTTTTTGGTTCTAATTAAATGCTTGCAAAAGCATTTTAAATGTTCTCGGAAGCTTAGATTTAAACTTAAATTTTGAGCTCAAATCCTGAATAGTTATGAGGAGTTAAGAAGCGCAAACTGAAGTTTGTTCAGGAGTTAAAATTTAACCCTCTTTCCTCCTCGAGCACAATTCAATTTTTCGCTATTTAAACACTCCCAACGATTCAGAATTACAGCCCAAAATTTAAGTCTATGCATTTGAAAGCATTTAATGAGATTAAAAAAATAACAGTTAAAAATAGTTGTACGCTACTCCAAAGTCTAAGGCGCCCTCTATCGGCATTTTGTGAAATTTATCTTTAAAAAATATTTCCAAGAAAACACTGATTGATCAAGAAAACTGCTGATTTAAAAATTTCCCTTAGCAAAAAAGGCATAGAATTACCATAAAAAAAACACCATAAGTGCAATCATATGGATTTTTGCCTATGGTAAAAGTGATTCTATGGAAAACCATATAATCGTTAAGTATATGGTAATTCTTATGAAAAACCATATAAACGTTAAGTGTATGGTAATTCTTTATGGTACTATATATTAAAAAATAATAACGATATCAACTTTGGTGGCGCCATCTTTTAGGAATACGGGGAACTAAGCTTACTAATGCACTTCGACCTTCGGAAACAGTGGGATTTGATCCACGGACGGTAGGGATGGGAGGCGAGCGTCCTAACCATTCGGCCATGCTGGGTGATGAGCTGTGGTTATAAAACGTTATATGAATAAAGCGTTTCGGTAAATCATCTTTATTTGTCGTTCTAAGTTAATGGTTGACAAAAGAAGGTAGTTTTAAAGGGTTTTTTTTAATAAATTGTTTTATAGACATGTATTTATAAGTTAATTTATTATTTTAATGAATGGAGTAAATATCTTAGCAAATATTATTTAGTTATAAAATCCAATTAATTAAAGATAAAACTATTTTCTGTTTATTTAAATTAATTTTAAAAAAAATAGAAAGTCGATAAGAAATAATATTTAATAAGAATAAGAAATCATTTGATAACTTAGTATATAATATATTTTTAATGATTATATTAATGTATTATATTAATGCCTTACTTACGAGCATTTTTTTCAATTTAAAGTAAAAACTATATATTACTATTTTTTAGATAATTTTTACGGAAATTTTGAATTTTTCTTTTAAATTTTAATACCAAAAAGATTAATAGATATATTCAATATTTTTATACAGTGTAAAATGATTTTTAATCTTTTCAATAATTATTAACGTTTAAATAAAATAAAATAAAAACTTTGTTGTTGCATATAAAATGAATATAAATGAATATAAAAACCAAAACTAAAAAATACTACTATTGTCTGACTATTGTCTCTTCGAATTATAATAGAAAACATGATTTAAACATCATTATAAGCATAAGAAAAAATAAAGATATTTTTAATGCAGTTTTTTTTTTTTTTTTTTTTTTTTTTTTTTTTTTTTTTTAAGAATGTGTTTGTATTTACAGAAGTTTGTAATTTTGAAGTTTGTAATTACAAACTTCTTTAATCGCTGTTAGAATTTTATAGGAAATATGTCATCAAATATATATTTTTGTTAAATCATTTTATTTCTCCCATAGGATTTTTTATTTATAACGCGCATAGATTCTGCTCACATATATAAAATACATAAGAACAATATAATAACACTATTATTTCATATATTATAATAATTTGAGGTCGATAAAAATATCGGTAGATTTTTTGATATTTTTATAGATCGTAAAATAATTTTTAATCTTTTTAATAATTTTTAACTTTTAAATAAAATAAAAATCCTTGTTGTTCCATATAAAATTACTTTAAAATTATCAAATAACGTAAATTAATTATGAACCTTTTTTTTTTACTATAAAGTTTATTAATATTTAATTAACATATTATAATATATTATATTAATATATATGTATTAATATTTTGTTAATATTTTTAAAAGATATTTCAAAAATTCTTTTGGTGATTCAAATATTTGTAGGTCCTTTTTAAAATAAATTTAAAAATATTTTCTTTAAATAATTATAGGCTATTTTTGACAATTTGTTTATTTTGAGGGGGTCCGGGACACATTAAAAAATCTTTTATTGAATTAAAATTTCGCAATTTTTTGTGATATTAAACATACCATTTTAAAACAAAATCACATGATAAAACTTCTCTATATTTTTGTAATTTAAAATTTATTAAAAAAAGTGGAGTGGAAAATTAAAAATTATTGTAACTCAATGTAATAATTGTACAATTTTAGTTTTTTAGCAATTAAATAAACAGAAACACCTACATTTTAATTTTGATTCAGCCTTTTTAAAAATATTAATAAAAAATTTATTTAAAGTAAAAGTTTGAAAATAATACTTTCAAAAATAAATATATTTTTTTTCAAATTTGTTGAATCAAAATTAAAGTAAAGCAATAAAGAAAAGGCGTGTTTTAATTTTAAAGCATTTATGTTTAACGGTTCTTGAGTTATAACAATTTAAATGTGAGAAATTGTGAAAACCCATCATGAAGAAAAAAGCATACAAGAAGTCTTATCCATGACAATCAATGCTTAAAAGCTAGATGCTGAAAACGAAAAAAAAAAAACCCACATAATATTTCCTTTTCTAAATATGATTTTAAAAAAATGTCATTATAAGCATAAAAAAATCAGATAAATTTTTAATGCAGTATTTTTTATGTGTGTCCCTGACTCCATTAATCGCTGTTAGAATTTTATTGGAAATATGTCAATTATATATTTTTATTGAATAATTTATTTTTCTCAAGATTTTATTTTTTATTTTTAACGCATTTACACACTCATATATAAGAATTATATAAGAATAAAATGTTATTTTATGTTATATTAATTTGAGATGAAGGGATTTTCATTAGACTGGTTATAAGTTAACATAAGTTGTTCCTAAATAGATTTTGGTTTAAACTATCTAACCAGTGACGTTGCTATGATTCTGTTTTTTAGAAGTGCATAAGACATACATAAAGATAGTAGAAAGTTTTGAGATGACCACAAACGAGTAATTTTATATTATAGTTACACAAAATCTAATATATTATAAACTTTCTAAAGGTATTAAGATTTTACCATACACCATGCTTTGAAATACTATACAATTTATGGTGCAAACAATTATGTATTATTTTACTATACGTCACGCTATGGAACACCATTGAATGTATGGTAAATTTCATTTCCCTATAGTTTTACCATACACCTGGTTATGGAATACCATATCATGTATGGTGTATATCATTATACTATAACTTTACCACACACATTTCTCTGGATACCATAAAATGTATGGTATACATCATTATCCTACAACTTTACCATAGACATTGCTCTGCAATACCATAGAGCGATGAATGTTTACCATATGAATACAATATGTTTACATATAATGACATAATTTTTTTATGATTTTCCATATAAAACCATGTGTTTCCATAAAAAATCCTATGCCATTTTTTGCTAAGGGTTTAGCAAAAACCGCTAAAGAATCGACCAATTTTTCCGTTTTTTACAATTATTTAAAATTTGAACCCTCTGAACACAGCTATGTTTGTCTACTTAACCACTCCCAGCTATTCAGATTTTGAGCTCAAAATTTAAGTTCAAGTCTAAGCTTACGAAAGCATTTAAAAAGATGCAAAAAATAACGCCAAAAAAGAGTGTTTCGTTACTCCAAAGTCTAAAGCGCTCTCTATCGGCAATTTTTGAAATCTTTCTTTATAATTTATTTTCACGAAAATACCTAAATAAAGAATAGTTTTAGTGAAAACCGCAAATCAATCGACCAATTTTTCCGTTTTTTATAATAATTTGAAATTTGAACCCTCTGAACACAGCTCAGTTTGTGTTACATAACCACTCCCAACTACAGATTTTGAACTCAAAATTTAAGTTTGAGTCTAAGCTTACGAAAACATTTAATGAGATGCAAAAAATACCGGCAAAAAATAGTTGTTCGTTACTCCAAAGTCTAAAGCGCCCTCTATCGGCATTTTTTGAAATTTACCTTTATAATTTAATTTCAAGAAAATGCCGACATAAAGAATAATTTTAGTGAAAACCGCAAATCAATCGACCGATTTTTCCGTTTTTTATGTTTACTTGAAATTTTGGTCTCTAAACTTTAATGGCGGCTATCTCCATTAGAAAACGTTTTGGACCCTTGGTCTCCGATTTAATATTGTTTGTCTTGATGTGTACTATCACCCCTCTTTTATTGTAAAAAAAAATTTGGAATCACCCTGTATATATATTGTATTAAGTGTAAGATTTACTAAAATTCAACATTATTTCTCCTCAAGAATCCATTTTAATTATGTTTTAAGAGAATTACGTTTCTTATTTACTTAAAAAATAATTCATGCGTAGAATCTTAAAGGTATGAGCAAACAAACTTCTGAAAGTCACATTTCATTAAACTCATGAAAGTTATCAAAAATAACAAATGTCTAGGACAAAATTTCGTTTCAAATTTTAGTTAGTGGTATTATTGCATTAAATAGTTACGAGTTTTCCTTAAGTACCGTGCAAATTTATTGCTCGAAGAACTATTTAAACAAGCTTCATTTATCTATAGTCTTGTTTGCATAAAACTTGTAAAGGCTTATTGTGGAACGCAGTTGAATAGAATTTTGTTTTGATCCATACATGTAAGTGGAATACTATTTTTATTTCAAAAGTTTCATATCAAAAGATTGTTAATTTTTACCGAAAAAGTAATAGTTAAATTTTTTTTAAATATTCCGTTTAAAGAGATTTTTGCTACTTGTGAGTTGGGTAACTTTATTAATATGTGTGGTGCCTGTAAAATTGCATAAAATATTTCTATCAATATATTTTAGATTGCATTGCTACTCTAAGCATCTAAATAAAGGTTGTACTATAACAGTTCATAATTTTACAGTTCGAAATACAGGTTGATAAAATACGCAATTTATCTAGGTTCATACGGGTCCTGGAAATTTTTCGGTGCCAGTATTTTCTGATAGAAAATCCCTCATTAAATAAGGCTAAATTTCGCGCTTTTGAGCTTTATTTATTTTTCTATAAAGAAATGCTCGTATTCCACCTGGAAAATAACAGTATCCGTACGAACCATGTTTATATATAGTAGAAATCTGTTAAAGTTTTAATTTTAAAGAATAATTTTAGACTGTAAATATGTTTTCTAATCGATAATTTTTCATAAAAGTTATCGAGAAAATCAAAAAGCTATAACATTTCATTTCAAATTTCAGCCACATATAATGCTAATACAAATTTAAACCCTTATGATTTTAGATGGATTTCTTAAGAAATACTACCTATTGCAATCGTTATCATGGTACGACTTTTGAAAAATCCCTTCATAACTTTTCATTTTATGACCCCAGGAACCCCAAACCACCCCCATCTAAAAAGTTCATATATATATGTGGATGTACTAAATTTTGTCCGCACGATAAAAGTCGCAATTATGCACGGATAGTCTTCAAACTCGCCAAAATATTGAGATGGCTAATATCTGGGTGGAGACTACACTGTAAAAAAAATCTGTAACCTTAGTAATCTAAATTAACCGAAATCTCTTATGCTTACTAAAGTTTTATGTGTACACTGTACAAGAAAATGATGTCAATCTACAAAACTTGTAAGCAAAACTAAAACCATCTGTAACTTTACAAAAGAATTTACTAAAATTTTGGTAACTTTACTAAAATTTTATCTATAATGCTCGTTATCGTCACTTAAAAAGTTCTTGGAATACGATTTCCCAAAAAAATTCTTAGTAACCTTAAAATTTGTTTGATTCAAAGTGCAAATCTGTATCTGTTACATGAATTTTTATTGTTGCCGTTACATAAAAAGTTCTTGGAATACAATTCTACTAGAAAAATTTTTGTAAGTTTCCGAATTTTTTTTTACAGTGTACGAATGGGCAAAATGAGCCCAGGGGGATGGAAATAGGTAGGGTTAGAAATTTTGAATACTGCCTTAACATGAGTGATAAAAACAACTCTTACACAACAATGACAGGATAAAATAAAGATTTTTCGTTATAGCAGTTGCCAACAATAAATAATAATAATAATAAAAACAATAAAATTCTTACACCGCAACAGTTGGTTTACTGCAACATTTCCATGTGAAAAATGAAAATAAAATACTTTGACAAATTTAAGAAAAATTGAATATTACGTCATAACTTCTCTCTAGAAAGATTTCCACATGAAAACGGAAAATAAAATTAATAGCTTGCCGGATTAAAAAAAAAAAATATCACGTCATATCCCAGATGTATAATAGAAAAAAAGCAGCTGAATATGTAATGTCATGTGAGTTTGGAAAAACGAATTGAAACATTATAAAAACCTAACTTTGGAAATATTGGTTTACTTTAACATTTTGAGGATATATGATTTTCTTTTCGCTATTTTTAAATCTATTTTATGTTTATATGTTTGTGTATGCGTGTATATTAAAACGAGCTCTTGGGAGATAGCTCGTTCTTTGTTATGAAATTGAGTTTATCTCTAATCCTGTTTTAGTTGTTGTTGGTGAAATTAGTAACTAACTTCGAAATCTTCCTCCGCCTGTTGGCCGAGCTGGCAGGGATTTTTCTTTTGGTACAGTTATTATTTATTGCTTGAAGAACTATTCAAACAAGTTTTATTTCTTGTAGTCTTGTCAATAGTCTTGTTTGCATCAAACATAAGCGCTTATTCAAGCATGAAGCAATGTAGAATCTTGCTTCAATTCGTATATGTAAGAGTAGCTAAAACTTAATTTCAAAAGAAGCGAATTGCTAATTAATTTGAAGTTTATGATAAATTTTATATGTAATAATTTATGCATATGTATATAATAGTTTACAATAAACTGTAAATAAACTATTATTACAGTGAGGAAATAATCGTTAAAATGTAAAATTTTAATTGCTATTTATATCAATTATAAATTGAAAAAAAAATTATTTACTCACAAAAAATTCCCTGTTAAATACCAGAGTAATCCTGATAATCCGATGCGAATACGACTTACCCGAAAATATGGATAATTCGAATTAAAATTGGTTTGAAATTTTAAGAATCTATACTAATAAAATAACAAATCGCTCTGCGATGGCTAGCAAAATCTACGGGACGTACGTCTCAAAATTTTTATGAGAGTAGCCCAATACCTCTCCTGATGCATCTGAAGCTGAGAATTTTAATATTTTGATTAATTTCAGATATATTAAATACGAAGTGGAACTCACTTTCATAAAAAAGCCATTTTTTTAATGTTCAAGGAAAGAAATGGTTTGCACATGCACACGAACTCTTTAATGCACCTAAACGAAAGAAGAAGCATTTTTCGGAGTTTATTTCTGTTTTTGGATCATTTTTTAAAAATCCAAATCAACCAAGATGTTCAACGCAGTTAAACTTAACAGACATATTTCGAAAGATCGTACTTTTAGGTCTCAAATGCTATTATTAATTCGAAATAATGCTGCAGTTAACCCTTTAAAAAGAAATATTCAAAAAGAGTCATTTTTTCCAAAACCATTTTTCTTCCTTTTGTCAATGCTCTTCCAGGGCATATTTTTTAAGATATAAACAAACAAAATAGAAGATCTTAAAGTTGAAACTTTTTTCTAACCGATGGTGTAATTGGTTTTAAAATATTTGGATTTTAACCCTTTCAAATACACTGGCAAAAGAAGGTCATTATGCGACTCGCAGAGAGGATATTTTTCCATGCTAAAATTATCTTAACGTGCATATTTCAACTCAATATTTTAAAATCTTCTCAATAGACGAAATTTATACTCCCTACAAAAAATTCGACACGTTCGGACGGATAGAAATAGCTTTTACAAAATAAAATGTGCGAAAAATTTGATGAAATCAATAAAAAACAGATCGTTTTCATTGCGGTTTTGACTTAGCAAAACGCAATCCTATAGGTACCGGTAAACAAAAAACATATTCTTTAAGCTTAAAAACATTTTTATAATCTATGATGTAATCTGTTTTTAAAATATAAGATTTAACCCTTTCAAATACACCGGCAAAAGGAGGCACTTTGCGACTCACGTATAGAATATTTTTTTTACGCTAAAAGTATCTAAGTGTACATATATTAAAAGTGCCCAATATTTTAAAAGCATCTCAATACACCAAATTTACACCTTCTTAAAAAATTATGAAACGTTCGGACGAGTATAAATAATTTTTACAAAATAAAAAGGGCAAAAAATTTGACGAAATCAATAAAAACCAGATCGTTTCATTGCGGTTTTGCCTTTGCAGGGCACAATTCTATATACGTCTTGACAAACCGAAAATATTTTTTTAAAGCTAAAACATTCTCATAATTTATGTTGCAATTTGTTAAAAAAAAATGAGATTTGACACGTTCAAATACACCGACAAACACGAATTACATCCCGGCTCATAGAGAATACATTTTTGCGACGCTAAAAATAACTAGATGTCAGTATTTTAGCACAATCTTTTTAGAGCCTTTCAATAAAGTAGATTTACATTACTTTAAAAAACTTTGGAACTTTCGTATGGATAGAATTCTTTTTTTACAAAAAAAAAAAAAAAAAAAAAAGTGTGAAAATTTTTACGAATTTAGTAAAAACCTGTGTGTTCCGTCGCGGTTTCGTTCGCTTTCGGTTCACATAGTTTACAAAAAATCAAATTACATAGAAAATAAATTACCAAACAGCATGTGCTTTCAGTTAATATCTTTTCTCGATTTTTCGTTTAAAAATATAAATTTTGACAAAATGGACTTAAAGATATAAAATCATAGAAATTTGAGTTTAATTTAAGGGTAATTTAGAAAGCAAATAACACATTTGAAAACTGAATAACGTCACGGGCCCAGGCAACGTCGGGCAGGACAGCTAGTAACAAATAAAATTAATCTTACCAGGAAGATCGCTTTTAAATGGATTTTTAGAATATATGCGCTTGAATAAAACGTTAATACGACTGTTCATGCACCTCATAAAGGAGCATTTATAACAGAGTGAAACAAAGCAGCTCTTATCTAGAGCCATACAAATAAATTAAGCAATTATTAATAAAGTTTTATTTCAAAAATAGTTACTTTTCAACTATCTTTATTCAGAAGTACAACTTCGTACGAAAGTTTTGCAATATCACTTCAAAACGCATTTTGAGCGTATAATCATTTTATTTTTTAAAGCTAAATTTAATTAATCATGCACCCTTCCTTTTAATGATAGTTTCATTAGCACTTTCCCACAAAGTTGAAAAGTGCTTATGCATTCGGTTTGTCTGTCCGTCTGTCCGTATGGCCGTCTGTTCGCGCTCTAAATTCCGTAAATATACTCGGATTGCTATGACATTTTTATACGTTATTGAGGTTTACTCTAGCACGAACCCTATTGAAAATGAAGTATCTACCATGATTAGTTTATCTACAGGGCGAATCAAAAGTTTCCCATTACATTACGGCCTATGGGGAAAAATCGTTAATATACTCGGATTGCTATGAAATTTTAGGACGTTATTGACGTTTACCCTAGCACGAACCCTATTGAAAATGAAGTTTCTATTATGATTAGTTTATCTACAGGGCGAATCAAAAGCTTTCCATTACATTACGAACTATGGGGAAAAATCATTTCAAAGGAATTTTAAAGATGTTATACCCTGTCAAACATATTAAAGTATGCATTCTATGAAATATAAGGTGAAAATGTAGCTATTATTCATTTACAGGGCCACGCAAAAGAACTCCATTAGATAACGGTAAAAGGGGGAATTGTGTGTGACATATTTTAAATATATTAAGCTGTTTCATGTATAATAAAATTGATATATGTCACTGAAGCTTAGTATAAATTATACGCTACTGTCTTGCATAATATGAAGTACATAGCATTTACAGGGCCACAAAAACGATTTCAAATAGTATAGTCTTTCCCAAGTACCGTATATGTGTCCGATGATGGCTGATGGAGGGATGAAATGCATTTTAATTATGATATTTGTATTTATATTTCGCTAAATATATGCACATTATATGGTGTGTATAAATGTTATAGTTGATATACAGGGCTATCCAAAAGAGCTCACCAACGTTACTGAATATGAGCGTAAATTATTTAAACGTGGTTCTTAAATAAGCTATGCATTTTTACGCTGAGCTGCGTTCTATTTACTGAGAAATGTTTACAGAATATAGATAAAGGGGTATACAGGGCCACGCAAAGAATTCGGTACATGGACGCCTATGAATGATGATTTATGACAATGTAATTTCTGTTAAAAGTGTTTTAGTTTACAATAAATTTTAGCCTAATGCTGACGTGTAATAAAGGTACAATGTAAACTACAGGGCTGAACAAAAATATTCAAGAGTGTTTCCATATAATAGTATGAATTGCTGAAAAAGAAATTTCAAGCTACTGGGTATTTTCTTGCTAAGCTAAATTTCCCCATTATATGAATTGACATATGAAATACAGGGCTGTTCTAATGTACTGGAATACATATTTGGGTATATTTGGCTATACACTATTATTTCCCTAAATAACAAATTTTTGTTAAAGATTTCATTAAGTGTTGGAAAATGCTTCATAATCTATGCTTAACGCATGATTTTTCTTACTTGTTTTCATATTGTATTCAAAACTATTCCCCCTTTAATATAACACCATTATTTAAGAAAATATGGCAAAAGGAATGATTTACAAAAAGTCTAACTAGGGAATAATAATAAAACCTTAATATTTTGAAGATTTGGAAAAAAAAACAAAAAAACCCACAAACTGTGATATTGAGTTCAAAGATTTCTTCTAAACATGAATATGATATTAGAACAATGCTAAATCAGCTGTAACTGTGGTTCTACACTACATGGCCAAAGATGACCATCCACTTGCGATTTTTGACATTTCGTTAAACATCTCAAAAAATACATGAGGGATTATACTGAAACTTTAAGTGTTTAAACATAATAGTACAGGTCATAGATTTCCGTGAAGCTTTATTCCCGAAATTCCATAGGGGATCGTCAACAAATTGAAAAAGAACGAAAATCTTTTGGATAATCCTGTCAAAACTAATGTAGAAAAAGAGTTCAAATAATAGATTATGATTACGTGGCTTATTGTAATAAACTGTGTTCATTTTTATGCATGTACACTTTTCTTTTCTAGCATGTACACTTGTAGAGAAATTAAGGTTTTTATAAAAACAGTCTTAATTTTTTCCAAGTTTTTTTGCTTATAATTTTCAAAGTTCTTAATGTAAAATAATGTTCCTTTCTGAAAATATGACAAACAACATTGCACACAATACCCTGTAATCAGAATTAAAAAATAATAAAAATTGTATGAAATATAAGCAGGTTTACTAAATAATTTTTCATTGCGCATGCGTGAAGGCTATCAAAATTTTATTTGCATTTATGTTAGCTACATTTATAGAGCAACTTTTGTGAAAGTCTCAAAAAAGATAACTTGAAAATTCTGAAAGTGTTCGTTGGTAGAATAAACTTAAAATCCGTTATTCCCAAAATGAGACAAAAATATGAGGGATTGTATCCAAATATAGTAGTACGTGCCATATTGTGCATTCTATATTGACACTAATCAATAGGTAAATGGATACAACCCCTTATCTTTTTGCTTCATTTTTGGAATAACGTATTTCAAGCTTATTATCTTGACGAACACGTTCACAATTTTCAAACTATGTTTTTGAGACTTTCACAAAAGTTGTTCTATACATTTAGCTAACATAATATGCAAATGAACATTTGATAGCCTTCACGCATGCACAATGAAAAATTATTTAGTAAATCTGCTCATTTTTCATACAATTTTTTTTATTATTTAATTCTGATTAAAGGGTGGTGTGTGCAATGTTGTTTGTTATATTTTCAGAAAGGAACATTATTTTACATTAAGAACTCTGAAAATTATAAGCAAAACACTTGGAAAAAATTGCGACTGTTTTTATAAAAACCTTAATTTCTCTAAGAATATACATGCTATCCGCATAAAAATTAACGCAGTGTATTACATTAAGCCACTTAATCAGAATCTACAGTTTGAACTATTTTGCTACATTAGTTTTGACAGGGTTATCCAACAGATATTCGTTCTTTTTCAATTTGTTGACGATCAGCTACGGAGTATCGGGAAAAAAGCTTCACGGAAATGTATGACCTGTACTATTATGTTTACACACTTAAAGTTTCAAGATAATCCTTTTTGTATTTTTTGAGATTTTTAAAAAAATGTCTAAAATCGCAAGTGGACGGTCATCTTTGGCCATATAGTGTATATGCACCATCATTTTGAAACTATGTCAGGACCAGGGGTGTAGTCGTAAAAACAACAGAGGATATACACTCAAAGAAGGTATACCCTAGAACATAGGTTCCCAACCTTTTTTGAACCACCGCCCCCTTTATAAGAGAAAAAAATGCCAACGCCCCCCCCTCTTCAATAATAATTAATTATACAAAATATTAAAATATTGTAGCATATTATCTATATTTTATCTGTCTAGCTATCTATTAAGAATCACAAAGTTGATGCTAGTTAAAACAACCATCAAATGTAGTAAAAAACTGTTTATTAAAAATTGAAATATTAACAAAAACCACAATTTTTTTAAAAAAAAAGAACGAAATGGTTGGGACTGAAGGAGTTTTATGAATTTGTTCATGTCGGATTCTAATATCTTTAACATATGTCACAAATTGTTAGATTCAAAGATGCCTTTGCTTTTTTTTAGACAGTAGATTAGCTACTGCACGGAATCCACTATAACAGCTAAATCTGATGAAGGAAAAGCAATCAAAATTTTATGTACTCTCATTCACAATCCAGGTTAGAGAGCTGTATTGGCTTTTGAGGTTGGAACTCTTGGTATCCATTTCCGAATTTTACTTTTAGTTCTGGTTTGCTGTGAGTTCTTCTTCCAAATATGATAGTACTGCTGTATCTGTATTTGCGAAATTATCTAAAAAGGGTCTTTGAGCAAGTCAGATGTGGAAAGATCAAAGCTTTCATTTCATACATGTTAATACTTCAAATATGCTATCACAGTAACAAAATTAAATAACAATCTATGCTCATCGTGAGAATTCTCATGGTATGAAATTCCGTGCATTAGTTCTTGAAATATGACTGTTGCGAATATCGAGAAAAATGTAGAATAAATGCGCTGTTGTGCGATTTACGCCAGAACATAATCAGCAATAATGTTTATCAAGATGAAAATGAATTTGAAGTTTGATAACATTCGCGCATTAGCTCTTGAAATACAGCTTTTACGAAAAACAGAAATATTTCAGCATAGCAGAGATAACTATTTCTTGATATAGAGCTGTTGCAGAAATCGTGAAAAAGACAGCATAGCCGCGACATCCTTTGAGAGATTTTTAACAAAATGTAAACAGCATCTATTCATCTCAAGGAATAATCAAATCGGATGTTTGGTGAAAATCCGTTCATTAGTTCTTGAGATAGTGTTTTTGCAGAAATCGTGAAAAATGCAGCCTAGCAGTGCCACCTTTTCTGCAATTTTCAACAAAATGTAAACAGTATACATTCACATCGAGGACTAACAGAATCTGAAGTTTGATGAAAATCTGTGTCGCAATTTTTAAGATAAAGCTGTCGCAGAAATCGGTAAAAAACAGCATAGCAGCGCCACTTGTTGAGTGATTTGCACGAAAAACAAATCAGTATCAATTTATATCAGGGACTACCTGAATATAAATTTTTGCTAAATTCCGTGCGTTAGTTGTTGAGATAGAGGGCCCATAAAACTTAGATCACATGCAAACAGAGTCGTAGACTCACAAAATCACAAACAGACATTTTGTAAAAACATGTTTTTTTAAAATCTCTGACCCCTAAAACGTGTAACTCCGTCAAAGACCAGAACTTGAAAATTTTCACGAAACCAAAATAATTTCTTTTGTAAAGATAGAAGAAAGTAAAAATATCACATATCTTTGTCTTTTCTAGTATCAGCACGCATTTATTCAAATGCTCTTGTAGCCTAGAAGGCTTCATGGCTTCATTTGAAAAACTTTTTGGCAAATTCAGCCCATAGGTAACGACTCGTTTGTAAGAGAGTTCCTAGATCCAAAT
This sequence comes from Maratus speculifer, assembly GCA_964019185.1. Lineage (NCBI taxonomy): Eukaryota > Metazoa > Arthropoda > Arachnida > Araneae > Salticidae > Maratus > Maratus speculifer. The sequence continues at coordinate 82,863,229 of OZ025296.1, forward strand.
TTCAAATGTTTAATACTGTACTGCCGACATTTCTTCTTCGATTAAGATATTTTAAAACACAAAAATTTTCCCTATTTAAGTTTAAATAAATTTACTTTTGAACAAATTTATAGATACATCGATTTTTAACACTTTCACTAAGAATAAACTAATTTCTTGAAGTGATTCAAATCACAGATTCGTTTAAAAATAACTTTTCAGGCATACGTCGTCATACTTTTCTGGAAATACAGGTTAATAAGAAAACTGATTAAAACTTTTAGCTAGCCACTTATCGCGAATTTTGTACTCCACAATTTTTGAATTCTTAATGATATTCAATCCGCGTCATAGCGATTTTTCGTGTTCCACTGGGATATTTTGACATTCTTGAAAGAATTGAGCAACAATGTTTTTCGCCGGATAAAATGAATTTCTGTTCTCCTCGATTTTATCCCTTTTTCGTGTTGCGTGTGTTTTTTAAACATTAGTAAAGTAAATTCAATTCCTACCCTACCCTCCTACCCGGCAGATCTAGGTTCGTTTGTATAGATTTCCATTTAAAGGTGTAGTTATCTTTTTGTCATGGATTGGGGACCTCTTATAATAGAGGCTGACGCAAATCCATTTTGTTTCGGATAATTGGTACCCAGTTCGGCATGAATCTACTGCGCCGGAGCGTAACCCTCGAAATTTCCGAAGGTTACCGCAGGAGCTGGAGTTGCCAAATGGTGGAAATTAGCTTGGTCAGTGGCGCAGCCAAGGGGGAGGTTTTGGGGTTAAAACCCCTCCCAGAACTAAGAAAGATCGCTATAATTGCGCTTATATCAATCAAAACCAAACTTAATCTTTAAACTTTTATTTCGGAATCCACCGCTTTATTGAATCAGATTTCATTTAATAAAGGAATTCAATTAAATGGTGAAAATTCTACTTAAAACTGTTTTAAGTAAGTAAAGTGTGTTAAGTAAGTGTTAGTTAAGTAAAAATTAGTTATTTGAACTAAATTACTTTTTTGGACGTATTATGCTAAAATAATGATGATTTCCTGCCACATAGATGCTCTTTCAGTTTAAGTATTATACAGTGAATATTCTAATTGGTACTGATTCTGTTAACCGGCAAACACCTTTATTAGAAACTCAAAAGCCTCCCTAGAACCGAATTCTGGCTGCGCCACTCAGCTTGGTTTTTCGACTGGGTACCAATTCGGGTGCCAAATCCGAGAGTGCAGAGGAGATCAGCTATTTTCACTATATTAGTTCCTAAACAGGTAGGAATAGCGTGACCGCCCACATTGACTGCCCTAACGCCCCCCATTTTTCTCTAGACTCGCTACCGCCCCCCTGGAAGGCTCCAGCGCCCACTGGGGGGCGGTACCGCCCCCGTTGGGAACCTATGCCCTAGAACATATATATACTATAGCAGGGCTGTCCAACCTTTCAATAAGCAGGGGCACAATTCAGCTCTTGGTACTCAATGAAGGGCGCCATTTTTTCATATTACTGAAAACATGCGACAGTATTATTGCACAGTATTAGTATTCATGCACATCTTAACCATATGTGAATGAATCTTAAGCAAATAGACAAAAGACACCCACGGTTCTGAAGTTACATGTATTAATTTCAGATTATACGTTTTTATACGTAAGGTCTATTTAAAAAATGTTTGTACGGTAAAGTACCAAAAACTTTAAATATGCCTATAATGAAAACAATAAAAATAAACATTGAGATCAAAGATATTGCTAGGTTTCTTTTAGAAAGCTTAAATACGTTTTAACTTATTTTAAAGGGTGAATTTAGTTTTATAAAAAGTACGAAACGAAAAACAAGTATGATAGTGACCAATTCACATAGTCTGAAAGTGCTTTGATAATGCGACTTCAAAGGGGCAAGCGGGGGAAAAGGGAAAAAGATTTATTTCTCTGATACTTCTTAAATATTAAAAATAGCTATTTCCAACTATTACTAAATTTAACCATTTTAATTACACTTTAAAAACAATAATTAGATATCGTGAAAATATGTATGATTAAATTTTCAAAGTATGTTTCTGCTTTTAATACGTTTTTGCATGTTTTGAAAATATCTCTCATGGTAATAAGAATGATTTAGGAGAAAAATACTTTATAATGGAATTTCACTTCTAAAAAGTAGTATAATAACAGGAAACCTTCGAAAGGGCGCTCAAAAATCCTCAAAGGGCGCCATGGCGCCCGCGGGCGCCGCGTTGGACAGCCCTGTACTATAGCTTTCTTGAGAAACAGAGGGTATACGGTGTCCCTTTAAAAAATCCAGAAGGTATACGGCGTATACCCCCTTATCCTCTCCATTACATCCCTTGTCAGGACGCAGTGGAAAGTACAAGATAATAAGCTTGAAATACGTTATTCCAAAAATGAAGCAAAAAGATAAGAGGTTGTATCCATTTATCTATTGATTAGTGTCAATATAGAATGCACAATATGGCACGTACTACTATATTTGGATACAATCCCTCATATTTTTGTTTCATTTTGGGAATAACGGATTTTAAGTTTATTCTATTGACGAACACTTTCGGAATTTTCAAGTTATCTTTTTTGAGACTTTCACAAAAGTTGCTCTATAAATGTCGCTAACATAATATGCAAATAAAATTTTGATAGTCTTCACGCATGCGCAATGAAAAATTTTTTAGTAAACCTGCTTATATTTCATACAATTTTTATGTGACAAATTAAAATCTCTAAATCAAAATTTCCACCGAATTTTCGTATTGATAGGATGCCAAGCGCTCTTTAGGACTCCTATAACTCAGGCTGAATCATCAAGCATCTTGTTTCCCAGTTACCGTTTGTTTCCCATTGATTCCTATGAGGCGAGAAACGTTTGAATGATTTTAAAGCTATAAAATCATTATAAATGGACGGTTGTTGAGCAGAAAATTATTCTGACATGTTCAGGAATGGCTTTGGAGGATTTAAATTCCATATAAATGAAGAAAAGTGGAATAATTTGTCTATAAATGCTTAAAAGAATAGATCTGGATTGGAGAACTTCGCCAAATATCGCGCCAACATAATCACTTGTACACAACAAACCGGTTCTTCGGATGTTCTATTCACATATTTTCCCGTGAAAGAGATTAACTAAATTTATTCGCCTCGCCATTTACGCGGTAAGATGCCAAGTAAGGCAGCCATTTTGGAAACTTAATGGAGGCGTGATTCAGCCCGTATTGTGGGAGCCTTAGTACTCTTTAACCGCTTCCCTGATTTGCTCATACGCCATAGCGGCAATGTGCTTTTGCCAATCATGATATGCCTCTACCACATACGGGCAAATGCTTTCAAATCATGATTCATTATTATCACTAGTATATTTTTATTGTAAATTTATTGTAAAATCCAAGCAATTTTCAGAATCAATCAGGCGAAAATTTCTGTTTTGAAAAACCGGTGATAAAAGATTAAAAATTCCGTAAAAGACGCAAAAATAGGCATTATTTGAAAGTTACTTTCAAAAATAGTTATCATTTAAATAGCTAAATCCTTATGTTCTAAATCTGAATAAAGATGTTAAAGAAATGCTGTTTCAACAGATTTACTGCCTTTCATCAAAAGCGAACAGCAAAGTGCAAGTTAACGGAATTTTTCCATCTGGGTATGTTTGGAAACTTACAGAAGACTTTTATGCGATGTAGTGTAATTTCTTGCAGATATAATATATTAAAAAAACTTCAATTGGGTAGTTTTCCATCATTCAAAAACAACAAAATTTAGTGTTATTGGTGAAACGCCAGTGAAGAAACTTTTTTTAAAAATTTATTTGTATGCGTATGTTTGAAAAGTGCTATTTATTCTCAAAAAATACAAAAATAAACAAGTCAAGAATATTATTGCATGAAATATTCTTTAATATAATAGTTCTTAAAATGCACAGTTTCTGAATCTTTGAAAAATTGTTTCTGTTTATAAATATATAATATAAAAAAATTCAGTTACGTTTCATATTAGACTAGATATGTAAAGTGAGATGAAAATAAATAAAATGTCTTGCAGAGATGACGTCCAGGCCCCTGATTTGCAGATTTTCTAAGTACAGTATAACCTCTTTTATCCGATACTCTTTTAACCAAAACTCTCGGTTAACCAAAATTCACGTTTAAAGTTTTTTTTTCTATCGCATTTTTTGTTTGTAAAATCCATTTTGAAAGTTTTTTTCACTTAATTATCATATTCCTTATGTGCAAGTGGTCCTTTCCGAACTGCGAGTACATATGAAAATTTTTGATCGCTTTTTTAGAGTGTCTTTTAATTTAATTTTTGCTCCCGTAAGCTACAGAGCGGAACAAACGAACAAAATAGCAATTCTGAAGCTTTTGCAAAAGGTTTGGCATGGCTGGAGCGGCAGAAAGATTGTGATTAAATTAATAAAACTGTAATATAGGGTTACTTAGTGACAGGTGGGGGGTTCACTATTTGACGCCTAGTCTCGACTGCGTATTTCGTGTTAGAGCTTCGAGAAATGGTCGTTAGATATGACATACTGTACTAGGAGTTGGCAATGCTGTTTGTTTTCCTACCACACAGGACAGAGTTTGAGATTCGAAATACGAAAACTAGACTAGGTGTCACAAAGTAACCCCATCTTATGGTATTAAAAACACCGCTATGGAGCTTTAAAGCAATCGAAACTGCTATAAATATAACATTGTTTCAAATCTTTGTGAAATATGTAAAATGCATTAATTTCAAAATTAAAATTCAGGTAATTTATTCTTGTTTCTATTTTTTCTATTGCTGTATTTTTATTAAACACTTGTTTCCATAATAAGAAAGAGCATATATATTTCTTCTTAACCTTAAAATCGAAGCATTCTCGATTATTCGAAAATTTCAGTTTTTTGTAAGACCGGCAGTTCTTTTTATTTCGGATAATCGAGGTTCTACTGTAAATTAATTTTATTATATACTCAGCAATCAAATAAATTTCTTCCTTTATAAAATGAGATGCACTGCTCAACATTGTAATTTGAAACATCTAAGAATTTGATACTTTACAAGTATTTTCAACAGCTGTTTGAAGGTCGATGTTTATGTCAGTATTTGTTCTCAAAGTTGACAAAGTCTTGTAGGAATGATAACCAAACGCTGATAAAAATTGCTTGCAGGTCTTTTGTAAAAGGCTAACATTTTTAAAAGTCATTTCCTTTCTCCAACTCATAGCGGTGATGGAAGAATTGCGGAAAGTTGAGTATTCATATGCCAGACCTATAGCTTTCGATTTACGTTTAATGTTACCACTAAAATAAGTATGCGTCTTCAAAAACTCGCGCATCTCAGATGGTACAGACGTTAGGCCTAAGAATTTAGCTAATTGTGAAGCAGCCTCATAAGGCTTAGTGGACAAATCCTCATATCGGACAACTGTAAAAGCGTCAGGTCTGTTTGCTAATAAAGCACACGCAGTGGTCACATCATCATTGATAGTATCACAGAAGTAAGTTGAGTTGGAACACAGCTGATCTTGTTTGCACCAGAACTTGACTGGTTCCTTCATTCTAGAGTTCATAGTTCCACGAGGATCTCTCGTTAAATAAATGATTTTTAAATTAAGATGAGGGTGAGTAGTAAAGAGTTTAGAGGCTTCTAATAAATTGATTCTAATAGTTTTTGCTATCACAGTCGTTTGGTTGAGACAAAAGTTGTCGATGTAAGAACCATTGTAACAACAATTTCTTTTGCTACATTTTCCCCAGTATCGGGTATTTCTTTGTAGTTTCATGTACACTTTGTGGTTCATTTGCCAAGAAAGAAACCCTTCAACCTGTAAAAAAATAAACAAAAACTTTTATAAGAAATTAAAAATCTTATAACTTAATACAAAAACAGTGATTAGTATATAATCTTCAACACTTATAATAAAAAGTATATTTCTGCAACACACTGCGAATCGTCTCAACCGTTCAGGGGGGAAAAATATACACAGTCGAGTCTCTATATAACGAAATCCATCTTTCAGACAAAAAATTCGTGATATAGAAAAATTCGTTGAATAGAGAACAGCAATTTTTTTTAATCTAATGTTTAAATTTTAAAACAGAATTGTTTTTGAGGTGTTTAATTAAGTTTTTGAAATATTTTACGGGATTTTTTTCAGAATTTCAAACATTTTTGCCACTTTCTTTTATTTCCCAATGTCTTATTGATTATTTTCAAAATTATTACTTTATCAGACAGAGTTATGTTTAAAACAGAAGCGATTTTATGCAAATGCAGTAGAAGATAACACCAGGAAATATGATATTTAGTAACAATTCTTCATTCAAATGATCTCTCACAGCAAGAAATGCTCCTAGTCGTCACAAACAACAAACATGTTCTCTAAATTCTAAAAGTAATGCGATTTAATTTAGGTAGATGAAAACCTGCTAAAAAACGACCTTTTTTGTAATTCCCCCTTATCCCTTCCTAATTCCTGCCTATCCAAACCAAGAAACAAACACCATTTTCAAGACAATAATGGAATAGTTTTATCTATTAGGATGCTTTGTGGGATAGTTGCAAATCGCCCCACTAGCAAGAAAATGTTTCAATCTTTTCCAAGAATGTATGCTCATCTTGGCTAAAACAATGTCAAGTGTTAACCATGCAAAAAAATGTTTTTCTTTGGGGGGGGGGAAGTTGAATGCCTTTTTTTAGACATGAGGAATAAGGTAAAGGAATGTAGCTATGAAATATAAACCAGAAATCAACGAAAAAAAATATTCTACAAATAATTCGAAGTGTTTTCTGAATTTATGATAGAACATTTTCAAAAAAATTCGTTAAATAGAGATATATATTTCGCTATATGGAGATAATTTTTAATGTAATCATGAAAAAATTAACCGTTCCTATAAAAAATTCGTTAATTAGAGAAATTTGTTGGATGGAGCTTCGTTATAGAGAGACTCGACTATATGTATATTTTGTCGCAACAAATGTGTTTACAAAACATTCTATTAGGTAAAACTTATATTAAAGCAAAGCGGATTTATTTTTATAAATTAATCAAGGAAAAAAATTATATCCATTTATGAACCTCTCATGAAGCATTTTTGGAGATATGCTGGTGTCTGGTGTGTGGCTCTTTGCAATGGCAGTGTTAAAAAATGGACATAGTTAGAAGTTAGATCAGGGGTTCCCAATCTTTTTCATACGAAGAATGAAACGTTAAGCTAATATAGGAAAGCCTGTTAAAATGGAAGCTGTCCAAAACGACATTTTCTAAGGTATTTTGTGCTTTCGTTATAACAGGCTTTACTCCCTTAGCAAAAAATGGCATAGTATTACTATAAAAAAACTGCATGGCATAGTTTGCCATAAAAAAACCATAAGTGAGATCATATGGTTTTTTGTCTATGATAAAAAAGTATCTTTTGAAAAACCATATAAACATTAAGTGTATGGTAATTGTTATGGCACTGTATGATAAAATAATGATGATAATAATAATAATAATAATTTAGATGGCGCCATCTACGAGGAATATGGAGAAGTATGCTTACTAATGTTTTTCGACCTTGGGAATGGCCGGTTCGACCTAAGTATCTTAGTGTTGACAGGCGGGGATCTTAACCAATCGGTTATAGAGAGTTAATGAACAGAACTTATAAGAAATCATATAAAAAAGAATTTCGGTAAGCCGTCATTATTTATTGTTCTAAGTAAATGGTTGACGAAAAAAATGGGAATTTTGAAGTGGCTTAAAAAAAAATTGTTTTATAGACGTGTATTTATAAGTTAATTTATTATTTTAATTGAATAGAATAAGTATCTTAGCGAATATTATTTAATTAGAAAAGCCAATTAATTAAAGGAAAAACTAATTTTTATTTATTAAAATTAATTTTAATAAATGGAAAGCCGGTAATAAATAACATTTAATTAGAATATGAAATCATTTGATAATTTAATTTACAATATATTTTTAATGATTACATTAATATAGCATATTAATCATTACTTAAGAGCATTTTCTAATTTTAATATAAAAAAGTATTATTTTTTTACATAAATTTTTGCATAAATTTTGAATATTTCTTTTAAATTTTAATTCTAAAAACTTTGGTAAATTTTTTATAGATGTATTAGTAGATAGTATTAGTAATATAAATGTATAGTATTTTAAATATGTCTCAATTTATTTATGGGCGCATTACAAATAAATAAATAAATAAACAAATAAATAAATAAAAATAAAAAATGTAAAAAAAAGGGAAATAACAATAATAGTAATAACGAAACTTTCATACCAACATTCTTTCTAGATGAAAGCTGAATAATATTAATAAAATTGTGCATAAATATTGTTAATTTATATGTTTTCAAAAATGTGTTTTGAAAATTTGGGAAAAGTATAAATCTGAAAATTTACAATAGCCTAAATTATTACTATTATTATTATTATTAAAAAATCATGTTTTTAAAGCACACTTGACAGATTCACTGTATTTTGCAGACTTTTCTTTTTTTTTTTTTTCTCTCTTTTCTTTCTTTCTTTTTTTTTTTTTACAAAATGATTTATTTTTATAATTTTTCTTTTGTTCCAATATTTTCTATGAATATACTTTTAATATTTTTCTACAAACTATTAATGTTTCACACTTCAGGATACTTCTCGAATATTACATTCAAAATAGATTAATATTGATTTAACCTTTTTTTTTTTTTTTGTGATATTTCGACGGATTAGTCAAATGAACAAAGAGAACTGAATATTTTAGTAGTTTAAAAGAACCCATTTTGTCATTATTGATTCCTCATCACTTTTGTGAGAAAGCAAAAAAGAAATTGTTCTTTTCCAGAATTTTCTTTCTTTTCTTTTCTTCTTTTCTTGTTTAAACAATATGGCTTCATTTACAGTTTGAACTTTTCTGATAACTCGACAGTTCTGACAGGGGTAGAGGTAAATCTCCAGTTCAAGGAAACATTATTTATTCTTCAACTGTTACAGTTAAATGATATTACTATTAAATGATTACAGTTAAATGACATTACTATTAAATGATTATTTTTGTACTAATAAGTGAATCAAAAAATATGATTCAATTTCGAAACTTTTATTTTATTCATTTTTTAAATTAAAGGCACTGCCTTGCAAATAACAGAGATATCAATTTTCGGAACTATAGAAATATTCGAGATAGTGGTTTGATTGCTTAAGATTTTTTAGGAGTTCCCCCTTTTTAATCATTTTTATTTCAAAGAAATTAATTTTTAAATTATTTTTAATACGATTTTTAAATTCAAAGAAATTAATTTAGAAAGATATTCTAATTAGTCAAAAAATCTTTTGTAAAATTTGGCGTATTATTTTGCACAGTTTTGGTACAAAATTTTATCAGTAGTAAATACTTATATTTTAAAAAATATAATTAATTTTATTAATTTCTTTAATTTGTTATCGTTTGAGATAAAATAAGCTAATAAAAATTTATAGAGGTATATAAATACAGTGTATATGATACCATACATAGTATACAGTGAGCAAAAGAAGTGTTTGCACGCAGACGATTTTTTCCATCAGTAACCATAGAAAGCAAATTTGATAGTATTCCCTTAATTATTCATTTATTTAAATAAGAAGAAAATAAAAATAACCACCCATTTTCCTTAAACAGTAATATTATGTATTTAAAAAAATAAATTAATGTTTTCTCACAGCATTGACTGTTAAAAAAGGCATTAAATGTGAACATTATGCAAATGTTTATCATATCAGTCTCGCAATACATTAGACTCGAACTTTAAAATCACGTAATATATTAACTGGAGCAGGGATTCTGGGGAGTTTTTGTTCAAACGGGGCTGAAAACGTGTGAACTGTCTGTTGCTACCCATGAGAAGATTATATTTCTTAACAATTCTGGATTAAGTTTCCGAGGAATACGTAAAAAATAAATCTAAACTTTTCTAGTGTTCGTTATGTAATTAAGAAGAAAGAAAGAAACTGTTTCGACAATAAATAAGCCGTGAACTGAGCGACCAAAAAAGCTAAATACCAGGCAGGCAAAGGAGAACCATCATAAAAGAATCTTCAAAGCACCCTTTCTAAGTGCTCGAGAATTGGCTGTTGATGTCGCTTCAACGTCGGGAACAATAGTTACACCACAATCAATTAGAAATATTCTTCATGATCAAAATATTCGCGGAAGAGCCCCTCGAAAAAAAACCCATTTATTAGTGAAACAACTAGGGTGAAAAGACTTGAATTTGCAAAAGCTTATGTCAGCAAAATACTAGAATTTTGGAAAACTGTTTTTCTTCCGATGAAAGCAAGTTCAATATTTTTGGCTCAGATGGTAAGAAAACTGTATGGCGAAAGTCAAATACTTCTCTTCAAATTAAAAACTTGAAACCAACTGTAAAACATGGCGGTGGTCATGTAATGATTTGGGGATGCATGTCTTTTAATGGAGTTGGCAAAATGACCCTTATTGAAGACAATATGCATGCTAAGCAATATATTAATTTATTGCGAGATCATTTATCTAATAGTGCTCTGAAATTAGGAATTCCTATTCATATTATTTCCAACAGGATAACGATCCGAAACACACTGCATATATTACTAGATTATGGTTGTTTTATACTGTAAAAAATAATTGAAAACGCACCACAACCACCAGACCTCAATCCGATTGAAAATTTATGGCATAGTTTGGATGTAAAAATAAAGAAAAAGAAAATTTCTAAAAAATCAGAACTTGAGCAAGCTCTTAGATTAGAATGGCTACAAATCAGCAGTGAAACATGTCACAAATTAGTAGAATCAATGACCAGACGATTACAAGCTGTAATTGAAGCAAAGGGCATCCATACTAAATATTAGCACTGTTTTTAACTTATGTTTATTTTTTTTGGTAAAAGTGTGGGTATTTTTAATTCTTAGTTGCTTTTTATTTATTTATACATATGCTACAACAAATTTATCTGGTGTGCAAATACTTTTTTTTGCTCACTGTATATAATTGATGCATATGTAATAGACATTCAAATATGAATAATAGACATTCAAATGTAACCTTGAACAGACTTATCCAACACGAAGAACTGAAAGAGATTTAATATTTCTTGTCATTGGACCTCCGCTTCCATCCGCGCCTCTTCCCTTTTCAGATAATATAGTGTTTGAATATATAATTATAAAAAGAAAAACAGATCTAAAAATTATTTTTCAGGAGCGTAACCAGCATTCTCGACGGAAAACTCTTTGTTATTTATTATTATTATTATTATTATTATCGGTGTTTAATTAGTTTAGGAATACAGTTTCATTATTTTTTCAAAACTAACAAGAAAAAGAAAAAAATGAAATCTAAAGAGTAGCAGTTGTCCTCTATTTTTTCCTCTAAGTACGCTTATGATTGAGCCTTTACGTTACTGTAATTTGTATAATGGATTACATTATTAATGATTTCGCTTCTTTTTCAGCGTATGGAATAATGCTTGCTTATGCAAACCTTTATTTCACAATCATGTTCTATACGGAATTAGAAATTCTGCATATTTTACTTTTTTGTTATTAAATTGTATTTAAACAATTTAAACGCAGCCCTTTTATGATTGTGTTTAATATTGATTTTGTTTTTTATCAAAAAAGATTTTTGAAAATGGTCCTTGCACAATGGTAAGTAAAATAATATAAATGAGGTTTTCTCAATATATTACTTTTGAAATTACACAAGTGTTAATTTTCTAGATAGTTTTTTTAAAACATCTACATGTGTTTTTCAACATATTGAGAGTTATTTCTATTTTTCTGTAATAAAAAGAATTAGGACGTATATAAAGCTCAATTGCACAAATATCCTTTGATATCTCCGTCTGATGAAAATGTCTCATTTTTCAAGACTTCTTGAATCCTTTCAGTGGCAAGGTTTACTTCTATTCCTAAACTGCAGAAATCAGTGGTCGACATCAGAATTTAAGAACAGATTTATTTCAAAATATGCAAAAGATTTTGTTCACGTACTTAATAAAGGGAAAATTTTCATTTTAACATTCCGATATCAATGAGGCATTTAGGAATAAAAAATAGGTGGTCCAAACATGCACCACCGCCTTTAAAGGGATAAGCTGCGCCTCTTTGTGGCGCAGAGCACTTTTATTGCTTAAGGCGCAACACTAGTCACAGAAAAAAACGCGAATGATAATGTAAAGTCTATGGGAGCGTTCTTTTCAAACATCTCGCTCAAATTTTAAATTTTTTACAGGCTTTTTTTTGCATAGGATAGTTGAGAACGATCTACAACCAGCCTAGTTTTTACTTTTTTGATTTTGCTAATATATTTTTTATATTATGATAGTATCAATTACAGAACCGGTTTAAACCGGTTTTAAAATTTAAAGTAATTTTTTTTAAAATCTGAAACCAAAGTTGAAAAAGTAAAAACTTGGCCGGTTGTGGATCGTCCTCAGCTATCCCATGTAAAAATATTTAAATTTGAGCGAGATATTTGAAAAGAACGCTCCCATAGATTTTACATTATCATCCGGGTCTTTTTCTGTGACTAATGTTGCGCCTTAAGTGTTGAAATTAATGAGTGACACCGGAATTTAAAAACAACTTTAATTGTATATAAAAAAGAGCTATATTTCACGCATCTAATAAACCGATTTTTTAAAATCAAATTTCTGGTGCCAATGTGCCCCTTGGGAATTAAAATTAAGTGATTTCATAGACATATCACCGATCCTCAAAGGCTTAAAGGGATATAAACAGTTGTTAGTCTGTAAATGATAAGTTTGGACTTTTAAGAAGTACGATCTAGTAGAGTGTAGTAAAGATTTTCAATCGTTTTTGGTTATGTTTCAGAAACTGCGTGAGATCTTGCTCTGTTGAAGAACACATTTTTAGGGTCGACGATGACTTGACGAGTTTTTGAGGACTGTTTTGAACTTACTTTAAGGAATTGTATCACTATACTTCATAAATTGCATATCGATCATAAAGAATATCGAAGCAATACTGCCTAAATGCAAAAAATTATCAGTGAGAATTTTGTCAGTTTTCTTTCCAATGGACTAATTTCACTTTTTGAGCACCATTCCGTACTGGATCCACTTATTTCATTTTCTTTACAGCAATGTTTTAACCATTTGCGTATTTATGACTTCGGTAGGGTGTGTCATTTCCTAGTTGTGCATCTAATCTTGCCAAATTTCAACATATTTGACTATTTTATTTAGTTTGATTATTAAGTTTTATGCAATTGCACTAAAAAATTTGAGCTTAATATAATGCTAGTGACAAAAGTAATAAATACATATAAATAAAGCAATGACAAGCGATTTTTAAAAAAGTGAACAACTTATCATGTTTGATATGAGAACAAGTATAAATATTTTCTATTAATAATAAAAAAAAATCACCTTTACATCACAAATTCAATTTGATTCATTCTTGTACTTTATACGAATATCATACTAGAGTAACATGTAGCATGCATAGTGGGTATCTGCTAAATTAGAGGTACCATATATTTGCCAACAAAACCTCTTTTATTACTATTACTATTTACGATTGATTTTTATTTAATTGGAGAGTTCCTGTTGTTAAAAGTAACTAAATTTTTGATTTGGAAATGGTGGTATTCAAAACACAAGATTATTGTACATGGTTAGTACGGTTACTGTTATTTTCCAGATGAAATGCAAGAATTTCTTTGTAGAAAAATATAGTTCAAAAGTGCGAAATTTCGCTCTTTTTAATGAGAGATTTTCCATAAGAAAATACTGGTATCGAAGAATTTCTTGGCCATGAAATTCCAGGAACCGTACGAGCTCTGTTGTTAATTGTGAAATTTAGTTTAAGTGAAAATTTCTGTCGTAGGAAAATATACATAGCAAATCCCCCTCCCCCCTTTTATGATATTTTAAAAAGTGGACGGAATATCCATGCATAACTACGAAATTTAATTTTGAGAAAATTATTTTACGAATTTTTACAGAATTTTTATCATCACTTTTTCGAGATTTTAAGTCGTTGAATTGCCAATTGTATTCAGGTTTTTTCTTTTCCTTTTTTTTTCTGTTACTGTTATTTATAAACAGTGATTTTCGCCTTATTTAATTACAGAATAAATTAGGAATGCTGAATCATTTTATCTTTTTCCTATGCTAACACAGGATGCACATAAAGATCTCCCCATTTTAAGAGGTCAATAAAAATATATCGCACATTGAAAACAAATATTTAATGTGTACATTCGGAAAGAATAATGTTTGCCATTTATTAATTATTACAATCTGTAATTTTTGCTATTAATTTTGAGGTTTTGTTGCACGAAATAAGATATCTTCACATGCAGCAACATGTAACTTCTTCCTGTGGGGTTACCTGAAGGCTAAAGTTTATACACATAAATCTAAGTCCTAAGACACTCGACGAACTGAAGGATGCTATTCGATTTGAAATTGCAGACATTTATGGTGGAAAAAATTATGTTGAATTTTCCGGATAGACTTTACAAGTGTACAGCAATCGAAGGAAATCATATAGACGATATCATTCTTCGTGCAACAAAAACCTCGAAATTAATAGCAAAAATTATTACAGATTGTAAAAATTAATAAATGACATTATTCTTTCCGAATGTAAACATAAAATATTTGTTTTTAACGTCCTATATATTTTTATTGGCCTCTTAAAATGGGGAGGTATTTATGTCCCACCCTGCATATGAGCATAAATACACTGGTTTCCAAAAATTAAGGAAAAATCACAAAAATAGCGATAACTCGTTCAAAAAGAAAGCAATCCGTATGAAATTTGAATATATTGTTAAATAAAAGATGCAGAATAAAAATACCAAAAGCAAATTAATGGTGCTGCAATCGCATTGTGTCATCCGAGAGGCTCATAAAAATGCACGTTAGAGAGTAAGGCTGCAGTTGTCGCTGTGATAGTGATAGTATAAATCTAGGATAGCTAATTCATTACAATGATCTCGAGGCATCATTTGCTCGCAGAACTGCGATTTAGAGCTATTGGGTGATTGGAGGCAGGACAAAGTCAGGCAGAGGTGGCTAGATGGCTAAATGTGAGTCCTTCGGTGGTTCATAGGCTTTGGCAACAATTTCAAACCACTGGTTAGGGTTCAAGAAGGTTCAGCCAAGGACGGCTAAGGATTTCGACAAGCGCCGATGACCGATATTTGCGTTTATGTGTACGAAGGAATAGAACCGCAACCCCATCTCGCCTTAGATCCTGCCTTGCTGCAGTCACTGTAAGGTTGGTGTCAATGTCTACTCTACGTAGAAGGCTTCACGAAGGTGGACTTTACGCGAGGCACCAGCAATTTGTGAGCCGCTCACCTCACGTCACCGGAGGGAACGTTTGATGTGGGCACGTTAACATGTCCACTGGACGGTTGATCAATGGCGGCATGTTCTCTTCACGGATGAGTCCCGTTTTAGCCTCCAAAGCGATAGTAGGCGTTGTTTGATTTGGAGAGAACAACGAACACGCTATAATCCTTCAAACATTCGTGAAAGAGATTCATATGGAGGAGGCAGTGTCTGCGTTTGGGGTGGTATCTCTTTGGGTGGACGCTCGGACCTCTATGTCTTTCCACACGGAACTGTGAATGCTCACTTCTATAGAGATGACATCCTTGATGCTTATGTGCGACCTTATGCCGGTGCAATAGGTAATGATTTCCTGTTACAGGACGACAACGCTAGACCGCACAAGGCTCGCATCGTGGAATATTATCTTCAGCACCAGACAATTCAGAGCATGGAATGGTTAGCTCGATCACCGGACTTGAATCCCATCGAGCATGTTTGGGATGCTTTAGGAAGACGTGTCACTGCTCTCAATCCCTCTCCTCTGACCCTTGACACGCTTACAACTGTTTTGGAAGAGCAATGGCTCTTACTTCCCAGCGAACTCATCGACTGCACGATTGACAGTATAACACATCGCTGTATGTGCTGTATTGCTACTAGGGGTGATCATAGGGCATATTAAAGTTACTTTTCCTATACCAAACTGGCAAACTGGTTTTGTTAATTTTATAATTATGCTATTTTTTGAAACACCATAATTGTTTGGTAATTTCTTTTCATGTTATTTTATACCTTACTATGCATAGTATATTGTGCCTGAGTTTCTTTAAAATCTACATGTAATATTTTGAATTATCGCTATTTTTGTGATTTTTTCTTAATTTTTGAAAACCAGTGTATAAGAAATAAATTATCTGAATGTTGAAATTGCATTATTACCTGCGATATATTGCACACAAACAAGTTCCCCAGTAGATTCCGAGCCTCTTCGAAACTGTCGTTAAGGAAATTTCCTCTGATGAAATGAATTGGTTCAAAATGGTAAAAAGAGTTGGGTAAGCTCTGAATGATGTCTCCAAGAAATGAAGATCCAGTCCGAGCGTATGCAACAAGCAGAATATGTAAGGGTTCTGTCTTAAAACGCTGACGATCCTTGTACGCTCGTAGTGCTGAAAAAAGAATAATTTATGAGGATAATAAACAAGCTATTAGAAACGCACAAATAATGCATTAAAAGAAACAGCCGTTTCTAATGTACTATCGAGATTCTTCATTAGTGCAAGACTTTGCGAGCTAGAAAAAGCAAAGCTGAGCGCACTCAGCTTTATTAGAAATTATTATCTAAAATTATTATTATTCTCTTTTAGCTGCATGATACAAATTCTACTCAAATTGTTTTTTATTTTGTTAACAAGAAATGTTTTGCAAAAGGAAAAGTTATTATCTGGCATATGTTCGAAATATGTTTTTTAATAGAACCAAGAAAAAATATATTCAGAGTGCACATTGATTTTCTTCTTTTATTAATATTGAAATTTTCTTGGAAAAAAATATTATTTGAAATACACTGTTTTCATCATATGCAACATTGAAAATTTTATTCTTTCTTTTTATTTATGTATTGTTTTCATTTCACTAAAAGTTTAGAACTAAGCTAAGAACTTTTTCAGTCGTCATTACTTTTTGAATTTCTTAGAGTCTACAAATTTTTTTTTTCTACATATTCGCTGGAAATGAAGCTAGAAAAAGGTATTTCAAAGTTTATTTATATTTGTACCATAGGAAATTTTTTTATTTGAACTGAAGTCAAAAATCTTTGAGGCAAAAATAATTCATTTTTCATTCCTTTTTCTTCTTCTGTCATATTATAGAAAATTGCTTGATAATAAAAATATCACAAATAGTCTAAGGCTGGTAAGCCTAAACAATCGTACGCGTGCCGCAATTGACACTTACGATAATTCCATCTGCAACATGAAAAATATAGTTTATCTATCTATCTACATATAATATATATATATATATATATATATATATATATATATATAAGTATATATATATATATACACATAAAACCATTAATTGTATTACAATATATGAACCATTTGAATTTAATAGAAAAAGACAATATTGAACACGAGGAAAAAACTAAATAAATAAATAAAATGAATACAAATGGAATTTGTAAAACCGAAGCAGAATTATCAAGCCCCAAATACTTTGGAACTACAAATGAAGTGTGTTGTTTCATCTTCGTATTAGCTATGAAAAAGCAAAATAATATGAATTTGGGGTTACCAACAGACATAAAACCAAAATTAAATGAAGAAATAACATCAGAAACAAGGTACAACAAAATTACTAAATAGGATAGAAAAATGAAAAGGGGAAAAAATAAAAATAATTATCGTACACATGATAATAATAAACTAATAAATAAATTAAAACCAAAGTAATGTGATAACAGAAAAAATAAACCATACACCATAGTTTACCTTTAAGATTTAAAACAAAATCAAGATATTGATTTTACCATTAAAAATAATGAATATTGAATTCAACTTATATATATAATGCAAATTGGAATTTCATTCCGAATGTTTATAACACATTTTCCACTAAACGTTTTTTTATGACACTATTTAGGTAATTTTGGGAAGGTTTTAATGCATAACACATCGATCTACGTTACTTAGTGATAGAGATAAGACAGGAAGTTCTGAAAATAGGTGAACCTGAATATGAATGTTAGTTTCATTCTAAAAGTTATAACTCACGTTCTGCCAAATGGTCTTTTATGGAGATCCCGTTGCTAATTAAGTGACTATTGTGGGAAAGTTTTAGTGTATAATACATAGATCAATATTATGCAGTCATGGCAGAAAGTTACATAAATTGGTTATCCTAATTTGGTTTGGAGCTAAATTTGTGTGGGATTTCGGGTATAAGAAATTTTTATGTCGGGTTCGGGTCGTAATACAGAATTTTGGTATTTGGATTGGATACAACACAACTCGCGATGGACTCTACATATATTAAACTAAACTAGAACAAAAAACTTTTGTATAGGAAATAGAACTCGTAGTCCATTTATTCCAGTCCAGTGAGGTTTTATCGCATCAAGATCAATGCGCAAACAGATTTATGTTTACAAATTTAATAATAATGAATATGTATTTAAAGAATTTAATTAATTAAATTTTAATTAAAAGAATTTAATGAAATTCGCATCAGACTTATTTTTTTATGTGAAAGGAAGTTATTTCTAAAGATCGACAGAAATGGGTTTTTAAGACCAAAACCGATACAGAATTTGGGTAATCTTTTGATTTTCCACTGAAAACAAAACAAAAATGTCTAGTTTTTTAAAACTAATTAATACATACATACATATGCATAATTAATAATTACATGTACATGCAATTATATGTATTGTCTAAGTTGTGTCTCTAGCCTCTGAGCAAAACATCTTATTTTCACGTAACATAAAATGTAATTAATTTATCGATGACACAGAAAGATTTTTAATTATATCAGTTTCATTTAATTAAAAAGAGTTTTAAGTATACATTCGTCGATTTATCTTTTTAAATGATTTTTGAAAATTATTTTGTTTTATACTAGAACTTTCTCAAGTGTATTGAAAATGCTTCTGCAGTTTCAAATTAAAATTTTTTTATTACTATTAAATTTGAGGCCTTTAATGAGCATGTAAAAAGCGTTTTCAAAGTTTAGTCATACACACATTTCTTGCTTTATATTTCGCATTCACATATTGAGTCCGGCATGACTAACAATTAAAAACACTGACGGTCATAGCAATAAATAAAGCGAGAACGAATTTTGGGCGAAACTCGATTTTGAGCTGAAAATGAAAAATAAACCAAATTTTTGGTCCATCTCTAATCATATCATAAGAAGTGGTTGAAGTAGTCACACATTCAAATGGTGCTGAATTGGATGTTTCATATTTCCAAATGTAATTGAATATACATCCACTTTCCAAAATACTACATGTTATCACAACTTTTCGTGATGTTTTTACATTTCACAAAAAACTAGATAACTCAGTTAAAAGCTATTTTAATAAGTCTTTGTGTTTTTTAAGGTTTTTAACAATATGTACGTTTTCATTTGTTTAGGGGTACTACATATTTTTGAGTGAATAATTGCGACTATGTACAAAAGTTTTCTACAGAAAAAATGTTTGTTGAGCTATGGTTGCCCAGTAGTAGGGGATGAAAAAAAGCCGAGTTCGGAATTAATCAGGGGACTGCTGGAAATTATTTTAATCCATTTAGTTTAGGTCTAGAATTAATGTACTAAGTTTTTCCCCTCGTAGTAGGTGAGCGTTAGAGAATATCTACAGAAAACAGATTGTTTTAAATGCCATAATAATATCTCAAAATCACTGTCTCCATCAAAAACATTGTCAGTAAGAATGTTGTGGAGATTAAAATTCTGAATAAAATGAGTACCTACACTTAATACTTTTGATGAATATTAAGGTCGCAATTCCACTTCAAAGATTTCGCCCCGTGGTCTGAGGGTTGAGCTCCGAATTAATTAGAGAAAAGCTGGAAATAGTTTTAATCTCTTCAGTTTATGTCTAAAATAAATATGCCGTATTTCCCCTAGGTGAGCATTAGTAAACATGTAAATATTTATAGTCGGAAAACACTTAAAAAATATCTTAACAACATAATAGAATTGCGACTTAATGTTAAACAAAAAACTTAATGTTGGTACTCAATTTATTCAGAATTCTAAGCTTTAAAACATTTGTGTTGGTAATATTTTGATAGAGCTATCTGTTTTGGGGTACAGTTAAGATAACTTGGTTTTTTCTGATTTTAAGCTCTTGATTAGTGATAAAGGAAAAATTTCGAAATAGAATTGCGATCTTAGTTTTGAACAAAAATATTAATGTGAGTACTCAATTTATTCAGACTTTAAAGCTCTATAGCATGCGTAGTGACAATGTTATTGATAGAATCGGCTGTTTGAGATATTGTTAAGGTAATTAAAAGAAAACGTATTTTTCAACTATAAATATGTATGTATTTCGTAACGCTCATCTAGTAAAAGAGGGAAAACATAGCATATTCATTTTAGACGTGAATAAAAGCAATTTCCAGTTTTCTCCTAATTAATTCCGAGTTCAACTCTGTGACCACGGGGCTGAAACTTTTAAGTAGAATTGTGAACTTAATATTCATTCAAAAGTATGGATACTCACTTTATTAAGAACGTTAAGTTGTACAAGTTATCCAAATACAAGTAAAAGTTTTTCTTATAAAAACAGTGGTGCTAAACGAATAAAATTCGTGTAAGAAATGCAGACCCGAAATCACGTGGAAAATGACATAAAACCGATAAGGTTTATGAAAGGTAATAAACGATTTAACTTTTGTTTCCTCATTTTTTATATGAAATTAAATTTTATCCAAGTTTTATCTACACTTCATTTCATCTTCATGTCTTCACGTGTTTGATAACATTGTGCAAGAACTTTACACAAGGTGTCTAAATTTTTCGTCTCGCCTGAAAAAATCTTACTTTTCAGGTAAAAATCTCATTATATCATAAAGTACTTGAGCGATTTTGATAATTTTATTTTTGGTGGCAGAGCATAAATATAAGATCATACGTGACAGAATTTTTTTAAAAAAACTTTAATTAGTTTAAAAAAATCTAAAAAGGGATATTGGTCTAAAATAAAATGTTTGAGTCGCAGAAAAAACTTTCATCCATAAATCTTGAGTATAATACAGTGAATATGGATTTCAAAATTCACTAAAATCGGTCGGTTAGTTTTCGAAGAAACGGGTCTTAAAGGTGACATATTTTTGACAGGATTGTACGAAATTTTTTCTTCTCTTAAGGCAAAATTACTTTAAAATACTAGTGTCCAGAGAGAGCATTTGGAGGCTTCATTTACGCGGAACATCTGTGCAACATCATTTGTGATGGAAGCTACGACTTATTTATTAAGATTGCAATTTATTTATAAACAACAAGGTTGAATTCTTTGAAATTTAACAACAATAAATAAATAAGTAAATAAATAATGTAATTTAACAAATTAGGACGACCATTTTGAAAATGTATTTTCAAAGACTAAAATTATTAGACTTATGTAAAAATTCTATATTTAAAATAATAACAATAGCAAACATAATTTTTATCATGATCAAAACGTGACTTACGTTTAATAACATATTCTTATATTACGTATGCCATGGATTTAAACATTAGTATTCCTGGATCCATCATAAACAAATTTTACATGAAATTTCAGTTTTACAATTTTCGGTACTGCAAATTTTTAAACTTCTAAACATCGCACTTTTTTAATTTTACATCGTCGTATAGAGATAAAAAAATTATTTTTAAATGCAGATTGTTTGAAAGCTGTACCTCATTTTGTTTTCGAATTATTGATTTTTTGATTTTGTAATTTTTAATACTTTTTCTTCCGTCACTGTGACAACAGAAGTATTTCATTTCTGGCCATTAAACATGAAACCAATCAGAAAATGGATAATATTCGAACATCACAAGGATTCAGATATCTCTAGACTCAGAGAAACAACCATTTTCCAAATGGTTAAAAAAAAAAAATAGAAGGAGAAGAAGAAAAAACAAAAAAAATCTTTTTAAAAATGAATTGTTGCATTTAAGATCTCCAACTTCCCATGTCACATCGATATATATTTTAAATCCCTGTTCTACCAATAATTAAATTAAATAGCATAGGAATAAATATATATAACACGCAGGTTTTGAGACCAAAAGCGGGTTGTATGTAAATGCTGCTGAACTACATAATTTTCCTTTTCTTCACGATAAACAAAAGATAAAACATCTCACTTGTTTCTATTTGCACACAATATTTAATTTTAGTGAAAGCCATTAAAACACTCTAATTACATTTTGAAAGGTTTACGTGTCATATATTTTACATCCACCTCTGTAAATATATAGATTTTTTTTCTTTCTTTCAAAAAGGGTTTCCTGAAACAAATTGATTTCGTGTCCAAAGAAAAATTACATTTAATCCAATCTCATTCGTACGGCTTCGCTCAAACCAGGAGACCATTTCCATGGTTACGTAACAAATTATATTCATGGCATGAGATACTTTGTTTCACGTAATGAGAATTACTTTTTTTTTTAATAATAGAAAAAATGTCGGCTGTAAATGGTTCATTGCGGGTAAAATGATAGGGTCTGTGACTAGTTATTTAAAGGGGAATACCATTCTATATTTTTATAGGTGTACATGTCATGATAAGTAATGTGTATTTCTCGGACTTTGCCACTACTATTTTAGCCTATTCAATGCTAAGTAGAATTTTGAAATTCGGCTACATTATTAAAAAAAAAAAAAAAAAAAAAAAAAAAAAAAAAAAACATATGTATTAATGTAATGAAGTAAAATGAGTTTGTAAAATGAAGTAAAATGAGTTTGTAGCCGGTAGGATCAAAGATGTTACTATAAGGTTTAGAGATTGGTGAGATTATGGGTGTTTACTATGTTTTAGGAAAATAATTGAATTTAAATATAGAGTTAATAAGGTCAGTAATGTAAAGAACACAGTTAGGAGGAAAATTTTTATGTACAATGTTAGTAATTTTATCATGTCCGGGAGTTTTATCCGTTACTCATCATATGTAGTATAGGGTAAGTCTTGCAATCGTTTTTAAAATCGATTTTTTTTTGATGGATTTACACGTTTCAGACACTGGAGATTCCGAAAAACATATTTTTAGAAAAAAAAAAAATTTGCCGTTCGTCTGTCTGTGTGTCTGTAAACGCTCTATCTCCCGAAAAAATTGAGATAGAGACTTGAAATTTTGTATGCATATAGTATGTAAAAGTGGGACGAAGCCTATCGAATATAAGTAACGTCGATTATCCGGTACTATTTTTTTAGGATTCTCGAAAAATTCGTTCTGATGGAAGGTACATAAAAATTTTCGAATTTTTTATTTTAAGGAATGAATGTAAAAGACAATAAAATAACACAAATTTTGCATTAAAAACGAAGTCGATCGGATAACTAGTTACTGAGATATTTGTAATCCTGTTTTCCAGAGTCTTCGATTTTTCATGACCCTGTATTTCATTCAAATTTCAATTCAAAAATATATTTTAATCGGAAATAAGATGTTTAATTCGACGCAGTAAACTGATAGTTAATATGGCAATTATTTTTTGAGGTATAAGGATGTTTCTTTCATGCAATTTGGTACCTTAAGTAGTTTGGCGTTTTATGTATTTGTCGAAATTAGCCCATCAGCAATCCATTGATAGAGCATTACTATGTATATTAAAAATATTTAATTATACTCTTAAATTTTGTTTTGGAATTGAAATGCATTTTGTAAATTGTTAGACATATTTCATTTTCACCTATTATATTATGCATATCCGTGATGGGTAAGTATTACGGTGGCCCCAAACGACTAGTTTTTAAATAATTTTGTAAATAGCAATGGGTTGAATAACAAGGGGGAGGGGATCATTAGCCCCTTGGGGATGAGCGACACGTATACGTGCCGTAAAAAGGCTTAAGAATCCTTGTTTATTCCCACCGGTAAAATTATACTGCAAAATTTGGCTTATTCAATCGGAACATTTTCTCGATTTAACAAGGAATACATTTCTGTTATTTAAAACCGGTGACAAAACATTAAACATTTCGTAAAAAGCTCCTGTCGCGAAGGGGTTAAGGGGATGGCCAGGACTCTGCGAGTAGTATCGCTAACCTTATTGAGATGAGCTTGGCTAGCGAGATTTGGACTTGGAGAGAATTGAGTTGTATATTAGTAATTGCCAAGAGTATTAACCTTATCTTGATCAGTATAAGCAGTAGAATAACTAGCCGTAAATTTGAGAAATTGGGGAGATTTTTTAAGCTATTGCATAGCTTTTATCGCGGGCATTGAGCGCGTCGACCGAATCTAGAAATTCTGTAACGAGAAAAAAACCTAACACTCCGGCTAACGTCGTTTCAGTTCGGCAGACTTCGGCACGGTATCCTTCGGTAGATTTCGGCAAACATTGACGCGGTATTTTTTTTTTACACGGAACTTTGATAAATACTATTTATAAAATTTGAAACGTATTCGGTGTATATTTTGGGGAAGGTTACCACCTTCCCTCTTCGGGGGGGGGGGGAGAACTCGTGTGATACATCGTTCTAAAGCCCTGTGACTATTCATGTGAATGCGCCCCCTCCCCTGCCGGCAAATCTTTCAAAATTTTGCCTGATGTGAATTTTTTTAAATGTTGATGACACCCATCGTGTGCAATATTGTTAGAAAAAATTGACCATTTATAATTTTTTACGCATTCGATGCGCCCTCCAACCCCCAGGGGGGGTACTTTTTTAAATTTCGTAAACACCCGTCATGTGACATATCTTTGGAAAGGCCTTAAACTGCTTATTCATATTTTGCACGTCCGGTGCGCCATCCCCCCTCTCAGCCCCTCAGGGGGGCATTTTTTAAATTTGTATATTGACCCATCGTGTGGCATATCGTTTAAAAGAACTGTAACTGCTCATTCCAATTATGCATGTTTAGGGCGCCGCACCCCACTTTGCACCCCCCAAAGGGGAACTTTTTAAATTTTTATCCACACCCCTCCTGTTGTATATCTTTAGAAAGGTCTGAAACTGCCTTTTCCTATTATGCATGTCTTGTGTGTCCCTCTCCGCTCTGCCCCGCCCAGGGGGGCACATTTTTAATTTCTTTACAACACCAGTCGTGTGACACATCAATTGAGATGTCTGCAACTGCTAATTTATATTATGCATGTCTTGTGTGTCACCCCCACTCTGCCCCCAGGGGGCACATTTTTAATTTCTTTACAACACCAGTCGTGTGACACATCATTTGAAAGGTCTGTAACTGCTTATTCATATTATGGATGTCTTGTGTGTCAACCCCACTCTGCCCCCCAGGGGGGCACATTTTTAATTTCTTTACATTTTTAATTTCTTTAATTTCTTTACCAGTCGTGTGACACATCATTTGAAATGTCTGCAACTGCTTATTCATATTATGCATGTCTTTTGTGTCACCCTCCACAGGAGGGCACATTTAAGCTATTGCATAGCTTTTATCGCGGGCTTTGAGCGCGGCAACCGAATCTGGAAATTCCGTAACGAAAAAAAAAGCTAACACTCAGGCTAACGTCTTTTCTGTTCGGCAGACATCGGCACTTCGGCAGACTTCTCATTTATTCAATAAAAGAAAAAAAATAGTTTTCTTATCGATCATCACGCTCAAAAAGTATAACTTGAATTAATATTAAACAAAAAGAAAAAACTTAAATTAATATAAAAAAAAAACAAAAAAAAAAAAAACCTGCATAAATAAAAAATAAATAAATAATTATAATTGCATAAGTTGATAAAAAATGCTATGCAATAGCTTTACCGCGGCAGTCCCCGAGTGCGTATTTATTATTATTATTTTTTTTTTAAGTTTGTGTTTATAAGCCAAAGGAAATCGTCATCGCTTGCAAGAATTTTGAAAAAAAAAATCAGTTTTTTCTTTTTCTTTATACAGACATTTTTTAATTCTGTTAAAAGTCTATTGATAAGGGTTTAAGGATAGGATTCTAGAATTTTGAAAAAGATTCCGGAGCTGATTGCGTGTTTAAAGATATTACACATGTAACAGGGACTGACGAAAAACTAACCTTTTTAAAAATATTAAACATTTTGAGCATTGAAGTCAAGAAAGCTGAGAAGTTCGACTGCTGCATCAATATCTGTGATATTGTTAATTTTCGGGAACATGATATCATGATTAGCAGGGTAATTGGTGAACTTAATCCGATCAATGGTCACGGAAACGGGAGGCGAAGAAAAGTTATTAATGCCAGTTTTGAAGTATTTCGGGAGGTGGTCAGAAGAAAGATCATTAATTACAGTTGTGGCGATAGATTAGGGAAGATTTTGAGAATGAGCAAAGTCAGTCGTGAAATGGTGGGTTATTAGGCACTGTGCTGATGCGAATTTTTGTAATTTGTCAAACTGCTTCGATAATTATACTTTTGTCTTTAAATATAAATCATTATAATTATAAGCGAAATGTTATAGCATATTGGCCTTAGTTAAAGTTTTTATTTAAAATTGCAAAATGAAATATTGTGTTCCTTTTCAAAAGCAAATCACATTTCATTCAAATCCTGTAAGATTAACATATCCATACTGTCTTACTCAAGGTAATTTGTTTTCGGATAATTTGGATTTGGAACAGATATCATATACACAGCACATTAGCGCGATTTTTTTCTGAAGCCAATTTTGCGAAAAGTTCTTCTTCAAATACAAGTTACATATATATATATATTGATTATCTTTTATTATTTTAAAAAGGAGATAATAATAAATAATAAAAGTTTAATTAATAGCTGTAGAACAAAGAAATTTATGTCATTTTAAAAAAGAAAATAAAAGTAAATAAATAGTTTATTGATAAATAATATATAATACAGTCGAGCCTCTATATAACGAAATCCATCGTTCCCGTAAAAAATTCGTTATATAGAGAAATTCGATGTATAGAGTATGATGTTAAAAATAGTATTTAATGTGTAAATTTTGAACAAATATTATTTTTGATCTTTTTAATTAAGAATTTGAAATGTTTAAAAGTATATATTAACCTAACATTTTATTTCTTACTTATTTAAGCAGTTTCAAAAAAGAGAAAAGACATTTATTTGAAAGCTTAATGAAAATCATATAAGGAAGACTTACATAAATTTCAGAGGAAGAAATCTGTAATTTTTTGTTGTTTTGATTTTAAAATTACAATTGTTACGCTCTCAAAAAAAATTCTCAAATTTTAGCAAGGAATGAAAAATTGTAGTTGATATTTTCCTCCATTTGAAGGTCTCTCTTATGTGCTCTCATTGATTCCTCTCTTATATGTGTAACAATTCAATTGACTGTGTTTTGAGAAGGATGTTGAAAGGTGTGTGGGAGGTGGGATGAACTTGTTAGATTTAAAGAATAAGGAGAGAAGTAATATTTATAAAAAAAAAACCCTCTCCACTGAACGATAAATCAAAAATAAGTGATGGAAAATTGATTCCATATGATTTCGAAGCTTTTTTAAAACTGAATAAATTAAGATCAATTTATGAAAAAATTCGTTATATGGAGATAGATATTTCGCTATAAAGAGTCTGTTTTTAATGTAATCATGCGAAAAGGGGACCGTTCTTATTAAAAATTCGTTATATGGAGGAATTCGATGTACGGAGTTTCGTTATATAGAGGTTCGACTGTAGTTGGGTTACTACACTGTTAAAAATCTTGTTCTAGTTTGAACCAAAAAAGTTTGTTTTTTGGTGCTCAATAGCTGCCACCATAAGATGGTAAAATCTCGTACCAACATTTGGAGCTTCCTAGTTCAACCTCGTTCCAAGTATTGGAACTATGCATCAATGGGAGCTCCAAATTTTGGTTCAAGATTTCACCATCTTACAGTGGCAGATATTGAGCACCAAAAAACAAACTTTTTTGGTTCAAACTAGAACAAGATTTTTAACAGTGTATGTGAGGCATAAAATCGCCATTTTGTCGTAAACTCGCCAATGTTGTGCGTATATGACATCTGTGTTTTGGATTTTCGTAACAATGCATTTGATAAAAAATAATAAAGTAATCATATATTTCTAATAATATTATACTATAAGAATAAGTGTAGTGTAGTATGTAGTGTGGATAAATACAAAGTTCGACAAATTTCTATTCGACGTTCTCTGGCTTCAAAAAATTACTAATAATAAGGTATTCGATTTTCTCGTACTGTATGGAAATTGAATGTACAGAACAAAAAAAAAAAGTGAGATTTTTTGGTTATTCCTAGTTTTATAAAATAATTTAATAAAATGTGTGTCCGAATAACAAGTTTTTTCCATCATTTAAACTTACTTTTTAAAATTCTTATTTGATTAACGAGTATTTAAATTTAATTTCAAGCATAAAGTTAATTTCAAGCATATTTGCAATTAAAATGTTTGCGATTTCCTTTTTACCACGCTTTTATTAGCTTCACCTGTATGTTTGTGAGTTTGTGAGTTTGTAACTCTCTTTATTTTATGTATGTTCACCGATTACTCCGAAACCATGCAACCGATTAACTTGGTTTTGGTGTTAAATGAAAGACGATGCTCTCGAATTAGTACCACTTCAGTTTCATCGAAATTGGTTCAGTACTTTTTTAGTAATTAGGCAAAAACTAATAAAATTAGTGATTTTTCGCTAATTAAAAGTGTTGAATACGTTCACTGAATGAAATGTAGACAGTATGGCCGAGCGGTCTAAGGCGCCGGATTGAAGCTCTGTTTTTCGAAAGAGATTGTGGGTTCGAACCCCACTCCTGACATTATTTACATCTATGTAAAATTAAAAAAAAATTCCTTATTACAATTTTTATTTTTAACCGGCTTCAGAAAAGGAAGAGGAAGTTATCAATTCGACGCGTATGTATTTTTTTTCTATGTATGTTCACCAATTACTCTGAAACTATCCAATCGATTAATTTGGTTTTTGTATTAAATATAAATATAGTTTTAAAAAACTAAAAACCACGCTTTTAAAGTAATCAAACTAAAAAGTGAAAAATAAATATAGTTTAAAAAAACTAAAAAACACGCTTTTTAAGTATATCAAACTAAAAAGTGAAAAATAATTCGTACTATAAGCTGAAAACGAAAATAGATGAAAAATACTATATTACTATAAAATCATTGTTATTATAGAAATTAATTAATAAGCAATAAATAAAGTTATCGTGGAAAAAAAGCGTGGGGTGCTTCTTAAGAAATGATAGATGGAGCATGGTAGAGGGAGCACACCACGCTTTTTTTCCACGATAATTTTATTTATTGCTTATTAATTGATTTCTATAATAACAATGATTTTATAGTAATATAGTATTTTTCATCTATTTTCGTTTTCAGCTTATAGTACGAATTCTTTTTTTCACTTTTTAGTTTGATATACTTAAAAAGCGTGTTTTTTAGTTTTTTTTAAACTATATTTATTTTCTTTTATCTCATCTATCTAGCAGCTAACTGGCAAGTAAGCTTAATTTTTGACGGCTGCATCTCGTGGAAACATCTAATATACAAAGTGTAAGCAGTAAGCAACAGTGTTGAATTCATATATTTTTCATGCGGTGGGAATTCTGTGGCTGCGGCAAAGTAATTATGAAGTTCCGAGAAGGAATTAGCATTTCCACAGACCATTAATAAAAGGAAAATACGAGGAAACTTCCGGAAAAAGGGAAAAATTCATCACTATGGTTAGAAAATGGTGGAAACCATTGTTTTGTATTATCCCAGAATAAGGAATTTTGCTTAAAAATCGTTCACAAGTCGATATTTTAAAAAGTAGTTTTCGGTTTACTTATCACAAAGTTTCCATCATTAACCTTTATATCCCAAATCATGAATTTTAAAAATTTTCTCGAAACTGTTGTCCTTGCATTATTATCATATGATACAATAGAAGAAATTATATGCACTAAAAAAAGATAAGAAATTTCTTTTGTTAATTACGGCTAATTACTTGATGTGGTACTTTAAAGTACCGTGGGTCATAACGCTTCGACAAAAATCGAGATTTAGAAAAAAAATATTTTAAATTTTTTAAATATTATTTTAATAAGATTTATCATGCATATATCTAGCGCATATATGCCCGATGTATATCGGGCCTCGAAAATTCTTCATTCCCGAAATGAATAGTAAGTAAATGTATAGAGCAACTTTTGAAAAAGTCTCAAAAACATAGCTTGAAAATTCTGAAAATAATCATCGACAGAATAAGCTCAAAATCTGTTATTCTCAAGTTAAAGCAAAAAGATAAGGGGTTGTATCCAAATACAGTAGTACGTGAAATATTGTGTATGCTATATTGACATTAATCAATGGATGGATATATGGATACATCTCTTGATCTTTTTGCTTCATTTTGGGAATAACGAATTTTGAGCTTATTCTATTGGCGATTATTTTCAGAATTTTCAAGCTACGTTTTTGAGACTTTTACATAAGTTGCTCTATACATATAACTAACCAATATGCAAATTACATTTTGATGGACGTGGCGCATGTGCAGTGAAACATTATTTAGTAAACTTGCTCATTTTTCTTACAATTTTTTTTATTTTTTTAATTCGGATAAAGCTGCTATTAGATTCACGGATTTTAGACAAGACAAACTTTTTAGCCGATTTTAACACCAACATTTTCCCGTTCAAAGAGAGAAAAAGGTTAGAATTGTCTTGGAAAAATTTGGAGGAAGAGCCGAAAAACCAGTCCTACTAGTTTAGAGAGAAAAAGGTTAGAATTGTCTTGGAAAAATTTGGAGGAAAAGCCGAAAAACCAGTCCTACTAGTGCCAACCGTTAATATTTATCGCCTATTCGTATCAATCGCTTTTCTCTGATTCGTTGAAATGTCCGATGTTGGATGAAAAATCTGGGCTAGCCCAGACTTTTTTGCATTTGCCGAAAAAAGTTGGGGAGAGATTGCTGTTTGCTATTACACGGGATGTTGGGAGATTAACATTTTGCGAAAAGTTGGAGGAAATCAGGTGTTGGCTCAAAAGTCTTACGGAATGTTGGTG
Organism: Maratus speculifer; assembly: GCA_964019185.1. Taxonomy (NCBI): domain Eukaryota; kingdom Metazoa; phylum Arthropoda; class Arachnida; order Araneae; family Salticidae; genus Maratus; species Maratus speculifer. The sequence continues at coordinate 82,894,203 of OZ025296.1, forward strand.
AATATAATAGTGGCTTAACAGAGTATTATGCACAATATTTTTTGTTATACTTTCGGAAAAAAACGTTATTTTATATTAAGAACTCTGCAAATTATAACCAAAAAGCTTGGAAACATTTGGGACTGATTTTTTAAAAACCTTAATTTTTCTACGCGTATACATGCTACACACATAAAAATTAACGCAGTTTATTACAATAAGATACTTAATCATAATCTACAGGTTGAGCACTTTTGTGACATTACTTTTGACAGGATTATCCAAAAGATATTCGTCCTTTCTTAATTTGTTGACGGTCCTCTATGTAGTTTCGGGAAAAATGTTCACGGAAACGTATGACCCATACAGTTATGGTTACACGCTTAGATTTTCACGATAATTCTTGATGTATTTTTCTAGATATTCAACAAAATATCTAAAATCTCAAGTGGCTGGTCACCTTATGTCATATAGTGTATATGATTGAATGATAATGTTGTTAGTGCATCATCAGTCATTATAATGCTATCAGAAGAATATGCTGCATTATAACACTATTGTCTAATAGACAACATATCTGAAAGAAATTTTAAAATTTTTAGTTGTAGAAAATTAAAAAAGATTCATTAAAATGCCAAAAGATAATTTTAGGATTTTTTTTCTAATTTGTAATTTTAATCCATTTTGTTTTATAAAAATAAAGGTTTTTTTAAAGATAAAATTAACATGTTTCTTGCTTTATTATTCATCAATGTCATACATAAATCATAAAATATCTCCCTTACATTGTATCAAACTCCACCTATATAGTACCCATTCATCCGTAGTAAATATGTAAGTTTTTATGCACTATATGTATTCAAACGATAAAAATCTGAGTAATAATCATTTTCAGAAATGTCCCTACGGTACTCAAAAGGCTTTCAAAAGTGCTTTGTAAAACAAAGAAATTGAAAAAAAAAATTTTTTTTTAATCGATTTAAAACCAGGAAAAAAAAAAAAAAAAAGGATAGCTTTACCTTTAATTTTTAAGATTCTTCTAGCGAAAGTTACCATGTTAGAGAAGAAAACTGAAAGAAAATTGACTCTTTGTGAACAATTTTCAGTTTAATGGAACTGCTATTTCTATCTAGTGATGGCCAAGAGAAATGTTTAAAAGTACCATTGTTAATACGTCTCACATAAGTGTGTTTGGATTGGGATAGAAAACTGTAGTACTTTAAAGTATCGTCGGCAGTGGCGTAGTCAAGGACGAAGCTCGAAATGCTCTGAATACCAATAATAGTTTAAAATTTTCTTGGTCTTGATTAACAGCAGAAACTTGTATGATTAGATAATGCGAATATAACCTTATGTAATTCATGGTATCCACAATGTTTGGACCTCAAGATGGCTACGTCACCGATCGTCGGGATTTAAAAGGTTAGACAAAATATTTTTTAAAATTCTATAATAGTGGTAATTTTGAGGGTAATTTAGTTAAAGTACCCTCAAAATATCAGTCAAACACCCCCCTTTTTTAGATAAATCTATAAATAAATAAAATAGTTATATGTAAATTCTATATGTGTAATGCCTTTGAAAGTTAGCAAAGCTACTATAGAAAAAGCAATGCATACAGCTTAAAGTTTAAACACTTTTATTTGCCATGAGGACTCATATTATATAAGATATAGACACTCACATAAAATAAATAAATAAATAGAATAAAAATTCTAATGAACAATAATTATTATACCTTGCACGGTATTTTTTATAAATATTGAATTCCGGAATGTCGTGAAATAAAGCTGTATGAGCACGATTGCTGCCACAAATGCAAACCACGTTCCCATTCTCCGCAGCCTATTCGATGGCACTGCCACCTTGGACGAAGTGTTGCTGTGTCGACGCTCATTTGTCATGGTATAGAAGGCACACTTTACGTGAAACTCATATGGACGGATTCGGTACCATTATCCTAAAACAGAATAACAGAAATATTCGTGATTAATATGACATGTAAAGTTGTCGAGGCAGTAGCATCTAAAAAGTGTATTATACAAGATCGGATACATATAACATATACAGGGTGATTCAAAAAAGATGGGGAAAATTTTAAAGGGTAATAGTATGCATCAAGACAAACAATATTAAACAGGAAACCAAGGGTCCCAAGCGTTTTCCAAAGGAGATAGCCGCCATTAAAGTTTAGGGTCCAAAATTTGAAATAAACATGAAAAACGGAAAAATTGGTCCATTGATTTGCGGTTTCCACTAAAACTATTCTTTATGTTTGTATTTTCTTGAAAATAAATTATAAAGATTCATTTCGAAAAATGTCGATAGAGGGCGCTTTAGACTTTGGTGTAAGAAACAACTGTTTTTTGCCGTTGTTTTTTGCATCTCATTAAATTGTTTCGCAGGCTTAGAATTAATCTTAAATTTTGAGCTCAAAATCTCAATAGTTGGGAGTGGTTAAGTAGCACAAACTGAACTGCGTTCAGAGGTTCCAATTTCAAATGATTATAAAAAATAGAAAAATTGGTCGATTGATTTGCGGTTTTCACTAAATCTATTCTTTATGTCGCTGTTTTTCTAAAAATAAATTATAAAGCTAAATTTCAAAAAATGACGATAGAGGTCGCTTTAGACTTTGGAGTAAGGTAAATCTATTTTTTACCGTTATTATTTGCATCTCGTTAATTTTTTTTAGAAGTTAGACATAAACTTAAAGTTTGAGCAAAAAATCTGAATCGTTGGGAGTGGTTAAGGAGAGCAAACTGAACTGTGTTCAATGGAGGTGGGGAGGTTCAAATTTCAAGTTATCATAAAAAACGGAAAAAATGGTAGATTCGTTTACGGTTTTCGCCAAAACTATTCTTTATGCCAGTATTTCCTTGAAAATAAATTTTAAAGATAAATTTCAAAAAATTCCGCTAGAGGGCGCCTTAAACTTTAGAGTAACCAACAACTATTTTTAACTGGTATTTTTTGTATCTAATAAATGCTTGTAAAAGCTTATAGTTAAATTTTTAGCTCAAAACCTGAATCGTTGTGAGTAATTATGTAGCGCAAAATTGAACTGTGTTTGAGGGTGGGGAGAGTAACACTTCAACACTTGAACACAGTTCAGTTTGCCCTTCTTATCCCCTCCCAACTATTCAGAATTTGAGCTCAAAATTTAAGTCTAAGCATTTGCAAGCATTTAATTAGATAGAAAATATAACGTTTAATAATAGTTGTGGGTTACTCTAAAGTTAAGGGCAACCTCAAACGAAATTTTTAAACATTTATCTTTAAAATTTATTTTCAAGGAAATAGTGACATAAAGAATAGTTTTAGCGAAAACCGAAAACAAATCGACCAATTTTTCCGTTTTTTATAATCATTTGAAATTTGAAACTCCCCACCCCCATTGAACACAGTTCAGCTTGCGTTACTTAATCACTCCCAATCATTCAGATTTTCTGCGCAAAATTTAAGTTTATGTCTAAGCTTCCAAAAAAAATTAATGAGATGCAAATAATAACGGTAAAAAATAGCTTTTCGTTACTCCAAAGTCTAAAGCGCGCTCTATCTCCATTTTTTTTTTAATTTAGCTTTATAAATTATTTTTAATAAAATACCGACACGAAGAATAGTTTTAGTGAAAACCGCAAATCAATCGACCAATTTTTCCGTTTTTTATAATCATTTGAAATTTGAACCCCTTGAATACAGTTCAGTTTGAGCTACTTAACCACACCCAATTATTCAGATTTTGAGCTCAAAATTTAAGTTTAAGTCTAAGCTTGCGAAACCATTTAATAAGATGCAAAAAATAACGGCAAAAAACAAATGTTCGTTACTCCAAAGTCTAAAGTGCCCACTACCGACATTTTTCGGAATTTATCTTTATAATTTATTTTCATGAAAATACCTACATAAAGAATTGTTTTAGTGAAAACCGCAAATCAATCGACCCATTTTTCCGTTTTTTATGTGTATTTGAAATTTTGGGCCTCAAACTTTAATGGCGGCTATCTCCTTGGAAAACGCTTGGGACCCTTGGTTTCCTATTTAATATTGTTTGACTCGATGTATACTATTACCCCTTAAAATTTTTCCCATCTTTTTTGAATCACCCTGTATATATATCATAATATAATTTAATCATATATATATATTTCTTTCTATAAGAGTTGCTAATTGCACCATTGTAAGTATTACATATTTTTTATTTTATGTTTGGCATATTAATATGTTACTTTAAGGGTGTTCTCAACTGCTCCGCTCAACAAGCGCAAAACGTTTTGACAAATTTACAAATTCATTTTTTAACAGAAAGATATCAAATTGGAATGCTTGACTATGGAAGCGGTTTCAAATCGAACTTAGTTTTCCATTTTATGATAATTAAATTACCTATCCAGTTCTAAGCTATTTTGATCACTTGATTACCCATTTTTCTACTGCTTTTCGAAAGGTTTTTCTGCTTTTGTCCAGAAATGGGCTCAAAAACATCGACTTTGAAGGCTTGTTACGAAAAATCTATTGCGTTAAGAAAGAAAGAAAAAGAAAAAGAAAAAGAAAAAAACCCCAGAAAATTGAGTGCAATTAGACAGTTTCTGAATAACAACACCTGCTATTTTCATGCATTTCCGAGCAAAAATAAATTAAAACATATGTCAGAAAGTTGTCCTTTTTGATTTAAGAACACCCTTAAAAAAACCACGATGATGTTATTAAGTAGATTTCGTATGAAATGTACCTCCTATTGCTGTCGCTCCCATGTTGGAATTTCTCAAAATTTTTTCAGATCTACGCCGATCATGGCCCCTAGACCCCAAAACTACCATCAGTAAAAAAGTTTATATATATATATATATATATATATATATATATATATATATACTTTTATAAATACATCCAAAGTAATTCAGACAATACCATTCAATAAACCAATGAAACCAGTATTTTTACATATATATATATAACATTATAAATTGTAAATATAACACAAATATATATATATATATATATATCGGTGTATATCACTTTTTTATGGACACGATAACTTTTATAATTCTACTCAGATCTTCTTCAAACTTTTACATAAAATCAAGGGGCATAAAATCTCGGTCAAGTTCGTTAATGGGCAAAATCAGACAAAGGGGGTGGAAATAGGGAGGGTTTTTTTTTTTTGAAAACCGAAAAAATGCCATAACTTCTTAATTAAAATAGATACAGAATCGGTTTAAAGTTTATATTACTTCTAAAAAATGGGCCAAAAGTTTATGCATGACAGATTTTTGATAAAATTAAAAATCGGTTCAAGGGACGAAAAAAAAAAAAAAAAAAATACGGTTTTTGGGAGAAAAAAATGACAACTTCGTCAATTCTGAAGGTATCAAATCCAAATAAATTTTTTATAAATATTCTTAAAATTATATAAAACTTTTGTATTTCAAGTTTTTGATAGGACTATTTCTTATCGATGAAAAAAAATTAAAAACGAAAACAAAAAGGGCGGTGAAAAAAGACAAAAATCCTCAACTTCGTCAATTCTTAAACTATCAAATCTAATTAAATTCATTTTACATCTTCTCAATATTATCTATAACTTTTATACTGACAAGTTTTTCATAGGACCAATTCTTATGGCAAAAATAAATTAAACAAAAATAGAAGTTGGAGAAAAAAAAAAAAAAATCCAAACTGCTTATATTCTGACTTATTTTTAAATTCATTTTTGATTTTAAACGCATCCAAATAAAAGATCCTTTTATTTAGGAACTATATAATGTAACGCTTTGACCAGTTTTTTGATAAAGACAAAATATATTTAAAAAAAAAGCTGCCAAAAAGGATATTTTGAACAGAATTTCCCGAAGAGATTGTGATTGAATATTTGAGGAAGAATTCAAATAACAAATTGCATTTTTCCTGACTCATTTTCAAATTCAGTTTTGATCTCAAAGGCATCCAATTGACAGGGTCTTTTATTTAGGAACTGTTAAATGTGCCGTATTGGTCAGTTTTTTTGATAAAGGCTGAATATATTTTTAAAAATGCTGTCAAAGTGGGGTCTACGCACAAAATTTCCTGAAGCGATCATGATGAAAGAATTATCAAATAACAAATCGATTATTTTAAATTCAATTTTGCACTCAAACGCATTCAGTTGACAGTTCTTTGTTATTTATGAACTATATAATGTACTATATTGGTCGACTTTTTAATAAAGTCAGAATGTATTTCAATATATGCTGCCAAAATATTAATTTGAGCCGAATTTCGCTTAAGATGATTCTGATAAAACCAGTTTTTGCAGAAAATTGAAATTAAAATTTTTTCGACAGCGGCCAAATAAAGTTGTTAAACTGAGTTTATCTTTAACCATATTTTATTTTTTGTTGTTTAAAAGAGCACTGTTAGAAATCTACCTCCGCCTATCGGACAAGCCGAAAGCGATTTTTAGGTAGATTTCGTATGAAATACTACCTATTGCATTCGCACCAGTTTATATATATATATATATATATATATATATATATATATATCTCACTTTTTTATGGACACGATAACTTCTATAATTCTTCATCAATCTCCACCAAACTTTTACATAAAATCAAAGGGGATAAAATCTCGGCTAAGTTCGTTAATGGGCAAAATCGGACCAAGGGGGTCCAAAATAGGGGGCGTTTTTGTGAAAACAGAAAAAAGCCCATAACTTCTTAATGAAAATAGATATCGAATCAGTTTAAAATTTATATTACTTCTAAATAATGGGCCAAAAATTTATGCATGACAGATTTTTGATAAAGTTAAAAATGGGCTCAAGGGGAGAAAAAAATAGGGTTTTTGGGAGAAAGTAAATCATAACTTTGTCAATTCTCAAGATATCAAATCCATGTAAATTTTTTATAAATATTCTTAAGATTATCTAAAACTTTTGTATTTGCAAGTTTTTGATAGGACTAACTCTTACCGGTAAAAAAAAATAAAAACGAAAATAAAAAGAGCTTTCGAAAAAGAAAAAAATCCATAACTTTGTCAATTCTTAAACTCAAATCTAATTAAATTTATTTTACATCTTCTCAAAAACATCTACAACTTTTATATTGAATAGTTTTTGATAGGATCAATTCTTATAGCAAAAATAAATTAAAAGAAAATTGGAGTTGGAGAAAAAACCTCTAGTTCAAACTGCTTACGTTCTGAATCGTTTTATAAATTCATTTTTTATTTTAAACACATCCAAATGGCAGATCCTCTTATTTAGGAACTATATAATGTGAAACATTGGCCAGATTTTTGATAAAGACAAAATACATTTCAAAAAACGCTGCCAAAAAGGGTATTTTGAACAGAATTTCCCGAAGTGACAGTGATAGGATATTTGAAGAAGTATTTAGATAACAAATTGCGTTGTTCCTGACTCATTTTTAAATCCATTTTTACTCTCAAACGCATCCAGTTTACAAGTCTTCTTATTTAGGAACTGTATAATATGACGCATTGGTCAATTTTTTGATAAAGACAGAATATATTTCAAAAAAGGCTGTTAAAAATGGTATTTTGAACAGAATTTCCCAAAGTGACTGTGATAGGAAATTTGAGGAAGTATTCAAATAACAAATTGCGTTTTTTCTGACTCATTTTTAAATTCAGTTTTGCTCTCAAACGCATCCAATTGACAGGTTTTCTTATATAGGAGTAGTGTAATATCCCGCATTGTTCAGTTTTTTGATAAAGGCTGAATATATTTTTAAAAATGCTGTCAAAGAGGGCACTCGCGCAAAAATTCCCGAAGCTATCATGCTTAAGAATTGAGGATGTATTCAAAATTGGTTATTTTATAACTCATTTTTAAATTCAATTTTGCTGTCAAACACATTCAATTGACAGTCTTTTATTATTTAGGGACTATATAATGTACCGTATTAGTCGATTTTTTAAAAAATTTTAAAATTTTTTATTTCAAAATATGTTGTCAAAATGGGCATTTGATCCGAATTTAGCTTAAGATGATTCTGATAAAACCAGTCCTTACAGAAAAAGGAAATTAAAAATTTTTCAAAAGAGGACAAATAAAGTTGTTAAACTGGGTTTATCTGTAATCAAATTTATTTTTTGTTGTTGAAATGAGTACTCTTCAAAATCTACCTCCGCCTATAGGCCAAGCCGACAGGGATTTTTTATAAACGCTTCATATCGAGAAGGAATCAAATTGATATAAATTAAACATACAAGGTTTCCGAAAAGTCTTCAGTTTATTACAAAATTTATTCATATACGCTATTCAGAATCAACACGTCAAACTGGTGCAAAAATATTGAGATTTTTTTTCGGGTTTCAGTAACGTGTCTGCTGTGCAAAACTATCAGTGTCCAGGAGGCCGGTAGTAGTCTCAAAATGCACACGTTCTTAAGTGAAAACTCCATTCGATTTGTTTTTCTGTGGGATTATGTCAACAACAATGCCTATAGAAATGCTATATCAGATCTTGCAACTCTGCCACAAGGGATAACTATCTATCCCTATTGCGTTGGCTGAAGCATGGGCAAAAATTGAGTACCGATTGGGGGCTGTCCATAAATGGTGTTACAATTTTGTTCAAAATTTTTGATCCCCCCCCGCCCTTTGTCACAAATTGTACACTTCATCGTACCCCCCCCCCCCCTTTGTCGCATGTCAAGCAATATTACATATATGTATATACTTGCAATTCAGAAACAAAGCACTATGTTATAGATCACATTTCAAATATTATTTTTAAACTTTAACTGTATGTTTTAATGACTTTTGTGAGAATAACAATGAAAAGATTTGTATATTTATTTTGTGTGAAATAAAATCCATACATAAAATTTTTACAACAAAGATTATAATTAATATACAATAGTAATAAAATATTAATATGAAAGAGATATTAATTGAAAACAGTGGTATTTTGGAATTTGAAATGGAATTTAATAGTACATTTTTTAAAAATGTCATCGTTACTTTAGGAACACAAAATACTTTAATTTCAAAATAACTTCAAAATTTAATCTCTGATTTTTAAAGTTTTTATTTAACCAAAATGTGTGATGTCACATTTTTTCTTACCACCGCCCATTCCCTTGTCACAAACTGTCACAATTTCATGAAATCCCCTTCCCGTCCTTAGCGTGACATCATTTATGGACGGCCCCTTAGATGAACTACGTGCTACTGAGGGCGGCTACTTGGAGATATATTGCTATATGTTTTCTTCTTGATTGAACTTGATTTAACTTGATTCAATTTCCAAGATTCCGCCACCAGTTTCACATATTTATTTTTTACTCACGAAATATACATAAATTTTGCAGTCAAGGAACGATTCTTTGTACACGGCGTTTATAACTTTCTGAATGAAAAATCATTTTTAAGAATTACATTTAAAGAATCTTGAAACAAAAATCAATCACAGAAACGGGAAATAAAAATCAAAAATTACATTAAAACGATAAAAAAAAATATAAAAAAAGTTTTTTTTATTCCTTCCGGAGAGTTAAAAATTTTGGGAATACATTAAATAAAAGTTGCAAAATTTTGAAAACGAAAAAGAAAATAGTTATATAAAATTTTCTGTAGAATAATAAAAAATATAAAGAAATTAAAAAAACTTATATGTTTATTTTACATGTTTTTACCCCAAAAAATCGAAATTAGACTAAATTCAATTTTAACTAAATATATATATATACAGAATTTAAAGAGTTATAGTTACTTTCAGGTGTAAGATAATTGCCTTCCAGGTAGGATGATTTCTTTTTGCCTTTTTATAAATTATTTAGATTGCTTTAATATCAGTTAGGATGGACATTTACGGCATTCTTGATTGTTTTTTAATTGATATTTTTTAATACTTTGTACAAGATCTGAAACATAGCTTTATTTAGCAAATTGTAATGCATTACAGTTACATCAATTTCACTTTATTCTCTTATAAGAAATACTCATAACACCATTGAAATTTTTACTAAACGTTATACGTTATGTCGGACGTTCCTCTCAGCCCGCACAACTTTGAAGAAAGTCCGTGGTAGTTATAGCTGCCACCACCGATATTATTAGGTGATATCGGTCACCCACTGTGAGGATTGTGTAAATGAACACTGACGCTGTCAATTAACTGAACTAACAGTTTATTTATACTATATGTACACAAGAAATACACTATTTATAATTACATACAATTACAACTCGGATATAGATGATCCGGTTCAACATTAAATTAAATACCGTAAAAAGTTGGCTGTGTACTGTTCAAATTACACCTTCTCCCTCACACTCAATGCACGTTAGATTCATTTTACCTGAGATCGATTTCGAATCTCCCAACACATGGGTACTCGGCTTACGTTATCCGGCCCAGATCACTACACACCAGGACGTCTGTGTCCCTTGCTCTCCAGATAGGAACTGCACACTAGGACCTCTGTCCTACACTGCTCTAGGTACGAACCCCAGATACGAACTACTCAAAACTCAGACAAGACTTGACCTTCTCAAAGCACTGCCTTCCACAATGTACCCCCCTGTGGAGCTTCTTCATTGGACGCATTCCACATTGCTTTCTTGATCCGTGACATGCTCCTTGTTTGCTCATCATTCACATACATCGCTGAAGGATGAACACGCCTCTCGGCAATATTCTCTTTCTCACTCACCACTTGTGCATGATCACATGTCAATTCTCCCTTCAACAAAGAAAGAATGTCACCTTGAAAATTCCAGTACACAGCCGGTACAATACATAAAATATTAAGATAGAGAAATAATAGAAATTCCAAGTTGTTGCAGATGCTTACTCAGAACCTGACACATTAATATATGTGAAACTAAAGTAAAACATATGCAAAACTTACTATGCTGTTATAAACACTTAAATGGTCTAAGATACTAAATTTGTTTATTTATTTTCAAACAAGTAATTAAAAAAAATATATAGGCGATCAGCAGAGATTTTTATCCCTGTGATAGGATTTAAAAAAAATTTTAAGATTATTGAATGTTTTAAATATCTATATTTGCTACCTCTCGGATTGATATTTTACATAATTTGTTATTTTAATGTTTCATGTATAGAAAAAAATTATGTATATGAAACATTTGATATAAATGAAACATATTATAATTTGCTGAATAAATCTATGTTGATTCGTAGTACACATTTTAAAAATAATCAAAGAAAAATCAGCATAAGTAGTGGCAAATATCGATAAACTTTATATTAAAACAATTAAAACATTTTACAATATTTTAAATACTACCGCAGAGATAAAAATCATTGCTCATCACCCATATCTATTTTTTAATTACTTTGTTGAAAATAAATAAATTCAGTTTTGTAGAACCATTAAAAAAAACATTAGCAAATCTACTTTTGTTTGTTCATTAGATTAAGCTTAAAAGCATTTCTAAGGTATTTTCACGTCAATTTTAGCTAATGGGTATGTAGTGTTTATTTTGCAGAAGCAACTGATTTGTTTAATGAGATTAATATATATCACGTAAACACTGCAGCAACGTTATTTGTACAATTAACATACTTTAATGGCATGGTAATTCGGATATTATTGGTTGAGATTATAACTGTGGTACATTAGTTCTTTTATTTTATCCTATAATGACTTTTAAAGAACACTTACAACATTTTTAATATTATAATGAAGAGAAAATTGAGAAAATAATCGGTTAATTGGTAAAATTAATTCTGTTTGAAATACATTTATTAAAGACTAACTAATAATGCTTCCAGCACATGTGTTGTTGATAACGAAGCAAATATTTATATGTATTTCTTATAAAAATGTTTTTCAAAATAGAAAAAAAAAGAAACGAGAGAGATAGAGAGATAGTACAGTAAAATCGCTACAATAGATATTTCAAAATAGTGTGCACTTATATTTAGCAAACACCTTTAAGTTCGCTAATAGAAATGCTATTTTATTTCCTTTTTCTTTTTTTTAAATCAAAAAATAGCAACTTTGAATAACGGACAAATGCGGAGGACCCGAGGTGCCCATTATTTAGAGGTTTTACTGTATAAAGTAAATATTTTAACAACAACAATAACAAAAAATAGACGCAATCAAACAACAATAGCAAATGTATATATATATACATACTTGTACAGTTAATGGTTATATATATATATATATATATATATATATATATATATATATACACATATAGTATATCGATTTTTAGTATTAAGAAAAGGAAAATTTCAATGAAACTAAATAGCATATAAATTTCCAATAACATAAATAACACTGCTCAAAACAATTTGGAGAATACATTGTTTTAACGAAATTACCCAAATACTTACACCGATAAGTAACATAAAATAAATCATATGTAATTTAAAGCCTAGCAGGAAACAGAAGAAGAAAACTTCATATGCAAATCAAAGTTTCTGACGTCAAAAACCAGAAAAAGAACCAGAAATCGGGATGTTGGACAAACGTCTATTTCGCTGCCTTAACTTTAAAATTCGATTGCTCAACTTATTTTATTTATTTATTCATTTTTGAAAAAGAGGACTTGAAAATGTCTCAAAAACGTGATTTCTTAGAATCCATCGCATGGCGTATTATAGGCAGACACAACGAAGTGCCACGGACGCTGTTGGAGTCACCAGAAGTGTCGTTGCAAGGCTGTGAAATCGATTCCAAGAAACAGGGAATGTTAGACATTTATTGTTAACAGCTCGTCGAAACAGAACAGACAATGCTACTCAGCTGCAAAGACAGTTTCTCTTGGAACAAGACGAAGGGGGTTTAAGCAAACAGTACGTAATAAGCTACATCAGGGAGGTCTCTATAGACATAGGCCAATAGTCTGCATTCCATTGACCTCAAGCCAACGTGTGACTTGAAGAAGATGGGCTGCTGAAAATCGAGATTGGGAGCAACATGACTGGAGCCAAATGCTGTTTACATACGAGTTCCGATTCAGCCTGGAGTGTGACACCCGACGTGTTTTGGTATGGAGGAAAAGAGATACTCGAAATAACCTTACATTCGTTCGTGAAAAATCGCAATACAGTCGAGGTGGTTTGTTGGTATTGGTCGGAATTAGTATAGGTGGATGAACGGACCTACATATTATTCGGAATGGTACTTTGACGGCCCAAGGGCATACAAATGGGATACTGAGATCTCATGTCATCCTTACGCTGCAACCAGTGGATATTCCTTTGTTTTCCTGCATGACACTGTCAGACCGCATACAGGTCGTCTTGTGGAGAATATGCTTGAAGCTGAAACAATACAACGTATGGAAAGGCGAGTGTGCTCTTCTGATCTGAATCCGATCGAACATTTTTAGGACGGATTGCTCCGAGACCAAGACCTGCTTTTACTGTCCGAGACTTCCAAATTGTACTTCTTGAGGAGTGGAATGGTATTCTCCAAAGTCTTAACATCATGGCATCCATGGAAAACAGGTGTGCAGCAGTTTTACATCATATCTAAACAATCCCTTTTTTATCAATTATATGTAACCAAATTTTTGCCCTAAATTATCTTTTCATATTTTTTTTCATCTGTTCAAAGAATTAAAGCTTAATTAAAAAATTTTTGCGTCTTTTTTTCGCGTGTACTATCCATTTTATACCAATACATGGCTGTTTCGCACAAGTTTTCATAATTTCTTTGCTTGCTTCCCTAATTTTTTTGAGCAGTGTATATACATATATGTGTGCATGAACATAACATAAATGTTACATTCATAGAATAGAAACATCTATTTGATGTTCAGTTATCTGCGTAAAGTTCTGTTAAAAACATAAACATACAATATAAAAAAAAGATCACAATAAGAAAGACACTGAATAACAAAAATATTAAAAGAATGGAAAGTTTTTTCTTCATATTCACAGAAGGCGCTGCGATCACAGTCGCATTACTATTACGGTCGATGGATATGTCCTATTTTGTATGTTTATCTATGCTCAACAGTTAACATTATAAAAATAAAAAGATTAAAATTGCATTAAATTACAGTTGACTTTAAAAAATTTGTGTTTTCTGACATTTTGAAATAAAACATTATTTGTTTAGGCATTTTAATGCAATTCTGTTTGTTTAAAAAACATTAAATTTCATAAACTAAAGATGTGAAAGCTTCGCGGCCTGTGAAAAGATACAATTTTTAAATCAGAAAACATGGGTTAAAATCTATGAATTAGATTTTTAAACATTTGTCCCACCAAATAAAAAAATTATGTATCAAGAAAATCCCATTTAAAGCCATATGATTGACTTAAAAATTGCCCAAAAAATTGTTGAAGTAATTTCATATATTTGATTGAGAATTTAAAATACATATTTCTGATGCATTCAAGCAGTGATAAAGGCAAAGTGAAAAAAATATTCTTGCCAATTTGTCAATTAAAAAAATGTTCTGCATCAGAAACCTTCGATATAAAGACAATTGTAAAATGAAAAAAAACCCAAACAAACAACAACAAAAAAAAGCTTCTAAATCTATAGTGCAATCTGCAAATATCTATAATTAATGCACAGTGTTATGTGTTTCATTGCCTGTTTGTGTTTACCTGATTTGCATAAAACATCTCTGTATTACCTATAAATGTCCTTTATCGGTTACTTTCGGATTTTTTTTTTAATACATTAAAAAAAAAATTGCAAATGTTTCTTTGATCGTATTTGCTTAAACCAAAATTTTATCCGAGCATTACTTTTTTTATTATGATATTTTTATGTTTGCACGAACTCATGACGCGCCATGTATACACATACACAACTACACATGTAAACACACACATGTGTATATTTGCATAAAAAAATTCTTATTTAAATTTGTTACCAATTTAAATATTTTTTTTAATTTTGGTTCGGGACTGATTTTTATTATTTTGTCTCGAATGAACAGTTTTAGTCAGAAATCGAGATAGCACCAAATAAATAAATAAATAAATAAATTCGAAAGTTTCGCGTGCTGCAAATAAAATACACTGTCATTCCAAAATGAAGCAAAGGACTTTACCTATGTGACGTTAAAGTAGATATATAAAAGGAAAACACCAATAAGCGTGCAGAATATTTTAAAGCTGCTTCCCTTTCGTCCAATAAACAGTCTTTTTCGGGGGATACATACCTACAGAGGCGTGGTTTTTGCCATTCGTGAGCAAAGTCCATTCACCCGCAAGCTTAAATAAAATCTTTACTCTCAGAGTTTTTTTTATTTTTATAAATCATTTTAGTCATTGCACTCGTAGCTATTTTACCTATTGACTATTAGTGCAGTAGAAATAAGGCAAAAAACACCTTTAGGTGGAACTAATTGGAACACAAATGATTCTTGTTGTAAATGGTAGGTAACATGCTCCTAATCAACATACTAAAAATATACAGTCGTACTGTTGCGCAAAATGCGTTTTTTGGCGGCCATCTTGAAAAAAATGTGAAAAAATTTTTGAAAATCGAAAAAGGCCATGTGGGGTACCATATTAAAGGAAATTTTGAGCTGATAAAGAATATGATATTTGTTTTTAAAAGTATAAATATATAAAAAAGTTGTGGCAAAAAAAAGAAGGATTTCGGTTTTTTGAAAAACATGGTTTTATTTAAAAATTTCAAAATAAGTACACAAGAAAAGGGATTTTGTCTATAAAATCATATTTATCTAACCAAATTTAAATAACCTCTCCATGTTCATCTGAATCTAAACTGTCTCCTGTGTTTGCACAGTTCTTTCCACAACAGTTTTTACAAACTACTGAATATGCAAGTCCATATCGGCGACATGTACACTTTGCAGTGTTACATGGATCTTCAGTTGTAATTAGACAAGCACATTTAATCATTTTTAACAGTTTGTCTGGTGCTGGGTTTAAGTCTGTTAATATCGGTTGGAAATATCCATCAACTAACTGCCAACCCCACAGTGTAGGATCAGGAGTTGGTATATTTAGATTTCGCCATATAAAACACTGCAAATGTACTCGAAATAGGTGATATTTATCTGCATTTTGCGTAGGAGGCAAACGAGCTATGTCGAATTCTTTTTTAGCTGAAGCTATTTTTCTCATGTACTGCTCATAACGAAGGACGTTTAGGTCACTTTTTTCGATGTTGCCGCCATAAAGAAACATGATAACTTTACAGCCATTTTCAATCAATTCTTCCATAGTAATATCTTTGGTTGATCCATAATATGAAGCCCATTCGCATAAAATTTTCGATTGAATGATTTTTTTGAAAGCAGAAGATTTACTTTTTCCAAATAATGCACTCGTGGTGTCACATCCCGTTAATGCGTGAATAAAAAGTAAAGTTTTGCAAGCTTTCTCTCCAATAGATACCTGCATGGCTTGAATGTCACGAACGTTTTCAGATTGTGTCGCAGACTGCATGAAAATATTCTTCGAAGAATGATATAGTAGTAGGATTAAAATGTCAGTGTCATCAGCTACTACAGTGACATGCTTTTCCTGGGCTAACTTTAGAGCTTCTCTGACGATTACCACGTCTGCATCTCCTTTTGCATGAATGACGGAATGACCCCTTTCTTGAAAATAATTCCCCAGCATATTGATAAAGCGTTGTTTGTTTGCAGGGTTAGAAAGAAACTGGCTTTTCTTTACGATGGCGGATGAATTTTCATCAAAGAATACTACAACGGACGAGTGCTTCCAGCGCAATCTATGCTCCATATCTTTTATATTAGGTTCTTCATACCCATCAAAAGCTATTGTTACTTTTCCATACTTTCTGTTTACAAATGATTCGTATTGCCTTACGACATCGCCAAATACTGCAGAAGCGGACCATGGTATCTAGTGAATTAATGCCCCACCATCAAGAAGGTAGTAAGCAGTTGAATGAGACCGCTGTATTTCATTGACATTCATACTATATAATGAGTGTGCTGATGATGATTTATCTGTTTTTCTCATTAGTTGCGTGCTATGGTCAAACAATGAAGGTGGTAGAATAGATAATTCGTAATTAAAAAATTCTCTTGTATCCTGAGTGCTATTATTCAAGGAGATACAAGCTAGCATCCTCTGTGTTAAAAGACGAGAATCTACATGGTGAGTATCACCAGCAATAATAATTCCTTTTTTCAATACTTTCATGGTTACTGCTTGGTCTGATTTCAATAAAGTTTCACCTTTAAAAAGTTTACCGGTAAGTTTATCTTGGATGCTTCTTCCAATGTAGTCAGCATTTTCTACAGTTACTTTCCTTTTACTATCTGTAATTCCATTAAAAATATTCCATAAATCAGTTGAAGTAGCAATAAATGGATTGTGGTCCATAAAAAATTGCATTACCTTTTTCATATCTTCGAAATCTCTCGCCATCCTTGCATCAGTTAAATCAGTATGTTGTTCATTGCCAACACGTGAAACATTGGTCAGCAAACTCATTGCACATGCTACTTCACTACATCGAGAATGACTCAAAATCCAAGTTGCACGTTGACTTTCAGTCATACCTCCTCCATGAGTTATACCAGAACGACTTTTGGTGCATTTCATGAGCGTTTGCTCAATGTGCATATCGGTCCAAACACCAGACCATTTTCTGCTTTTTCTTCGTACTGTAAAGTGACCTTCATTAAGCATTTTGTAGAGTTCTGGTTTCGTTGTCTTTAGTTCCTCATTTGTTGAAGGTAAATTCTTGCACATTTGGCATAATTGTTATGACCTGAACTCGCAAAAAATGGTAGCGTCTGCTCAACCGCCTGTAAGTGCATTTCAAAATTTCCTGATCGCTCAGCCGAAATAAACATTTTTACAATATCCACCATGTTCAGATACAACAGCCAGAGTTTAGCAGTGCGGCTTTGTGATTTCAGAAGGTTCTTCCGTTCATGTATTAGTGTTGAAAGTTTATGAAGATCAGGATCTGAAATAACTTTTTCTGCCTTGATATCACCTTTGAGCACTTTTTGGAAAAGGTGAATAAATTTTTGAAGATTAAAATCATCATTTAACTCCACTTCCATTCCGTCACCAGCAACGCGGCAACTTTTTGATGCAATCTCGCTAAAATCTGAATCTGAATCTGTAGTAACTTCAACTGGGAGGCTGCATTTCAGTATATTGGCTACGATTAAAGCAGTGAGAGATGAAGAAATTAAAAAGTGTCCACGAAGAGCACGCGAATATGCTTTACCTTTCAACATATGCGGTATTGAATTTTCAGCATAAACTGTCTGTAGGGCTTCTTCTATGCCTGATCCAGCCATCAATCCTCCAATAGTTCCAAGAAAAGACATCAGTGTCTGAAACCCACCAAGCCGGATTACTACATTATCAAACTCTCTCTTGTGATCAGCGTATTTAATTTCCAGTGCCTTTATCCACAAGCATTGATCGAAGGTTACAATCGGAGTTTCTACATTTAGTCTTTTTGCTTCATTGCTGATGAACATAAGTGTAGTGTATACACAGCTGTAAGAATTGGGATTTAGATCAATCATTGGCAGAAACTTAGTTACTGTTGTAACACTGTTTTCACCTTCTGAAGCAGTTTGCATATATCCTAACCATCCTGGTTGAGGCGTTTTAAATAACTTACTGGTACTCCAAAGAACATCAAAATGATTAATTTGCATTGGTGCATAAGATAATTTTTCAAACTTCAATTTATTCATCGCTATTGAGCTAGGAGATTGAATGTAGTAAAGAGGAATTTTTGCTTTTTTAATAATGTCATGTGCTAGAGGGCGAGACTTGAGTCGTTTTATTGCGTCTGTGAGCAATAAAGAGTTGTTAAAAGATTCTCTATATTATATGTATGTATAAAGATTCTCTAGACTGTTGCTATATTATGATCAACATTGTCAGCAACCCATTGAGAAAAGTGACCTGAATGTACAATGCTTTGGTTACTTTCATCCATTACAGAAGAGTGTATGTATTTCTGTATTTCATCATAAGACACACTGAATCCTAGACTATAAAGTTCATCAATTAGAAAACGAGATCCAAAATTTCTATGAATCTGAATGCCTACACCAAGAGGAATCGGACATATCAGAGAACGAGGCCTGCATGCTTACATTACAGCTTGACCTATTGAAATCTGCTTCAGATCGTTCCGTTTACCACCAATTAGGATATCTAAAAAAGTTAATAAAACAGGGGGTAAATATGTCTTATTTTCTTCAATGGATGCAATATCTGATGAACTAGGATAAAAGTCCTTATTTTTGTACAGCAAATTTATTTCTGTTCTAATCAATTTCGCTGCAGATTCTATTAATCTAAATTTTTCTTCATCGGGATCATCAAGTCGTTTTTGCTTATGATAGTCCAGTATTATGTTTGATACAGTTTTTCCAAACGTTATCATGTCACTTTTCCCATCACTACTTGATATTATAATGTTGTCTCCAAACCCGTCTAGCAATTTTTTCTTCAAATGTCTAGAAGTGTAAGGCTCGCTTTCCTCTGATGGAAAACTACGCATTTTTTCGACTAAGTCATTGACAGATATTGGCTCTTTACAATTTTCTTGAAACCATTCACATGTCCTTTCAAAAGCATCAGAGTTCTCAGTGTTAGTTGGACGTCCTACTGCTGCGGACAATTCTCCACTGCTACCTTCAGATGTGTATTTCACAGGAATGGGTTTTCCGTTCCTAAAATTGATACTACACACTTGGTGATATTGAGCTTCTGCAGCAGGTAAATCTATGACTGAAAGCAATCTCGTATGTACATTTGCTGCCCATAAATCATTTCTAGCACTACATACTTTCAAAACTGTATCACGAAACTGGAAAGTACGTACAGGAAAGACTGCTCTTTTTTTACGGTTCTGATGATCCGTAATAATCTGACCACTGAATAAACAATTCTCTTTGAAATTGAAGGATCCAACACTTCCTCGTAGCGTTCTTGAGCTGGTTGAACTAGCATCATCTTGCGACATTTTCAGTTTTCTGTCACTTTTAATTTTGATAGGGTTGACATATACACGTCGACATTTTGTATGTACTTTAAAAGTACCTGTAGAAGTAGGATTGAAAAATTCATGAATTTTACAATTCTTTGCTTGCTTGCATTAATAATTCCTTTCAGGCCTTTTGCTGTTAATGTGACATACACTGTAAAAAAAATCTGTAACTTTAGTAATCTAAATTAACCGAAATCTCTTACGCTTACTAAAATTTTATGTGTACACTGTACAAGAAAATGATGTCAATCTACAAAACTTGTAAGCAAAACTAAAACCATCTGTAACTTTACAAAAGAATTTACTAAAATTTTGGTAACTTTACTAAATTTTTATCTATAATGCTCGTTATCGTCACTTAAAAAGTTCTTGGAATACGATTTCCCAAAAAAATTCTTAGTAACCTTAAAATTTGTTTGATTCAAAGTGCAAATCTGTATCTGTTACATGAATTTTTATTGTTGCCGTTACATAAAAAGTTCTTGGAATACAATTCTACTAAAAAAATTTTTGTAAGTTTCCCAATTTTTTTTTACAGTGTAGGGAGTATCGTCACAAAGTTCATTAGAACACAAAATGCAAGATTTTTTTTCCATATTCCTTATACTGATTTTAAAAACTCAGAACAAAGATTGCATATTTGAAAAGAATAAGTAAGCAATTAAAAATAAGTCTCACAGTGTCGTAACTCGTAATAATATTTCATCATTTCACCACCTGCATTTTATTATTGCAACACAGAAAACTATTTATGCGTCAGATTTTTCCCCATGCAATGTAAAGATAATATTACATAATCTTTTAAACGTACTTTTTTATCCTGCGCCTAAAAGAATGGCGCATGCGCTCTTGTAGGAGGGTTGAACATTTGCTCAGGTTAAGAACAAAATTTTCAGTATTAGTTTTTTTTTTTTTTTTTTTTTTTTTTGTTTTTGGACAAATAGAAACAGAAAATTTTAGAGCAGTTTGCTGTTCTAAAAATTTATTTGCACATGAGACTTTTTACTTTTTGTAAAATTAACATTTAGTGTAAAGATTAAAGTGTATCGTCTAACTTATGATTCTTATTTTAATAGAGACAATTTTATAGTATGACATTAGAATTATAAAGTTTAAATTAATATGGTATAAACGATCCCGATCCTTTGGAAATTTAGAGATAAGAAAATTTTATATCTTATATTTCATATTGTATAAATTATTTAGTAAAAATAAAAGCTGATCAGTATTTATATTTTAATTTTGTAATAACAGTTGGTGTTGCAGTGGGAGTTGTCATATGACAGTATCAGGTGTTTTCTGTAATGCAATGCAACAAAGTTACATTTAAGGTACATTTAACTATGGAGTCATGTAGGTATCGTTTTTCTAAAATTTCCCGCTAGTTAACCCTTACAAACTTTTTTTTTTTCAAAAACCAATATCAATCTTTTTTAAGCATTAAATTTCCTGTAATTTGATACCCCACATGATTATTTAACACTTCAAATCATGATTTTCAAAAATCCGAAAGCCTTAATTTTTTTGCCATATTTTTTTATTTACTTCTACTTTTAAAAACAAATATCATATTCTTTATCATCTCAAAATTCCCTTTAATATGATACCCCACATGGCTGTTTTCGATTTTTAAAATTTTTGCGCATTTTTTTCAAGATGGCTGCCAAAAAACGCATTTTGCGCAACAGTACGAATGTATATTTTTAGTATGTTCATTAGGAGCGTGTTACCTGCCACTTGCAACAGGAATTATTTGTGTTCCAATTAGTTCCACCTCTAACGCTATTTCTACTGCACTATATACTTCAACCTTATTACAAAAGGGCGTCAACATTCTCTGTTTAAGACCTTCGAACCTTGAAGATATTTTCAATGTGTGAACAAAGAAATATAATTATTGCTTAGAAGACAATCTATATTATAAAGGCCAAACGTATCTGTGCTTAACGCATACGTCATTTTGCAAATGGCAACGCTTTCAAATTTTAAATGAAATTTGGTATTGCAATTTTTGCTGCAACAAATTTTTATAATGCTAACTGTCGCACATTTTTAATTTTTACACCATCGTACAAGGAAAAAAATGCGCTTTTAAATTAAATTTGTTTGAAAGCTGGATCTTGATTTGTTTTTGATATATTAATTTTTTGTAGTTTCTAATACCGCTTTTCTAATTGTGGGTATTCCATTTCTATTAAAAGTAAAAGAAGGAAAAAAAAAGGAAAAAAATCGATTTTTGTATCTTTACATTGCCATTTTCTCAATAAAAGGGGAAAAAATGAAATTAAAATATCTTCTGTTATAAAATCCGGTGAATTTTGATTTAATTTACAAAATTTGATTTACACATAAAATAATATCAATAGTTTAATATCTTTTTCAGCTAATAGCATTGAGACTTCATGTTCTGAAACAAAATAATCAAATTAAAGTATATACAGGGTGTTTCTAAATTCATGGTACAAACTTTAAGGGTTGATAGTACACATCAGGACAAACAATATTAAATAGGAAACTAAGCGTCCGAAGGAGATAGGCGCCATTAAAGTTTAGGATACAAAAATTCAAATGATTATAAAATACAGAAAAATTAGTCGATTCGTTTGCGGTTTTTACTAAAACTATTCTTTATGTCAGTATTGTCTTGAAAATAAATTATAAAGATAAATTTCAAAAAATGCCGACAGAGGGCGCTTTAGACTTTGGAGTAACGAACAACTATTTTTTTACCGTTATATTTTGCATCTCATAAAATTTTTTTTGAAGCTTAGACATAAACTTAAATTTTGAGCTCAAAATCTAAATCGTTGGGAGTGATTAAGCAGCGCAAACTGAACTATGGGGAAAGGTTCAAATTTCAAATGATTATAAAAAACGGAAAAATTGGTTAAGTGATATGCGATTTCCACTAAGAATATTGTTTATGTCATTATTATCTTGAAAAGAAATTATAAAATTCAAAAAATGCCGACAGAGGGCGCTTTAGACTTTGAAGTAACGTACAACTATTTTTTACCGTTATTTTTTGCACCTCATAAAATTTTTTTTGAAGCTTAGACATAAGCTTAAATTTTGAGATGAAAATCTGAATCGTTGGGAGTGGCTAAGTAGCGCAAACGGAACTGTGTTCAATGGGGGTGGAGAGGTTCAAATTTCAAATGATTATAAAAAACGGAAAAATTGGTCGATTCGTTTGCGGTTTTCGCTAAAACTATTCTTTATGTCAATATTTCCTTGAAAATAAATTTTAAAGATATCTTTCAAAAAATTCCACCAGAATGCGCCATAAATTTTACAGTAACAAATAACTATTTTTAACCGTTGTTTTTTGTATCTAATTAAATGCTTGTAAAAGTTCAAATTTAAATTTTGAGCTCAAAATCTGCATCGTTGTGAGTAATTAAGTAGCGGAAAATGGAACTGTGTTCGAGGTGGTGGGGAGGGTAGCATTTCAACTCCTGAACACAGTTCAGTTTTAAAGATATCTTTCAAAAAATTCCACCAGAATGCGCCATAAATTTTACAGTAACAAATAACTATTTTTAACCGTTGTTTTTTGTATCTAATTAAATGCTTGTAAAAGTTCAAATTTAAATTTTGAGCTCAAAATCTGCATCGTTGTGAGTAATTAAGTAGCGGAAAATGGAACTGTGTTCGAGGTGGTGGGAAGGGTAGCATTTCAACTCCTGAACACAGTTCAGTTTGCGCTTCTTAACCCCTCCCATCGATTTAGAATTTGAGCTGAAAATCTAAGTGTAAGCTTTTGCAAGCATTTAATCAGACATCAAGCATTTTTTCCCGTTTTTTATAATCATTTGGAATTTGAACCTCCCCACCCCATTCAACACAGTTCAGTTTGCGCTTCTTAACCACTCCCAACGATTCAGATTTTCATCTCAAAATTTAAGTTTATGTCTAAGCTTCTAAAAAAAATTTATGAGATGCAAAAAATAACAATAAAAGATAGTTGTACGTTACTCCAAAGTCTAAAGCACCCTCTATCGGCAATTTTTGAATTTTATCTTTATAATTTATTTTCAAGATAATACTGACATAAAGAATAGTTTCAGTGAAAACCGCAAACGAATCGACCAATTTTTCTGTTTTTTATAATCATTTGAATTTTTGGACCTCCCCCACAGTTCAGTTTGCGCTACTTAACCACTCTCAACTTAGATTCTGAGCTCAAAATTTAAGTTTATGAAAGAAAACTTCTTAAAAAAACTTAATGAGATGTAAAAAATAACGGTAAAAAATAATTGTTCGTTGCTCCAAAGTCTAAAGCGCCTTCTATCGGCATTTTTTGAAATTTATCTTTGAAATTTATTTTCAAGACAATACTGACATAAAGAATAGTTTTAGATTCAAACGAATCGACTAATTTTTCTGTATTTTATAATCATTTGAATTTTTGGACCCTAAACTTTAATGGCGCCTATCTCCTTCGGAAGACGTTTGGGACCCTTAGTTACCCATTTAATATTGTTTGTCTTGATGTGTACTATCACCCCTTAAAGTTTGTACCATGAATTTAGAACACCCTGTGTATATATATATATATATATATATATATATATATATATATATATATATATATATATATATATATATATATATATATATATATATATATATATATATTATTGAAATGAAGGATGCAGATACGAAATGTGCATTTGTAAATTTTGATATGGTGAAAATGATGCCGGGTTTAGTTTTCACGGGGAAATATTCTATGATTGAGTCAAAGTTGAATAAATTTTGCTTTTTTTCATTTTGGAATACTAGCATAAGAAACTTAATTCATAACTTTATCATAATAACAGATCTTTGTTATTTTTTACTGCTTATATGAACGATTAAAGTTTAATTTTAACAATTTCTATAACTGAGTTAAAAAAAAAAAAAATAGTATTTTGTTAATTTGACGCTAAATATCGTTTGTTTAAGAGTTAGACTTACCAATATAAAATACATTTTTCCCTATAACTAAGTTAGGAGGTTTATTATAAGTCAATGAAGCAATTCCTTTTTAAACATATTCTTTCGTCAAAATTTGACGGGTTCTACCTTATATATACAAAAGCGATCCTGATCATCCGTATGATATCTTAAAATTAAAGTGCAAATCTTTTGAAAAGTCTGTTTCTTATAATATAGTTCTTTAAACGCAAATTAATTTTTTGCGCCAGAATTTATTATTTTAACTTCTAATACAATTATGAATCTGATGTACTGTTATTTCTAAATCTGGATTAAACTAATGCAGAGTTAAATTAGATTACAAAACAGAAAATAAATAGAAAAATTTTAAACATTTCTTAAAAATGAAAAGCAAGTAATGGTTTTCAAGAATTTTATAGAAAATAAGTATACATTTAAAAAGTTTTTAATAGCTCCTCCTTCTAAACAAAATAAAACTGTTAATTTTAAACAACAGTTAAATATAATTTTAACTATTAAAAAAGAAAAATACAGCTAAGAAGATACTTTTTTTTTTGCAAATGACAAATTTAATCGAAAACTTTTTATGAGATTACACGAAGAAAAATGGAATAAAAAAAAAAAAAAAAAAAAAAAAAAAAAAAAAAAAAAAAAAAAAAAAGATTATAGAAAATTTGATTTCGGTTTTCAAATGATATAAAATTCATTGCACTTATAAAATGTTATTTTCACTCTACAAAGAGTCAGAGGTCCATTCTAAATTTTATGGCTTTTCTTACACATTAACTTTTAACTTTAGATAGCATTTTGATAGAAATTAATTTGCAAAGTATGTTTCAAAAATTAGAAAATCACAGGAGCATCTTAGTGTTTTTTTTTCTTTTCGTGAAACTTTTTTTTCTTATATTATAAAAACTAGCATTAAAACACCACTTCTTTTTGTTTTAAAATTGGTATCGATGTATAATGTACAGTGCATAAAAAATAACAATAATATCGATGGCTGTAGTTTAGTTCTATAATTTTTTTAAAAACACAGCAAAATAGAAAAAGTTTCATTTTGATTTATAATAAATTCGCTATAAATACTCTCCTGCAAGCTCTTGAATTATCTTTAAATCTCTTTAAGGTTTCAAGAACATCACAATAGTTAATTAACATTCTATGATGGAAGTTTGTTTTTAATTACGAGTAAAAAACGCATGGTTATAAGAAAAAAATAATAATTATCATAAAAGTTTCAACTTGCTAATAAAATATTTTCAAATCGCTTTTTTAAACAAGCAAATAAAAAATAACACCACAGGCACCACTTTTATGAAACATTGTTTTGTTCAGCAGCCTTAAATATAATTACTAGCTTTTTTTTTTTTTTTTTTTTTTTTTTTTTTTTTTTTTTTTTACTTTGAAACCATTCCAAC
Organism: Maratus speculifer; assembly: GCA_964019185.1. NCBI lineage: Eukaryota > Metazoa > Arthropoda > Arachnida > Araneae > Salticidae > Maratus > Maratus speculifer. Next base: position 82,920,487 of record OZ025296.1, read on the forward strand.
GGTTTCAGGAACTTTCCAATAATTATTTAATATTATGTAGTGTAAATTTGTTTTTAATTAGGTATAACGAAGACTTGATTATAGTAAAATGATGATCATTATTATCAAAATTTGAATTGTTAAACAAAATAGTTTCAGAATACCCACAGAGAAAAAAAATAACACAGTACTTTTGAAACTTTTTTATTTTAATAACAACTTTAAAAGTAATTAATTTTTTTCTTGAAAAGATTTTAACCTGCTTAAATTAAAAAAAACCCAGAATAATTATTTAACATTATGTGATGTAAGTTTATCTTTTTATTAAATACAAGTAAGACGTGATTATAAGCAAATTATCTTTATTACAAAATATGAGTTTTTTATTAAAATTATTTCAAACTATTTAACGGAGCAAAGTATGAACAATGTCGCAGTACCTTTAATAAAAAACTCTGTTTTTTTTTTTTTTTTTTTTTACAAAAAACCCTAAAGGTAATTACTTATTTTCTTGCGTCTTCATGAATAATGGGTTGAAAAAGTATCGATTTTTGACACAAAGCGGCCGGTGATCATTAAATTTCTTGAAAACATTTACAAGTCTCCCATTAGGGATCTATTTTTGATCTTTACTCTAGGTGACATAGGTTTGACGATGTCGTTGCTATAGTAACTGTGATAACCAGACAAAAATTGCGTGAGAACCAAAGAAAAATAATGAAGAAAAAAAAGGTTTAAGAAGTAATAATAGCGAACCATTTTGGATTGCAGCATTCATTGATTAGGAGAGTAAGGAAAGTTATGAAAAGATACAAACTCTACTGCTACAAAGACTGGGTCTTTTGACACGGTTAATCTAACATAGGTAATTTTGTAAAGTTATCGCTAATAATAATAAAAAGTAAAAATACAAACATAGAATAAAAAGAAACAATGGTTCAGCCTATTTGTATTACAACTCCTCAAGAATTGCTAAGAAAAAAATGTTAGGAAATTTGAAATAGGAAGAAATGCTAAAATATTTATCCTTATAAAAAATTTTAAAATTACACAATCTTTAAAAAATATGTAATAAAAATTCAGATATATTTCACAAAGTTGTACATTTCTTAGAAGAAATTTTGTAACGTCGACAGCGAAGTATAAATGGTTAGACATGCAATGATAAATGTTTTATCAATGCGATTAATCTACAATTAGTATTAGAGTAAACTGTATTTGATCAGACACGCACACGCATAAAAAAGGACAAATTTATCAGAAAATTAGTTATAGTCTTATCTAATTGTTACTCAAATAAAAAAAAGAAAAGAAAAGAAAAAAATTAAGAAACATGGAAAAGAAGAAGAATAATAATGAAAAGTGTCATGAATTTCGGGAAAAGAAAAAAATTAAAAATGTAGATACTAAGGTGGTCCTTATATAGTCAATTTTAACTTAAAAAAAAATTGTCTCAGTCTCAAAATTTGTTCCAATACAGTAAAAAAAGGTGAGAAAAGTTTGAATGAAAAAGAAATACATTTAGAGGTAGTTCAAGCTTGCCGAAGTTTGGTGATTACTCTTAAAAATATGGTGATATTGATAAAATTGATAAAAGAAAATAAACTATAATAATAATTTTTATCATGATAACAGATTAATATCATGTTTTCTATAAATAAGAACACTATATTAGGCATATAAAAAGCACCAGTTTTCAGGAGCTCTTTCACAACTTTCATCAATAGCTGAAACTGAAATTAATATCTTGTAAGGATTCCAGTGTATTCTTTGATCAGAACAATGCCTCTTTCAGCATTATCATTTGATGCTTTATGACTATTTTTATATTCTGTTCGCACTACTTATAAAAAATATATCTTATAGAATATTTCTCTTGTAAATGTTATCAAAGATTGTGTAAAATGTTTGCTTAGAAAAAGGATGAGGAATACAATTAAAAGTCGTGCCTTGGCAGTCGTGCCTTGGCTATAAATGCATGAGCACTAACGTAAAAGAATTTTAAAAAGTTTTTAAGAGGTAGTTTTTAAACCATTTTGGATTTTAACAGTGGATTTATTAGGAAAAGTTACTCCTGTAATGATCCCCGTTGTTTTCAATTAATCTAGAAATATCATTAAAAAAAAAAAAATTACACATACAAATGCAGAAATATCATAAAAACAAGTATGATATTGTCTAACAGCAATTCGGCAAGAAAGGTTAAGAATATATATATGTATATGTATGTATAAAAGAGAAAACGAAAATTATCAAGAATTTCGAAAAAGAAAAAACAAAATGCTAAAAAATATCTGTTTACAATATTTCTAAATTTTTCTGTTATTTTAAAAAATAAAATGAAAAAAAAAGAATGTAATATTTTACAAAAATAATTATTTCTTAATACTAATTTCCAATTGCTGGTAGTGAACGAAAAAAAATTAGACAGAAGATTTATTCACAATGCTTTCTCTTTAAGGGTTACATTATTCTTTCTTTTTGAATGCTTTTTCTTTAAATCACTGTATTATATGTATGAATGTATGAATATGATTCATAATGCATTAGTAAAAAAGAAAAAAAACTTCATGACTAGAAAATAAATTCGCAGAAAAAAATCTAAATAAATGTTATTTATTGACCATTATTTTAAATTCACATTCATCAGAATTATAATTTTGCACGTTCTTTTGTTTCTTGCTTTCTATCATTGAGATGATATGAATGCATTTATTAACTACATTTCCATTCTTCTAAGTTCACTAGCAATCATCGTGCATATGTACATCTGAAGCCTACAACCTTTCTCCATGCACATATAAAACACACAACAATAAATGGATTAGCATTTGAAAGATTTTTGAACAGACTTTAAAAGAATAGCTGATTGTGAACTGATATACATGAAACAAGTTTTATACTGCTAGCTATGACTAGCTCATTGAAAAAGCTACTAAAAGAAAAAAAAAACTAAAAAAGCTTTTCCTGATATTTTGCGTTTTATTTAAAAGATTTGGTTAAAAATATTTTTGTTTTGTCTTTTAAAGTATACTTATACATTTACACAATATTTTTTTTTATATATAATATACAGTCAAATATATCACACTTTCACTGAATCTTATATAATACATCGAAATGTATTTATTGCACTAAATTTATTTATCTTTTTAGTCACACCATCTAAAATTGTAAGTTGAATTTATGTAAACATTTACTTTGTGTCATACTATCTATGTGATGCATTTTATTTATTTTAAATGCTATGATGCTAAGTAGACATTTACATAAATTTTACTTACCATTTTGTATACTGAATATAATACAAAAGATAAATTAATATGATGTTCCAGAATTAAAAAAATTATTAAATCCAATAGATTTTTTAATTCACCAGATTTTAAAAGATTCGCCTTTTATATAAACATTTTAATAAAAATGTTATTTTACTTAAGAAAGGTGTTATAATAATTAAAAATAAACGACATTGACATGTTTCGGATCCGTCTAATAAGATCCATATTGATTATTATTATGGATCTTATTAGACTGATCCGAAACATGTCAATGTCATTTATTTTTAATTATTATAACACCTCTTTTAAGAAAAAAAAAATTTTAATTAAGATGTTCCAGAAAATAGTTGTTTAAAATATAAATAAATTTTATGACTATTTTGACTCAGAAATATAATAATACCCAGGAATTATTACAAAATTACATATCAAATTCAATATTTTTTGTTACTTTGAAGTAAGTTTAGAAATTCTTCGAAATAGAAAGACATTTTATATATATTTTACAAAGATAAACATTTTACAGATATGATTTTCAAAGTTTAAAATATAAAAAAGTATTATAAACTTTTTAATCTAATGGTACCTTGGTTTAAGTAATGTTTTAGAAATGATTTATTATGTAAAGCAATTAATTGAACTTAAATATTTAATTAATTACTTTGCATTAATTAAAACAGTCATAGAAATAGCTTCGTTAGTTTTATTAACATTGTTTAAAGTTCACACAAAACATTTGAATGCTCAAGAATTTTGGATGTATGGGTAAGTTTATCAATTGAAGAGACTAAAATAAGCCTAGGATAATAGGATCTTAATTAGGATAAGATCATACATTTAAAAATATAGAATAATTACTATGTGTGTTATTTTATTATTTTTAGGTGCATTCGTAATTATGTAAATGCGTAGCACCTATAGTCGTCTTCTGCCGCCCGTTCACCCGTCTGTCTGTCTGTCTATCTTCATGTAACAACGCAAACACTACCCAACCGAATCATTTGAAGTTAGAAATATATAATTGATGCAAAATTTTGTCGAATCATTTCAAATTTTTTGAAAAACAGATATATGGTTCAATTACAGGGGCAATCAAAACTATGCCGTTACATTACGATCAATGGGAAAAAATAGCTTGAAATGCATTTTAATAATGTTACATTCTTTCGAACACCATAAAAAAATGATATCCATTTATGAACTATGTAATAAAATATACATCATGTACAATATGTTGTGCAAAGAATATTGGTTATTAATATACAGGGCCACATAGAAGTATTCCATTACGTTAAGGCAGGGCATGAAATTTCAGTTTAAAAGGTACTCGCCAGACTAAAATATTTACTCGCCACTATTTTACATTCATTAAGACAACAACGTCAGCACCCACACTTGTACAGGAAATGAAATATTTATGACAAATTTAATTTAAATTGACGATTTTAGAAGAAGCTATCTGTTAAGTACAGAATACTTTACATTTATGAAAGTATGGAATATTTTTAAAAATATTAACAGATGTTGTATGAAAAACTTTCTATTGTCCGGAAACAAATGCAGAAATTGATAAAATGAAATACATTTACTGCAAAAAGAAAAACAATAACATTAACTCAAAATAAGCTTGCGATAAGGTTTCAGTGGTTACAGAAATACATACCAATGATAATTTCCTGTACTATTTGCACTTCAGGTTTATGTAGTGCTGTCTTTATGCACTGAAATACCACTTATCAATTGCAGCTGTAGGGTCAAACTCCGTCAGAGGGTGGGTCCATTAACACAAATTCTGAGCAAATCATTCATTGTCTGTCTTCAGAGAGTTCCTGTATGCTGTCTTTTGTGTGTTATGACAGCTGAACCCTCTCTCACATGAAGCTGTACTTACTGGTAAAACAGTACAAAATGTTAGGATCTGGAGCGAATTGAGAAATATTGCTGAACATTTTTCATTATAATCTTTCTCCAGCATCTTTTTCAGTGTCAGTGATGGGAATATAAATTTAAATTCTGCCTATTCTGCCAATACAATATATACTTGTTCATTAAAGAGATTTGGGTAAAATATATAAAGAACTTCTTTATTTCTTCTATCCCAAATTCAAGAATTTTTTGGGGGGAGGCCAACCCACAGTGTCAAAAATATGCAGACATGCTAACATATCAGATGAATAGATTGCAGTCTTTCTGTAATGTATATCTTTGTATGTTTAATTAATGTCCCTCTTAAAGTTTGAAACTCTTCTTCCCCATTTTCTATATTTGTCAGCTGCATATCCTTGATTACCCCTAAAATGGATAGTTGGTCTAAAAATTCCTGTTCGCTTAGTCCAACACTAGATTCGAGATCTATTAGAACTGAAATGCAATGTTCCACTTTTATTTTCAAAGATGAAATGAGAAGTTCCTTGTTTTGTAATGTCCCACTTAAAGGATTCAATTTCCAGTTGAAATCCAAGAGGAAGTACAGAACTTTAAGAAATTTATAATCCTTCAAACTTTTCAGCAAATCCTTACCTTTAGAACTGTCATAATTTTTTCCATGAGCCACTTGTTCAAGATGACTTACAACAGTGTTCCAAGATTGCAAGAGAGCTTTTACTACACTTTTTTTATGATAATCATCTAATAGTGTGAAGATCATTCAGTATACGAATTTCTTCTCCTAGAATTTCTGCTCTTTCTTTTAACATGTGAAGTCTTTTAGCAGAGGCATGGTAAAATTTAAAAATGCTTCAAATGAATCAAATTGAAATGCTTCAAATTGAATCAAATGTTTTAAGATATTCAATTTCACCACATGCATCCAAAACAGCTAACTGCAAACGGTGTGGAATGCTTATCAATTTAGGACAAATTGATTTCATTTCCTCAATTAAACCTGATTTGTACCCAACCCTATTTGGAGCATCATCCGTATCCAAGCCTATAATATAACACCTGTTTCTATATTTATTTGGACCTATAATCTTACTTAGAAAATCAGTTATGGCTGTGAAATAACTGGATGAAGTAGAATTTGGCAACTCGATTAATCCTAATGTCATCTTTGATATGATTATCTTTTGCATCCACGAATCGAAGATACACATTTATATGATGAACAGATGATCCATCTGTAGAATCATCAACTAGAATGCTGATATATGTACACTTTTTTAAGCTTTCCACTAAATCTAACATAAAAGTTTCACCAATAATCTGGATAAAATACATGTATTGTTTTTCATTGCCATACTGTGTTAAAATACCCGCATTTAATTTCCCAGCCAAGCACAAAAGATCTGCAAAGTCTTTAAACGGTTTTTCATGCTTTGCAACATAGTATGCCACATTGAATATATTTTTCAAATGAGAAAAAATATCAGTTTGTCCATTTTCTTCAGACATTTTGCCATTGGTGTTTTTGCCTTCAAATGGCAACATTTCACAGTAAACTTTGCTTTGATTGTGAAAAACAAATTACTTTTCCTTAAACTGCCCAGAAAAGTCATTTATCTACTTTTTATCCACATTACTGGAAGACACCTGCTGGCAAATTTCATATTTTGCAAGAGTAGTTGTTTTTATCATATAAAAGCCATTCAAAATGACTTAGGCACTCTTTGCTGAATTTTCTTTTAACTGGAAGCGGTGACTCGAAATCACTGGCACATTTTCTTTTAGCAGAACTGGAAAAGGAGGAAAAGGGGATTATTGCTACTACCAGATTCATTCTCACTTTGCTTAACTTAAGTTTGCACGTGTTCACTTTCAACATTTGTGATCGCGTCTTTATCGCATTTTTCATTTGATATATTATTTTTAGTAAAAAAGGACTCTATATTATTCATTTGTCTTTTCTTCATGGGACTTAATAAAAAAAATAACTAAAACACCACTTTAATTATCGCCAACTACCACAGAACAAGAAAAATGCTGAATCTAAAGAAACATAAAATTTAGAGAAAAGGTATATTTTTTAACCGTATTTCAAGCAGCTGCACTTAGGTGACGAAACCTGAATCTTTTCGCGCAGGAGTGAAGAGCGATCTCATTCGGTATTGGCGAGTGCGCAGTACGAAAGTGTGTGGGGGGGATGAATGCAGACAAAGGAATTTCCTTCCTCCATAGGAAAGACGAAGAAATAGGCGACGGAGGATTTTTACTTTTGAAAAATAAATACCATCGATTCATTTTGAAATATTTCCGTGTATTGCTGTGCACGGTTTGATTTGAAGCACATCATTTTAAAAGACGAAACTTACTCGCTAACCTTAAATGTTTACTCACCAATGGCGAGATGACGAGTATTTCGCGCCTTGCGTTAAGGTATTGCGGGGGAAACATTGTTTGGGGCGCATTTTAATTATATTAAACTATTTCACATTTTATGAAATAGATATACTTTGCTGAAGATTACTACAAGTTATTTCCCGTATAATAGAAAGCAGATAGTATTAATAGAGATGCACAAAAGATTTCGGATACTCTACTTTATCCGAATTGATGCATATTTTAAAAACTTCATTATAGTACGAGCACACCTCATTTGCTACGTTTGACGTGTGATTTCCGACTTGTTGGAATTCAGAATATTTGTACTAAAGTTTTCAGTGCTATTACTGTAGTGATTATGTTTAAAAAGAATTCAGCTAACTGGGTTGATTTAAGGAAACACTTCTAGCCGAAAAATTAATAATAGTTATATGGAGAATCTATTAAAATATTACGATATCATTTTTAATCATCTTTCATGTATAAATTTTGCAGCAAAGTATTTAATAAAATTCTAAAAGCAAATAAGACTGATTCCGTATTAACTTTTTGAAGACAGTATTGTGACTCATGAAATATTTTAGAGACATTTCACATCAATAAATTTCATAAAAGCATTATAATTCAATTTTCGTCAGAGAAAAAATATTATACTGTTTCAGTATTGTATTTTTAAAGACAAAATTTTCACTATCGAGCTAATTTGCTTTTAAAAGCTTTTCAAGATAATTGATTTTTTTAAATAAAAATTTAATGTTATTCATATTAAATGACTCTCATTGAATTTTAGAATGCCAAGAAGAAAATGTTTATTATTAAAAGAGATTTTATTTATGTAGCCTAGGAACGTTTTTACAAAATGAATATAGTCCTTTGTATAAATGAACTAAGAAAAAAAAATAATCATTTAAACGTAAAGATTTTTCTTACAAAGATAAATATTTTATCAACGTTATTTTCATAACTTAAAATTAAAGAAATATATTTTAGTCATTCAAAACGTTTCCTTTGAAGTAGTAAAGAAATAATTAAAACGTAAAGGAATTTTTATAAAGATAAATATTTTAGCAGCGTAATTTTCATAGTTTGATATAAGAAAAATATTTTTTTGTCATTCAAAACATTTTTTTATAAGTAATATGTTTCTTCACAAAATTCTTTAGCGATAGTTCATCCTAACAAATAATTAGCTGAGTCTGACTGCTCGAATAATATCTTTAATTAATTACAATAGTTGCAGATGTAGTTTTGTTAGCTTTATCATTTTATGAGAAAAATCGTGTTAATAATTGATTTTTGTTTTACGGTGTTTTACGGTGCTCATCATTAAGTTTGTCGAGTATTCTTATTAAAGGGGGGAGATCAGGTTGAGTAGCCGGAAAATGACAATAATTTGACCATTAATAACAGCTCTGTAGTTTCAAAACAATTAATGGAATACAACACTTTTTTTCTATACTTTTAGGAAATATTAATTTTAAAAAATTTCAAATATATATGCATATATTTAGCAATATTAATTAGTTAAATTTTAAGGACAAAATTGACGTTTTAAACATATGAATTTTCAAATATACATTTTGCGTGCAAGATTTTGAAAATTCTACTGTAGATATATATTTAATATTGCATTTATATTTACTTATATTGCCGTATTTTACACTAAACCTCAATTTAACCTGAGTTTTGTCATGGAAAATTTTTTATTGAATATATATATATATATATATATATATATATATATAATATATTTGAATGCTATTTTAAAACTATTAGCATTTTATGAAAGCATAGAAAAAAATTTGTATTTCATTAATTGGTTTTAAACTACAGAGCTTTTAGTAATGGTCAAATTATTGTTTATTTTTAGCTGCTCAACCTCATCTCCCCTCTTCATGAGTAGAAACTTTGGTTTCAGTGGCAACATATATTACAAAATTCAGAATAGTATCTGTGTATGCTATTTTTATGTCATTAATTTAGAATGAGAATTATAACAAACGCTTTTGACTGATTTTTATTACGTGCTTTCTTTTTAAAATTCTGTTTCTATGTGGCAGTTAAAACTTGTGACTCATTTCTCATCCACTTCCAATGGACAAACAGCTTCAAAGTTTGGAGTATACAGGGTGCCCACTCTCAACGATGTCCAGTGGCTAGTGGCTAGTTTTCAATCGTTAGTCATAAACGCATACCGTAATTTCGTGCGTATCTGCTGCCGCATCTCAGATAATTCGGTTTCCTACCAGAGTTTATTTTAAATCAAATGTGACTTGCTTCTTTTACGCATTAATTTGATTGTTTTTCCAATAAAACTTCCTGTTATAAAAAGATTTAACTTAGCTGCAGCATGTACGCGGGAAATGACGGTAATTACAGTTACAAAGATGTTTTAAATGAGGTGAAGAAATATTTTTAAAGCGATTTGTGACAAGAAAAAACATTTCTTAAAAAGTTACGAAATATAAATTTTTATGCGGTCATATAAGTGATAATTAGTAAAAATATTCTATTACTGTAAAAAGTAATACAAAAAAGTTTTATTCTTCTACGATTAATATTTGAATGAATTATAGTTGTTTTAAAGTTGAAGCATTTTCTTTGCTCCGAAATAGGGGTCATTCACGAATTTACTATAAATATAAATAATCGTCAGATGTTAAAAAATTATAATAATGAAGTAAAGAAAGCATTTGAGAGTAAAATTAATCTTATAATATAAATTTGAAATCTATTTTTATTCTGGCATATAAAAGAAAAATATAAAACTTGTATTAAAAATATAAGTTAAAAATTATTAGAATATTTGTTAAATGAAAATATGAAAAGGAACAGTCACAAATCTTTACAAAATGATGCATATTTTAAATTGCTATTAGATTGTCTAACCTAAAATATAGTAATTAGCAAAAAATAAAGTTATCTTAAAACTTCCCAGCAGTAATTCCTTCTGCTGTAATGTAGAAATGAACGAGAAATAAATCCTTCTAATAATTTAGCCACTTTGTCGAATTTTGGCCCTATTTATCTACGTTCATTTGCAGAAAATTAGGTTACGTCACGAAATTAAATGTTTTATAACTCGTTCAATTTATTGTTAGACGAATGGGATATTATTTTATCTTACTTGGTCGTGTAATAGGAAAAGTTTACAAAACACCACTTGTAGAATAAGAAGGGCTGTACAAAAACTTTAATTTCATAATTTTTAATAAATGTTTTTCTTGATCCGAATCGTTTTAAAAATGTTTCTTTACCTCATTTAAAACATTTTTTTAACGGGAATCGTATGCCTGTGATTAACGGTTTAGGAATTAACTATTGAATATTGTAATGGGAGAGGAAGTTTTTAATTTCAAACTTTTTAATATTGAAGAATTCGATTTCCAAAAAATCCTGACGTGGTAATTAAAATCTTAGGCCTTTATCGTATTCAGTGGTAAAAAAATACATAAAAATCTATAAACAAAATTTAAAAAACACATCAATAATTTTTTTTCATAGTATCAGATGTTTGCCATTTTTAACTTTTTAACTTTGAAATTTACAATTTCCAAAAAATCCTTATATGATGGTAAAAAAATGGTCATTTTGGATTCGGCGCTGCAAAATATTTATGAATTAATTATCAGAAGCTAGAAAACATTGAAGTATGCAAATTTTGCAGGCTGGTTATTTCGCATGAATTAGTTCTGGGATTCTTAGATTATTATCTTTATTATCAGAAAGATAGCATAAAATTTCAGATTTTTCTAGAGTTTTGATTCTTAAATTTTCCGAATATCGCAATTAAGCCATATAACTTCATAGTATTATGAGATAATATGTTTAAGAAGGCAAGTTATTTCCCACATGCAAAATGAGATTTATAGATAAAATTTTTGCACGTATTCCTCCAATAATCCTGTTTAATTGAACTAGCACAAATATTTTAATGAAACACAGCCAAAAATAAGTTTTAATACAATGTTTAATTCTTTTTATTCACCATACAGTTGAATATTTTACTCTTAAGATAGTGATGTATTAGAAATATTTCACAAGCATAAATATTATAATCGCAAACTTTTCAAATTTCGAAAAACAAAGCAAAATAACTAGGACAATTGATTTTTTTTAAAAGATAATATTTCAATTCGCGAAATGTTTTATAAATTTAATAAATTTACATGTTTTATAAATGATTTACTTTTTCAATAACAGCATATATCTATATTATAAAGGCCAAACGTATCTGTGCGTAACGCATACGTCATTTTGTGAATGGCAACCCTTTCCCATGCGATTTCAGTTTTGCATTTTTCGCTACTGCAAATTTTATACTTCTAAATATGGCATATTTCCGATTTTTACACTATCGTATAGAAAAAAACTGTACTTTTAAATGCAATTTGTTTGAAAGTTGTATCTCAATTTCTTTTTGAGAAATTAATTTTTTATAGTTTTTAGTACCAATTTTGTAATTGTGGCAACAGAATCACTGCGTTTTCTTTTAAAATTGAAAAAAAAAAAAAAAAAAAAAAAAAAAAAAAAAAAAAAGATATTAAAATGCATATACTTTGCAAAAAGTATCGTCTGTTATAAGATTCCGTGATTTCGGTTTTATTTCGTTTTTTATTCATCAGCTAAATAAGTTCAAATTTTGAGTTAAAGTGATTTTACAATGATAAAATTAAAATGCCATTTTTTTAAACATGGTGAATGCGGATATAAGAAGTACATGTTTAAATCTTGAGAAGATGAAAATTATGACGGGTTTTAATTTTGCATGAAGTAGTATAATCGTGTCAATTTGGAATAATTTTTGAGATTTTTTTTTTTTTTTATTCGCATTTATACCAAACATAAAAGTCTCAATTGATAAATTCATCATAACAGTTGATCATTATTATATTTTGCTGATTTTATATGCGATTAAAGTTTAATATAAAAAATTTGGGCAACTGAGTTTTATAGTATTTTGTTAATCTTAGCATAAAACAATATTTGTTTTAGAGTTAGACTGATCAATATAAGATGTATTTTTTATAACATTTGTTTGAGAGGTAGACTGACCAATATAAGATGCATTTTTTACTGTAAGTAATTTTGTAGATATATGTTATAAATGAATAAAACAGTTCCTTCTAAAACATTTTCTTTCGTCGAATTTCGACGGATTCCACCTCGTTTTAATAAATTCGCTGAAGGAAGGTATTATGTTGTTCCAATATTGTATTTTAAAAAATTATATTTTAATTTTTTTTTAATTATCCCTAAAAGATAATATACTTTTAAAGAATTGGCTTAATATAACACATAGTATTAACTTAGAGAATTAGGCTGACCTTTAATTCGCGCAATGCTAAATAAAACTCTTTCTGTCAAAATTAATTTGATTAATGCGGCTAAGGAGATTTTTAGAAAATAAAGACAGTTCTTTGCAACGACGAAATAACACAAAGTAACTAATTAAAACTTAATTAAATTTAAATGCATTTTGCAAAATACAAACATAGCCCCCCCCCCAAAAAAAAAACAAAAAAAAAAAAAAAAAAAAAACAACTATAACCATTCAGAACTGCTACTTGAAAAATAATACCGTAGTTCACGAAATGTTTTAACGGTGGCTCTATTAATAATAATTATCGCTTATATCAGTTATAAGTAATTAATTGACCCTGACTGCTTAATTAATCCTTCATTATACAACTTTTATCTATAGTTTTTTTCTTTTTTTTAAAGCTTTATCAGTATTGTGAGAGAAAACGTATATTAAGCTCAGGACATTCAACAATTTCAAATATTATGTGAAGTATCTTAATTAAGCCGTATAACTTTAGATTATAATAAGATCATGTGTAAAAAAGTATCATATTTATTATTATTTTTTTTTTCAAATTTAATGATGCATTTGAATTTTTCTCTATTGAGGTATTGATGTAAAATTCGAATAACTGGCAACCTTCGATGTCCACGCTTATCGGTTTCTCTAAAAGAATCTTGAATCAAACGAAATACAGCGGACTCTCTCTATTCTGAACACTCACGGGACAGACCGAAAATGAAAATGTTCAGATTATGGGGGTGATTGTATGTATTAGGGGGTAAATGTATTGTATTAGTATTGTATGTATTAGTTGTATGTATTAGTATAGAGGGAGATTGGAAATGCATTACTACTACTACTATGTACGGTGACCGAATCTGTAGTTGATCAAATAAGGTCAGTTCTACGTAGTTTTTATTATATTTACTTTTTTTAAGTTTTAAAAGTAAACTAACATGATTTCTACAATGCTTAACTTTTTAAGCGTTCTGCAGAATTTTACAATTCATAAAATTCATGCAATTTTACAATTCATAAAATTACAATTCATACAAGTTTAACAATTCATAAAATAAAAGCTACGGAAAGTATTGATATGGAGATTTGTATTTTATAATCTTAGATATTTATTTATCATAAGCAGTTCAAAAAATTAGCATTAATATTGACTTTGAGTTAAATAAATTTTTGAATCCAAAACTATGTGGCAGAAAATCCCAGTTAGGCCGCTTAAAAGGTTAATGAATGTCTTATCATGGGCAAAAATGAAACTGCTGAAATTAAATAACAACAAAATTATAAGCAAATGGTTTCTTTAATTGCTATTTTCTCAGTAGCTAATCAATAAAAAAAGTCAGCCCAAAATTCCAAATTCAGTCTAAAGTTCAAAAATTATTATTTGAAATATCATGCTTAAACTGTTATTAAAAATATTTCATATAGAACTATTATTTGAAATAAGAACGATGGTAGTGGATTATTTTAACTTACAGCAATTGTGACCAACTAATCAAAAACTAAATTTTTACATTTTGTAATTAAAAAAAAAAGTCATAAAAGGGTTCTGTTACAGCAGGTGGCTGACAAGAATGTAACAATAGAATGCTCAAGCATTTAACTGAAATTTCTATCTAACAAATTGAAGTATTAAAACACATTGCAATTTCAAGTACTATGTACTTACAATCTAGCAGGGATTTTGTTTATTTTTTATCAAGTTTGTTGAACTTTTTATTCATCTGTAAAAGTTTCTCCGAATTTCCATGATCAGAATTCGATTTCAGATTATAAACATGTGTCCAGTTTACAGAGAGATGGAGTAGAATTGGGGAGCAAAAGTAGCGTTCATAATAGGGAGGGGTGTTCGAATTAGAGGGGGTGTTCAGAATACAGAGAGTTCATCTTTTGTTAAGTCTATGGAATTTCGCCGGGACCATCGGAATGTGTTTATAATATCGGGGTGTTCACATTAGAGAGTGTTCAGATAGAGAGAGTCCACTGTATATTTATCAAAGATGAAATGATGATAATAAAAAAAATCTTAACATATAATCAAATATCCATAAACGTTATCTTATTCGTACAATCTTACATTATAAAGTTTAATGTCGATGTTGACGACATAGTATACCAATAGATCTAAAATGACCAATATATAATATTAGACTATTTTTACTTTCTTCTATCTTTACAAGAAAAAAGTATTGTATTCGTGAAGATTTTCGAAATCCGGTTTTCGACGGATTTACATGTTTTGGGAGTCGGAGAACCCGAAAAACATGTTTTTACAAAATGTCTGTCTGTGAGTCTGTCTGTCCGTATGTGACAAAAATTTTGTGGGCGCTCTATCTCAAAACCTAATGTACGGAACTTTACTCAACTTTAGGTTCTGTGAGACCTTGATATAAACTAGAACTGATTAGTTTTTTATGTATACCGCTCTATAAATAGTGCTGCTATGCTGAATTATTTACAATTTCCCCATATCTCAAGAACTAGTGCATGTTTTTCATGAAACTGAATTTTTAGTTAGTATTTGATATGCCACAGTGCTGATTACGTTTTGGTACAAATCGCTCAACAGGTTTCGCTGCTGTGATGCATTATTTGGGAATATCGAAGTAGCTCTATCTCAGGAACTAATACAGGAATTTTCATCAAATTTCAGATTCAATTAGTTCCTGACATAAATTAGTATTCTTCAGTTTTTGCAGTAGATAACTCAACAGATGGCGCTGTCATGTGGCATTATTCATGATTATCGCAATAGCTCTATCTCAGCAACTAATGCACGAATTTTCATCAAACTTCAGATTCTGTTAGTCCCTGATATAATTAGTGTTCTTCAGTTTTTGGAGTAAATAGCTTCACAGATGGCGCTTCTATCTAGTTTTTTTTACGGTTTCTGCGATGATTCTGTCTCAAATACTAATACACAGATTTTCATCAAATTTCTGATTCAGTTAGAACTTGAAATAAATTATTGTAGATTAGATTTTGGAGTAAATTACCTAGATACATTAATTAATACATTAATGAATGATACACTGTAATACAGTGATTAATTTTTTAGATGATTTATTTTCGGGAATTTCACGCTCTTACCCAAAACGACTGCTGAGATATTTACAGATGTTCTTAAATTTTTATCCTCCCCTTTAACCCCCTTAGGGGGATTTTTTTAAAATCTTTCTTAGTAGGCTGTAATGTCATAGAAAATATTCCCTTTCCCATATTTTTAAAGCCTTTAGGTTCAGTAGTTTGGACTGTGCGTTAATTACGAATCAGTCGAGACAAACTCTGTTATATATCAACTCTGTCTAAGGCGGAATCGATCGAAACCAAGAAAGGTTGCAGTAGTAGACAATATTTTGCTTTAGATAAATCTTACTCTATGAATTCGCAGCGACTTGAAAACCTTTCGAATTAGGCAGATTTCCGCCTTACACAAAATGCGCCTTACAAAGCGTTTACTGTATACACTATATTGCCATTGATTATGGGACACTTGCGATTTTAGACATTTTACTAAATATCTAGAAAAATACACGAGGAATCATCTCGAAACTCTTAGTGTATAAATATAACAGAATACGTCATACATCTCCGTGAAGATTTTTTACCGAAACACCATAGGGGACCGTCAACAAATTAAAAAAGAATGAATATCTTTTGAATAACCCTGTCAAAACTAATGTAGCAAAAGGGCTCAAACTCTAGATTATGATTGAATGCCTTATTGTAATGCACTGTGTTCATTTTTATGCAAATAGAATGCACACTCGCAGAGTAATTAAGGTTTTTATAAAAATGGTCCCAAATTTTTCCAAGTTTTTCCATTATAATTTTCAGAGTTCTTAATATAAAATAATATTTTTTTCAGAAAATATGACAAACAACATTGCACACAGTACCCTGTAATCAGAATTAAAAAATTGCAAAAATTGTATGAAAAATGAGTAGGTTTACTATATAATTTTTTACTGCGCATGCGTCAAAGATATCAAAATTTCATTTGCATATTATGTTAGCTAAATGTATAGAGCAACTTTTGTAAAAGTCTCAAAATCATAGCTTGAAAATTCTGAAAGTAATCGTCTATAGAAAAAGGACAAAATCCGTTGTTTCCAAAATGAAGCAAAAAAATGAGGGATTTTATTCAAATACAGTAGTACATCCCATATTGTGTATTCTATATTGACAGTAATCAATGAATATATGGATACAACCCCTCTTGTTTTTGCTTCATTTTGAGAATAACGGGTTTTCGACTTATTCAATTGACGATTATTGTCAGAATTTTCAAGTTATGATTTTGTGACTTTCACAAAAGTTGCTCTATACATTTAGCTAACATAATATGCAAATGAAATTTTGATATCGTTGACGCATGCGCAGTAAAAAATTATTTAGTAAACCTACTCATTTTATATACAATTTTCATTATTTTTTAATTCTGATTACAGGGTACTGTGTGCAATGTTGTTTGTCATATTTTCTGAAAAAAATAATATTTTATATTAAGAACTCTGAAAATTATAAGGAAAAATTTGGGATCATTTTTATAAAAACCTTAATTACTCTGCGAGTATGCATGCTATTTGCATAACAATGAACAAGGCTTATTACAATAAGGCATTCAATCACAATCTAGAGTTTGAGCGCTTTTGCTACATTAGTTTTGACAGGGTTATTCAAAAGATATTCATTCTTTTTTAATTTGTTGACGGTCCCCTTTGGAATGTCGGGAAAAATCTTCACGGAGATGTATGACTTATACTATTATATTTATACACTAAGAGTTTCGAGATGATTCCTCATGTATTTTTCTAGATATTTAGTAAAATGTCTAAAATCGCAAGTGTCCCATAATCAATGGCAATATAGTGTATAAATGTATAGCTTTAATATTGTGGAAGTTTCGGAACAGCATACTTTTCTAAAATGATGAATCGAAACATTACATAATTTCAGTATTGTATTTTTAAAAACAATGTTCTAATTAACGAAATGATTTGTTTTATTCTATCTCTCAAAGATACTGTATTTGTAAAGAAATGGTTAATTCATCACATTAATTTAGAGTATGAGATTGACTTAAGCTCGAAATTAGTTCGTGCAACTTAATGAAACATTTTTGACATGCATTCTATATTATAAAGAACAAACATATTTGTGTGTAACACTAACGTCATTCTCCGAATGGCAATATTTTGAAATTGGAAATGAAATTTCGGTTTTGTAATTTTTGCTCCTGCAAACTTTTAAACTTCGACACATAGCACATCTTCAATTTTTACACCATCGTATAGTAAAAAAGAAATGTATTTTTACCTGAAAATTTTTTTAAAACTGTATCTCAATTTATTTTTGAGAAATTAAATTCTTAATAGTTTCTAGTAACAATTTTGTAATCGTAGCAACTGAAGTATTCTATTTCTATCCATAGAGTAAAGAGAGGGAACAGAGATGCAGTATGCTTTAAAAACGGTTTGCAATATAATGCGTGTTACCGCTCAAATTTAAATGTTCTCTGTCGGCCTAAACAGAACAAGCATATTAAGCAAGAACCAAGTTTTTGGCATCACCCATACATTTTTTTTCTTTTATTTCAAAATGAAAATGATCTGCTTATTTTTAAATATTCTAGAGTAGCATTTCATTGTATTATGAATTAAAAACTGTATTACTAAAAAAATTCTTCTTTTTCGTGAAAGCACACAGTTGATTTTGGGTCAAATGTGGAAATTTTGGGGTTACATTTTTAGTGTCACATCCAACCGCAACACTTCATCTCTATTTTTTCTCTTTACTCTAAGATTTCCATTAAAAGTCATAAAATAAAGAGAAAGAATAGAGATGAAATGTGGTGGCTTGTGGTGACGTCAAATATGTAATCCTAAAAACCTCTGCCCAAACATTACCCAAGTGCTTTCGCAAAAAAGAAAAAACGTTTAGTAATGCAGATTTGAATTAATAAAAAATGAAATGGTGCCTTAATATATTTAAAATATTGATCAGTTAGTGGTAAAAGAAATATCTTGATTGTTTATCCGTGTAGGGTCAAATGAAACACTTTTGCTTTAAAAATTAATTTAATTAGCTTAATCATTGCAATTTCTATAAAAAATGCAGACCTTTGTAATTGGCGAATAGCATAAAATAGCAATTAAAAAAATAGAAATAGTTTCCAAGAAAAATCTTTAGCAGTAAGCTTTTTAAATTTTCCAAATTAGGAAAAAATATTATAGTCAATTGAAACCATTCCGTCGAGAATTACATCTTTGTGCACGAAATATTGTAGATGTAGTTCCTTTTATGAAGTAATTAATTGTGTCCGACTGCTTAATTAATTACTTTATATTAATTACACATGCACTAGGAACCTTCAGTACTGTGAGAATATTGCATAAATTTTCAGATGTTCCAGAAAATTTCTGATTGAATTTCCCAAGTAACGCAATTAAACTATAGCTTTTGGTTATAACGAAAGTATACCTTTGAAAAGCCTATTTTCTAAACTTAAAACTACTTTTTATAACTTTAGAATCTGATTATAATCTTTGAACGATACAGTTGTAATGATCATGTTTAGAAATGATTCAATTAAGGAAAATATTAAAAAAGAAACACCGCTAAACAAAAAAATTCAGCATTAATTTAATCGTTTTAATTGTGATACGTTCGAATTATCATTAAAGTAATAACCGACCCGTCCGGCGTTTGACGGATGTGCAATAATATCTTATAAAATATCTAAAATAAGTGTCTGAGTAACAAGGTGGAACCCGTTGAAATTCGAAGAGATAAAATCTTCGAAAAAGAACTGTTTTATTTATTTATAATAAATCTACAAAATTAGTTACAGTAAAAAATACATCTAATATTTTGGTGAATCTAATTCTCAAGCAAATATTATTTTAAACTAAAATTTACAAAATACTATAAAACTCAATTATTCAAATCAATAAAAGAAATAAAACACTGAAATTCAAAGGATTTTAAAACAGACGCATTTTAGTTTCTATTTTTTTCTTCAATTTTGAGAGAAAATGGAGTGATTCTGTGGCCACAATTACAAAATTGGTACTAAAAATTATATAAAAAAATTAATATATCAAAAATAAATTGAGATACAGCTTTGAAACAAATTGCATTCAAAAGTACATTATTTTCTTTATTCGTCTGTGTAAAAATTTAAAATGTACGATATTTAAAAGTGTAAAATTTGCGGTACCAAAAATTGCATGGAAAAGTGTTGCGAATTTCAATTTCAATTTTTTTTTTCCCAATTTTGTGAGAAAATGGAGGGATTCTTTTGTCACAATTGCAAAATTGGTACTAAAATCTGCAAAAAAAAAAAAAAAAAAAAAAAATTGTTTAAAAAAAAATTGGGATACAGCTTTCAAACAAATTGCATTTAAAAGTACACTTTTTCTCTAACAGCGTAAAAATGAAAAATGTGCGATTATTAAAAGTGTAAAATTTGCAGTGGAGAAAGTTGCAAAGTAGAAATTGCATGTGAAATTGTTGCCATTCGCAAAATGATGTTTGCTTTACGCACAGATACATTTGGCCTTTATAATATAGATATGGGGACAGATGCCGCAATTTTCTTTTTCTTCTTGTAAATGTACAATAAATCAGAAAAAACAAACTAAGTTTTGGAAAAAGCCAGGAATCATTAATCAAACTCTTTAGAACTCTTTAGTATCCAATTTCTCCTTTTAACAAGTTTAAACACTTTTAATAAAGTACGCATAGTTATTTCTCTCAAACTTCAATTTTTAACATTATTTTTCATGTGCAGGGTCAGATGCGGCAAGGGGTATGAGACAGATGCCAAATTGAGAAAAAAGTATTGTTGTTTATTTTTTTCAAGCAAATCTCATTTTTATTTCCTGAAATAACTTAAAAAATAGTAATGAACTTACAAAAATTATATATATCATTAAATTGTGAAAAGTTTAACGAAGATGCAAAAGTGTAAGCTCCCAAAATAAAATTTAAGACAAAAAATGAAAATGAGAAGAAAAATATTTAAATTTACATAAATGAAGATTTTCGATTTTTTTTTAAAATAAAGAAGTGTAATTTTGCAACTTTTTCTCTATCCAACGTTATAAAAGTAATTTTTTACTTATATTTTATGATACAGATATTAATTAAATTTAACTGCGATAAAATATACTACATTGCCATTCAAGCGGTTAAGTTACTCCATATTCATTACACTAGCCATGCATACCGTTTTATTCATTTTATGAGTATTATAAAAAAGATTGAGAAAAACTCCAATGTTCAAGAAGTAATCTAATTATGCCAGCATTTCGTTGCAATGAGTTAATATGGCCAAATAAAAAATGCAAATTTTATCAGTAATATTATATTTTTTTAACCCACAATAAAATTTATAACTGAAATTCTTAAACTATACTTCTATAATGATGATATTTAGTAATAATTAAATTAGCGGAGAATTAAATAAAACACAACAAGGTCTTATTTAATTACTCATTTTAGTGAAAATTATGACTCAGAGAAGTTATATCATTTTATAAAGAAATTTAAAAAAAGTTAAATTAATTTATGCTACAGGGAAATTAAGATATTCTGATATTTTTTGAAATATTTTCTCTTCATAAATTTTATTTATTTCAGAATAATATTGAGAATTCGTACCAGGAAATATATATATATATATATATCGTTGCTTTAGTTAGTCCCGTTTTAAACAACAGTGTATATATTAACGTAACAATAATTTGTTCGAAATTATGAAGCCCTTTTTTTGACATGGTTGAAATAACTAATCATATTAAATTAAAGAATGACTTTGTTCATTTGTTCTATAATGCCGCATGATGTACAGTGATTCTACAAATTTAATTTGATTAGAATTGTTAAGAAGTTTTTACAAATTAAATAAAGTCCTTTTGTAAAATGATAAAAAAGTTATAATTTAAAAATAAAACAAGTAATAAATAGCACGTCAAGCGTAGCAAATGAAGTGCGTTCGTACTAACGAAGTTTTAAAAATATCTAGATCTTGGTGCAATTGTATGCAATACTTCGGATACAATATAGTAGCAGAAATCTTATGCGCGTGCATGTAAATAGTATCTGCTTTCTTTCTATTACACAGAAAGTAACTTGTAGTAAACCTCAGCAATGTATATCAATTTTGTAAAATGTAAAATAGTTTTATGTAATTAAAACGCTCCTCAAAGAGTGTTTTCTCCAATACCATTGTGCAATGGTGTACTTTTGTGTGGCCCTGTATATTAATAAAAAATATTCTTTGTACCACAGATTGTACAGAATGCATATTTTAGTATATACTTCATAGATGCATACCAATTTTATTATGCTCGAAATAGTGTAACATCTTTAAAATGCACTTGAAACTATTTTTTTTTTCATTAGTCATAATGTAACGGCTTACTTTTGATTGTCCCTGTAATTGAACTATACATCCAATTTCTTTAGAATTTTAAACAACTCGAGAAAATTATGCAGCAATAGTACATTTTAAATTTCAAACGATTCGGCTGAGTATTTTTTTCTCAATTATATGTGGACAGAAGGACAGACAGATGACTAAACGACGACTTTAGGTACTACGTATTTACTTAATTACGAACGAACCTAAAAAGCTTTAGAAATAATTTGTAGAGATAAGGCAGATAAAATAATTTTCATAATTCAACTTGAAAGAAACATTATAACCGTTCGAACTATTTCTTCGAAGATAATATCTTTCCTCACGAAATGTTTCAACAATAATTCACATTATAAAGAAATTACACAAGCCTGACATGAATAATTAACGAAATTCTGCTTAAATAATTTCTTCACATTCATTACATTAGTTAAGGATATAGTTTTGTTAACTTTGTCAGTATTATGTAAAAGATCGTATAGAATGTCAGATGTTCTAGAACTTTGATGATTAAGCTTGGCAAGTGTTCTAATTAAGTCATAACTTTTGGTTTTGATGAGATCATATGCTTCAAATATTTTATGCATGTAATATTATTGAGTCTTTATTTTTCAGAATGAGATTTATAATTAATGGTTTTGAAACATTGTAATAAAATTATCTTTTTTTTGAGGTAATGGAAGTAACCAAGATAAATAAAACACAGCTATATACAAAGCTTTAGAGATAGTTAGTTCTCTAATCATGGCAAAGACAGGTTTTTAAATAATAAATATTGTAATATTTTTGAAATAATAATAAAAAAATATGTTTTACAAGAACATATTTTTCAAAATTCGAGAAAATATCATATTACAGTGGTTCGGTATTCTTTTCTTTAAGTCAATATTTTGTTTTGCGAAATACTTAGATATATTTAAGAGCAAACAAATAATCCTGAATTCTATTTTTAGGTGCATTAGTAATTATGTGACTACATAGAACCTATAGTCGGCTGGTTCGTCGATCTGTCTGCATCTAACAGGCGTTTCGTACCTTTTCATTAGAACGCCCCTAGTACATACATTAGTATAAATATAGCTTGCGTAATATTGCCCGTACTACTATATTTGGACACAGCTTTTCATCTTTTTTATTTCTTTCGGGAACAACAGATTTTAAGCTTATTCTATTGATGATACACTCTTAAAACGAAAGAGTGGATTTGGCTTCTCTTGAAAGAGCTATAATTTATCGGATCGTGAATGAGTTGATTTTTAAATGCTTTACTCATCTTGACTTAGATTGCTTATTCAAATAACTCATCTTGAGTTATATATTTTTAAAAACAACTCACTCACTTGAGTTGTTTCAACTCTTTATGAGAAGCTGCCTTTCAAAACAGGAGATGAGCGAATTTCGGCTCAACTTGAGTTATTTTGTGGCTGACATTTTAAGAGAGTAATTTTTAGAATTTTCAATCTATGTTTTTGAGACTTTCACAAAAGTTGTATCCCGTAATCAAAATGTTTTCAAAACAAAAATCTTTTACATATACTTTGAAAACATTTGCAAGAGAAATAGACAACGAAATGTATAAAATAGTTGTGAAAATAGAAAATAAAAATAATCTCCTGCAATTGAAACTTTATGATACCACCACCCCCCTCCCCACGTATATATGTAAATGCTACTTCAAGATAACACATTTTTTATAAAATGCATTTTATATAATTCATCATATTAAATTAGAGAATGAATGTGACTGTTTATATATATTTAATACCAAATGTAGAAAATCAATCTCCAAATAATAATTTGCTTAATGCAACTACGGAAAAGTTTTACAAGATAAATGCAGTCGCTTGTGAATGCGAAATGACATAAACTAATCATTAAAATATTGAAATGATAAATGAATTCGAAATACACTTTTCAAATTTCGAAAGAATAAAGTAATATTATAATCATTTGAAAAATATTAATTCATAGAAAATATATTTGTTCGTGGTATGTTTTAGCGATGATTTACTATATGCAATACTTAATCGAACTGAGTAAACATTTAAGTACTTCAAATTCATTACACTAATTACAGATATAGTTTTATTAATTTTATGAATTTTATTCTATAAAAGTTCGAAAACAGTTGGATGTTCAATAATTTATAAAAATAAGTTTACCAAGAATTATTCTAATTTTATAAAATTCATTATGATGAGATCATCTCTTTGAAAAGTAAAATAATTTTTATCTGTAATAATATTTTTTGACACAGAATGAAATTTAAAAGTAAAGTTTTTAATCATGTTTCTATAATTATGATATTTAGAAGGAATTAAACTGAATTCGCAAGCGGGAATTAAATAATACACGGCTTAGGGTTTTTTTTTTAATTACCCGGTTTAATCCTTTATAGTTATGACCAGGGATGTAGTGGAGGGTATACGCTGTATACCTTCTGGATTTTTTCAAGGAGCTTCATATACTGTCTCTTTCTAAATAAAGCTATAGTATGTACATTAGGGTGGAGCGAAAAAAATTATTTTTTTAAAATCAAAAACGGGTAGGTGCCAAAAGTTGCCTTTATACTAGTACATCAACTGCGTGAAATTTTACTGGTGAAAAAAAAATGGCTTGATTCTGCGCTTTTGCTCCAAAAACCGAAATTTTGGGTAAAATTTGTCATTTTTTGACATTTTTTCAAAAAAATTAATAAATTCCTACAGAGCTGGTTATTATTTGAAAGTGCTACTTAAACCTTTATATTTATCTGCTGTACATATTTAAACTATAAAACAATATCTGTAGTCTATAATTGGAGCAAATCTGACAACTTTTAGTAAAAACCAGCGTTACCTCTCTATTGGAGCATTCAACGAAATGTGGTTTTGAATGCATTTCTTACCTATCTGCTTTTAAAACTATTCTGTATATAACTCATAGATGTGGTTGCATTTCATATCCCACTCGTCTCAGCCACCCAACAATCTAGGCCCAGTGTTTTATTTATGCATTGAATTTTTTGTTTTTTCCCGAAGAAGGGCATAAATTTTCTAAGTATCAAAGTTAGTTTACCTCTTCTTTGTTTTCACTGACAGTGGATGCTACTGGTGTGACCTGCTGCACGTATGTTTTTATATCTTGTATATAACAGAAGAGAAGTTGAGTAATTCGTTAGGTATGCTGTTAATTGAACCTATTCAGCAGTCTATTATCTTTATTAAATTTTCATACAATTAATACATTATGATTGGGAGTTCTGTTACCACAACATTTTTTCAATCAATTACATTATATATATAATGATATGCCTAAAAATTTATTGTATGAATTCAATTTCTAGTATGTCATCATTTACTGCACCTATTACATTGAATATATTTTGAGAAGCTAGCAGTTTAATATTATGACGATCGTCACAGAGGATTGCAAACAAAATTTGCGTGTAAAGCAGCAATATTTTGAAAGAAGTTTTAGTATTTGTTTTATGTCGTTTCCTGTGTTGTTTCGTAGTCGAGTAATTTCTAATAAGATTTTAGACCTATTCTTTAGATGTGTATTACATTTGGTATAAAAATATCCCGCTGTATAAACTTTGATTATATATTTTGTGAGTGAATCTACAGACTCTGATTGTCAATCTGTGCTTATATAAGGTGGAAAATTTTATTCGCTTTATGAGCTGTTTTTTTTGTGCGGGATGTTTTCTAAAATCCTATTTCCCATTTCTTCTCAGAAATAGCTTTCCTTATGAATTAGCTTTGCAATCTCCGACAGAAATTTCTAGTCTGTCCTGAGTATATTTTACTTAATTTGAGAAAATAATTTTTCAAAATTATTATCTATTTTATAAATAATTGCAATAGGAAGTGAATAGTACGACTACAAAGATTTTCTTATTGATCCAGTGAATTCATGTAGAACGTTTTACATCGACTTCTCTAACAATTGACGCAGAGGAAATTCACTGGAGTTAAAGTAGCCTATGATTCATTATTATACACAATTCTAAGCTTACCCAATGCAAAATGGTTCACAGCGAGAAATAGAATTCTCCTAAATTTAAATGAGTACTTATAGTCGATTAGAGTCTGTACATTCCCTCAAAAAGTACTATGCATTATAACTTTATGCCCAGGACAGTTCACCATCAAATATTGTTCTCTTATAAAATTGGATTTAAAAGTTAATGGGAAATTACCTGGCTACGAAAACACTTAGAAAACGGCATAAAACTAATGCAAAAAAAAGTTATTTACAACAACGGTTGCTCTGCACTTGCAGGACAAATTCCCGTTGCAACTCTCTCTGACGATCACCAGAAATCACATCAAACAGCTCGCTTCTCAACATATTAAGAATGCAAAAGCAGAATAAATGATGGCATACTTATAGTTGAAATACCTGAAATCATCTTTGAAGGTGGTCATTACGTAAAAAAATATAATTGACTGAAAAAATGTTGTGGTAACATAACTTCCAGTCACTTTCATCAACTGGATGTAAGTTTGATAAAGATAATAGATGGCCGAACAGATCCCTTTAATAGTATTCCCGTACATTACTCTGCTTGCCATTTTTTTTTTTGGGGGGGGGGGGTATAAACTGTAAAAATATACATTAAGATAGTCATAGTAGCATGGGGATACAAAGAACAGATAAACTAGGTGGCTGCAACGAAAACATACCAAATTTTGATAAAGAAAATCACAAATCAATATATAAATAAAACAGTGTACTAAGATAATCGAATAGTTGGGACAGGTGATATACGAAATATAGCCACCTCCACGACGTATGTCCAAGGTAGTTTTGAAAAGAAGAGCTGTATTAAAAACAACAATTTATTGTATGTCCCAAGAGTGGTAATGTCGTTTTATTACCAAAAGTTGTCTATTTTGCTCCAGCTATACGGAATAAATATATTGTTTTATAGTTTAAATATGTTAGGCAGATTAAAGGTTTAAGTAGCACTTTTAAATAATAACCAGCTCTGTAGGAATTTTTTTATTTTTTTGAAAAAATGTCGAAAAATGACAAATTTTACCCAAAATTTCGATTTTTGGAGCAAAAGCGCAGACTCAAGCTAATTTTTTTCAGTGGTAAAATTTCACACACTTGATGTACTAGCATAAAGGCAACTTTTGGCACCTACCCATTTTTGATTTTTAAAAAATAATTTTTTTCGCTCCACCCTAATTGTACACATGCTAGGGTATACGCTCTGTCTTGAGCATATACCGTCTGCTTAGAGCGTATACTGTGTGTGTTTTTACGACTACACCACTGTTTATGATATAGCGAAATTAAATTAATTTATGAAGAATTTATAAAGAAATTTATGTAGTAGAGAAATTAAGCAATTGTGATAGTTTTGAAATATTTCTCGAGCATAAATTTTATTATAGAATCTTTTTCAAAATTCGTTCAAGGAAAAAATATTATATTGCTTTAGTGTTACCAGGGACTGGTTTATAAATATGGGGGCCTGGGCACAGATACTTACTGGGGAATTGACTAAAAAATGAAAAAATATACTTACTAAAGAGACCATTATTGACTTTAAAATATCCATAAAAAAATTAAATGAAACATGATAATCAATATCTTACTTTTAAATAATTATTTCACAATTATGACATTTAAATAAGTAGAAATTTTATAATAAACTGTGTGGTGCTAATTATATTTTCAAGTTATATATGCAAGCATATATAACTGCGATGATGAAGTATGCAGCAATTAATAGCAAATTTTCGACAACATCAAGCTACAATTATTTAAAATATTAGAGAGCTCTACAGCCTGCAAGCTACGCTCAGCAACACTCAAATAATATTATTTCTAACAGGAAAAGAATTAAATAAGAATAAAAAATAAAATATATTTTTAAAGTGATAAAGATAAGAGAATATAATTACTGTAATAAAGTAATAAATGGATGTTTCTGACAAAATAGAAAATGCTATAAAAATACAACATGAACATGGCAGAATGTTGAAGGAAATGTGAAATTTTATATAGGATAATAATTGAAAATCTTTCAGTAACGTTTGGAGGTACCATGAAAATCAGGGGCCCTGGGCTCGTGCCCCGAATGGCCTGCATTAAATCTGGCAATGAGTGTTACATTTAAAAACGCACTGCAAGCCTTCCGAAGTAATAATTTGTTTTAAACTGCCTCAGCATAATGATGACCTTTCCCCCAAATGCTTCATATATGATTCATCATAATTACTATTTTTTAAAATATATTATTTATTTATTCGTGTAATAGAAAATGATTCTCAATGAATCTCAAATTTAATTTGATTAGGTGCCATTATTTTGAAAATCAGACGAAGTGAGATCGTTGTATTTTTTTGTCTGCTTGATTTTTTTACGTTGAAGTAGATCATATTTAATGAATAATGTGCAATTTTGAAGCCCTGAAAAAAAATTTCCTCTTTCCTATTGAAAATGTCAAAGTTCAAGGTAGTGAATGCCATTTTTCATGAAAAGTGAAATGCTAGTATGTTTGGAGTGCTATATCTCAGGCAAGCAACAACATCACAAAATTCTTTTGGCATAAACAGTTTGTATAGCACTACCTGCTTTTTAAAATTTATTTGTTTTCATTGAGCATTGCTATTGTATATTGTTATGTTGCCTCAAAATACAATAAAAATAACTTTTTTATCCATTTTTCGCACTTAATATCTTATTTAAGCAATAGTACCCCAACCTTTTCTTATGAAATATGAAAGTGTAGTACTAGGAAAGTTTAATTATATTGTACTCTAACAGGAAATTGTTTCTGTTAGCAGATATAATCTGTTAAATATTCAAAATTTTCAACATTTAAAGTAGTTTTATCTCAAAAAAGGGTCGCAGTTGAATAAAACAAAATATTTCATTCAGTAGTTGAACATATGTACAAAAACATGGAAGAGAAAAAGAAGTGGGGTCTTGATATATTTAGTAAAAAAAAAAAAAGACAGAATTTTCCAATAAACAATGTCTATGATCATACTTCTTCCCTATCAGAAAATGAAAAATCCTATTTCACTTTCTTGACTCACTCACACCCCTTTTCTCTATGAGAAAATGGGATATCCGTTTTTCTTTCCGTTTCCGAAAGAGAAATGGAATGTTCCATTTTCTGATAGGAGGAAAATGTGATCATTAAGATTGTTTTTCTTGTAAATTTTGACATTTTTTTGCCTAAAAATATCACGAGACCACACTTCTTTTTTTGCACTACTTTAAATGTTGCAGATTTGAAAAATTTTGAATATCTAACAGAATGTATATGCTAACAGCAACAATATCTCGGTAAAGTACTGTATTATTTAGCTTGTTCTAGTAGTACCCTTTCATATTTCATATAAAAAAATTTTGGAGTACTATTGCTTAAATAAGATACTAAGTGCGGAAAATGGACAAAAATATTATTTTGATTATACTTTGTGGCAACATAACAATGTAAAGTAACAATGTCCCATGAAAACAAATAAATTTAAATAAGCAGGTAGTGTTATATTAACAGTTTATGCCGAAAGAATTTTGGAATGTTGTTGCTTACCTGAGATATAGCATTCCAAACATACAGGCATTTCATTTTTCATGAAAAATGACATTCACAACCTTTCATTGACACTTTAACACTTTGACATTTTCTAAAGGGAAGAGGAATTTTTTTCAAGGCTTTAAAATTGCATATTATTCATTAAATACGATTTACTTTAACATAAAAAATATATCAAGCCATGTAAAAAATACAACTATCAAAATGTTACTTTTTTGGTCTGAATTTCAAAATAATGGCTTTTAATGTAGTTCAAAAAGCTTTGCAAAATAAACAATGTCCTTTTGGAAATAACAAAAAGCAAGCATTTAAAATAAATAGAAGTTTGAGAAATAATTTTCAAACATAAATATTTTAATAGCATAATTTTCAAAATTAAAAAATTTTTGAAAAAATATTATGTTTAAAACTATTTCGCATACAATATCTTTGTTCACAAAATGTTTTAGTTCACTATTAGTAGTTCACTTTATAAAAAACTTATGCAAGCCTGACTGTTTAAATAGTTATTTCGCATTCATTACCCTAGGTTTAAGTATAGTTTTGCTAACTTTGTCAGCATTCTGAGAAATATCGTATAGAATGTCAGATGTTCTAGAATTTTTTATGATTAAGTTTGCCCAGTATTCTAATTAAGCCATGCACATTTTGTTTAGCCGAGATTATGCATTTAAAGGAATAGCAAGTTTTTTTAATGTAATATTATTCATTTTATATTTTTCAGAATCAAACTTATAACTAAAGTTTTTTGAACTACATTGTTAAAATTATTCCATTTGATAAATAGTTAAATAAAATACAATTATGCATAAAGTTTCAACCTTTTCAGTTCCGAAGCTAAAATAATAGATTAAAAAACTTATTTATTGTTTTATTACAAACAAAACGGCATCATAAATGACAGAAAAAATATCTTTTTCTGAAATTAATCCTTTAGGCGCTGAGTAATTTAGGTTAAAAAATATTGATCTAAAAGTACAAACATCCTTAAAAGACGAATTTAATAACCATCAATCTAAATTAACACAATCTCAAATTTATCAGCTTTAAACAACAACAGTAATCTACAAATTCTCAAAAATTTTTAGTGAAAAAAATTTCAGTTAAATATTTATAAAAATTTATAATTTTCTTGGTTTTACTGTCTTTTGAACATTTTTGGGCATTTTGCAAATCCGGATGAAACTAACATTCATTTTAGAGGAATTCAGTTTAGATGCTGTCATTTATTCGCTTGCTTTCAATGCCAAAATATATTCAGCTATTAAAAAATGGTGTGAAAATGTAAAAAAATCGAAAATTTGGATTTTAATAAGGAAAAGAACAGAACTCCAAGAATAGGAACCCAGGGACCGAAGAGGTTAAAAATATTTAGTTCTTTAATCATGATAAAGGGGAGTTTTAGCTGTTAAATAATGTAATATTTCTTGATTTTACATTTATACATGTTTTGCAGCAATATCTTTTTCGAAATTCGACAAGGTCATTACATTATGGTCATTCAGCATTTTTACTTTCTTCTGTCTTCAATAGAAAAAAGTGCTATAATGGAAATTTTTTTTCGACTTCCGGCTTTCGACGGATTTACACGTTTTCGGGAAAATATATTTCAAAAAACATGTTTTTACAAAATGTCTGTCTGTCCGTGTGTGTGTCTGTGTGGGTGTCTGTGTGTCCGTATGTGGCCATTGTACCATCAACAAGTGCATGAAGATATGCATAGAATTGAACCAATTTTTTTGATTGTGGAAAGCAGGTCTTCCTTCAGTTTTTAAATATTCCAACGAAAGCGGGGGGGCTGTAATAGCGATTTTTCTGACATTTTAAATATTGCACCATCGAAAATTGTATGACTTTGTGCATAGAATTGAACCAAATTTTTTGTGTAAGTGCTATAGCTAACTGGTCCTCCCTGAAATTGAATAAAATACGCCGAAAGAGGGCGCTGTAATAACAATTTTCGTGAAATTTTCAATATTGAACCACTCAAAAGTATATGAAGTTATTCATAGAATTGAACCAAATTTTTTGTGCAAGTATTTGGCTATAATCATCAGATCCTCAATGAATTTGAAAAAAATCCGCCGGAAGGAGAAGCTACAATCGCGATGTCTGTCTCATTTCCATTATTGTACCATCAAAAAGTGTATAAAATTTTTTGTCTATGATTATTTTTGGGCATGCAAGCAGATCCTCCCTGAATCTGAAAAACATCTGCCTGTCATTCTATTGTCCATCGGATCCTGCAGAGACGAGATTCGCGTTCTTCTAATCCGGCTATTTTTAACAGCTGATGATAACAGAATAAGGTAAAACTATTGATTTCAATAAATATCAGGATCCACATTATCTCATTTTTACTCCGACTAGTTGACTGAAGCAGAAATCTAAGATGAAAATCAAAATTAGTACTGTATTAAATTAACAATATTAAAGTATTAA
Source organism: Maratus speculifer (assembly GCA_964019185.1). NCBI lineage: Eukaryota > Metazoa > Arthropoda > Arachnida > Araneae > Salticidae > Maratus > Maratus speculifer. The sequence goes on from OZ025296.1 coordinate 82,952,745, forward strand.
CATTTGTAACTACTTTTTGAAATATTAAAATTTACGTCTGAGATAGAAGAAAGTTTTAGGTTTGGCGCATCCAACTAGTTTTTTTAAGAACTGTTTTACTGAACAAAATACAGAAGGCAAACACAAGGGCGAAGAATTAATCCTGAATTCCATTTTATTACAAACACGATTTTAATTCACAAAAACACTAGAACCATAGTTTATTACGCCACATGAAAAGTAACAAAGAGACCACTGATGTCCTAAAATTTTGTTGATTAATTAAATGAAGGGAAAAAATAAATTTATGTTTTGACGAAAAGTTATGCTCAAAAAGTGCCATAACACTAGCTTATTTATACAGGAACGTATGAATGTAACACTGCATGTGTTAGGACAGCAGTACAAAATAGTTACTACTTAGAATGAATAGAACGTTGTTTTGACAAACAGCCAAATTCGATTTGGGATGGTGGTTTGACTTATAGAATTCTTTCCTTTCCAACAAATATACGAAACATTTCTCTATGAAAATGTAGATAATAAATTAAAGCTCATTTATAAAACAAAGAAGCGTTTGAACTCGAGGAAATATTATTTACAAATTATACTAGACAGCCCTTTAATATCTTGGGTAGGAACAACTTAAAAATGGGAAATTTCTATTACCAAACTTATTTTATTAATCTTCGAAGCATACGTGGTTATAAATACCTCACTGGACATCGCTATACTATAGGAATCTACAGGGATACATAAAGGATCTATAAGGAACATACTATAAGGATAACAACATAGCTCGCTGTGTCATGCAATACAGTGTCCAAACCTCTGAGCATGTCAGAATCACCTCCAATCTGTCAAGGCATTCTAAAAACAGGGGCTGACGAATTCCACTGACAAATTCAAAGGGGTAATAATATGACAACAAGGGGTTGGAAAATAGAACATGGAGTCTCAAACCACTTATTTAATCACAAATACAGGATGTTACTTGAGTTAAACTTGAGTTGAAGGTAATAATTTAAAAAATAAAATAAATTAAAAACATTGCAATGAAAATGCAACATTATGTACCTTGTTTTGTGTGAAATATACAACATCACGAAATATTCTGTAAAAACAGGATGCTCAACAATTAATGATATGTATGAATTGGTTATCGCGGTCCAAAATGTGGAGTGTCACGTGTATACTGCTGGGGCGTACAATGGAAAATATTGCATTTTTTTTATATTATCATAATTACAAACAAAAGTGTGAATGTGCATTAAATATTTTAATGTAACATACTTCAGCTTTCTGAAGGCTATTACCGTTAACCCAAACTGAGATAGGATAGAATACTCCGTATTTTTGATTAAATATGTGGTTTGCGACCCTATCTTTTATGGTAAGTTTTCATCCACTTGATGCCTATTATATCCCCTGAAATTTTCGGTCAAATTTAGTTACACTCTGTATAGATGAATATACTGTTCTGGTATTTGAACAATTTCAACTAAAATATCCCTCCAATGAGTCACAGTTATCGAAAGTCAAAAGGACAGAAAAGACCATTCGCTTCAAAACTTTACATTAGCAAATAGTCACGCTAAAGTTTTAGTAATTTGTGAATAGTAATCCTCATAGTTTCCTCTAGGTTGCGACAAAAACGAAGTTTGTTTTGAAAATTTGTTTTTGTGGAAGTAATAAACATTGTGTTTATAGAAATAATATCGAATGGCATAAATTTGTTTACGAATAAAGACGCAATGAAATTTAGTTAACACGAATCTTAGGTCTATCTCTGTTTATCTATTTTCTGTCTTCGCGTGTCATGACGACTAGAAATGCACGACATAAAAGAAGTATGCCAAATCGATAATTTTCGTATTTTGTTATTCTTGTATAAAAAGAAAACGCGATATAAGCAAAGATATCAATTTAGAATAGTATATTTGGATAGTTTTACCGTCAGCATATAATAAATATAGATTAGAAAATGTAAACGATTTCGTGTGCTTTTCTGTACTAAATAAAAATAAATAACTAAATATAAACAGAAAAGGCACAAATAAATTCCTAACTTGCGGGTACTTGTTTTTTTATTTTATCATTTATTGCTTTATACACTTTTTTCTTGTGGATCAGTAATTAGATTTTAAGTAATAAACGCATTCATGTACTGTGCATACATACAAGGTGTTTGATAAACGACATCTTGATTTTAAAAACAATAAAACATAAAGATGAAATAACTGACATATTTATCAGTTAATTTTTAAATTTTGTAGCCAAAACCTTTTCGAATTTTCATCCTTTTCGTATTTTCGTCAATAAATGGCGTCAATTTCGTCAACTAAAAAATATTGCTCAAATTTATGGGCATAATTGCAACAAATGTCTCTGAATTTTTAATTTTCATTCTATTTGGCACATGGAAGTAGTAATAATTTCTAGATACTTTGATTTATTACTTGAAACGAAGAAGAAAAGGATTTTTACTGTGACATTTTCAAGCTAATTTATTGTTACGGTTTGAGACAAAACAGCGTCGTCTATTGGTGAAAATGTGAACTATTTATAAAGTTATTATATACAAAATTCATGAGTTGCCTAATAAATATACCACTTATTTCATCTTTAAATTTATTGCATTTAATGACATCGAATTTAATGTTGGATCATTTTTTATTAATTTACCCCGTAAATATAATATGCAATATAAATAAATAAAATAAAAATTGGAACAGAGGGTATAATATTACTTCTAATAATGTAAGAAAAGCAGAAATATAGCATATGAAACTTATTTTATAAATTTATATGTTTTTCTTTGTTATAAGACATAACTATATATTAAAAATAAATTTAATTTTAAAAACTCCTTCACGTAATAATTTTATTAGAATTTTCCGTTAAGAACACCAATACAAATTTAGAGCAAAAGTTTCACATGTGGCTTTTATTTCTTGTCGACAAGCGTAATAAAACAATTTAAAATTGTCATTTATAAATAATTTTCTTTCTCAATTTTTTTTTCTTATTAATAAATGATTAATAAAATGTTAAGGCGATTACAAATTTGATATTTGTTAAATGATGTATACTCCGCGCTCACATTTTTATGAGGCATATAAATAACTTCGATTGTGATATTTGTTCATAAAAGTAAATGATAATTTATTCCAGATTTCGAAGCACTTAAATAGAGATAAAGAACGAATATATACATATCGAAATACAATTTCAAGATTCCTGTTTTTCTTTAAAAACTGCTGTTTTTTTATATATATATTTCTAGCGTACATTCAATTATTTTTATGAATATTCCGTGAATCAAACTTAATTGAATTTATACAGCGTCTTTCACATTCAAAAAATATTAGATAATTGCATTATCGGGCATTGACAAAATATTTAATAAATGAAATTATCAACATTATAATTGCTGAGTTATGAAAAATTACATTATTTGTATTGTAAGTAAATTAACTCAATTCTAATTTAATAAAATAGTTGTATATTTTATTGAATTATATATATGTCCAGAAAATATAATTCGTAATGCCTTACTAAGTTAACTCCGTGTACACTTTTCTAATATTTGCAAATGATGTTTGTTTAGTTTTTGAGTCAGCATTTGAGAAATGGGTTTAGTTTAATGAAAACAGTTCTCTTTATTTCACATCTATGCTCAGTATGTAAAATTACATGAAAATACGAATTTTCCTTAATTTTGAACAATAGTTAGTGAAACATAAATTAAAATTTTAATTAATTAGAGCTAAAATGTTCCATAGGCATAGGCACCAAAATAGTTTATGCATCACATTAATTTTTGTTTTGTGTAATATTTTATGAAAACACAAATATGTATGCGCATGCTTTGGATTATATACTGTTTTTGAAAGATACTGTAAATAAAATCTAGTCATTGGGGGGGGGGGGACCGTAATTCTTACCCATCATGGATATGCATAATATAAAATATGAAAATAAAACGCGAGTAAACTACTTATAGAATGCATCGTAATTCCAAAACAAAATTTAAACGCATATTTAAATAGTTTCAATATACATAGTAATGACCTATTAATGAATTGCTGATGAGACAATTTCGATAAATTATATAAAACGCCAAAATACTCAAGTAGTACTGAATTGCGTAAAAGAAACATCCTTTTAACTCCAAAAATAATAATCATCAACTAACAATTTACTGCGTCGGATTAAGCATTTCATTTCCAATTAAAATATATCTTTGAATTGAAATTTGAATGAAATACAGGGTCATGCAAAATCAAAGAATGTGGAAAACAAGATAACACATATCTCGGCAACTAATAATTCGATTAACTTTGTTCTTTATGCAAAATTTGTGTTAATTTAATACTTTTTACGTCCACTCCTTAAAATAAAAAAAAAACGAAAATTTTTATGTACCTTTCATCAGAACGAATTTTTCGAGAGTCCGAAAAAAAAGTTCAGGATAATCGAAGTTATTAAGTAGGCTTTGTTCCATTCTGATATACTATGTACATACAAAATTTGAAGACTCTATCTAAATTTGTTTGGGAGATAGAGAGGTTACAGACAGACACACAGACGGATGGACGGCATTTTTTTTTTCTAAAAATATGTTTTGTGGAATCTCCAGTATCTGAAACGTGTAAATCCGTCAAAAAAAAAAAAAAAAAATCGGTTTTCAAAACGATTACAAGACTCACCCTATACTAAGTACGATGGGTAAGTAAAAGAACAATGCTTCTTAAACCACGAAAATGTAATATACCTGTACGAAAATGTACAATGACTCTTTCTGAGAAATCACAGTTCTGAAACGAGTTTTTTACCCTCAGAAACCATTCTAATTTCGAAATCTAACTACTTAACTGATCAATATTTTTTTAAAAATAATGCCTATTTTTTTTCATGTCTTTTGAGATTTTTTAATCTTTTGTAGCCGGTTTTTCAAAACAGAAGTTTTTGTCTAAATGAATCAGAAAAATTCTCGGAATAAATAATGTAAAATTTACAATAAAAATTTACTGGTAAGAATAATAAATCACGATTGGTGTATGGATGCCTATACGTGATACGGGCAAATCATGATTGACAAGAACATGTTGCCCATATGACGCACGTGCAAATCAGAGAAGCTGCATTGAATATAATGCACTGAAGAATGCATTGAACGGAACAACGTTAAAAGCTTTAATTATATTAAATTAAAAATATATGAATATCTCCAAACTTGTTTCCATTCATGTATTTGAAGCATTTCGTATTGATAAAAATTTCGACAATATTGTGAATTTCCCCATTTTCAGATTGCCGGAAATATTACATAAAATCTCTTTTTCTTATTTTTTCCCTCTGATATTTCCCACTACTTTGACTCCGTTTCTAATCCATTTCTCTATTGGCAATTCTCTGTTTTCCTATTGGTTAATGAAAATTTCAACTTGAATCCTCTTTCTTCCCTTTATACATGAGCATATTTCCGCTATCTTTAGCACTGAGGACGATAAGATATATACTACCGAAACCGACATGCTTTTAATTTAATTTGTACTTTTAATGTTATTATTTTCACATTTCGTATATTTTATTTCGAAGTTGTATTATATTTCCTAGATATTCTAGATTTTCTAAACATTATATTTTTCTAGAAACATTTCTCTTGTTTCTTTTAAATTTCGCATAGTCTTAAAACGGTCCCTAAATTTATCGCATTATTAATTTTTAATTGATATTTAATTAATTATTTATCTGGCTTCATCCGTTGATCTGGTCGGTTTCTCCAAAAGCGTCTTGAATCAAACGAAATATACCTGTGAATTTGACTTGCTATTTTAAAGCAATGGGAATCTTTACCTAAAATACGCTTTCGCTTTGTCTTCCGCTTTGTTGACATCAGTACGAATGCCATTGCTGTATTATATTCTCCAATGTTTCAAGAAAAATTTGGTCCATTATGTATGATTTTTTTTTTTTTTTTTTTTTTTTTTTTTTTTTACCATTTAAAGTAGGATTTGTTAAAAAACGATATAATTTTATGCTTTATAATGAAACTATTCCTGCAAAATTAACTAATAATAGAAGTCTCATCAAGGTTCGTCTGGTAGAACTTCCTATAACTAAGCCAGGCATGTCAAACTCGTTGACCATCGCGGGCCAAATTAAGCATTGTATACAGAGTTGCGGGCCACATTAAAAAAAATGTTAATGAATTATTTTTTCACACCGAATGAAACTAAACATACAAATAAAAAAAAAACAATCTTGTAAAATAAATAAATATATAATTAATAAAGTGAAAAACTGGAAAAATTTAAATAAGTCACCGTAAATTTTAAATATAATACTTAATAAGTAAAATCATAATAGTACGAAAATGCAATATTAAGTTTATTACATTGATTTTTACTTTTCTTCTTTTAATTTTGTGATTGCTTCATTTTATAGAAGCCTATCGTTGTAGGAGCACAATTATTTGCATTATAAATGCATTTTTTAAAAGTCAAACTTTATTCGGTCAAGCTTTTCAGAATCAAGTAAACAAATGTAAATTATGCTGATTGTGCTAACAATGAAGTGTATTTTAGTATTTTGTGTTTTTTGTACAGATTTTGAAAAAAATGCCAAGTTGGAAACATTGCAGCCACGACTAGCAAAAATGCGTTTATACAAAGCGTATTTTCTGCATCAATCATGAACTAAAATCAAGCAAAGGGAAAATATAGAAATTCTTGGCGGGCCACAAATAAATTGTCGGCGGGCCAATTGTGGAACGCAGGCCACGTGTTTGACATGCCTGAACTAAGCAATGTAAAATTATACGCACAATACACTAAAATCACCATTGTAAAATTGTTTAAGTGACAATTTATCTCAACAAAATGCGTCCACTAGAATATTTAAACAAGTAAGAAAAATCATGCATTAAGCATAGATTATGAAGCACTTTCCAACATTTCTTGAAATCTTTAACAAAACTTCTTTAGCAAGGAAAGTAACGTATTATTGTTCATATCCAAATATGTATTCCTATTCCAATACTTTTGAAAAGCCCTGTATTTGATCTGTCGGTTAATATATAGACTACATAATGGTAAAATTTAGTTTAGCAAGAAAACGCCTAACTGGTTGAAATTTTCCTTTCAGCAATTTATACTAATAGATGGAAACATACTTGAATACTTTTGTTTAGCCCTGCAAAATACATAGTACCTTTAATACACGAAAGTATTTTACTAAAGTTTAGTTTTAAAATAAATTCTCTTTAAACTACTTAAATCAAATTTCTAGAAATTATCATTCAAAAGCGACCATGTATCCAGTTCTTTGCGTGACCCTATATATCATTTTATCTATATTCTACAAACATTTGTTTGTAAACTAAATGCAGTTCATCGTAGAAAGGCATAACATATTTAAAAACTAATTTTAAGTAAATTACGCTCATATTCAGTAACCTTTCTGAGATATTTTGTGTAACACTGTATATCTAAATTGCGTAACAATTAGCATTTATATAAACCATATAATATATGCAAACATCTAATGAAACTTAAAATCGTATGTCATAATTAAAAATGCATTTTATCCATTTAACAGCCATCTTCCATAATATACAGGACTTCGGATAGAATATACTATTTGAAATCTTTTGTGCGTCCCTGTAAATGCTATGCACTAGTATTATGCATGAAATAAATCATATTAATCCTCAGCAACGTATATCAGTTTGGTTATATACGAAATCGTTTACCATAATTAAAATATGTCGGAAACAATCCCCCCCTTTATTATTATGCATTAGAATTCTTTTGTGTGGCCCTGTAAATGAATAATAACTACTTTTTTTCGCTGCATACTTTACAAAATGCATATTTTAGTGCATTTTGTAGATGCATATAAATTTGAAGATGTTTGGCAGGGTGTAACACCTTTAAAATTCATTTGAAACGATTTTCCCCGTTAGACCGTAATGTAATGGAAAACTTTTGACTGTCCCTGTAACTAAACTAATCATGGCAGAACCTTCATTTTCAATAGGGTTTGTGCTCGGGTAAATGTCATTAACATCTAAAAATTTCATGACAATCCGAGTATATTTACGAGAATTAGAGCGCGGACAGACGGCCAGACAAAACGAATGCATAAGCACTTTTCAACTTTGTTGGACTAATATTTCATACAGGATTCGTACGCTTCAAAAATTGTTCAGGAGAAATATCAGTATTTTTATATATATATATATAGAAAAATAAATCTAGGTGGAATGCGCAAAATTTCGCCTTATGTAGTCCAGAAATTTTATAAGAAAATACTGGTACCGAAGAATTTTTTGATCGTAAAATTCCAGAAGGCATTCGAACACTATTCATAATTAGGCTCATCTGATTAAAGAACTTTCTCTTCCAATTCTATAAATGAGCAAAATAGGATGATATGTTATACACTAAAACATTCCCTGAAAAATTATCTGACTAACAATGCAAGTTGAATCGAAATCTATTTGGAAGAATATTTTAAAATGCTGATATTTCATAATCGGGTTCTTACGACATTGATTTTTTTCCAAAGCTATATAATTAAGCAACATAGAACGACATGTTATATACTAAAACCTTTCCTTAAAAATTTCCTATAATGTCAGTCTCCCTCAAAATCCATTCAGCAGAACTCAAGTTATAAGCAGATGGAATTCTCATTTGCATTTTATGTATATAGTAGATAAACATTCATTCAAAATGGATGAAAAATGTGAGTGAAGGAGAGAAAACTGCTCTTCAAAGACTGAAGAGAAATATTTGATTTATCTCTTAGAATATTAGCGCAAAATAATTAAAAACGAAGATGAATGAAATGCACGCGTATCTTTTTATTTTTTTTGTCTTTTCGAAAAAAAATGATAGAAAGTATTAAAACTGATAAAGATGCAGAAATGTTCGAATGCATTTGAAAAGTAATTATTTTCTCATTAGCAAAATAAAGGATAAGAGAAGAATCGAAAATTGATAAATCACGATTGTCAGTATCGTATAATATGTAAACAACAACTGAACTAACATTTCGAATAGTGCATTAATTAAACTTTGGGACTTGCATATATTTTTAATACGGTAGCAATATACGGCAGCAATATACGGTAGCAATAACTCCGTTCTCGCACAACTAAATTCTATAACAATTTGATTTTCGAAGAAACACTTCGAGCTAAACTTGGTCGATTCTTCAAATTTTGATAATTTTTCCGCTGTGATTTAATAATAATAATAATAATAATTAACGCGACGAAATAGCCACGTTTTAAGATCAAGCTTTACACATGGAGGGATGGAACACATATGGAACAATTTAAAAATATTTAAAATATTCCATAGTCTTTTCTATTAAAATATTATTGTTGATATTATGGCCTGAGTCATTATTGATTTTCAAGTAAAATAAAATTGATAATACAGGATGCTTATTTACTTATTTTAAATAAAGCTTGAAAATCTTGACTATAAGTGGAAAAAAATGACCAAAAAAAAATCGTCAAGAATTATATTTTTTGAACTTTTTTTACATATCTTTTTCTTTAAAACTCTTATTTGAGTATATGCAGATACAACTTTATAAAAATAACGTGAATTTTATCAGATTTGAGTTTTAAAAAATTAATTTTTTATACTTCACCATACAAAAATTTTATATCAATCAATACAAACTTTATATTTTTGCTTATGTAAAAAGGAGTTAAAGTTAGGTGGGGCAAACTGGGCTATAATTTTACAATGCGGCTATGGAGATTCTTACAATGCGGCTTCCAAAAGCTGATATTCATTTAAAGTTTGAACCCCTGTAAATGAGCTCAGTTATGTTCTCTACCAGACAGAAACTTCCAAAATTAAATCTTTATGTCTAAAAATAAAAAAATATATACGTATGTAGTTCATCTTTCTTTCTTCGTGGGTCCAGTTGCCACATACAAATGGAAGAACTGGGTCAGGTAGGCTGTGATTCATACGCATTTTTGTTTTTTCATATGGAGTATCAGGTCTTACATGAAATAGCGTAAAGAACTTAAAAATATTAAATCAGAGAAATCATGTACATTATATCAACTAAAGAACGTTGTAAAAGAAAGTTTTTCTTTCAAGGTGCTAAAAAAAGCACTAAGTGCGAAATTATGAGATTTATTTATACAAAAAACATAGGAATTAAGTAAGTACTTATGTACTTTAGTTCAGGATAAGTATTATAGTTAAATGGATATTTTAGGAGGAGAGGGGAAAATAGCAAGATAAATCTATGAACAAATAGCAAAGTAAGTCTGAAAGTATTTGAATCTCTTTTTTGTTTATCCCAATGGAAATGTGATATGTCTAAAAAAACTATGGAGAAATAACCATGTTTTTATATCAAACCGAACTATTTTTATTAGTTTCGATAATTTTCTAATAATGTCACATTGTCTTATGCACACCTCTTCATCTGTATCGTAAAATTTCAATGTTGGGCTGTCTCACTTAAGTAATTTAGTTTGTTACCTCCCAATATGCTTTTTTAAAATTTTATTATGTAATTTTAATAAAGTATTATGTAATTTTCTTTATTGTAAGCAAAAAAAAAAAAAAAAAAAAAAAAAAAAAAAAAAAAAAAGATGGAGAAATTAATTTACCATAGTAAGAGAAACTAAAAAAATATTTATAATTATCAGGTAACTTGATTCAACATGTTACCCCTGATACATGTCCCAGTTATATTTTGAAATAAATAAACAAATAAAATGACCATGCTCTGACAAGTACGACGAAAAAGAAAAAATAATTCTTCTAAAAAAACAAAAATCAACGAATACATTGTACTTTGATTTAATAAAATTTCAGAGATTTCTGACCTTAAAAACATACAGACAATTTTTTAGTATAGGAAAGCTCTGAAATTTCATAAAATTCCTAGTATTGTTTACAATACTACAGTCAATACAATACAATCAGTGAATTTTTATCGAATTTTTATTATTAATTTTTTATAGCATGGAGAATTTTTAAACCATAATTTATAAAACCTTGGGTTACCAATATGAATCCGGTAAAATAAAATAATTAGAGCATGTTTCAATCTTTTTATATACCATCTATATATATCTATGTATACAAGTTGCAACTAAATTTTTTTTTAAAAATAAGAGGGGTCAATAATAGCCATAAACATGAAAAAGTTTTTTATAGGAAAATCAAGGTGGCAACCCACTTAATCAGTCAAAAAATACAAGGTGTCTTTCTCTACGTGAAGCCCGGGCTTTTATTTATAACTATACAAAGAATACATTGAAGTGATATTTTCTACAAAATAACGATTCCTTCTCTTAAATCTGATGTACTACAAGAAGCACCAAAAATGGCTCCATTCGCATTGATAAACAATACTGAATTAAAAGTTTATATTATTCAGATTGTGCCTAGTTGTATATACGAAATAACAATAATTGCAATGGTACCAAAAAAAAAAAAAAAAAAAAAAATCGTTAAAAAAAGACTGAAAACGCACAGAAAGTAAAATTACAATCTAATACCGTTTTTTCATAAAACTTCATTATTGCTAGTCCCCGTATTTCAGATTGAATTTTTCTGCTATTCAAGACCAAAAACTTGTGTTTTTGAAATAAATGCGAGCAAAAGCAAAATATTAAAAAGAAAATTTAAACAATATTTATACGTACCTGACTTATATATTATACGAAACAGATATTTGTATTGAATATTTTCACACCCGTTTCTTATCGCGCTGCCTTCTTCCGGATTCAATTAGACTGATAAACAAAGTTTCTGTTCCTCATTAAGTAACTGCTGAGTATTATACTTTAGGCGATGTTGTAAAAGAATATGTCATTAAAAACATTACATCACCTACAGATTCTTTAAAAATTCAACATATTGAAAATCTCTATATTGTAGATTTTATTCAATACACGTTCTTATAAATTTGGACATTAGGTGTTTTAGTAACAATAAATGGTTAAAAAATACCTTTAAAGCTTAAAACTAATATTTAAATTACTAAAAATGTACATTGCATTATAAAATTTCAGAAATCAGCTAGAGAATTTTTGTGAAAAGTAATGATACTGAAAGAAATTTCCGAAATTTCATACTTTATGCAACGGTAAATGTCTTAACTCTTTATGCTCTCTTATAAATAACACAAATATTAGCTTTTTAAATAAGGATTCAATGTGCACTTTTATAAATATCACAAAAAAAAACATTATAAAAAAAAAAGCTATTTTTTTTTTTGTACAAATAAGAGCGGTATATAAACACTTGTATCGCATTCTCACTTGTTAGATAATAGGTAGTCTTTAAAAACAGAAGTTTTTTTTTGACGATATTTTTAAGAGTATAATTTAAGAACATATTAAAGATTCACCTGCCTTGATATCGGCCTTCCGTATTAAAAATTTTCTGGTAGAAGTTCTCTCCATGCTCGTCGCTCACAGTTCTCATACTTTCAGTGAAACAATTTATACTAGATGCTAAAAAATGAAATTTTTGTATGGTTTTAATTAATTTTATGTAAAAAGTGCCTTTAAATATTTTTTCATAGTTAGAACTTTGACTTTTTCCTAGAAAATGTATCACAATATTTTAAAAATCAATCTATGCTGCTTTTCTAAATCACTTAATGTATCTGGAAAATTTTTCTTCTTCATAAGGTGCTTATTATGTAGGACAACAAAGTTATCCTCAATTTCTTCTACGTAGATAAGCAATGGAAATTGTTTTTTCTCATATTGAAAACTACATCTTTCTTTATTCGTTGCTTTAAAGAAATTCTTCATTAATTCCAACTTTAAGTGTAAAGTCGGAAGAATAACTATCTTTTTATTGATTAGAAAAACGTTTTGAATATTTCTTTCACCTGCAATATTTTCTATGAGCTCTGAACACTCTGTTTGATACAATGCTCATATCTTGCTTCCCTGTACCAGTTGCGTAGGAAACAGCAGTTTTTTATATAATTGTTAAATACCTATGATAATGGCAATTACATAGGTGCCAACCTGACGTTAATCTTCCGTAATACGTACGTTAGTTTGACCCTGGTTTAATGAATTTCAAACCAAAATTTAAAAAAAAAAAAAAAAAAAAAAAAAAAAATGAAATCAAATATGTTTAATTTAGAAACTTGAAATAGAATAAATATAGATTCATGAGATAAATTTTCTGGTTCGAAATGAGGTTAACCTGGGTCAAACTAATCCAGGTATTACGGAAGATTAGTTGAAAGTTGGCAGCTATGCAATTATCGTAAAATATGAATTTATTTCTTAATTATAATGTTAGTTATCAATTGCATGAAGCAGTATCATCATATTTTTATAAGATTCTTTATTATGCAAAAATAGACAACTGGAACAGACGGTAAGGCATTTCGATTATGTAGTATGTAGTATGTAGAAATGTAACAGGAATTCTTTCTTTTTCTTTCAATTGGAATAGAGCATTTCAGTTGTCTCGAAAGGAAGATTCCGCATTTAACATTGAAATTGTAAGGATGAAAGTAAATGATCCGCTTAATCCAATAACATTTGCTATTTTTTAAATTCTTGAAAGCTTCCATTTAAAAATAAGGAATTTCACATAGAATCAGCCGGATATAAAGTGGAGATAAGTACTTGAGAAAAATCAACGCCTGCTTTCAAACAGGAATATATTAACACTAGAGACAGAGCATTTTTTTTTTACATTCTGTACAGGTGACTACCACTTACTAGAGGTCTGTACGGCCCGGGTCCGGCCCGAACGAAAGCTATTTTGGTCTGGACCGTACAGAAATCAATGAAAACAAACCTGGCCTGATCTGGCCTACTATTAAAAATCTATATAATTAAGATTAACTTCAATAATACTGCATGAATGCTTAAGAGATAAATTTACAATATATTTTAAAAATTACAAAGTATTCATAAGGCAGAAAATACATTAATAACATAAACTATTTATTAGATTCTTAAACCTTTCAACATTCGAATAAAAATCCATTTAAAAATTAATGTAGTTTTGAATAAAAGAAAAAAAGAAGGGTTAAAAACATCATAACTTTTGAAGCTGTTTAATAAAAAGTGCATTTTTGAAACTAAGGTACCCTGGGGTAATAACGCCAAGTTAAGGTTCTACCAATTTTCACGGCTCAGTTTTAGTTGGTATTTTTCAAACAAACATATGATTTGATACAGCAACTCATTGACTATCTATATAAAAAAATAATTTAACAGATATGTATTCATAAAATGTAATGGCGTGATTTCTTGACCAATGATATTTGGCGATATTACCCACCTATATGGGTAATAACGCCATGCAAACAAAACTATGAAATAAGATGGAATAATTGCATGTAGATTGCCCAATTCTAAAAATACAAACTCTACAAACTTAGAAATGGACAAATTGCATTCTAAGTTATTGAAAATGTTCAATTTTTTGTGAAAGTGTAAGAAAAAAAAAAAGGTGTTTTGTGTGTGTGTGTGTGGGGGGGGGGATGAGGCAAAAGAATATCAGACTGTGAGCTTCTTTTTGCTTAAAAAGGACCGCTTAAATAGAATTATTAGAAACATTGCACGGTTTTAACTGTGTTTATTTGAATCAGTATTTAGGATGTAGATCGACCACTGTAGGGAATCAACCGGGGTATTAATGCCAAGGATTGGCGTTATTACCCCATTATAGTTATTGCGCTGTACATTTTAAATTACAAATTATTTCGAGAAGATATCCAAAATCTTCAACAACATTTTAATAGTCCATGAAATGTACTACAAATTTATGCAATTAACAAAGTATTTCCGGATAAAAAAAATAGTCTTCACATCACAAAACGTATCTGGCAAATTTTAGATCAAGCGATAATTTTAGTTGCTTGTAAAAACAATAAGACCTAAAAATGAAACAAATTAACTTGAAGCTGTTTTTATCGATTTATATGACTCAAAACCCTTCTGCGCGGAACACATGGGTGTCATTTACCAGATTATTTTATAATTATGCAAAATATTAGCACTTGGCGTTATTACCCCGCCTGGTGTTATTACACCAGACCACCTTATTTTTCTGTACTATATTAAGGCTTACCTCTAATCCAAAAGACCTACTTTCTGACACATTTCCAAATTCATTTCTTTTCGGAAACCCATTAGATTTACAAATGTTCTTATTCAGAAAGTATGTAATCTTATGGCATATAATACTGTTGAACATAACGTTTGAAATCGATTTTTTAGAAGCGAAATCATGGAAAAGGAGAAAAACCTAATGCCATAATAAAAACAATCTTTTAAATATCAACAAGTAATTTGTTTATCAAAAATGGAAAGCGCAATTCGATTACAAAACCCTTCAATAATCAGGTTTGTTAATTTTAAGCCTTTACAGTTAAAAGTTAATCAGAAAATGCGTCAATGTTTCGCGTTGTTCAGCAGTAAGTTTGAAAATAATTTCAAGATATATTTCCAAAGATTCCGTTAGCAGAAGTTCACTATTGCCATTAATATTTTTACAAAAGAGATTGCTTGCTTTTCATATCCTGTGAACAATTATATTCATTTCCGATTCGGCTAGACTACGCAGAAAAAAATGTTGATCTCAATGAGTCTGTTGAAAATAAATAAATAAATAAATAAACAGCCACCATGTCCAATGCCAGTCTTTAAGGTGAACATATTATATTTCTGTACTCATGTTGTCAAACAAGCATCGGCTTGCATTGCACATTTATACTTATTCTCGTGAAAGACATATTCAATGGAATTAGCTAATATTTTATCGGCTTCTTTTAAATTTTTATCCTAAATTTTTTGCTGATCCGGGATGGGCTAGACTGGGCCAGGCTGGGCCAATTGAAAATTGGGCTCCAATTAGCCGGCTTGGGCCAAGCCTGGGCCCTTGCAGATATCAACCACATACACACTGGATGGTATCATTCATTGAAACCACAGCCAACTGCAATAATAGCCTCTGCAGTATTTCAAAACTGATTGCAGGTGATAACGTACTAGTGTTTCGAACATTTCCACTGCAGATTCAGCCAGGTGGGGATGCCTACTAATTGGTTTGAGCTCAACAAGCCCCACCCAACTTTGCCACTGTATACACAACGGTTTTCTTGAGAGCCGCAACATTATTATGTGGCTGACTGTTGGATTTGCTCCCAATTACGTAACATATGTAATAGGCCAGTTAGTTAATATCTGGGTAGTTGGGGGGTGGGGGAAACAAGTTGGGGATGACATGGTCATGAATGCTTGACCATGCATTTTTGGCTTATATGGACTGTAAGGAATAGTACAGAGTCTTGTTAAAAAAACGGACGACCACCTACGTGTTACAAAAATAATCACAAGACACATCGAATGGTAACTTCATGAACCTACAGCTCCTTAGCAAGTGCTCTCATTGATTTCGTAGGATTTTCATCGACTTGACTAATGAATTCCAATGAATAGATGATTTCATTTTGCTGACAATGTCGTTTCCTGCATGAAACCTCGCAGCCTCCAGTTCTTTCGTTTCATTAAATACGAATGACCGAGCGAGTTTCAAGAATGTGGCAATCTCTAAATCGAAATGCTCTTCAGATAATGAGCGAAGGACAGCATCCCTCTTCATTTCCTCAATCAATCTAGGCTTTGATATGTTTACATGTAACAAAAAAGATTTGTAACTATGATATACAATGTAACATTTCACCTATAACTTGTGTTCTCAAATACTTGCCGCACTCTGTAGAAGGAATTTCTTTTACAGTGTGAATTGAAATGCATTCTAAGTACTTCCTGTGATTTTATCTGCCTGTCACATTATCACATTTTACACAAAAGAAGCTTGGGTTGTTTATAATTTCGGTTCCTTAAAATATTGGTTTGTCTTGGAGATAGAATGCGGGATTTTTTACAAAATAAACAGCTTGTCACACTAATTTCCGGTTTAAAATATCCAGTATTGTCAGAATGGGAGGAAATGGATTTGCACCAAATAGCTCTCAAAATTTTCCCAAATCGGCCGGGATTTCTTTCTTTACAAAAATACCACAAATTTATTTTGTACTCAAAAACTTAAATTTTAAATATTAAATTCAGCAATTTAAAAATATATTTAATAATTTGATTGCAAAAATGAAACATGAGTTGAAGCATCAATGTATATCTATATATATATCTCATTTTAAAAAGGAACCCACAAATATTTTCCATTCTGAAGATTTTGTATAGCTACAAATGCCGATTGTTTACATTTTGCATAATGAAATAAACTAGAAATAGATTCTGCACAATTTCAAAAATCTCAAAATAAAGCATTTTCATCTTATGGAAAATTAGTGTCAAAACCGACAAAATTGTTAACACTGGTGAATAACGTCAGAAATCTAAAAATTTAAATAAATGGTTAAAAATATTTTTTTAATGCCAGAAATATGTACAGCATTGGAAAATCAGTGTATAGACATAGACACTGCCTTCAAGAAATGTCATAATATGGAAGCTCTGAAGGATGATTTGATTCGAAGTTCAGTAACCAGATGAAGATACCAAAACTCTTCTGCAAAAAATAAACTCTCCCAGAACATTAAAAATGATGCAAGATATTTTTGAGATTTCGTCATGAATTTCATTATTTATTTTATGTTCACCTTTTTGGAAAAAGAACTTTTACTGCGCAGTACCTTTTGTGAATATGCATAACAAAGGAAGCGATGTTTTGATCCGAGACAGATTTTTACTTAAAACTCTATAACTTTTAAAACTTTTATTAACTATTAGTCTAGAATATATATATATATATATATATATATATATATATATATATATATATATATATATATATATATATATATATATATATATATATATATATATATATGCATATATATATATATATATATGTATATATATATATATATATATACATATATATATATATATATATATATATATATATATATATATATATTATTAATATTCATGTAATTCTCAATATTAGCTATATGTGAAATAAGATAATAATTAAAGCTGACAAATATCAACTACAAGCATTTGGATATTATATATGGCCTAGACACAACATATGCATTTTTCTTCAAATAAATTAGTTTTGTTCAGTGTCAGCAAGCAGCGCATTTAAAAGTGCGATTGAATAATTTTTTGTTTTTATAATTTTAATATCGTCAATGCTGTTTAATCTAAGGTAGGACAAAATTTTCACACTTTTTTTTAGAAACTGCTACTATTTTAAATATACCAATATGGAATGCTTTTACATTCACGACATTTATATAGGAAGAAAATTATGAACGCTAGAGGCCTAAAAGTAACTTTAATATCTGAATTATAATTGATGAATCAACTTAGAAAAATGTAGAAAAATCCCTAATGTGACTTAATCTGAGACGAGAAATAATGAAAACAATTTCGGAGTTTTTCACAAAAGGTGATGGAATTACATCCCCCCCCCCCTCCTCCGAAAAAAAAAAAATCTTACTAACATTTCTTCAGCAAAATTTTTTGCTAAAGGTTCCGAATTTTTGAAAATGGGTAGAGCTCTCTAGTCTTAAAACACTGGTTATTTTGCAGAAAACAAATCACAACATACCTGTATTTTGCTATCTCTGCCTCTCTATCTTTATCTCTGCCTCTCTATTGCCATCTCTATCTTTATCTATATCCAAAGCTACCGACTTTTTTTTAAGCTCTATTCGCAACACAATTTTAAGAAAATAAATCTTGTAGTTTATTTTTCTTGCAGATATTGTTAAAGTACGTGTAATTTTTTTTAAATGATGCAAGATAGAATAGCTGTTTGTGGCAGCCCTGTTACATCTACTTTTTTTCCTTTCTCTGAATCTATTCATTTATTCAACTCTATCTATCGAAATATCCATGTTAAAAAAATCAAATTTATCTATCTATCATTATTAAGATTTATGAATATAAACAGTATTTTATCTCATATTTACATATTTTTAAAATATGCTTTATATATTGTTATACCAAATTTTAATAAAAATGCATTAATATTTAAAATAAATCCCCATTGATATAATATCTACAAACTTTCGCAAATATTTGAAATAATATTAAAATTTCTTCTGAAAAATTATTTTACTAAAATGAATACAAAATAATTTAACTGCTTTCTATAGAAAACGTACGGATTTATTATATTTTTGACGTATTATCAATTCAAATAAATGATCATAATGTGAAAAAT
The DNA here is from genome assembly GCA_964019185.1 of Maratus speculifer. Classification (NCBI taxonomy): domain Eukaryota; kingdom Metazoa; phylum Arthropoda; class Arachnida; order Araneae; family Salticidae; genus Maratus; species Maratus speculifer. The sequence continues at coordinate 82,971,971 of OZ025296.1, forward strand.
ATTTCCGCTATAAAAATTCTTTAATTTATTGCAGAGAAAACTTACGTAAATGATTTTCCTTGGTTCGAATTTTGTCGAAAAAGAACTTCAACGTATATTCAGAAATTATTCAGGAAACGAAATTTTTCTCGTTCACTTTTTCGAAAATAATCTAATAACTTTTGCGAAGTCGCACAAAGATGTAATGAAATTTGTATTCATGTATTTTTGGAGTAAATAAACTGCACAGCAAAAATTGTTCGGAAACAAGAATGAGAATGATGCATCCAGCATAGTTTGTGAAACACTTTCCAAAACATTCAGAATTGTAATTTTAATGTAAAAATAAATTTATAGTTTATTATGGTGAAAGATGGGTGAAAGATGTCTAAATTAACAATTTTGAAAATGCATAGCACACTTGAAAATCCAATTTCTGCGATTAATATCAACAGTAGCAAAAATTTTCAAATGTGTTTGTGTATTAGGGGCTGTGCAAATATAACGTTATCAACTTTTTTTGTAATTTTAGACCTACTAGCTCCCTTCTGACATCATGCGTTATCATCAATTGAACCCTCCCCCCCCCCTCTCGAAAATGATATCGTTATCAAAATATAATTTTGATTTTTTGATTTTTAGAATCTATTTCTTTTGTGTGGAGCGATATACAAAACTGGTTACATTTATTTTTCGCATGCTTTATTGATCCAAACAAAGAGAAGTCAATAAAATATCACTTTATATCAAATAACACTTTAAAAAAATAGTTACTACTTAAAAATATTTTATGATAGCTTTTTGTTGCATCATGCATTCAACAGCGATAAAGTTTTGTTGTACTTGCCCCGATTGGAGGAGGGGTGGGGAGCAGATAAAAATTCTCATCAACAGATCAAGTGGACAACATTTTTTCTTTTTCTGTTTTATTTATTAGTAAACACAAGCTTCATTTCAAATGTGCTTCACACATGGTTTCTCGAACCGTGATTATGTTTGAATACTCATATAGGAATGTCAAACTTTGTAAAATTTTTGTTTTAGAATGAAATATTTTCAAAATTTAGGAACTTTAAGAATAACTTTGTATTTTCATAAAAATCGATAACAGACTAAAGATAACATACTACTTTGAACCAAAGACTATGTTACAAATAGAAAGAGAATGTTTGGATGAAAAATAATATCGATAACAAAATTCAACCCCCCCCCCCTCCTCCTAGAGATAAATTATGACATCATGTGACAGATGCCCCCCCCCCTTCCCTATAAGTATTATATATGTACATCTCTTTTTATAGATTTGTATTCATGGTGTGTTAAAATTTAGTTACAAAAGGCATAGCGCAGTTAAAAATTCTCCTTCACCAATTTCCGTCAGTATGTGAAAATGAACTTGATATCTTTTGTGTAACCCTGAATATGATCTATAGAATTTATACGCATCAAGCAATAGCAAAAAATAAGTTACATTTTAAAAAGCTTACCGCAACTGAAAATTCACTGCCAGCAATTTTTCTGCAATTACAGCAAATACTTTTGTGTCTCCCTGTAAACAAACGATGAATTATATGCATACCAAGATCTAAATTAAACGCGTTGTCGTACACTTCAGTGATGTATATTAATTTCAATGTGTTTAAAGTAGTGTAATATAACTAACCCCTTAACCAATCAATATTTTTATTTAAAAAAAAAGAAAAAAAAAAGGCTTTCAAATAATGCCTATTTTTGTGTCTTTAATTTTGCAATTTATATCATTTATCACCGGTTTTTTAAAACAGAAATTTTAAATGATTAAAATCATGATTAGCTGTCCGTATGACGTACGGGCAAATCAGGGAAGCAGTTAAAATATACCACAAACGATTTTTCCTGATAGGCCGTAATGTAACAGGATTCTGTTGAGCATCCTTGCAAATGAATTGTAAACGTTAACGCCTTTTTTCTATACTGAACGTGCCATAGTAAATTTCAATATTTCATTTTTCACTTGTCAATCATTTTCCCTCTTATTGCATTTATCAATCATTTTTTCGGGTTTCGTTCATCTGAATAAACCATATTCGTCTCTTCCTCTGTCTGTCTGTCACAAAGTCCATACACAAAAACTATGTAAGTCAGAGACTTCAAATTTTGTGTACCTATAGCTGAATACCCAGTGTCATATGGCAAATCACAACAAAATTTTGAAAAAGACTATTAATTTAATGAAATCAATGTCATCCCTTCGTTTCTGGGATTTAAATTGTACAAGAGAACCTTAATTTCTACGCTTTTCATGTAGACAGCATAGATTGGATGCAAAGCGTTTCGCTAATAAACAGAAGGTCCTGAGATCGAGCCCCATTGTTGAAACTTGAAATTTTCATACTATGTTAGATTTAATTAAAAGAAATTTCGTATTTTTTGTCAATGTAAGGGTTTATTTTATTTTATTTTTTAATCGTTACATTCATAATATTTTTTGAAATTCAATTTCTTTCCTGTTTTAAAAATTATTATGCTTTATTAATGATTCAGTATTGTAAATTCTGGTTAAACATTTTATTATTATTATTTTTTGAAATTTAAAATTTTATTAACATCTCCTCTAATTTTTTTAATTAAAATTTAAAAAAAAATTGAATTTTAGATTGCATTTATACAATTTTATTTGAATATTTTAATTTGATTAAGATAAATAGCTTCCTTTTATAATTACTTTAAAATTAAATTTATTGGTGCTATCTTTGAGTAAGATGTTAATATTTATAAATTAACAATTTTGATTTGTTAATTAAAGGATGAGTTGTTTTGAAAGAAATATTAACACTCTGTGCGATGTGCGATCATAATTAACCACTTGTTATTAATTGACTTACAACAAAATAATTAGTGTTTAATGTCCACGCGTAATTTCTGAACGTAAGCTCCGATTTGATAATTCTTTTTTCTTTTGTTGTAGTTGGAGTTAGCTGATTGGATGATTCTTTTAACGAAACTTAATGAATCAATAATTATAGAAATGAAAAAAAAAATGTAATTTAACAAATTACAACGACCATTTGGAAAATGATATTTTTAAAGACTCAAATTTTAGACCTATAAATAAATTTTATGTTTAAAAAATATAATAATAATAATAATAATAGACATCATTTCTAACATGATCAAAACGTGGCTTACGTACAAACAGATTCCTATATTATGTAGGCCGTGGATTAAGCAATAGTTTTTCTGGACCAATCATAAATTAAATGAATTTTAAATGAAATTTCAGTTTTTCAACTTTCCGTATTGCGAATTTTTTAACTTCTAAACATTGCACATTTTTAATTTTTTCACCGTCGTGTAGGGGGAAAATGTACTTTTAAATGCAATTTGTTTAAAAGATGTATCTCTTTTTTTTTTTTTTTTTTTTTTTTGTAGTTTTTAATACTTTTATTGTGATTATGGCAACACAAGTATTCCATTTGTGAACATTAAAAATGGACCAATGAGAAGACGAATAAAATCCGGACATCACAAGATTTCACACTTACTTCAAATATCTCTATTCTCGACCGACAGAAACAACCATTTTCCAAATGGTTAAAAAATATGTAAACAAATTCAGATTGAGAGAAGCGAATTTCCAGATTGCAACTCTGAATCAATTAAAAGAAAATGGGTTGAAGTTAAAAGCCTATTTTGCATATTTTTAATGATTTCATCTTTGTGACAGTTCATAAAAATATATGATTTTCAAGATGTTTTGTTGTCTTATATGAAGTATCAGCTAAACTATCGTTTCGGGAGAGTCGGAAAATTAAAATAATTTTTCAAAAAACCTGATGATTTATAGATGATACACTAAGATTTACGCATTAAACAATTTTTATATTCCTTATGACCGTATTCCATCTTACCCGTCTGGCTGCCATAATCTTTTAAACAAGTAAGGAAAATCGTGTGTTAAGCATAGATTATGAAACAACTTCCAACACTTTCTGAAATCTTTCACAAAACTTCGTTATTTAGGGAAATAAGGTTGCAGTCTATAGCCAAATATGTATTGCAATACTTTTGAACAGCCCTGTACCTGTATTTGATCTAGTTCAGCAAGAAATTGCCTAGCAGGTTGAAATTTCTCTTTCAGCAATTTATACTAAATCTTTTATGTATCCCTGTAAATGCTATGCACTTTGTATTATGCATGACTATATCGCATAACTTATATTTAGTCTCAGCGACTTATACCAATTTTATTATTCATAAAATAGTTTAATACAGTTAAAATATGTCTCACACAATTCCCCTCTTTAACATTGTGTAATGGAATTCTTTTGTAATGCCCTGTAAATGAAAAATAGCTATATTTTTACAGTACAGAATGCATATTTTAGTGCACTTCTTAAATGTATTTAAATTTAAATATGTTTGACAGCATGTAACATCTTTAAAATTCATTTGAAACGATTTTTCCCATTGGCAGCAATGTAAAGGTTAACTTTTGACTGCCCCTGTAAATAAACTAATCATGCTAGAAACTTCATTTGAAATAGGGTTCGTGCTAAGTTAAAAATCAATAACGTTAAAAAATTTCAGGGCAATCCGAGAATATTTATGGGAGTTAGAGCGCGGCCAGACGGACAGACAAACCGAAATCATAAGCACTTTTCAACTCTGTTGGTAAGTGTTAAAAATGCACTTAATAAAAAAAAAAAGCTAAACATCGATATGTATTTTTTTTCTTCAGCTTTAAACGCACTGAAAATGCGCCAATAAACAATCTAAGTTTGTTCTTTAAAGCTTCTAATGTATCTTTAAAAAAGAAAAAAGAAAAAAAAAATGGACTTAGGAATAAAAATAAAATAACATTCCATAATACCCCAAATTCCTTTATATACAGTGAAACTTCATTATTAAACTTCATTAAAAATTTAACAAAGTCTCATAGTTACACGTAAACACTTCATAATAAAAAAAAATAGAAATAATAGAATAAATAGAAATAAACTTAAATTCATGAAATTTGTATAATAACATAGACGTGCACAAAATGAAAAATATACTTAAAATGGAAATATTGGGAAAATGTATCTTAATTCGGGCAATAGCTTTTTTTAAATGTAATTTAGACACATGAAAAAAAATTTAACTGGAATAATGTATTTAAAAAATACACAATAAATTTAGTAAACAAGAACTAAAGCGTAGTGTACCCCTTCTCTTTTATCTAAATATTCCAAATTCTTAAATTTAAAAATGTCTTTAATATTATTTTGTACATTTTCTTATAAAAAAATATACTGTTTATATAAATTTTCGCGCTTTTCTAAATATCTAAACAATTATCTGTATCATTTTCGTTAAACTGGAATTTTCTTCTTACTATATAGAAAGTTTTTAGCATTTATTCTTTTGAATGTAAATAACTAACTAATAAATAATTTCCTTTTCAAAAAAAACTTCTGAAATAAATTTATACATCCAGGGTCTGACCACCGCACGGACCATCTAGGCTGTGGCCTTGGGTCCGATGCTTCTAGGGGCCCCAAACTGAATAAAATGATTTAGAAAGAAAAATTTTAAAATTGCAGTTTCTGCAATTATTTTTTCTAAAACAAAAATATATTTTGTTTAAATTTGCAACTGTATCGTAATATTTAACAATCCCCCCCCCCCTTAAGCTTCCCCTCCCACCAAAAGTATAGCAATTATTTCGATGCGAGGGGCCCCCTAATAGGTGCTGGGTCTTGGAACCCGCACAACTTTAACCGGACTCTGCATATATCCATCGTAACAGCAATCTATCCGTTTGAATGTTGTACACGCACGAAAGTGGATTAAGCCTTCGTTATGTAGAATATATTTTTCGTAATATGGAAATTAATTAACATGTTAATGGAGTTCCAAGTCAAAGTTTCAACATGAAATTTCGTTATATAGAAAGTTTTGTTAAATAGGACTTCGTTAAAGGGAACTTCCACTGTATATCATAAAACTGTGTTTAAATTTTATACCTCGAATAAAGTTTCTTTGTGTCATATTCATAATGTATGAATTTTGTGAAAGAAGATTGCTTTTAGAAAAGGAAACTCGACTTGGTCTTTCAGCCCCGAGCCCTACATAAAGTTGATCAGGCTCACATTGATTTGTCGCTTCTAAGGTGAAAAGAAGATTATTTTCCCAGGTTTTTTTCCATCGGTTCTAGAATACAAAACATGGAAAAACAAAAAATAGCAGAAGAACGATATAAGTAGTTGTTATTTTTATTTGTAAAACCCATTTGAAATTTTTTTAAAATAACAGGCGTTCTATTCTTTAGTAAATAGAGAATAAAACTGGAAACCATTATGGAAAGCAAGAACATTGAAATAGGTAATACCACGGTAATTCTGTTTTCTTTGTAACTGGTATACATATTTTTAACATGCTTTATTACTATAAAAAAAAAGCTATTTTTACAAGTTTTTTTTTTTTTTTTTTTTTTTTTTTTTTTTTTTTTTTTTTAATCGAGTCTAAAATTTAAATCACGGAAAAACAAAAATAAAGCAATATCATACAGATTTATTTTATTTGTGAAACTTTTAAACTTTGATACAATAATCAGCATTTTATTTTTTAATGTAGGGACCAAAATTGTAAATTAATGTAAATTGTAAATTATAATGAAATCATATAAAAATAAAAAATATATAAAAAGGAAGAAAGTGCTTAGTCAAGCATATTTGTATTGTCTATAGTGCGGGATTTTGTTTCAAAGTTGACATCTTTTGACAAATACTAACCTTGTTGCCTCTAATTTTTCTTGCAGTGCCCCCAATTTTATATCCATGAAATTTTAAACCACAGATTTACAAAATTTCCGTTTTAGAAAACTGCACATAGTGAAGCATTTTTTCAAAAAGTCTTACAAGAATGGACAGACATTTTTGCTTTTATCTCGGGAAACTATTGTATAAGAAATACAGCAGCCAAGGAATAAGGAAATTTTGGATGTCAGTACTTAAATCAGCCTTTAACAACGATTGCCTGTGTATTTTAGGGACAGCAATTGTTGTTGTTGTTGTTCATTATTTTTTATATTACAAATTTATGAATGCTAAAAGTTGTTTGCTTTTTTATTAGTGTGATTTTTTTATATATTTGCATAATAATCTATTTCATCTTTCTTAATCATTTAGTTACTTCTTAAATCCAAAGAAAAAAAAAAGGGGGGGGGGGTATCTACAGTCTATTTTGGAACCTTTATCCATTTTATCTACTTATTTTGAGGGTCTTATTTATGAGAACAGAAATTCGGTAGATACAGAATGTTTTTGAAGGATGAAAAGAAAAATACCGCAGGCAGTTATCGTATTTCAAACGTAAAATCGTATCCAAAAAAAAAAAAAAAAAAAAAAAAAAAAACCGCATGTTTTCTTTTTTTTTTCTTTTCTTTTCTTTTCTTTTTTTTTTTTTTTTTTTTTGATTTTAATAGTAGTAGATTTCAAATTTAAAAGTAATAATAATGGTTAAAATTAAAAAACTCTAAATTCAAAATAATTATTAAATAATATTTATGACCAATAGGCTTTATTATTTTTTAAGATTTAAAAAAAAATCACTAAAATTATTTTTGCCTGTTTTTTTTTTAATTTTTTTCTTTAAGCGAAAAGTAAGTTTAGTTAATAAAGCTTTAAGAAAACCATCTAAAACTAAAAAATAAAAAAAATATATAAATAAGAAGAATGTGCTACCGCAATCAAATTTTTAATGTCTAATATTATCGAATTTTGCCAGTCTTATTTCTTAAAAAAAAAAAAAAAAAAAAAAAAAAAAAGAGTAGAGAAGAATAGAAAACAAATGAAAAAGACCGCACATAATTATATTAATTATAAAAGAAATTTTCGACAATTTTTATAACAGTAGTAGATATCGTATTTAAAAACAATAACAATGATTTAATAAAAAAAATGCAAAAAAGGCCAATTCCATAGTTATTCACTTGCATAAACTTCACTCGTAATCACATTGTTGTAAAGACAAGCTGTATTTCCAAAGTTAAAAAATATATATATGTTGCAGCCAATACCCGAAATTGGCCAATTCTAGAACTGGCCGGCCAATTCCCGAATTGGCCAGCAACGTTAGAAAATGACTGGCCAATTCTAGAATTGGCCAGCCAATTCGCGAACTGGCCAGATGCAATTGGCCAATTCGCGAAATAGTTATAAGCACTCGGCTTAATCCTTTCTAACATAGTTGAAAATGTCTATATTCAAATAGTGTAGACGTCAGCCTGTCCGTGTTCTAAATCGAGTAAAGTTTCCGGTTAACTTGTAATTGTCATGGTATTTGATTTATCAATTAATTTCGATATTGAAAGGGAATTGTGTACTATTTTTGGTTAATTAAGTTGGGTACACAAAAATATTTGGTTTCAATATAATCAATGGGAATCTTTTTTACTGTACATTTTAATGTTACATTATCTTAATTACAAAAAAATTGGTACCTATGCATCATAGTTCGGATGTTGGCCAAGGCTTCTCGGCCAGTTCGCGAATTGGCCAGCCAAAACCCGAAATACGCTATTCATTTCATGTATTTCGGGTTTTGGCCAGGAAGCTTGGCCAGTTCTAGAATTGGCCAGGCTCCGGGTATTGGCCGCAACACATATATATATATATATATATATATATATATATATATATATATATATATATATATATATATATATATAAATGTTTTACAAATCAAAATTACAAAACATTGAAAGACAGAAAATAAAAGCTATTTTACAAAAATTCTAAATAAAATAAAGGGATATATATATATATATATAAGACCATTAATAGTAAACAATATTAACCATATATATATACAGTCGAGTCTCTATATAACGAAATTCACCGTTCCAGTAAAAAATTCGCTATATAGAGAAATTCGATGTATAGAGAATGATGTTAAAAATCGTATTTAATGTGTAAAATTTGAATAAATATTATTTTTGATCTTTCGAATTAAGAATTTGAAATGTTTAAAAGTAAATATTGATTAACCTAACATTTTATTTCTTAATTATTTAAGCTGTTTCAAAAAAGAGAATAGACATTTATTTGAAAGCTTAATGAAAATCAAATAAGGAAGACTTGTATTAATTTCAGACGAAGAAATCTGTAATTTTTTGTTGTTTTGATTTTAAAATTGTTATGCTCTCAAATAATAAAAAAGCTCAAATTTTAGCAAGGAATGAAAAATTGTAGTTAACAATTTCCTCCATTTGAAGGCCTCTCTTATGTGCCTCTCATTGATTCCTCTCTTGTCTTGATTCCTCTCTTACATTTGTATGAATCCAATTGACTCTGTTTTGAGAAGGATGTGGAAAGGTGTGTGGGAGGTGGGATGAATTCGTTGGATTTAAAGAACAAGGAGAGAAGTAATATATTAAAAAAAAAAAAAAACTCAGTACTGACGATAAATCAAAAACAAGTGATTAAAATTGATTCTATATGATTTCGAAGCTTTTTTAAAACTGAATAAATTAAGACCATTTTATGAAAAAAAATCGTTATATGGAGATAGATATTTCGCTATAAAGAGACTGTTTTTAATGTAATCATGCGAAAAGGGAACTGTTCCTACTAAAAGTTAGTTATATAGAGAAATTCGATGTATGGAATTTCGTTATAGAGAGACTCGACTGTATATATATATATATATATATATATATATATATATTACATATATTTAAAGTATATATAAAAACTGCAAACTATTGTTAAAACAAAATAGTAAATTATCTTTATGACCAATAGGCTTTATTATTTTTAAAGAAAAAAAAATCACTGGAATTTTTTTCTTTCTGTCTATAAATAAAACTAAATTTAAAACACTAATCTACAAGTTATTGTTTGTGAAAAATGAAACAATTATTAGATTATATTTGTAAGTCTTTTTTTAATTATCTAAGGATTAAAAGGAAAAAAAAATACTGACATTTTAATTTTTGCACATTTCTAGCTATAAATAAAAATAAGTAGGAAAAGTAAATTGCGAATTAAAATTTGTAAAAACAACATAGTTATTGAATTAGCTTTACAATTCACAAGTTTGTTAATTTTATTATGTAAAAAAAGAAATGTGAAATTTATTTTTGTAAAATTTTCCTTCTACTGTATAAATAAACAAAAATTTTTAAAAGAAAATTACAAGTTATAAATTTGTAAAAATGAAATAGTTAGCAAATTTAGGATACAATAAATTTTGTAATGGGTATATCAAATAAAAATAAAAACAAAGTTATCAACAACACAAAAAATTTTGTTTTTGCAAGTTTTTTTCCCCAAATCTATAAATAAAAATTAAATATAAAAAAGCAAATTTCTTGTTATAATTTGTGAAATCACAATATTTATGATTTATTACTGTAACCAAAAGGATTTTTTAATTTTCTGAGGGGAAAAAAAAAAGAAAATTTTAAAATGTACTTTTTGCGCTTTTTTTTCTTTCTCTTCTGCAAATAAAAAAAAGTATTAAAAAAATTACAAATTACAATAAAATAAACAATATGGCAATAGAAAAAAACGCTTACCCTAGAAATATTTAGCGTCGAATAATTTCACGAACCTTGATCCATCATAAATCCATTGTTATTTAATATTTAGTTTCTGGAGGCGGGAATGAGACATGTCCAAGTGCTCGGTTTATGACTGGATTCATATTGCGAGTGGGAGCGCGTGTGCATCTTTCCGAAGTAAAGAATTATCGCAAAGAAGCCTTCGCCAAGCAGATTCCGCCAAACAGAGGGAAAATGAAGCCTGAGGAACTGTATTATTTCACTTTCAAGGAATCTACAAAAGCGAATAAATTTCGCTAAAGGAATTGTGTTAAGTAAAACAGATTACGATATTCTCTTTAAGAGAACGCGGTACTTTTTAATCTATGTATTTTTGTTTGAGGAAATACCCTTTTGAAATGTTAATACATTGTTTTATGAGGAAAAATTTATGTAATAAAAAAAAATGCAAATTACATAGTAAAATTAAAAAAAAAAATAAATAAATAAATAAAAATAAAAACAAAATTCTTGTTTATTATTATTATTATTATTATTATTATTATTATTATTATTATTATTATTATTATTATTATTATTATTATTACTAGCATACGCAGCCCGCTTCGCCGGGCTTAATTTGAAAGTTTATTTAATAATTTATGTGTATGGTACGCTTCTCTCTCAGCTGGCGACGGATCCCCCGGTGACTCTACGCTTCTCTCTCAGCTGGCGACGGATCCCCCGGTGACTCTCCCCGGACCATCGGCACTCCACGTGCGTCGGGTGAGCGTCAGAACAAACTTTCAGCATATACATATGGGTGGTTGTACTTGAATGCACAGACCTGCGCGTTTTTTTCTATCTTGCTTTTATACCTCTGGACCGAGTTGGCGCATTGCCAAGATTTGCTTCCTCTGGACCGAGTTGGCGCATTGCCAAGATTTGCTTCCTCTGGACCGAGTTGGCGCATTGCCAAGATTTGCTTTCCCCTGTGCCTCAATTAATTAATTATCCTCAGAATTCCTTTTATTTATAGAGATTATTATTATTATTTAATACTTTTGTAAGAAATGTGATGTATAGCTATAAAAAATCATATTTCCAAAAAGATAATTATTTAAAAATTAATTACCTATGCAAAAAGTGCAGTAAAAATAACTATTTACTTCTCATTATTATTTTTTTAAGAAAATTATTTGTGTTTCTGAAAATGAGGAAAATTTTGCATACTTTTATTATAAGTGCGTTCTATAACTGTAAAGAACTATCAATCAGATTTTCAAAAAAGATAATTAGCCAAAAAATTATGCATGCAAAAAGTGTAAAAATAACTAAAAGAAGGAAAAAAATAGCAAATAAAATGAAAATATTTGTTAAATCTGTTGCTTGGAATAAACACCCAATTATACTGTTAAAAAAAATTTAAATTAAATTGAGGAAAATAAAGAAATAAAAAAAACTTTAAATTGAGGAAAAGGAATTTCCTGATTACAGCTCTAAATCATTTAAAAGAAAACGGGTTGAAGTAAAAAGCTTTTATTGCATATTTTAAATTATTTTATCTGTGAGAATTCGTAAAAATATATTCTATACGACTGCCGCCACTGCTAACGCTGACAACATATAGATTGTGACAACAGTCTATGCAATCCATTTGATTTTTTTTTTTTTTTTTTTTTTTTTTTTTTTTTTTTTTTAATTATTATATTGAAACAGCGCATGATTTAAAAAGTTAAGTCGTTGCAAAGGGGGAAAATGTGCTTTGAAATACAAGTTATTTTAAAAGTGTAATTTGAACTGTGTTCGAGGTGGGGGAAGGGTTAACTTTCAATTCCTGAACACAGTTCAATTTGTGCTTCTTAACCTCTCCCAACGGTTCAGAATTTGAGCTCAAAATTTAAGTCTAAGCTTTTGCAAGCATTTAATTACATACAAAAAATAACGGTTAAGAATAGTTGTGGGTAACTCTTAAGTTTAAAACGCCCTCTAAATAAATTTTTTGAAATTTATTTTTAAAACTTATTTTCAAGAAACAACGGACATAAAGAGTAGTTTTAGCGAAAACGGCAAACGAATCGAGTAATTTTTCCGTTTTTTAAAATCATTTGAAATTTGAACCCCCCCCCCCCTCTCCTTTGAAAACAGTTCAGTTTGCGCTACTTAACCACTCCCAACGATTCAGATTTTGAGCTTAAGATTTAAGTGTCTGTCTAAGCTTCTAAAAAAATTTAATGAGATGCAAAAAAAAAAAAAAAAAAAAAAAAAAAAAACCGTAAAAAATAGTTGTTTGTTACTCCAAAGTCTAAAGCGCCCTCTGTCGGCATTTTTTGAAATTTATCTTTAAAATTTATTTTTATGAAAATACTGATTTAAAGAGTAGTTTTAACGAAAACCACAAACGAATCGACCAATTTTTCCGTTTTGTATAATTATTTGAAATTTGAACCTCTGAACGCAATTCAGTTTGCGCTACTTAATCACTCCCAACTATTCAGATTTTGAGCTCAAAATTTAAGTTTAGTCTAAACTTCCGAAAATATTCAATGAGATGCAAAAAATAGTTGTTCGTTTCTCCAAAGTCTAAAGCGCCCTCTATCGACATTTTTTTAAATTTATTTTTATAATTTATTTTCATGAAAATACTGGCATAAAGAACAGTTTTAGTGACAACCGCACATCAATCGACCAATTTTTCCGTTTTTTATGTTTATTTGAAATTTTGGACCCTAAACTTTAATGTCGCTTATCTCCTTCGGAAGACGTTTGGGACCCTTAGTTTCCCATTTAATATTGTTTGTCTTGATGTGTACTATCATCCCATAAAGTTTTGCCCAAGAGTTTAGTTACACCCTGTATATTTCAAATAATCTGAAAAAAAAATGTATATTCACAAGAAAAACATTTTGATCTTTAAATTACCTTGAATCAAATATGCCAATTTTTTTTTTATTCAGAAACATATTAGTTTTGTTTTATTATCATATGGTAAAATTGTCCAAATGTTAAATAGAAACATTTCCTTCTCTTAAAAATGTTGAATCCAGATTGCTACTAATTAAAGTAGTCAGCAGATGCTTTGGTATCTAATCTTTTGAAACTTGTTAATGACATTTCAAAAGCAACATCACCTAAGAGTGAACGGAACATGTGTTATTAGACATGTGTTTCTCGAGAATGTTGGTAATTAAGGAAGCGCTAAAAAATACTCGTTAAATCGTTTGCATCTTCACCATACGTGTTTAGTTGATAAATAGATTTAGTTAACTGTGAAATATTGCTTGTAAATGAAAAATTAAAAAGAAATTACGAATATATAAGACTATCAATACAGACAAATGGAATAATAATAATTAAAAAATACATTGAATGGTCGTCATTAATTGTGCTATGGTACGTCGGTAGAACATTTGCAGTGGGAGGTATATTTAATGGAATTCCCGTTTGTTTTTAACCTATTTGAATCTATTCCTGTTCGGCTTTTGAATTTTTTCTATTTTTTCACGATTTTGATTTTTTTTTTTTTTTTACCAGATTAGTAATGTTTAGTATTTATTCCAGATAAATACTAAACGAAACAATTTAAATAATTAAAATTTAATACAATGTCTTTTACAAAATTATCTTCATTTAAACAGTGGATGTTGAATTTAAAATAATTGGTTCTTTTAACGTTGCTACTTGTACAATTTTTATATATAACACCAAGCTCCATCTCAATAATTATAGAAAAGAATTGTTATCAGGAAATTATATATAAAAATATTTAGTTTTATTTATTTTCAGGATGTCACGTAAATTTCTAGACGAAGTTTGAGCACACCTTTGTAATAAATAAAAAGGAAAATACTGACGTAATCCGTTTATTTAGTCAAATATACAGGGCATCTCATTACAGTCCCAAATCTGAATTTTTTTCATAACTTTAAAAGTAATGAAGATATTTAATGAAATTTGCAACAAACTTACTACATTTAATGTAATACGTAACGATATTCCGGTAATTAAATACTCTCTTCGCTTGGTTTACATGATTGAACCGATGTTATTGTCTAAAAAATATCTTCGCTCCATATCTCGTAAAAGAGATTGAGTAGAATGAAAACCTAATTTAATTCAAGATTACATTGCAAAATTTATTTATTTTTTAGTCATTCGGAGTTTATCATTAATACAGTGAAACCCCGATTTTACGTTTCTCAAGGGACTGAGTAAAAAAACGTAAAATACGGGAAATACATAGAAAGCAAAAAATCGTAGAAAAAAAACTAAAGGTAGTAAAGATGACTCTTTCAAAATGTATTACAATCTATATTTTACGAAAAGAACATTATTATACATACCATTTTTAAGATGATTTTACTAACACATTTAATTGCGAATCCTGGTATTTAGGTTGAAAATAGTCCGTAATAGTAGATTGTTTTTTAGTCATTGAGTTCAAAGTGAATGTAGCATCTTCCAGGATTGAAATACTTTGCAAGTTTTTTTTTCTGGTCGTTATGAGAAAGAAAATAGTTTTTCACTGTTTGCAAGCTTTTCAATGCAATATTAAAAGAATAAGGGACGGGCTGTGCTTCTGTTTCTTGTTCTTCATCTTCATCGGTGGACGAAAAGTCCATAACGTCGGCTACGGATGGAGCAGTAGCTCTTTCAGCTTCACATGTTGCTAAATTTTCCGGAATGTAATCATTGAAATCATAGATAACTGTTTCATTGTCATTGTCCGAGTCTACCGCAACTGATTCCTCATCTGTTCTCGGTTCATTAGATGCTACGAATCCGCTTTCTTCAAAACAATGGGAAATGCAGTGTTGTGTAACGTTTCTCCACGACGCAGAAATAAAATGCATAGCCTCTAGAACACTTAACTTTAACTTGCAGGCGTCATTTAGGTTTCCATTTTCTATTTCAGCTACAGCTTTCCGGACAAGTTGCTTTCTATAAAAAACCTTGAAAGATCGAATAATGCCGAGATCACAAGGCTGCAATTTGCTTGTGCAATTTGACGGAAAAGATTCGACATGCACATTAGACAGCTGCAAAACCGGATGTGCACTGCATTGATCAATAAATAAAATTATTTTACGATTCTGCAACTCCATTTTTTTGTTTAGTTTGCGCAAAAAGTCTCCGAAAATCGGTTTGGTCATCCACGCATTTTTGTTTGCTTCGTACTTTGTCGGATAACTTCTCACGTTTTTGAAGCATCGTGGGTTGCGCGACTTTCCGACAACAAGAGACGTCAGCTTCTCGCTTCCATCAGAATTGCAGCAAAGTAAAACCGTAAGACGCAATTTAGACATCTTCCCTCCATGACAGGAGTCTCCTTTTGCAACATAACTTTTATCCGGTAGGAGGTTAAAGAAAAGTCCGGTTTCATCCGCATTGAATATGTCCTTTGGCTTGTATCCTTTGGTCAAATTTGGTAGATTTTTCTTCCAATCTTCTATTGTAGCTTCATTTACACTTGATGATTCTCCCGAAAGCGATCTATACACAAGATTATGTCTTTTCTTCATTCGGTCAATCCAGCCATTTGAAGCTGTGAAATCTTTCAAACCACCAAGCCTATCGGCGATTTCTAGAGCTTTTTCTCTTAGTATCGTGCCATTTATAGATACATTCGCGGCACGAGCTTCTTTAAACCACTTTAATAAGATACCTTCCAGCTCGTCGTACGGCGATTTTTTCAATGTTCTCCGTTTCTTAGCATTTTTTTCTCCGACTTTCTCGATGTTTTTTTCAATGCATTCTTTTTTCTGTAGTATGGCTTGCAGGGTTGTTACGGGAATTCCTTGCAACTGAGCAAACGCTACTTTGGTTCCGTGGAATTCATCAAATTGTTTAACAATTTCGGCTTTCTCAGCAACAGAAAAGTTTTGCGTTTTTTACTCGTCATTTTGGCACAAAAAGGTTATAAATGCGACCACCGCGTGCTAAACAGCATTTGAAAACGATAAGAAAGGTAAGGATCCCTTTCCCTCCCTGACGAAAGAAATGAGCCACTCCATCTGATTGGTAACTGGATTGTCTCTTCCCCCCCCCTCCCATCTCATCCCTACACCAATAAAGTGTGTTGTTTCTTTACTTTGCTCCCCCGCCAGCTACCCTGGGGAGGGAAGGGAGCAGTCCGCGACAGCAGGTGTTCAACAAACTAGGGGGGGGGACCAGTTTCAAAAGACAGGAGTCTTTAGAATGCGTTTCTGTTTTCATAGATTGCATAACTTTTAACAACGTGGATTAAGTTTAAAAAAGCACAAAAGGAAAAATTATTGCTTATTTTAGAACATTTTTTCCTTTTTTTACTTTCCAGAAAAAACGTAAAATGCGGGAAATTCCATAAATAACAAACTTACGATCCGGGTTAAATTAACATTACAACTATACGGAAAAACTGGGACCTGAAGAAAAAAACGTATAATGCGGGAAAAACGTAGATTCGGGGCACGTAAAATCGGGGTTTCACTGTAATCAACAGTAAAACTTGCCGTTTTTAAAAGATATGTGACCACTTGAAGATAATTTCACTGGGATTACATAAAAATCTGAAATTATTTAAATTTTGAAAAAAAAAATAATTCCAATTTCTTCAGTTAATATTTTTATTTTAACAGCTATTTTAAATCCGTAGCTTTTCACGGCCTTATTAGAGAATAATTCTTAGGATTGAATGCAGAAGTATTCAATAAAGAAGAAATATATGAAATAAAATGTAAGAACTACGGGAATATGAATATTTGAAGTAGTTAACGAATAAGTTTAATAGGAATGGAATGAAAAGAGCAAAAATTAATGTGGAAGAGAAATGCATAATGGTAAAATTTTTATCCTTTTTAATTAACTTTTGAAAGTAATTGATTTCTAACGTAAATCAGAATGGATGTATAGAAAAATTGATTAACTAAATTTTGATAAAAGGTAACATACAGTTATAAGTATTTAACTTTAAACATACCTTTTGTCTTTATTATTAAAAAAATAATTATTTTAATAAAGTTAAATGCAACTGTATCTAATTAAAGAGAGTGGTAAGAACTAAAGACATCAAGTAGAGTATAGATTTTTGAAGTGGTTAATGAATAATTTCAACAGGAATGAAATACAAAGAACAAAATTAAACGAACGACAAAATTAAACGAAGTGAACGAGGAATACATAATTTAGGAATTCTTTAATAATTTCATCTAACGGTAGACATTTGAAATGATTATTTTATCGAAAAATTTCAACTTATTACTTTATTTCTCTAATTTTGGCAGTCGTATGCTTTTCTTTTTCATTAACTCTTACTGTATTAAATACTATCGTCGCTTGGTTTACATGATTGAGCAGAAGTTGTTATCTAAAAAATATCTTCGCTGCATATCTCGTAAAAGAGATCGAATAGAATGAAAATCTAATTTAATTCAAGATATATTGCAAAATTTATTTATTTTTTTTTTATTCAGAGTTTATCATTAATAATCAACACTAAAACTTGCGTAGAATTTAACGGTTTTTAAAAGATATGTGACCACTTTAAGATGATCAGTTTCACTGTGATTACATAAAAATCTGAAATTATTTAAATTTTGAAAAAAATTATTCTAATTTCTGCCATTAATATTCTTATTTTAACAGCTGTTTTAAAACCGTAGCTTTTCACCGCCTTATTAGAGAATAATTCTTTTAATAGAATTGAATGCAGCAGTATTCAATAAAGATGAAATGTATGAACTAAAATGTAAGAACTACTGGAATATAAATATTTGAAGTAGGTAACGAATAAGTTTAGTAGGAATGGAATAATAAGATCGAAAATTAATGTGGATGGGAAATGCATAATGGTAAAATTTTTATCGTTTTTAATTAACTTTTGAAAGTAGGTGATTTCTAACGTAAATCAGAATGGATGTATAGAAAAACTGACTAACTAAATTTTGATAAAAAGTAACATACAGCTATAAGTATTTAGTTTTAAACATACCTTTTGTCCCAATTATTAGAGAATAATTATTTTAAGTTAAATGCAACTGTATCTAATTAAAATGAGGCGTAAGAACAAAAGACAGTAAGTAGAGTATAGATTTTTGAAGTGGTTAATGAATAATTTCAATAGGAATGAAATGCAAAGAACAAAATTAACGTGAACGAGGAATACATAATTTAGGAATTCTTTAATAATTTATACTAACGACAGACGTTTGAAATGATTATTTTATTGAAATGTTTCAACTTTTTACTTTAATTATTTCTCAAATTTTGGCAGTTGTACACTTTTGTTTTTCATTAACTCTTACTGTATTAAATACTATCGTCGCTTGGTTTACATGATTGAACAGAAGTTGTTATCTAAAAAATATCTTCGCTGCATATTTCGTAAAATAGATTGAATAGATTGAAAGTCTAATTTAATTCAGGATTTATTGCAAAATATATTAATTTATCATTCAATTCAGAATTTATCATTAATAACAGTGGTTTGCAAATTCAAACTTTTTTCTTATGTATGTTTGATGTAGCACCTATTTTCTTATTATGCTACCTCTTACTAATGAAAGACGTTATTTGAAAAAATCTATCACGTCACATTTTTAACTTTCTTCTATACAGGGTATCCACTCTCAACAGTGTCCAATGGCTAATTTCTAAACCATTACTCATAGATATATAGTTACAGTTATTAAAATATTTTAAATGAGCGAAAGAAATATTTTAACATCGATATGGGTCAATAAAAATATTTATTAAAAAGATTACGAAATTAAAATTTTTAAGCGGTCCCTTGGTCCTATAAGTTGCATTTAGTAAAATTTTTCTGTTACACTGACAAGTAACACACACACACACAAAAAAAAGTCTCATTATCCGACGATTAAAATTGACCGAATAATTGCTGTTTAAGGTTGTAGCATATTTTTTGCTGCAAATTGTCAAAAGAAAATTGTCATTCACAAATTTAATTGAAAAATAATTTTGTCTGACAGATTAAAAAAATTGCTGAGAGTAAAAGTTATATTGCAATACAAATTTGAAATCTTTAATCATTTTGACCAGGGTTTGAAAAAACCCGGGTTTTTTTGAAAAAGCCCAACCCACTGGGCCCAGTAGTCTAAAACCCGGGTTTTTTCGGGCTTTTTCGAAAAAACCCGGGTTTTTTCGGGTTTTATCAAAATGTTTTAGAGACACCTTCACATTTCTAATTTTCACATGCATAGTACCTACATTTTTCATTTATCAGTGGAACAAAGGTATAATTTTGCATTAAGTATAGATTAACAATAAAAATAAATATATAAAAAGAAAATATAAATATATTTAAAAAGATTATTTTGTATCTCATAGAACTAGATTACTGGAAGAATGATATATTAAATCAAGTGCAACTGAATTTCTTTATATAAATCTTAAGTTAAACAGACTAATTTATAGAATTTCTTTAATTTACTTCAATAGAAATCAGTTTAAAGCAGCAACATTTATGTAAATATTTTTATTTTTGTGAAGAAAAAAATAGAATTCACACATATGTATGCATATATATATATATTTACTACAATTTAAACAACATTTATATTGCAATAGTATTAAATTGGATTATCTAAAAGTCAATGTCAGTCATATCTATAAAGTTAGATCGTAAATGGCAATACACTTTTACTAGTTTAGTTTTGCTTTTGTATGCCATCTGTAAGCAATCTTTTAAAGTATCTGGATACATTTTAGATTAGATTTTATTAGGGCTTTTGGATATTATCAAGGTTATTTATGTTAAAGAAATATGGTTCAGAATGTTTGAAAACAAGGTACTTATACTACTAAATACAATTTAAAATAACTAATTGATTTCAAAAAGTTTATGAGGTTAAAGGTTAAAAGGTTATGACAATACTAAACATTATAATTTGCTTTTACAAAAATTAATAATTAGTAATAATTTTAACAATGAAATTATTAAAGTACTATACTAAAACTTTTTCACTCTTTTTGTTACAACAAGATTCCCAGCAAAACATGACTGGCAAATTTCTTGACTTTCTATGACCAAATCTCAAAAAATTCCCTGACTTTCCCAAACCAAATCTAGAAAAATTCTCTGACCAAACGAGCATACAGCAAAATTTTATACTTATTTTCACAATCTTTTGCCAAAATTAGCAATGTTTTTTTCTGCAATCATACTTCAATCTTTTTTTTTTTTTTTTTTCCCAACTGTGATGAATTTTGTGTCATTTTTCATTTTTTCACTCAAATGTTTTCCATGACTTTTTTAGAAATTATTTGTAAATTCCCTGACTTTTCCTGTATATTTTGAGATTTTCCTTACTTTCCATGATGCTGGGAACCATTATAATCTGTCACCATTTTTGTGTTGAAAATTACTGTATAAACTTTCATTGAATTTCAAGAATAAGGAACTGATAAAGAGTAGCTTTACTTGCCAGGGAGGGTATTCTTTTCGGTTGAAAATACTGGAACAGTTGTATAATACCATTTCAATTGTGCAACTCAAATTTACTTTTGACCTACAAAAACAATCACCCATCCCATTTCATCAAACTATTGAATCATTCCAGAACTTTCAGTAGGTAGTTAATTTCACTAGTATCACCTTTTGGAGCTATTGTGAAAATTCCTGTAATGACCCTGTGTGCTGTACACGGGGTGTATCAATGTGCCCCAGTTCCCCCTACATTAAGATTTAAAGCCCTTGGGTGCATTTTAAAATATATAGTCATGAAAATCTTCCTTATTTACAAACTAATTTATTTTATGGTCATTTTATCAATACTTAGAAATTCTTTTAAATATGGTTAGTTTGAAATATATTTAAATTGGCATTTATCTTTCCATTCTCATATCTTAAATTAAATAATGATACAGTTGTAAAAACACGAGAAAATTTGAAAAAACCCACAAATGGGTTTTTGATGGGTTTTTTCAAGTGGGCCCGCCCGAAAAAACCCGGGCGGGTTTTTTCGGGCTGGGCCCACTTTGGCGAACCCTGATTTTGACACATTATTGCAAAATATTCAATTTGTAATAAACATATAAGAAGAGAAAAAAATTGTAAATAAAACGATGAAAATGAACAACCTCAATTATTTACAAAATGATACATATTTTAAAATGTTATTAAATTGCACTACCCTGTAATTTAATCCACGAGGAAAATTAACAACCTCAATTATTTACAAAAAATGATACATTGTTTAAAATGTTATTAAATTGCACTACCCTGCAATTTAATCAATGAGGAAAATTAACAACCTCAATTATTTTTTAAAAAATGATACATTTTAAAAAATGTTATTAAATTGCACTACCCTGCAATTTAATCCATGAGAAAAATTAACAACCTCAATTATTTAAAAAAAAAAAAAGATACATATTTTAAAATGTTATTAAATTGCACTACCCTGCAATTTAATCCATGAGGAAAATTAACAACCTCAATTATTTACAAAAAAAGATACATATTTTAAAATGTTATTTACTTGCACTACCCTGCAATTTAATCCATGAGGAAAATTAACAACCTCAATTATTTACAAAATAAAGATACATTTTAAAAAATGTTATTAAATTGCACTACCCTGCAATTTAATCCATGAGGAAAATTAACAACCTCAATTATTTACAAAAAATGATACATTTTTGAAATATTATTAAATTGCACTACCCTGCAATTTAATCCATGAGGAAAATTAACAACCTCAATTATTTACAAAAAATGATACGTTTTTAAAAATGTTATTAAAGTGCACTACCCTGCAATTTAATCCATGAGGAAAATTAACAACCTCAATTATTTACAAAAAAGTGATACATTAAAAAAAAAAATATTAAATTGCACTACCCTGCAATTTAATCCATGAGGAAAATTAACAACCTCAATTATTTGCAAAAAAAATATACATTTTTTAAAATGTTATTAAATTGCACTACCTGCAATTTAATCCATGAGGAAAATTAACAACCTCAATTATTTACAAAAAAAAAATGATACATATTTTAAAATGTTATTAGCACTAGCCTGCAAAAGTTGAGTTGTATCATATTTTTTAGTTATTGATAAATGATTCTTAATTGATAATTATTCTGTACTACTGAATCCGAAATTGAACTTCATTTTTTCCAACACATAAATATTTTTTGCAAATCGCAAATTTAAAAAAAAAAAAAAAAAAAAAAAAAAAAGTTCAATTATTATTCACGCTCAGAAAGTTCCGTATAATAAATATAAGAATTATTAACAATATTATGTTATTGAAAGAAATGTTTGTAAAAAAAAATAAATAAATAAATAATAAAACTTTATACAAAACTTCACAACGTGGGATTGGGTATACATAGTTGCCAACATAGCTTAATTATTCTGAAGTCTGATATAACGCAAATAAGTTTAAAACAGGAATGTGTTTATAAGAAAATATGTCCTCTTTCAACATGGTACTTAGTAGATTTCATTTTAAAATCATTTATTAAATAAAATTTTCGGTTGAAAACACGTTTATCTACGATCAGACTCTGAAATAATTAAGAAATATCGGCATCTATGGATATAGCTGTATAAACTAGAAAAGTATAAATGTCTATATAATGAAATTTCAAAGTGATATGCAATCTAAATAATATCAGATACTGCTATTCTGTGTAACTCTTATTTTAATCTTATGTTAATTTGTTTTCTGAAATTAATTCGAGACTTACAATAAAAAAATAGCATATTTAAATGTCATTTGTCATTTCATAAAATTTAACTCAACGTAGTAATAATCTTTCAATTTTCCTAGTAGCTCAAAATAAAACCCTTTTTTTTAAATTTAAATCTCACATTGTGCTAAGTGTGCTTCGAAAGTATGTCGCAAATTTTGAACACCGACGTGGTCCGTGCAACGTTTTTCCAGATAAGTTTCAACACTAGAAAGGCCGCGAATTTTAGACCAGTTTTATAAAAATATTTCACATCAGAATTTTGAGTTAAACTAAATAAAATAGTTTTATTTTTCTTTGCATCTTTTACAATTATTGATAATAAAATTTTGGTTTGAACCAAAAAATATTCATATGGTAGCAGTCAAAATGACCGATCATGGCCATTCTGCTTAACTAACCCCTTTGAGTGATCAGTATGCTTGCCGCACACGGTGCTTAGACTCCTTGATTATTCTCACTAGTAAATTTTTATTGTAAATTTTGCGTTACTTAATCCAAGCATTTTCTCGATTCCATTAGGCAAAAATTTCTGTTTTGAAAAACCTTTGCATTTGAAAGTACATTTTTTTCTCTATACGGCGGTATAAAAATTAAAAATGTGCGAAGTTCACAAGTGTAAAATATGCAGTAGCAAAACCGAAATTACATGGAAAAGTGTTGCCATTCGCAAAATATCGTATGCGTTACGCACAGATACATTTGGCCTTTATAATATAGATTTAAATTCTTCTAGTATTGCTAAAATTATTTATAGACATTTTTATTACATTTTTGGATATCATAAGAATTGATATATAGACTGATACAACTTTGGAGATGTTGTATAGCAATTTTAAACTGGTTTTGTGGTGCCTCGTAAAGTTTGTCTCAGGACTGAGGAGGATAAACACCCAGTGGCATATTTTTAGATCACCAGACTTCGCGACAAGAAAGCGCCTTTCACATCAATAAATATGAAGATAAATGGACAATGCCTTTCACAAGACAATTTCCCTAATAATGTAAGATTTAAAAAAGAAAACTTTTTTTAAAAAGTTGTTGAAAATCTGAAAATTAAATTTTAACGAAGGAAATAATGTGGACATTAATGGGTTAGTTCTAGTTAAATTTATCTGTTTTGAACAATTTGACGTTTATTGCTTTTGTACTGCTACTGGACATTGCATTGCTCAAATATATCATAGTAAATCACATATAAAAGTTGCTATCTGTGCTTTAAAAGTCAACAGAGTGCTCTATCCTCGTCATTATATTTGTCCCAACCTTGTATGTTGGTATCTTTAAGAGTTAATATTTCATCTAATTTACATCGATTGATATCGAAAATCATTAGCAAAAACGTTTTTATAATTTTGTAACGATCGGTACCTCTAGTGCTCCTCAAAACATTTACTGAATGCCCATAAATCGAAATTTGTGTGTAACGGAAAAATGCTCTTTTCTCAAAAACAATGTAATTTAGGATAATCGCCATAGTTTTCCAGCAAGGTTTAATTTTATGTTTACGACTTCTAATTTCTTCATAATTTTAGTTTCAATAGATTCTGAAATACAGCAAGAGGAACATATTTTTGCACTACATTTTCTATGATATCTCTGAAAATGTTATACCAAAAATTAAAATAAATGTGTTTTTGAGTTTAGCTTAACAAAAGCTTTCACACGATATCCCACACGATAAACATAGAAGAGGCCTCTTTTCTTCAAGTAACTTAATTAGTCCCTCTACCCTCTCATAAACATCTTTGTAAGTGTTTTATAATTTGCAAATAAGTGGGTCAATAGTGCATATTACTTCCCCCCAAGTTTGAACTCTCCATGTAAAACATGGAATACATGGAACACCATGTAAAACATAAACCATAGTTCGCGAGTAAAATGGCTGTGACAGACGGACAGACAGACACAGGAATGATCTTATAATGGTTTCATTTTCCCTCTTTAAGCTTGGAACCCTAAAAAACAGCGAAAATTGGATGCAGGAGAGGGGAGCACCTTGGGATATGGATCAGATTTGTTTGTTTGTTTATTGAACAACATACATCTGACTTGTGTGCTCTACATGAAGCCTGCTTATAAGCCATCGTCAGTATACAGGGACTAGATAGCACACAAGGAAATATTACAACACAAGAGAAGTACAACCAGGAGCTCCACACAAAGAGTGTGTGCAATGGAGCCAGTGGGATATATGGATCAGATTGGGTCAAAGCCTTTGTCTCACAATATCCATGAAGTAAAAACGATCGTTTATGGATTCTTAGGAAATTATAAAGATGAAAATTATGAAAACACATCTATTGCTGTTTTATTAAAAATAATCTTGCAATGAGTGTGAACGTGTCTCTGAAGATACCTTTTCTCCATTTACACCTGGATAAAACCCCTTAAAACTTTGACGCCGAGAGTGACGAGCAGAACGAACGTTTTGACCAAGACCTTAAACTTAATGAAGACAGATGCAAAGTATTATAGGACAAAAGTATGATAGGAGATTACTGCTAGTCTATTTTAAGAGAAACAAACCAAGAAAATTATAAAAAGAAAAGTAAAATCAATCATTTCTATTTTTTTAAATTTCATGTTATTATCCTTTTAAGTATTTAATACATATTTTTAAAGCTAGGCGTGACAGATTTTTTACGACAATTTTTCCCGTACTCAGTGCACTAGAATATGTGAAAATATATATACTTCGGCGAAAATATGTAAACAGTGTAAATCAGTGCAACCAGCAGTAAAATTTGTATAGATTTTAATCAATTTTAAAAGATAGGTGACCATTTTA
This sequence comes from Maratus speculifer, assembly GCA_964019185.1. Lineage (NCBI taxonomy): Eukaryota > Metazoa > Arthropoda > Arachnida > Araneae > Salticidae > Maratus > Maratus speculifer. The sequence continues at coordinate 82,997,947 of OZ025296.1, forward strand.
AGTAAATCGGAGTGATTATATAAAAACCTAAAATTATTTTTTAAAATAAAATTTTGAGAAAAATTATTCAAATTTCTGCAATGAATATTCTTATTTGAACAGTCATTTTAAAGCTATAGCTTTTTACCGTCTTATTACAGAATAATTCTTTTAATTGGATTGAATATGGCAATATTCATTATTCAATAAAGATGAAATGTAAGAACTACTAGAATATAAATATTTGAAGTGGTTAATGAAAAAGTTTAATAGAAATGGAATAAGAAGTGTAAAATTAATGTGGAAGAAAAAAAAAACATAATTTATGAGTTACGGGTTTAGTAATTTTAACTAATAATACAATTTTAGGACTATATTTTTATAATAATTATCCGACTTTTCAGATCAATTATTTTTAAAATTTTGACAATTATGTTATTATTTCTTTTAAGTATTGCTCAATATATGATTTAGCTGACATGATATTTGTTACACATACTATAAAAAAATGCACCAGATGGAGACATATTTTAAAATAAAATTTTTATTTATGTTAGTAAATATTTCTTAAAAGTAATTAAAATAATTTGAAATGAATGAGGCGCAAAGTTTTGGCAAAAATAGTTATTATCGAGCATCAAGTTACTACATTATTTACCTTTTGCATTTTGATGTTTGCATATTGTTGTTTTATTTTATTTCGTGTCATTTAAGCGTTGGAAAGGCTTTTAGTTACATGGTTTATTAATTAATATTAAATATGATATTGTGAAATAAATATGATGGCATAATATGAAAAGAACGAAAACGTGACTTTTTTCGTAAAAGGGATATTGCCAAAAAAGCTCAAGTTACCACATTAATTATTCTTTAATTTTGTCTGGCTGTGCAATTTTGTTTCATTAGTGCTTTTCTGTGGGAAAACGGAATGCAATTATTAGATTTATTAATGAATGGAGTTTCTAATGCATGATGCATTGTCGCTAAAACTTTTTCAGAAACGCATAAAATTAATCCTAACATCAGAAAATTTTAATTTAAACTTTTAGTACTTTCAAAGTAAGTTGAAAAGTGCTCATGCATTCGGTTTGTCTGTCCGCCTGTACGCGCTCTAACTCTCGTAAATATACTCGTATTTTAATGCAATTGATAAAGCTCATTAGGGATACGAAAGCATGTTTGGTATTGCATATGAAGTATGTACGATTAATGGTTCATTTACAAGGACATTCTAAAGAATTCGATTACATTCTGATATATGACGAAAAATCGTTTGGAGAGTATTTTACTGACATTATTATATTTCAAATGTGCTGAAACTGATACAAATCAATGAATTTAATTACGATCACATTAAAACAGAGCATTCATAGCATTTACATTAAATTTTACAAAAATTTTACATTTATTATATTAATTTACAAAAACACACAAAAGAAATCGGTACTGGGTTTGCGTAATAATTGCTGGAAGGTATGTCTAAAATTCGGTATGCGCTTTCAAATTTAATTTGTTTTCTGCATATTACTCTTTACATATAATTTCTATACCTCATACACAGGGCTGCATAAAAGTATTCTCATATTATTCTCCTTATTAGAGGAAATCGATGACGGAGAATTTTCAATTGAAATATATGTATATCTTAAATGAACTAAATTTTGGAATTCATGTTGTTAATCGATACAAATCTCTATATCATATACAGAGCTACTAAAAAAATCTGATAGTTTTCCGATTGTAGATGGGAACAGATGAAATTTGGTTTTGAAATGCTTTATACGTTTTCATATGGTAAAATGAAATGTAATATTTAATTTTTTAAACGGTGCAGTTTTGTTACATTATTCTAAATGTTTTGAAAAGTACTTCATAATCTATGCTTGATGCGTGATTTTTTTTATTTTCTTTTTGCATAAAATCATAATTTAAGTTTAACACTAATGAAACGCAAGGTTTGATAAAAATACCAAAATACCTACTACAAATATTTCAATGTATTTGTATCATTCCTTCTGCCGTTTTTTCCTTTTCTTTATTTCTTTGAATATCTCTGTCCTTCTTTGACTTTTCAGTACACGGTAAAATTTTTTAGAAAAGTTTAGTATTGTAACAGGAACACTTCGGATACCATCGGAGTCTAAGAGCTTTTTTTACTTTTTGAAACCACCAGAATCCTTTCTATATTTCTGGGCTTTGTTTCAGCACTGGAATGAAACCAAAACATTTTTCTGCTCGAATCAGAAATCTATCCATTAGTATCGTGCAGCAGAGACTTCGATGCTCTCAGGAATATTTCAAAACATTTGTTACAGTGTATGATTATTTGTTTATTAATTAATGCGGTTTGTACGACATCTCAATTTAGAGTAAAACATAAGCTTAAAATGATTATTCAAATGTCTTTTCTTCTTTTAGAACATGGCTGCCAAATTTACACATACTCAATTTTTCATAAAGATCTGTTGACCTAAAATATTTCACGAAGAAAATATGAATTTCTTAATTATTAAGGTATCTACACACCTTAGGATGTCATTTTTTGAAATTTTTGCATTTTTCTTTTGTTATCCATTTTTTATGTTGACATTTACTTTAACACTTAAAAAAAAAAAAAAAAAAAAAAAAAAAAAAAAAAAAAAACTCCTTAAAAATTTTAGCGATTACCCAGAAATAATTTTTTAAAGAGAAAAATAGTCAAAATTATGTCAAAAATTGACACTTCCGCAAAACGTGATAACTCAAAAATAAAACAATGTATTGACATTTTGTAAATTCCATAATCAACAGAATAACTTTCTCTAAGTAAGACTTAGACCACACATATTATAATCACATTTCTATCTCAGATGATATTGGCAGTTAAAGTACTTATGTGATGAAAAATTCGCAAAATTTGTGTCAAGTTTCCCATTTATACATCTGTAAATATAAAACTATTTAATGTATCATCATGCGTGCAGTCTATTCCCTCAAAAGACATTTGTAAGAAAAGCACAAAAAATTTTGTGATATTTCATTCACAAATTTTTGCTTTAGGATGTTTTGCGTATAGTACGTATAGTACTTGCGTATATTTTTGAGAAAAAGCTAAACATAACTTTTAAACACAATTCAAAATCTGTAAAAGTTGTAACTTTAAGAGGCTGTAACTTTGGTTATAATTAAGATAAAGACACAACTTAAGCAGAACCCCCTGACTGCCCGGCAAAAGGGTAAAATTGTAATGTTGTTTTCTCTGTAATTTATTAAAAATATTAAAAAAAGATTTTTTTTTTTTTTTTTTTTTTTTTTTTTTAACCTGATATAAAATATATTATTATGGATAGGTGTATAATCTTTGAGAGTATTAATCCCAACTTAATTTTTCAAAACTGGGTTTTATTTGTAGAATTATATTAATTTAAATATTGCTTATGCTGCAGTGAAACCTGCAGGTTAGTGTGCGAAAAAATCAGCCAGCGGCAGTCAGCAGAATTCGTCAGATAAAAGAGTCGATTTTAATGTTATTTCATAAATAAAAAATCGATAATTTCATCGAAAATTACGTTTTGAAAGTGTTCGGATACCTTATGTTCAATTTAAGTTCAATTAAAGTGCTATTACACGTAAAAACTGCAAGCGACAAAAATCGCCTGCGTTTTTTCGTTTCCTAAAGAATTTCATTGGCTGTTCGAGAAGAGTCTTTACCATCATTTGGATTTCCAAGCATTTGATTGGCTCTTACTGGCGACTCGCCTCGTTCCAGGCGTCGAAGACGCTCCGACACAAGAGAATCGCGCGCTAACCAAGCGACTCCCCTGGTCCCATAGGATAACATAGAGACGCCTGCAATTTGACGCCTACAGCAGAACACGTGTAATAGCACTTTTAGCTAAGAAATGCACCAAAATTTTAGTATTTTCTATTTTGTAGACTGAAAACACATTTTCTTGCTGGTGGGCGGAGCGAAGTTGAATGTAATATTTTCTTAGATGTTGAATGACCAAAAATGCCTCTCTTTTAATGAGAACAAAAAAAAAAAAAAAAAGAAAATAAAAAAAAAGTCACAAAAAATAATAATGTATTTCCACACACTTAGCATAATTATAAATAAAGATGGCTGCGTCCTATGAGATAATTTTTTTTTTAGCTCATTCGATTGGTAACATTCAGTTTAGTAATAAGTAATTTCATGCTTGGCATATCTGTAATTGAGTTTTATTAATAACAAGGGACAGAGTCAAAGTACAAAATTTCATTTATTGAAAAACTGTTGACATAAAAAAATGTAATTTAAGTTTAATTATAGTTTTACAATACTATACACTGGTGGTAACTATTACGGAATTATAATAAGATATTATAAATCAGATAAATTTTTGGTATGTTGTTTGACAGTCCAGTTTTTGAAAGTTTTGAAGTTCTTGTCTAGTTTGATCATCCTATCAAAACTTCTTTTGTGTTACCAGCACAAATTTCTGGGTGGCACAAAATTTTTCACAACTTCATCTAAATTTCCATTAAAAATGACAATTGTGAAAAAAAATGTAACATTTGAGATACTAATACGACGAAATGATAAAAATATATTTTAATATATGGATAAAAACAAATTTTAATAAATAATCTTTTTTTTTTCTGGGACCGTTTTTAAATCATCTAGAAAATTTAATATTTTGAGTTGACTCTATTCGAATAGGTGTTCAACTTAAAAATAAATTAAAAATGATAAAAAAAAAAAAACCCTAAGGTTATATGGGCACCTTAAGAATACAATTTTATTAGCGACAGTTGTAAGAGAATTTTTTTTTTTTTTAATAAAAATTGTCTAAAAGGGAAGAATCTTTTAAGTAGACGAAAAAAATCAAAAAATTAAATTAATCATGATTTAAACTTGCAGTAATTTTTTAAAAAAAAGTCTAGTTGATGAAGGTAATATGCCCATATGCAGATAATATGGCCATCGGTGAAATATAATGAAATATTCATATTTAACGCATGAGAAACTAAAACCCCAGAAAACCAAATTTATTTTTTGAGTTTTTACAAAAAATAATGAAAAAAAAAAAAAAAGAAAATTTAGTATTTTATTTTAACGTTAGTACATCTGATTTCTTTTGTGTCTACTTGGTATTAATATATATTTTTAAAAGTTTGTTTATTTGGTATTTATTGCTAATAGAGCATTAATTTTTTTGACCCAGTTATTTGCATAAATAAATAAATATAAAAAGTAGGGAAATTTATTTATATGAATGTAGTATGCCATACGTGCAGATAATATGCCCAGTGGACATATTACCAACAATGATGAATTTTAAAAAAGTGTTCGTAATTCTGCCTGAATAGTCAGATATTAAAATTCATTGTTGCAGTTATAAAGTACTTTAAATCATCTAAAATATCATGTAAAACAATAAATACAAATACTTTGTTTAAATAAGAAAAATTACAAACTTATCAGAGAAAATTTTATAAAATGCCAACATAACTAACAACAAATCAACAATGACTGCCCTCCTATGCACGTGATCAAGGTTTGCGGCTAACACGGTGCTACACTATGTTATTCGAATATCTAAGTAATAGATTCAAGCATCATCTTTTGATTTCACTGAAATTAATTACAATATTGCAGGTTGCCATATTAGCTGCATTAGCCATATTTGCATCAGATACCTTAGTATAAGTTTAATTAACCAGTCTAAGGGGATATAAAAAATTGAAAGTGCCTGGGCACAAAAACTTGCTAGTTGGGCCCTACTTCTGTGCACATCTGTAAGATTTTCTGCTATTTTCAATTTCCATTACTCAATTTTTTCGGTACATTTTTAGCTCACAGGCTATCATAGCCTGAGAGCTTATGTGCCCGTCCGTTCTGTATGTATGTTCGTATGTACGTAACGCGATAACTCATGATAAAAATATCCGATCCACTTGAAATTTTGTATGTAGGTATATCCTGACAAGGCGCTTCCCTGATTAGTTTTTGGAGTTCATTCGATATGTATAAGAGGGGGAACGGGGGGCTCATGCCCCCCGTTAGTTGATATAGATGGGATTTTCATGCAGAATTAAGTTTTCAAAATTTAGATTAGGATCATTCTGATGAGGCGATTCCGTGACTGTTATTAGGTGTTCATTGATTAAGTATAAATAGGGGGAACAGGGGTTCTAATGCCCCCCCCCGTTAGTTGATATAAATGGGATTTTCATGCAGAATTAAGTTTTCAAAATTTAGATTAGGATCATTCTGATGAGGCGATTCCGTGACTGTTATTAGGTGTTCATTGAATAAGTATAAATAGGGGGAACAGGGGTTCTAATGCCCCCCTCCCCCCGTTAGTTGATATAAATGGGATTTTCATGCAGAATTAAGTTTTCGTTCAAAATTTAGATTAGGATCATTCTGATGAGGCGATTCAGTGACTGTTATTAGTTGTTCATTGAATAAGTATAAATAGGGGGAACAGGGGTTCTAATGCCCCCCCCCCCCCGTTAGTTGATATAAATGGGATTTTAATGCAGAATTAAGTTTTCGTTCAAAATTTAGATTAGGATCATTCTGATGAGGCGATTCCGTGACTGTTATTAGGTGTTCATTGAATAAGTATAAATAGGGGGAACAGGGGTTCTAATGCCCCCCCCCCGTTAGTTGATATAAATGGGATTTTCATGCAGAATTAAGTTTTCGTTCAAAATTAAGATTAGGATCATTCTGATGAGGCGATTCAGTGACTGTTCATTGAATAAGTATAAATAGGGGGAACAGGGGTTCTAATGCCCCCCCCCCCGTTAGTTGATATAAATGGGATTTTAATGCAGAATTAAGTTTTCGTTCAAAATTTAGATTAGGATCATTCTGATGAGGCGATTCCGTGACTGTTATTAGGTGTTCATTGAATAAGTATAAATAGGGGGAACAGGGGTTCTAATGCCCCCCCCCCCCGTTAGTTGATATAAATGGGATTTTCATGCAGAATTAAGTTTTCGTTCAAAATTTAGATTAGGATCATTCTGATGAGGCGATTCCGTGACTGTTATTAGGTGTTCATTGAATAAGTATAAATAGGGGGAACAGGGGTTCTAATGCCCCCCCCCCCGTTAGTTGATATAAATGGGATTTTCATGCAGAATTAAGTTTTCGTTCAAAATTTAGATTAGGATCATTCTGATGAGGCGATTCAGTGACTGTTATTAGTTGTTCATTGAATAAGTATAAATAGGGAGAACAGGGGTTCTAATGCCCCCCCCCGTTAGTTGATATAAATGGGATTTTCATGCAGAATTAAGTTTTCGTTCAAAATTTAGATTAGGATCATTCTGATGAGGCGATTCCGTGACTGTTATTAGGTGTTCATTGAATAAGTATAAATAAGGGGAACAGGGGTTCTAATGCCCCCCCCCCTTAATTTATATAAATGGGTTTTTCAAGCAGAATTGTCAGATTTCGTTCAAATCTCTGAATAGTTTTGGAAGTTTAATGGTTAAGTATAAAAGAGGGGGATAACTCCTTTTAAATTATATAAATGCTAAATGGGTTTTTATTAAGAATTATCTCATTTGCTCTGAATTTTGGATATAGATTTTTTATATGATAAAGCATGTCTTTGATAGTATAGGAGTTTCAATGATTAAGTATAAAAAAAGAGGAAAGGGGAGAGCTGTTTCCCCTTCTTAATTTTTTTTCGAACGGAATTAACCCTTGAAAATATAAGGCTTTAATGTACAATTAGTATTTGTAGCCTGTGAGCTCAATGCCATCAGTTTAACTGGGCAGTATTCTTTATTGTTTTACTCCTTTCTTCGAAAAGAGCAATGTATCAAAAACTGATTATTATCAATGTATGGCAGTGTAATAAAAATAAGTAAACTTAAATTATACTTATCTCTGGGCCCACTGTGGATAAGTAGCTATAGGAGCACACCGCTAATCACTTGAGAGCATAGGTTGACTACGGATTCGACTCCCGCTAACTCTGTTGTCCACTTTTTGTGGAGCTCCCGGCTGTAATTCCGGTCTGATGTTCAATAAATTAAATCAAATATAGTCATTTCTTTGACAACAACTGTTTTTTAATAAAGGAAACTTTGAACTTTGTCCGGGTTTCGTGTCTTTATTAAATTTCAATTGCGGATATGCAAGACATCAAATTACTAAATTTGATGAGACAAATCGAATAAGCTGTAAAAATCTAAATTCACCGGCAAGGACTCTGTTACACTATATGGTCAAAGATAGCCGGCCACTTGCGATTTTAGACATTTTGTTAAATATCTAGAAAAGTATAAGCGGAATTATCCTGAAACTCTAAGTGTGAAAACATAATAGTACGGATCACACATTTCTGTGAAGATTTTTTCCCGAAACTCTATAGGGGATCTTTAACAAATTGAAACGAAGGAATATCTTGGATAATCATGCCAAAATTAATGTAGCAAAAGCGCTCAAATTATAGATTATGATTAAATGGCTTATTGTAATATACTGTGTTTATTGTTATGCGGAGAGTATATATAGTCGTAGAGAAATTAAGGTTTTTATAAAACAGTTCCAAATTTTTCCCTTATAATTTGCAGAGTCCTTAATATAAAGTAACGTTCTTTTCTGAAAATATGACAAACAACATTGTACACAATACCCTGTCATCCGAATCACAAAATAATAAAAAATGTGTGAAAAATGAGCAGGTTTAGTAAATAATTTTTCACTGCCATGCGTGAACGATATCGAATTTTCCTTTGCCTATTGTGTTAGCTAAATATATAGAGGAACTTCTGTAAAAGTTTCAAAACAAAGCTTGAAAATTCTGAAAGTGACAGTCTATAGAATCAAATCAAAACTCTTTATTCCCAAAATGAAGCAAAAAAATTAGGGGCTTTATACAAATATACTGTACGTGCCATATTATGTATTCTACATTGCCATTAATCATTGCATGTATGGATACAACCCCTCATCTTTTTGCCTCACTTTGGGACTAACGGATTTTGAGCTGATTAATAAACGATAACTTTCAAAATTTTCAAGCTATGTTTTTGAAATATTTACAGAAGTTGCTCTATACATTTAGCTAACACAATATGTAAATTAAATTTTGATATTGTTGACGCATGCGCAATGAAAAATTATTTAGTAAACCTGTTCATTTTTCATACAATTTTTACTTTATTTAAATTCTGATGACAGGATATTGTGTACAATGTTGTTTTTCAAATTTTCAGAAAAGAACATTATTTCATATTAGGAACTCTGCAAATTATAAGCAAAAAACTTGGAAAATTTGGGACTGTTTTTATAAAAGTCTTAATGTCTCTACAAGTATACATAATATTCACATAAAAATGAACACAGTATATTACAATAAGCCACTTAATCATAATCTACAGTTATAGCGCTTTTGCTATATTAGTTTTGACAGGGTTATCCAAAAATTATTCGTTCTTTTTCAATTTGTTGACGGTCCCCTATAGAATTTCGGGAAAAAAATCTTCATTGAAACGTATGACCTGTACTATTATATGTACACGCTTAGAGTTTCAGGATAATTCCTCATGTATTTTTCTATATATTTAACAAAATGTCTAAAATCGCAAGGGGCCGGTCATCATTGACCATATAATGTAGATTTTACTTATTACCTCAAAGTGTGTTTTTATACTTCTTTAGAAACTGCTATAATTGTGTAAAATTCCGATGCTAAATGTTAAATCAATGATAATAGTTTTTTCAAAATTCTCGTTTAGTAGAATTTGATGTTTTTTAAAGATTTTTTTCATTGTCAATCTGAAGTTGATGTACAGCCGGATGAAGTAATACTTTTTTGATTTTGCTTGCATTTTTTTACTTTTCTTTCGAAGGATATTTTTCATTTTAGAGACAGGTTTTAAACGTGATATCCCATGCAAAAACAATTATTTTAAAATATTAAAAGAAAAAAGAAAAATCTGAGAAGATGCTGTCATTGGCTTACGTTAGCTTGTAATTATCTTTGTGTTATTAGCAGTGTTCTCGCTGTCGCTCGCCAATGCACCAAATCGCGACTAATTCTTCATTAGGCGAGTAAACAAGAGATTAGATTCGCCAAATTGCTAGTGCTCAGTTTTTGCTTTTTCTTTTTCGTTTTTCATACATATGCATATATATTTAGTGTATATATATTTTTTTATATTTGTAGCGAGATTTATTAAGTTGTATTTTTTATATTTGTTTGAAATGAGATTAATAACAATCGCTGTCACAGTTATAAAAACTTGGGTTATTTTAGAACATATTGAAAAAAAGAAAAATACGTGTGGCACACGGGGACTGCCGCGGTAAAGCTATTGCATAGCATTTTTTATCAACCTATGCAATTATAATTATTTATTTATTTTTTATTTATGCAGTTTTTTTTTTGTCTTTATTATTAATTCAAGTCATATTAATTCAAGTTACACTTTTTGAGCGTGATGACCGATAACAATTTTTTTTTCTTTTATTGAACTAATGAGAATTAGTTCAACAAAAGAAAAATCGTTTAAAATATTTTTATTATCTTACAATACACCAAAAATTAACACTGTCTCATAATAAATTACCAAACAAAATTTGGCCGCACTACGAAAATTAGATCGCGAATTATAAGCATTTTAAATGTTTCCGTAGGTTAATCAGGAATTTTTATCATTGAAATTATACGTTTATGGTATCTGAAATAAAAAACATAAGTTTGAGACTTGATATTCTCAAAATATTTGAAAAATACCGCGTCAATGTCTGCCGAAGTCTACCGAAGGATACCGTGCCGAAGTCTGCCAAACTGAAGCGACGTTAGCCGGAGTGTTAAAATTTGCCCGCGCTAAAAAAATTAGATCGCGAGTTATGAGCATTTTAAATTTTTCGACCCTCACCGTGGGGGGTCTCCTGTTACCAAAATTTAACACTGTCTCATAATAAATTACCAAACAAAAATTAGCCGCGCTACGAAAATTAGATCGCGAGTTATAAGCATTTTAAATTTTTCGACCCTCACCGTGGGGGGTCTCCTGTCACCAAAACTTAACACTTTCTCATAATAAATTACCAAACAAAATTTGGCCGCGCTACGAAAATTAGATCGCGAGTTATAAGCATTTTAAAATTTTCGACCCTCACCGTGGAGGGTCTCCTGTCACCAAAAATTAACACTGTCTCATAATAAATTACCAAACAAAATTTGGCCGCGCTACAAAAATTAGATCGCGAGTTATAAGCATTTTAAATTTTTCGACCCTCACAGTGGAGGGTCTCCTGTCACCAAAAATTAACACTTTCTCATAATAAATTACCAAACAAAATTTGGCCGCGCTACGAAAATTAGATCGCGAGTTATAAGCATTTTAAATTTTTCGACCCTCACCGTGGGGGAGGGGGGTCTCCTGTCACCAAAAATTAACACTGTCTCATAATAAATTACCAAACAAAATTTGGCCGCGCTACGAAAATTAGATCGCGAGTTATAAGCATTTTAAATTTTTCGACCCTCACCGTGGCGGGTCTCCTGTCACCAAAAATTAACACTGTCTCATAATAAATTACCAAACAAAAATTGGCCGCGCTACGAAAATTAGATCGCGAGTTATAAGCATTTTAAATTTTTCGACCCTCACCGTGGGGGGTCTCCTGTCACCAAAAATTAACACTTTCTCATAATAAATTACCAAACAAAATTTGGCCGCGCTACGAAAATTAGATCGCGAGTTATAAGCATTTTAAATTTTTCGACCCTCACCGTGGTGGGGTCTTCTGTCACCAAAAATTAAGACTGTCTCATAATAAATTACCAAACAAAATTTGGCTGCGCTACGAAAATTAGATCGCGAGTTATAAGCATTTTAAATTTTTCGACCCTCACTGTGGGGGGGGGGTCTCCTGTCACCAAAAATTAACACTGTCTCATAATAAATTACCAAACAAAATTTGGCTGCGCTACGAAAATTAGATCGCGAGTTATAAGAATTTTAAATTTTTCGACCCTCACCGTGGAGGGTCTCCTGTCACCAAAAATTAACAGTCTCATAATAAATTACCAATTAAAATTTGGCCGCGCTACGAAAATTAGATCGCGAGTTATAAGCATTTTAAATTTTAAGACCCTCACCGTGGAGGGTCTCCTGTCACCAAAAATTAACACTGTCTCATAATAAATTACCAAACAAAATTTGGCCGCGCTACGAAAATTAGATCGCGAGTTATAAGCATTTTAAATTTTTCGACCCTCACCGTGGGGGAGGGGGGTCTCCTGTCACCAAAAATTAACACTGTCTCATAATAAATTACCAAACAAAATTTGGCTGCGCTACGAAAATTAGATCGCGAGTTATAAGCATTTTAAATTTTAAGACCCTCACCGTGGAGGGTCTCCTGTCACCAAAAATTAACACTGTCTCATAATAAATTACCAAACAAAATTTGGCCGCGCTACGAAAATTAGATCGCGAGTTATAAGCATTTTAAATTTTTCGACCCTCACCGTGGAGGGTCTCCTGTCACCAAAAATTAACACTGTCTCATAATAAATTACCAAACAAAATTTGGCCGCGCTACGAAAATTAGATCGCGAGTTATAAGCATTTTAACTTTTTCGACCCTCACCGTGGGGGGTCTCCTGTCTCCAAAAATTAACACTGTCTGATAATAAATTACCAAGCAAAATTTGGCCGCGCAACGAAAATTAGATCGCGAGTTATAAGCATTTTAACTTTTTCGACCCTCACCGTGGGGGAGGGGGGTCTCCTGTCACCAAAAATTAACACGGTTTCATAATAAATCACCAAACAAAATTTTGCCGCGCTACGAAAATTAGATCGCGAGTTATAAGCATTTTAAATTTTTCGACCCTCGCGGTGGGGGAGGGGATCTCCTGTCACTAAAAATTAAAACTGTCTCATAATAAATTACCAAACAAAATATGGCCGCGCTACGAAAGTTAGATCGCGAGTTATAAGCATTTTAACTTTTTCGACCCTCACCGTGGGGGAGGGGGGGTCTCCTGTCACCAAAAGTAACACTGTCTCATAGTAAATTACCAAACAAAATTTGGCCCAACTACCAAAAGTAGATCGCCAGTTATAAGCATTTTAAATTTTTCGACCCTCAACGTGGAGGGTCATCTGTCACCAAAAGTAACACTGTCTCATAATAAATTACCAAACAAAATTTGGCCGCGCTACGAAAATTAGATCGCGAGTTATAAGTCTTTTAAATTTTTCGACCCTCACCGTGGGGGGGGGGGTCTCCTGTCACCAAAAATTAACACTGTCTCATAATAAATCATCAAACAAATTTTGGCCGCGCTACGAAAATTAGATCGCCAGTTATAAGCATTTTAAATTTTTCGACCCTCACCGTGGAGGGTCTCCTGTCACCAAAAATTAACACTGTCTCATAATAAATTACCAAACAAAATTTGGCCGCGCTACGAAAATTAGATCGCGAGTTATAAGCATTTTAAATTTTTCGACCCTCACCGTGGGGGGTCTCCTGTCACCAAAAATTAACACTGTCTCATAATAAATTACCAAACAAAATTTGGCCGCGCTACGAAAATTAGATCGCGAGTTATAAGCATTTTAAATTTTAAGACCCTCACCGTGGAGGGTCTCCTGTCACCAAAAATTAACACTGTCTCATAATAAATTACCAAACAAAATTTGGCCGCGCTACGAAAATTAGATCGCGAGTTATAAGCATTTTAAATTTTAAGACCCTCACCGTGGAGGGTCTCCTGTCACCAAAAATTAACACTGTCTCATAATAAATTACCAAACAAAATTTGGCCGCGCTACGAAAATTAGATCGCGAGTTATAAGCATTTTAAATTTTTCGACCCTCACCGTGGGGGAGGGGGGTCTCCTGTCACCAAAAATTAACACTGTCTCATAATAAATTACCAAACAAAATTTGGCTGCGCTACGAAAATTAGATCGCGAGTTATAAGCATTTTAAATTTTTCGACCCTCACCGTGGGGGGTCTCCTGTCACCAAAAATTAACACTGTCTCATAATAAATTACCAAACAAAATTTGGCCGCGCTACGAAAATTAGATCGCGAGTTATAAGCATTTTAAATTTTAAGACCCTCACCGTGGAGGGTCTCCTGTCACCAAAAATTAACACTGTCTCATAATAAATTACCAAACAAAATTTGGCCGCGCTACGAAAATTAGATCGCGAGTTATAAGCATTTTAAATTTTTCGACCCTCACCGTGGAGGGTCTCCTGTCACCAAAAATTAACACTGTCTCATAATAAATTACCAAACAAAATTTGGCCGCGCTACGAAAATTAGATCGCGAGTTATAAGCATTTTAACTTTTTCGACCCTCACCGTGGGGGGGTCTCCTGTCTCCAAAAATTAACACTGTCTGATAATAAATTACCAAGCAAAATTTGGCCGCGCAACGAAAATTAGATCGCGAGTTATAAGCATTTTAACTTTTTCGACCCTCACCGTGGGGGAGGGGGGTCTCCTGTCACCAAAAATTAACACGTTTTCATTATAAATCACCAAACAAAATTTTGCCGCGCTACGAAAATTAGATCGCGAGTTATAAGCATTTTAAATTTTTCGACCCTCGCGGTGGGGGAGGGGATCTCCTGTCACTAAAAATTAAAACTGTCTCATAATAAATTACCAAACAAAATATGGCCGCGCTACGAAAGTTAGATCGCGAGTTATAAGCATTTTAACTTTTTCGACCCTCACCGTGGGGGAGGGGGGGTCTCCTGTCACCAAAAGTAACACTGTCTCATAGTAAATTACCAAACAAAATTTGGCCCAACTACCAAAAGTAGATCGCCAGTTATAAGCATTTTAAATTTTTCGACCCTCAACGTGGAGGGTCACCTGTCACCAAAAGTAACACTGTCTCATAATAAATTACCAAACAAAATTTGGCCGCGCTACGAAAATTAGATCGCGAGTTATAAGTCTTTTAAATTTTTCGACCCTCACCGTGGGGGGGGGCGTCTCCTGTCACCAAAAATTTACACTGTCTCATAATAAATCATCAAACAAATTTTGGCCGCGCTACGAAAATTAGATCGCCAGTTATAAGCATTTTAAATTTTTCGACCCTCACCGTGGAGGGTCTCCTGTCACCAAAAATTAACACTGTCTCATAATAAATTACCAAACAAAATTTGGCCGCGCTACGAAAATTAGATCGCGAGTTATAAGCATTTTAAATTTTTCGACCCTCATCGTGGGGGGTCTCCTGTCACCAAAAATTAACACTGTCTCATAATAAATTACCAAACAAAATTTGGCCGCGCTACGAAAATTAGATCGCGAGTTATAAGCTTTTTAAATTTTAAGACCCTCACCGTGGAGGGTCTCCTGTCACCAAAAATTAACACTGTCTCATAATAAATTACCAAACAAAATTTGGCCGCGCTACGAAAATTAGATCGCGAGTTATAAGCATTTTAAATTTTTCGACCCTCACCGTGGAGGGTCTCCTGTCACCAAAAATTAACACTGTCTCATAATAAATTACCAAACAAAATTTGGCCGCGCTACGAAAATTAGATCGCGAGTTATAAGCATTTTAAATTTTTCGACCCTCACCGTGGAGGGTCTCCTGTCACCAAAAATTAACACTGTCTCATAATAAATTACCAAACAAAATTTGGCCGCGCTACGAAAATTAGATCGCGAGTTATAAGCATTTTAACTTTTTCGACCCTCACCGTGGGGGGTCTCCTGTCTCCAAAAATTAACACTGTCTGATAATAAATTACCAAGCAAAATTTGGCCGCGCAACGAAAATTAGATCGCGAGTTATAAGCATTTTAACTTTTTCGACCCTCACCGTGGGGGAGGGGGGTCTCCTGTCACCAAAAATTAACACGGTTTCATAATAAATCACCAAACAAAATTTTGCCGCGCTACGAAAATTAGATCGCGAGTTATAAGCATTTTAAATTTTTCGACCCTCGCGGTGGGGGAGGGGATCTCCTGTCACTAAAAATTAAAACTGTCTCATAATAAATTACCAAACAAAATATGGCCGCGCTACGAAAGTTAGATCGCGAGTTATAAGCATTTTAACTTTTTCGACCCTCACCGTGGGGGAGGGGGGGTCTCCTGTCACCAAAAGTAACACTGTCTCATAGTAAATTACCAAACAAAATTTGGCCCAACTACCAAAAGTAGATCGCCAGTTATAAGCATTTTAAATTTTTCGACCCTCAACGTGGAGGGTCACCTGTCACCAAAAGTAACACTGTCTCATAATAAATTACCAAACAAAATTTGGCCGCGCTACGAAAATTAGATCGCGAGTTATAAGCCTTTTAAATTTTTCGACCCTCACCGTGGGGGGGGGGGTCTCCTGTCACCAAAAATTAACACTGTCTCATAATAAATCATCAAACAAATTTTGGCCGCGCTACGAAAATTAGATCGCGAGTTATAACCATTTTAAATTTTTCGATCCTCACCATGGGGGGGGGGGGTCTCCTGTCACCAAAAATTAACACTGTCTCATAATAAATTACCAAAAAAAAATTTGGCCGCACTGCGAAAATTAGACCGCGAATTATAAGCATTTTAACTTTTTCGACCTTCACCGTGGGGTCTCCTGTCACCAAAAATTAACACTGTCTCATTATAAATTATCAAACAAAATTTGACCGCGCTACGGAAATTAGATTGCGAGTTATAAGCATTTTAAATTTTTCGATCCTCACCATTGGGCGGGTGTCAATGTCCAATCACCAAAAGCTACATTAGCCTACCTTGTTTTATCTTAAGACGATTCTTTTCTATACTCATTCTATCAGGAATTTTTATTATTGAAACTATAGATATATAGTAACTGAAATAAGAAATACAGGGTGTCCCAACAGGTCATGTCCAAACGGCACACATGGTTGTGTCAGGTCATTAGGAAACAGAATTACATAGGAAAGGGGGGTCGGAAACGCGATTGTAATCCGCTAGAGGGCGATAAGCGATGTCAGACGAAAGCGCGGGCAGTCGGATCATTCGAAGCGCGGACGTTGCAGAGAAAGGATGAACCAGTTGATGAGCACTTGGATGAGCACTTACTATGAGTTGTAGCATTTTTCTTTTTTATTTGGTACTGTTTTGTTGTAAAATAAAGATATTTTACACCGTTTGTTATCTTTTCTTTGCGTGACGGTTACGATGCAATTTCACTGTTTAGATCGCGTTTCCGACCCCCCTTTCCTATGTAATTCTGTTTCCTCATGACCTGACACAACCATGTGTTCCGTTTGGACATGACCTTTTGGGACACCCTGTATAAGTTTGAACCTTGATATCCTCTAAATATCTGAAAAATACCGCGTCAATATCTGCTGAAGTCTACCGAATGATACCATGCCGAAGTCTACCGATCTGAAACGACGTTAGCCGAGTGTTAGGTTTTTTCGTTACGGATGTGTTAGGATATTTCTCGTTACGGAAATTTAGGATTCGGTCGCCGCGCTCAAAGCCCGCGATAAAAGCTATGCAATAGCTTAAAAATACATTAAAAGTTTTTTTTTTTTTTGTGCGAATCTATTTTGCTAATACTTTTCCCGTTTGGCGAATGTTTTTTTATTTTTAATTAGCCAAATTACTAACGTTGGTCAAATGTCAGCGAGAACACTGTTGTTAACGTGGGCTTTTAAACGTAAATCAAGAAACCAACTTGTTATAACATATTTCAAATGAATTTTTCTCTAAATTAATTTTTCGCGTTCTATACATGTTTAAACTGATCCATACATTTTAATTTTGATTAAAGTCTTCAATGTAACTGAGGGGCGAACTAGACTCAAATATTCTGTGTGTTGTTTTTGAAACACTGCTTTATTAAATTCTTAAACTATTAAAAAAGTACATTACAAGTAAGTTTTTAATTAAAAATTCCATTTCCAATCCGTTTAGTTAATTATTATTTTTTTAATAACTGTCAGTTGGAAAAAAATGAAACATTTTTTTAAAATAAAGTTCTTTTAAGAGAAAAAAACGAGAAAAAATGGCGAAAATATTCTGAAAATTAGAGCGAGTTTAATTTTTTTCTTAACTAATTAATATCTTTATTTTTTTCTGTTAAATGATTTTTTTAATATTTATTTACTTCGTGGTAAAGAACACTTTTCTTTTAGGAATAATTTTATGTTGGAATAACATAAATGAAAGATAAATAAATAAATAAAACGAAAGTCGATCGTCTTTTTATGTACAGTTTAAATTTTGGTTTCACATAAAAAATCTTCAAAGATAACCAATTAGTTACACGTGAAAAGCGCAGTCTCTTTGATTTACAAAAAATCAAAGTTATTATTTATTGATTGATTTTGTAGATTGCTATTTAATATAACATTTGTTGAAAAACCATTTATTATTTTTTCCATCTTGATTCACATTTTTAAAAAAATTATTAGACGTTTTTTAATACAAATAACGAAAAAATTTAAAAAATAATGCTTATTTTAAATAAAACAAACTTTAGAAAAATACTAAAATTAATTGATTTCACATAAAAATACAAAATCATAAGAATATTCACATTCTTTAAGAAACAGACATCTGAAAAATTATCCAAGCATCCCAAACTAGAAATGATATCGGGTGCATTTTAACACTTTTCTATGAATTTGGTTTGCCTGACCATCTGTCTATACATGCTGTAAATTGTGTAAATATACTCGGATTTTTATTTGATCGGTATTCATTAATTATTGTTACCATGGCATTTTCGTTTACAAGGGCAGTCAAAACAAATCCGTTACATTATGATCAAGAGGAAAAATCGCTTCCCATGTATTTTAATGCCATTAAACTATTGCAAATGAATTGAATTTGATATGAACCACCGAAGTTTACTGCATGATGCTTACATAGAATACAGTATTTATAGCATTTGCCGTTGATTTATAGCGATATACAAAGAATTTAGTCAATAACTGTTGTAAGAGCGTTTTCAATTTAGGTATCCGCTTTTAATTCTCATTTTTTGCATATTATTTTTTATGTACATATATATTGTAAGTAGCATACAGCCACAAAAGAACTTACATACATTTCTCCGTATTAGCAAAAATTGCTGAAGGAAGAATTTCAACTTATATTTATATTTTCCAACTGGCCTAAATTTTCTGCTCGTATGTACTTTATAGATGATATGTACAAGCATTTCTTAGTAAACTGAAAGTAGTTCAGCTTAAATATGCATAACTTATTTTAAAATTACCTTTAAGTAATTTACGCTACATTTCAGTAACGTTTGCAAGCTCTTTTGTGTAGCTCTGTATATTAACTATAGTATTCATACACAAAATATAATAAGCATAGATTTAGTGAAACTTAAAGCGCATATCATAATTAAAACGCATTTCATCCATCCATCAGCCATCATCGAATACATACACAGTACTTCGGAAGTAATATACTATTTTAAATTTTTTGTGTCTTCATAAATGCTATGCACTTTGTATTATGCATGACTATGTCGTATAACTTATATTAAGCCTAAGCGCCATATAATAATTTTCTTATTTATAAAATAGTTTGATATAATTTAAAATATATCGCCCACCATTCCCCCTTTATCATTATATAATGGAATTATTTTGTGTTTCCCTGTAAATGAATAATAGTTATTTTTTTACGGGATATTTTACAGAATGCATATTTTAGTGCACTTCGTAAATGCATATAAATTTTAATATGTTTGACTTTTGTAACATCTTTAAAATTCATTTGAAACGATTTTTAAATTTTAATAAGATTGGAAATTTTTTTGAAGGTGTTCTATATGCTTTTGGTGAAATGTATATATACACAAAATTTCATTAAGATAAAAAAAAAAAAGTTCACCGTCCCTTTAAAATTTCTTTTATGGATTTATATAAGATTAGATTAATTTGAATACCGGTAGTATTTAAGATCCACATCATGCAACGATTTTTAGAAACTCTTAAAAGAGCTAGATAAGATAAAAGTTTATATTCCTTTTACTTTTTGGATAAAAGCAATAATACTCGCGGATTTGTTTTACAGCTGTCGTGAATTCAGCAATAAACGAATTTTATGTCCAGATAATTTTTCTATTGCCACATGCTTTTTTTTTTTCATAAGCAAGGTTCATTGTTTGAATTAAATTATGGTGAAATAATGATATCACTTTGTGTTAGCAATTCAAACAAAAGTTACCGTCGTAAAATATATTTTCTTTGCATAATTGATAGTAATATATATCTTTTGTTTAATACTAGTTGACCAGCCCAGCGTTGCTGGATCTGGAATAACAATGTTATATATACTTAAAATAAGTGGATATCACCTAAAATATTTAAATATATCTAAATTCAGAAATTTTGTATTTAGAGGGGGGATTTTCTGTTGAGAATTCAAATCCCTTCAGTAGAAGAAAGAGAAAGGGAAATCCGTAGTTCTAAACTATAACTAACTGTATCCAAACTATAACTAAAAACAAAAACTAATTAGTTCCAGTTTATATCAAGATCTAATTGAATCTAAAATTTTGTAAAACTCCGTGTGTTAACTCTTGAGATTTAGCGCCCACAAAACTCTCACAAATCTAATACTTTCTTCTTGTAAAGATAGAATAAAAGTAATAATACGTAAATCATGAGGTTAATTTAGAAAAGGCTACTTTTTGACGGATTTTAAAATTCATTTTTTTTTCGGAAATGCATGAAATTATGATTCAAAAACTATTTAATCGAAAGGGTTTTCCACTTTTGGTAAATACAGGAGATCTTTCTGAAAATATTGTCCGATTTGACACGAATTTCTGGATGTGACGCGAAGAAAAAAAAAATGTCGTGACATGAATAGAATAATTTTAAACTCTACACGGTATTTATTAATTAAAAAGGGTAAAACAGTATATTTTAAAAATAATAGAATTTTATGGAGATTACTCTACAAGATTTCAAACCTATTTCAATATGAATTTTAATTTTTAAATTTCTAGATTGAATTTATTTGAAACAAGTTGGAAATTACACGTTAAATGTAGCAAATGAAGTGCGTTCGTATTATATTTAGTTTTATAAATATTCAGATCTTGATGCAATAAATGTTTCGCTCTTATGCAAAAGTTCATGAATAAAATATTTGATACAATTATATATATTAAATTCAGTAATATGGAAATTATATGAATCTATCTTAAATAAGACGCAATCTCCCTTGCAAACCTAGATTCATTACTTATCATGGGATATCTTTGAATTAATTAAATATAATGCAATTTAATTGAATGAAATATTTTTTTATTTTAATATATTTTAAAGTTCAGAATCTATTTTCATAAAATTTTAAATACTTTTGCAATGATACTGCAACGGTTATATATATTAAATTTCAAACAATTCGCTTGAGTGATTTTGTGTTGTTATTTGCAGACAGACGGACAGACCAGATGATGGTTAACCGTGTATGTATTTATATAAATACGACATTTTCCCATAAACCATAATGCAATATAATACTTTTAAGTGTCTCTCTAAAAAAGTGTGTACATATTTCCAATACCGAGCAAATCATAGTAAATCTCAATAACATATATCAATTACAGAGCATTCCAAACTATGCAAGTTTTAGAGCTCGGACAGACAGAGAAACAAACAAACGAACCGAATGCATAAAACTTTCAACTATGATGAAAAGTATCAATACGTATAAAAGGTTGAAATCTCCTTCTCTGAAATTTTTACCAATGGACGAAAGCATACTTGAATACTCTGTTCAATCCCCTATTTTACCAACTATTTTTATATACATGCAACTATTAATCTAAAAACTAAATTACACAAGCTTAAAACTAGTGAAATCACACTTCTAGAGACTATCTTAAAAAAAAAAAACATGTATCTAATTCTTTTGAGTGGCCTTGTTTATCCTTTTTTCTATATTATACTACTAGATCTTATTATACTAAGTGTAGTTCAGCGCAAAAATGCATTAACTCGTTTAAAGCCATCTTTAAGCCTTTTTTTTTTCATGCTCAGTAACTTTCACGAATTCTTTTGCATAGCCCTGTATATGATCTACAGCATTTATACACACAACGTAATATGCCAAAATTTAGTTAAACTTTAAAACTCCTATCACAACTAAAAATGCACTTCCAGCAATCATAGCTAATATAATGTATTTCAGGTGCAGTATAGTACCCAAATTTTTTTTAATATCCATGTAAAAACTATGCACTTTTTATTATATAGGAAATAACTTGTAGTAAACCTCATCAATGTATATCAATTTCATTATATGTGAAATAATTTAACATGATTAAGATACGTCGAAAACAATTTCCCCCTTACCATTATGTATTGGAATTCCTTTGTGTGGCTCTGTAAATTAATAATAAACATTTTTTGTACCCATATTGTACATAATGAGTGTTGTGCTGCATTTCATAAAGGCATATTAATTTCATTCTGTTTGAAAGGCTGTAACACCATTAAAATGCTCTTCAAGCAATTTTTCCGATAGGCCGCAATGTAAGGGAAAAATTTTTGACTGTCCCTGTAATTAAACTATTCATCCAATTTTCATAGAATTTGAAGTGATTCGACAAAATTTGTAGAAAGAAAAGGAAAAATAATTGGAAAATAATAAACTGCTATATCTTTTTGTTGCACTTTTCTCATAACAACTAAAAAAATAAATTTTTCTACCAAAAATAAAACCGACTTAAAAAAATACATGATATCTATAGAATTATTGCATACTATTTATTATACTCAAAACTAGATAAATTTAGAAATGCATACCAAAGCGGAAAACACATTAACAGCAGTTATCAATCTTAGTCAGTCAAATAATCGAATTTCTTTCTGTGTCCCTATAAATGAACGATAAATTCTATGCACTCTATAAACTATAGAAATCCTGCATTTAAGTGATTTCTTTGTGTCTCAGGTATATTAACATTATAAAAATGCACCGCAAATGCTTTTCTACATAGATCATAATGTAATTCGATCATTTTGTGCGTACTTATATACAAACTATAAATGCTACTTACTCTATATCCCAAGATAAATATGCTGTAATCCATATCAGTGATTCAAATTTATTTCATTATGTTTGACACATCGTTAAACGGAATTCATTTGTGTCCTTGTGAACGAGCTGTAAATGGTACACACTATATTTTCAATGCCAATCACTTTATTGGAAATCTCAATAAAATATCAAAATATTATAACAATCCGAGTATATTTAAAAGAGTTAAAGTACGTAGAGGTTTAGGGCAAACCTAATTCCTAAACACTTTAAAATTTTTGTTAGAAAGTATTAAAAATGTATTAAATGATGGATGAAACTGTAAAATTTAAATTAATGGAATAAATTAAAAAATACCTTAATACTAGTATATAAGTCAAAGAAAATGAGGATATACGAGTTAATTAAAAAAATGTTTTCGCAAATAATCGGCAAATGAACAAGTCTTATAAGTAATCACATACGTATCTAGGTTGGAGTTCGATAACAGCGTAATGATTCTTTTCCTGTGATTAATAATAATAATAATAATAATAATAATAATAATAATAATAATAATAATAATAATAAAGCTCAACACTGATGTCTCTGTTGTTGTTCTGCATCCATTTTCTCTTGCGGCAGAATTCTCTTCAGTAGAGGGACATTCTTTTAAACATTTTAATTTCCTTATTAAAAAGTGTTCAACTCGAAAATGCTTCTCGATATCTCTTATAAAAGTCCTACACTACAAAGAAGAACATCATTTAAGCAGTTTAAGAAGCTGTGTACCTTGTAAATAAGGCTTCAGAAGGTTTCCGAAATTTTTTTCTTTTTAAGTATTATTAAAATGATCTGAATAGATTTCAAATAGTTTCAAGCTTCTTCGGATTTACATAATTATACAGTTTTAAAATGTTGAATTTTTTTAAAAAAAAATTCTGGTAAAAACGTATAATATTTTTTTACTAATTTAATGAAAATTTATTAACCTTTTTATCCTTGATTACGAATCATTTTTTCAATATTCTACCATAAATGTGGTGCAACTTACACACGAAAATTCTTTTTTTTTTTTTTTTTTTTTTTTTTTTTTTGCTTAAGAATTGTGGGGAAGACGCAAGTATACACGGTATTGCTTTTGAAATATTTATAACGATTAATTTTTTCGTTCTAATTCATATATACAGTGCAGATCACAGATATTTACGAATTATAGGTTTGCAAATTAGGATAATACTCTATTGTACCAGCTTAATTTACAAAAGATAAATTTAAAGTACCTTTTATTGACAAATTTCGCCTCCTTGAAAACGCCTAGATTCTCCTCTTGCGTCAACACACTATTATCCCCTCATAAATATGACCAATGCGTAAATATCGACCACACCCTCTGTTTAAAGGCTTTCAGTTCGGGTATAACTGCTCACCTTTGTCTGTGGCAGATGTATTCTACGATTTTAATGGATTGCAGATGAGGGCGGCGGCGCCCCCATCAATTGATTACTAGGATTAAGAGAAGAGCGTGATTATAGGGGTTGCGCTACAATTAGTTACTGTTTACCCACAATTAGAAGATAAGGGAATTAGTCGAACGAAGCATCTTTATAAGGCTTCCTTCTTAGATTCAATAAAAAAAAAATGCTTCTGTCGTGATTGAAATAACCAATTTTTAATTGATTAGTTAATCCTTCAAGGATTAAATAAGTGGTGAAACTACAAAAGGTGCAATACGTTATCTATTGCTGACCTTTAATTTTTCAACCGTTGGTCGAAGACATGTAGTTCCAGTTACAAAAACGTTTCAAATGAGGTAAATATTCATGTTGTAGCATTGTTTAATGTAAAAAATCAATTTTATAAAAATTACGAAATCTAATTTTTTTTACCGTCCCTTCTGTACTACAAAAATTGACAGAGTTATTAAATTTCAAAACTTGAGATTTTGCACATGATTTTGCCTTTCATTGAGGGATCAGTTAGGAAATGAATTACGGTGCTTAAAGATCGAAGTCTGAGTGCAATGTTTTTTTTACGGCGAAAGCACCTTTAGCCGGAATTGTAAAATTAGGATATCACCAGAGAGGGTTATTTCATTTATAAATTTTAAATGACCTCTATCACTTCTACACCTACAAAACTACATTTCATACCTACTGTGGTTTCGCCGTAAAAAAAAAAAAAAAAAAAAAAAAAAAAAAAAAAAAAAAAAAAAAAAAAAAAAAGTCATTACACCCTCATTTCGATCTCCAAGTATTTTAATTCATTTCCTCACTGATCCCTCAATGAAAGACAAAATCATGTGCACAAACCTGAAATTTTGAAATTGAATAACTTTGTCAATTTTTGTAGAAAGAACTTTTTGTTTTGTATTTGTTGTGTATGCGTAAATTTTTACTAAATGTAACTATTGGGACTGGGTGACCGTATAAAAAGTTGAATTTCGTAATTTTTAAAAAATTGATTTTTTTTTTTTTTTAACATTAAACAATCTCACAACAGGAATAGTTACCTCATTTGAAACGTTTTTGTAATTGGAACTAATGTCTACGACCAAAGGTTGAAAAATTAAAGGTCGGTGATATATAACATATTGCACCCTATATAGAAAGGACTAAAGTCCATAAGACTGCGGAAGAATTCCTTTCAAATTTGGAAATAAAAGTTTCTTTAATTTGTGTTCATTTGTCGAAATCCTATTCATTTCACTTCTTTGTTTGTTTGTCCGTCATAGAGTTTAAACAAAAAACTGTATAAATCAGAGACTTCATATTTTGTGTACTTACAGCTGAAAACCTCGTGTCACAAGAAAAATCTTAAAATTTTGAAAAAGTTTATTATTTTAATTAAATAAATTTTTTCATTGTCATTTGTTTATTTTTGCGATTCAAATTTTAGAAGAGAACCTTAATTTCAACGCTTTTCGAGTAGACATCATGGCTTGGAGATAGAGCATCTCGCTGTAAACAGATAGTACTTACTTCAAACCCCGATTCTGGAATTTGAAATTTTCTTTTTACAATAAATTTAGTTTTTTTTTTTTTTTGGGGGGGGGGGGGCAATTTAAGGATTTATTACGCTATAATAAAAAATCAATGACATTCATAATATTTTTTGGAATTAAATTTTCTGTCTATTTTAAAAACTATTGCGATTTATTAATGATTCAACCTTTTAAATTTCGTTTAAACATTTTTTTTTTCGCTTTTAGAAATTTAATATTTATTTATATTTCCGCTTTTTTTTTGGGGGGGGGGATTTTCAAAAAAATTAGTATTTCGGATTTTATTTTAAAAATATGATTTGGAAATTTTTAATTTGATTAAAATATATAACTTCCTTTTAAAAAATATTTTAAAATTGAATTTATTAGTGCTACTAGCTACGTAAGCATTTAATAATTATAAATTAACAATTTGGATTTATTAATTAAAGAATATGTTGTTTTGAAAGAAATATCAAACGAAACCCTTTGTGCAATCTGCGATCACACTTATCCACCTTTTTACATTGTTATTGTGTATCTTATACTATAATGCGAGCAAAAATTGTGTGTGTGTGGGTAAATTTTATCTCAAAAACGGCTCTAACGATTTTCGCAAAAATTTGGATTTTACCATTTTCGGGCACGAGAAGACCATTGGGCTAGGTCACATGTTCGAGAAAATTCGATTATTGGGTCATTTTGGGTCATAATGGGTCAGGATCAAGTTATTTATATCTAGAGAACGGCTGGATTGATTTTAAGGAAATTTTGTATCCAATCGTTTTTTGGCACGAGAAAACTATTGGGCTGGGTCACATGTTCGAAAAATTTCGATTAGTGGGTCATTTTTGGGTCATTATGGGTCAAGCCATTTTTATCTAAAAAATGGCTCTAACGATTTTGACCAAATTTTATATTGTATCGTTTTGGATTACAAGAAGACCATTGGGTTAGGTAACATGTTTGAGAAAATTCGGTAAGTGGGTCATTTTTGGGGTCATTGTGGGTCATGCTATTTTTATCTAGCGATTTTCTCACGCAATTTTGACTAAAAATTGCATTCTATGGTTTTCGGGCACGAGAAAAACATTGGGCTAGGTTACATGTTCGAGAAAATATTTCAATGGGTCATATTGGGTCATTAAGAGTCTGGGTCAAGCTATTTATATTTAAAGAACGGCGTGATGGATTATAACGAAATTTTGTATGTAACAGTTTTTTGACATGAGAAAACTAATGGGCTAAATTACATGTTTGAGAGATTTCGACTATGAGGGTCATTTGTGGGTCATGGTGGGTCATAATGGGTCATGGTCAACCTATATCTAAAGAACAGGTGGATCGATTTTAACGAAATTTTGTATGCAACATTTTTTTGGCACGATAAAATCATTGGACTAGGTTACATGTTCGAAAAATTTCGATTAATGGGTCATTTTGAATCATTAAGAGTCTGGGTCAAGCTATTTATATTTTAAGAACGGCGTGATGGATTATAACGAAATTTTGCATGTGACAGTTTTTTGACATGAGAAAACTAATGGGCTAAATCACATGTTTGAGAGATTTCGACTATGAGGGTGATTTGTGGGTCATGATGGGTCATAATGGGCCATGGTCAAACTATATATAAAGAACAGGTGGATAGATTTTAATGAAATTTTGTATGCAACATTTTTTTTTGGCACGATAAAATCATTGGACTAGGTTACATGTTCGAAAAATTTCGATTAATGGGTTATTTTGGATTATAAAGGGTCTGGGTCAAGCTATGTATAATTAAAGAACGGCAGGATCAATTTTAACGAAATTCTGTATGTAACAATTTTTAGAAACGAGAAAACTAATGGACTAAGTCACATATTCGAGAGCTTTCGATTATAAGGGTCATTTGTGGGTCTTAATGGGTCAAGGTCAAGCTATATCTAAAGAATGAGTGGGTCGATTTTAACGAAATTTTGTATACAACATATTTTTGGCATGAGAAAATCATTGGGGTAGGTCACATGTTCGAGAAATTTGGATTAGTGGGCCACTTTTGGGTCATTCTAATTTAATCTAGACAACGTTTCGCGCAATTTTGATTAAATTTTGTATTTTATCGTTTTCGATCACAAGAAAATCATTGGGTTAGGACAGATTTTTGAGAAAATTCGATCAATGGGTCATTTTGGATTATAAGGGGTCAGGGTCAAACTAACTATATCTAAAAAACGGCTCAATCGATTTTATCTAAATTTTGTATCTAATGTTTTTCGGCATGCTAAAACTAAAGAGTTAGGCCACACGTTCGAGAGATTTCGATTATAAGGGTCATTTGTTGGTCATGATGGGCCATGCTAATTTTATATAGAAAATGGTACTCACCATTTTGACTATACTTTGTATTATATCGTTTTTGAGCAAGAGAAAACCATTTGGCTTGGACACATGCTCGCGAAAATTCTATTAGTGGGTCATTTTGGGTCTTAATGAGCTAGGGTCATTCTAATTATATATGGGTGATTCTACGATAAGAGGTTCAAAAACATGGAGAATTCGGCCAAAAAGAAAAGTTTGAGTTTGATCATAAACCTTTAAATTATGATTTTTGTCCCGTTTATATACTTTTTCATATAAGGGCAAGTCACTTTATACATATTTTATAACTTTTTCTGGTCAGTGACTCGCTCCCCTGGCAGTTATCGTGCCAGGGGAAATACGGCAGGGGAGAGACATTTTCGTGTAAATTCAAACTTTTTAACTGACTGAATTAGTTTTTCGGTTAATTGTGTATTTCACTTTAAGTATTACCTTATTGTTTAATTAGGACAATAAATGCAATTGAATTAAATGAATATTATAAGTTTTATGACTTACCAGGGGAGATACACAATCACCGTGCGAAACCACTACAAAACACGGTCGCGTCGCAACAACTAAAAATGGCGACGCTTAAATGGCTTGAGCGTTTAGTATTGCTAACTTCAAGCCAATAGATGTCCGTAAGCACTACTTCCAATATAGCCATCCTTGAATTTATATTTGTTTCAGCAGAACGAAATTTGACAGGGGAGAGACACAAAAAAAGCGGGACAAAAGTTAATTAAAAAAATTATTTGAAATTAACAAAATTATTTTATTTTTTATTTTATAATACGCAAGTATAATTACTTAAATTCCAATTAAACATACTTTAGCTAAGCATCTGGCGGAAAAAATATATGTATTGTTTGAAAGTTAAATTGAAACCGGCAAGGGGACATGCCAGGGGAGGGGACTTTTTAGACTTTGTAAGAAATTTCAGAAAAATGTGTTTAAATTAGGCATTCAATCGTGATGTTATTTAATAAAGTATATTAAGATGATGCGATTCATTTAAAAAAATAGCAACATATAGAATAAAGAATCTGTTTTAAACGGATTGCCGTACAAATTACCTCTTATCGTAGAATCACCCATATAACAACGACTCAATCAATTTTACCTAAATTTTGAAACAAAACGTTTTTTGTCACGAGAAGACTATTGGGCTGAGTCGCATGTTAAACAAAATTATATTAGTGGGTCATTTCGCTTCATTGCTGAATGCTGCCAAGCTAATTTTACCTAAAAAATGGCTTAAACGATTTTGATTCAATTTTATATTCTACTGTTTTTGATTACCTGAAGACGATTGAGCTATGTCACATGCTTGATCAAATTTGATTAGTGGCTCATTTTGGGTAATACGGGTCAGGGTCACGAGAATATGCCAAAAGAAGATAACTTGGTGATATTTGACAAAGTATTGGCGACATATGGCCAAAAAATCGACTATAAAAATTACGAAAACCAAAACACGTATTTGGAGCCAAATGAAAGAATGCCTCCAAATTTGGCTATATCTAGCAAAAAATATTGTCTTTATTGACATTATGTCAGAATGTAAAGAATTTTTTTATACATTCTTAAGAGGATTCGAGATGCATGGTTAAACCAATCAGAGTCGAGTTAAAAAATTAGATCGATGTCCTTTCGTTGTAAAATTTAAAATAAAATAAAATTTATAAATATGCGCATAAAAACATAGTTTTCTTATTGATTGTTTTTCTAAATAATACTATTATAAACATGTTTTACAGTAATAATACAGAGTTAATGATACTGTGAAAATACTATATCGAGTTGAACACAAAGTTAATTTTGACCGAGCTAAGCTCGGTCTCCCCTGCTAGTATTTATTATATTTATACAATGTTATGGTATTTCACCTGCGTATTGGTTTTATTTATGATTGCCGATTATCTGCTCTAAGGGGAATGCCCTTCGTGGGGGTCTTTCTAAGGGAACCTAACCCATATTTACACAAGGTTCTAGAGGTCTGCACGGGCCGAAATTTCCAGGCCCGAGCCCGGCCCGAAAATTAAAATGTCGGCCCGGGCCCGACCCGGCCCGAACGAAAGAAATATTGGCCCGACCCGGCCCGGCCCGAAAGTTTAAATTTCGGCCCGAGCCCGGCCCGGCCCGAACGAAAAAAATATTGGCCCGACCCGGCCCGGCCCGAAAGTTAAAATTTCGGCCCGAGCTCGGCCCGGTCCGGTAAAAAGTTTAAAATTCGGCCCGAACCCGGCCCGGCTCAAGTGAATTTCTACAGAACATTGATCTTTAATCTTATGGAAGAGTTCTGACCAAAAAAAATTATATTAGTCTTTTTTTTTTTTTTTTTTTTTTCATGTTTATAATCTCCATTTATGCAGAAGTGCCGTAGGCTACGATATTTACGCTTTTAAATGAATCTTTGTTTGTTGTATGTAAATGTTTCAGTTAACACTAGTATTATTAATCCATATTCCCTGTAATGGAGACAAAAAGTCGAAAAAGCGGTATATGGTAAAATTTCCAAAAACAAAATCGCTTTGGAAAAAAAAAAAAAAAAAAATACATTTCCTTCTTAACAGATGTAAATGTTTAATATATTTTTTTCTCCCGTATTGTTGTATTCATTTTGCATGGATGAGCATTTTAAAAGAAACTTTCAGTTTTAAAAAAAAATTCCGTCATAATCATGTGTTTTGTGTGTGTGTGTGTGTTTAATTCTATTTTAAAACGCCTAGTAATCTACGATTCTTTAAAAGGAATAAATTCTAATGTTTAATTGTAGAATAATGACGGTTTAAAAGTATATGCCTTTTTTGCAAACATTTTTGGCCAAAGCCAAACATTACTGATTTATAAAAAGTCGAGAAAAGGATTTTCATTTGGGAAGATTCAATAGGAACTGATTATTTTGGTCCATGAAAACTAGGAAGAATGGAATCAGTCTCGGCTTCGTACGGAAAAAAAAGTTAGGCCCGGCCCATCCAGCAAAAAAATTAAGGCCCGAGCCCGGCCCGGCCCGAAAGATTAGTGACTAGTCCCGGCCCGGCCCGAGTCTTCAGAAGTAAGGCCCGAGCCCGGCCCGGCCCGAATGCCATTATTGGAAATCGGCCCGAACCCGGCCCGCGGGCCGGGCCGGGCTCGGGCTTCGGGCCGCGGCCCGGCCCGTGCAGACCTCTAGAAGGTTCGAAGAAAACGACGAAAACTCCGAACGATTAGGCCGACAGGCACGACTGGGTTCGAACCCACACCTCCCGTCTATCAACTTCGAAAGCAGAACCTCTATGTCAATGGTGGAGCATATTTCACCAGGGTATTTTTCATAAGAAACCTATGCAAGTAATATTACAGATCTTCCTAAAGTTAAAGATTTGTAATACTGAGAAAAATAAAGAAATGTTATGCTACGCTTTAATTATTGTTTATTTTTCTCTTTTACGTGTTTTTTTAAAAACTATTTTAATTGAATTTTTCTCATACATCTACATTGCATTTAAAAAATTACTACCCGAATTTAAAAATATTGTTCCAATATTTCTATTTTATGTGTATTTTTCATTTTATACATGTGTTTTTACAGCACAATCTCAAATGGTAGATGGCAAGTACTGGGTTCGAACCCAATTGCGGCCATCGGCCTAACCGTTTGGAGTTTTCGTAGTTTTCTTCGAACCTTACGTAAATACGGGTTAGGTTCCCTTAGAAAGACCCCCCACGAAGGACACTTCCCCCCTGGGACTATATCCTTCGAGTAGATAATCGGCCGACACAAAATAAACCAATTTTACTGTACAAATTTTACGAATTTGTGTTGATTTCTAATTAACGAATTTTCTTCATAACGAAATGTTCAAATGTAACGATGAAACTTTGTTAAATGAAAGTTTCACTGCTTACATTAAATGTCAAAAAATTATAACAAATTTAATTAAAAAAAAATAGATTTCACCTTCATTATGTAACCCGGAAAGCATGGGTTAGATCCCTTAATATAGATAAGAGCAAAAAATGCTTTTGTGGCTTTATCACGCTCAAAATGCAATTTAAATAAATATTTTCTTGATATATTTTTAGGTGCGTTTGTGAATGTAGCGCTTACATTCGTCGTTCAATCCATCCGTCTGTCCGCATATAACAGAGCAAAAACTACCCAACGAAATTGTTTGAAATTTAAAATATATAATTGTTACATAATTTTGTCGAGCTATTTCAAATTTTATGAAAATGGGATGTATAGTTTAGTTACAGGGGCAAACAAAATTATTCCATTACATTACGGCCAATGATAAAAATATTTTCAAGTGCATTTTAATGATGTTACACTCCTCCGAACATAATAAAATTGATACATATCTATGAGGTATATACTAAAATATACATTCTGTACAATCAGTAGTGCAAAGAGTATTTGTAATTCATTTTCGGGCCACAAAAAAAATATTTCATTACATAATGATATAAGGAGAAACATTGTTTAGGGCGCGTTTCAATTATATTAAAGTATGATATACGTTGTATTGATACACATTGCTAAAATTTACAACAAGTTACTTCCTGTGTAATAGTAAACAGGAAGTATTCACTTGGACACACCAAGGATTTCGAATATTATACTGTATCCAAAATATTGTACACTATTACACCACGGTCTCAATAATTTTAAACCTTCGTTATAGTACGAACGCACCTTATTTGCTATGCTTGATGTGCATTTTCGAACATGTTTCTTTAATGTTTGTGAAAATGAAAATGCATTTACAATACCTTTTCTTGTCTTTAAAATCTCTTTCTTTGAACGGTAGTTTAGTTCTTTCGATGTTTCGCCTCAGGCACTTTTCTGCGAATACAGTATGCAGCCAGAATTAGTTTTAGTCTGGTCGGTTGCCAAACTCCAGTTGTCTTTTTACTAGATTAAATCTACTAAGTTGTTCCATGCATTTTTTTAAAATCTTTTTTTGTTTAGTTAAAAAACAAAATAAATATAAAGTGATAAAATCATGATGCTAGTTATTAAACAAACTTCATTCTAAAATTACTTTTATTCCCCTCGTATATTCTTTCAATATATGATAATTAATAATTCATGGATTGGGTTGATTTTATCCATGTTTTAAAACTAATTTTGAGTTCCAAACATTATTTTAAATGATTTAAATTTAATTAATCGTACAATTAAAGAGTT
Source organism: Maratus speculifer (assembly GCA_964019185.1). Classification (NCBI taxonomy): domain Eukaryota; kingdom Metazoa; phylum Arthropoda; class Arachnida; order Araneae; family Salticidae; genus Maratus; species Maratus speculifer. The sequence continues at coordinate 83,031,416 of OZ025296.1, forward strand.
AAATAATTTTAACCTGTTTTGTTGTTAAACCCCGGTTGTCATTTTATTAAATTAAATACAATAAGTTTTTGAATGTATTATTTATACTTTTTTACTTACCCATCATACGTAGTACAGGGAAATCTTGCAATCGTTTTGAAAATTGAAAGAAAAAATATTGACGGATTTACACGTTTCAAACACTTTCCGAAAAACATACTTTTAGAAAAAAAATTACTGTCCGTCTGTCTGTATGTATGTCTGTAAACGCTCTATCTTCTGAACAAATTGAGATAGAGATTTGAAATTTGGTGTGTATTTAGTGTGTAACAATGGAAAGAAGCCTATTGAATATCAGTAACATCGATTGTCTGGAACTATTTCTTTTGTTCTCTCAAAATATTCGTTCTGATGAAAATTACATTAAAATTTCCGAATTTTTATATTTTATTAAATATAAAAATTTTGAATATAAAATACAATAAAAAACATAAATTTGGCATGAAGAACGAAGTCGATCGGATAATTAGTTGCCGGGATATTTGTATCCTATTTTCCACATTCTTCGATTTTTCATGATCCTGTATTTCATTTAAATTTCAATTCAAAGATATATTTTAATTGGATATAAGACGCTTAATCGGATGCAGTAAACTGTTAGTTGATATGATTATTATTTTTAGAGCTATAAGGATGTTTCTTTTACGCAATTCGGTTTTACTCAATTACCCGTCGACCAAAAAACTGTCGCCAAACTATAAGATTGAATGCCAATAATGACTTATCCTAAAAGTCACATTCACTTGACTTTAAACACGTTGCATGTGTTTGTTAAGACATCAAGCGATATGAACAGGGAGAAAATCAGTTTAAAGTTTCCATTTGTATGGGTAAGTGCACTAGATCTGCAACAAAATTTATAATATCTCTTGATATAATTTTCGTATAGACAAAAATGATAAGTCAAATTATTCACAATTAAAGAAGTTTTCAATTAATATTAAAATAAAAAGAAAAGGAAAAAAGAAAGAAAGAAGGAAAATCGATATTTCGACCAATTTCAAGGTAGTGTGTCCTTTTAAATATTAATAAAAGCTTTTGTTTATCGAGTTCGCAGAATTAATCCATTAGCAGATGTTACTGCAAGGGAATTTTAATAAAAATGTATTCATTTACTTATGAAATGGATTTATTTAATATATGAAATTAAGAGAATGGACCAAAGAAGCCCCCAGCAGGGGCTATTTGTTTGCGAGCATATTTTCATTCGTTTTGTAGCTTGTACCTAGCAATCCTAATGTTTAATGTACATTTTTATTGGTTATATACATGATATTACTTATATTTAATTAGTTACGCAATTTGAATTTGTGTCTCAGTAAGACATAAATACCTGGAGCAGGCTTGCAGGGATTGACATACGCAGAGTATATGTTTTTATTTTTATATTTTTTAACCACTATTTACGAATAGTAATATTTGTATGCTTTAATATCAGACAGCGTTTGCAAATTATGTGATAAAATAACACAAATGTTTCTATGCGGTCTCAACACTAAAGAATATGCGTACACTGTATATGTAATAATCAAACATCTGTAAGACAGATGTTTGATAACATAAAAGTCGAAGAGCAGCGATCTCTATTAACGAATTTTTTGGCTAATGAGATAGTTTTTCCTGGATTTCAAGTTCGAATAAGAAATATGAATTCAGTTATTATCATATCGGATGCATGTGCTAACATGACGGAGACGCTTTTTTCTTCTTATTTTTCGGTTAACAAAGATTTTAATTAACAAAGGTGATTTCGAAACAATTTATCTCCATTGTTTGCGATATCACTGTCTTAGTAATTTAATAAACAATATAACAAGTAAAAACTAGTTCATTTTTCTAATTCTGAGGAAGCAAATAATACTTATAAACACTGAAAAAAAAAGTACTCAAAAATAAATAAATCGATGTACTCATATCGAATTGAGTATGTTCGGATCAAAAATGAACACATTGCTGTCTCAATTTTGAAACAGCATATGATATCAAATCCAAACAAACGATAATTTTGTATTCAGTATTGGTTTATCTCATTCACGGCGGCGGCATAAAAGATGCTTATTAATGTAAATATTAAATTATGTTCAGTATTTTAAAATAATTTTTTAAGTATACTTGCAAATAATGCTCTTGTCATAAAAAGGTTCGATTTGGGTATTTTACTTATAATTTTGCTAATTCTCTTAATAAATAATCAATTACATGTTTATTGTTCATAATTTTGAGCAAGAAATAAATTTCAGCATATTTTCACGTTAATTTGTAAATTCAGGGGGCAGAAAATAGTGATTTATATTTGAACACAACCATGGAATCAAAAATGAGTACATGTGTTTCTCAATTTTGAGAACTTTTGGATCGGAGCTATATTGAGTATGTGAGGTACTTAAAATTGAATACTTTTTACTCAATTTTTCGAGAACCAATTTTTTTCAGTGAATGGACAAATAAATTAATACAGAAGTATTTATTTTCATGCATAATTATTTATTGTCAGTTTAGTGCTCAAGGTCTCTAGATTTAAAAAAAAATAATGAAATTAGGAAAACAATCGCTAATTCCTCAATTTTCTTACCTGAAATTCCTGAAAATTAATGGGCTGCTCATTGCAGATCATAAAATTGAATTCAGACTTCTAAATTCCTGTGATTGTGAAAATACTTCACAGAATTTTCAGACTATTTTTTCTAATTCGTTGAAGTAGACTGGAGTAGGTTAAATTAGTTTCAAGGTAAAGATTAGTAGGTTAAAAGTACATGCATATTAAATATCACTGCACAGAAATTTACGAGATTGAAATGAGACTTAAAACTTTTTTGAATGAAAAAAAAAACCCACCTTTTCCGAAGAAATTTTATTGCTGTGAAGTTATATACTAATTAACATATTTTTAACCAGAAGTGTTGCCAAAGAAATTATTCAAATTAACTTAAAAAAATTTAATGTAATATTCGTTTCATCATAATCACGATAGTGCTGTTTAATAGAGCTCAGATGTATCTCTAATGTTAAAGTCCAAAGTTTGCCTCTTAATAACTTTAGACCCGATCATCGGATTGCAACGAAATTCAAAAGGCGAAGTATCCTAATCTAGGCCTTAAAGTTTATCAAATTTCATGCAGTTCCATCAATTTGTTAACGAGATCTAAAACCCCTGTTTTGTCACTTTTTTCTCCATGAAACAAGAAAAAAGGACAAACAACTCAATTATAACCCGAACCAGGAAGCATTGAGCTATGTGTAATAGCTTGTTCGAAAACTTTTAATTTCGATAGGTGCCTTTCGAAGGTCCTGTCTAAAAATATCCAAGATTAAGGAAATGGTACCCATTTAAAGTTTATATAGTGCTATATCGTCTACACCGCTCAGCAAAAGTTTAGACAATGATCGATTATGCTTCTATTTTCTGAAGTACCGAATGTTTGTAATTCCTCTGTCAAATATTAGTTGTGACTTATCATTTATTCACACACAATAAATTTTGAATTTTACTTTTTACATAAAATATAATGATAAAAAAATAAAATTAACATTGTGGCAAAAGTATAGACAATTTGTGTATTTACAGAAAAAATAACTACAAATTAAAATCGAGTTGCACCCGCATTGTTTGCAGTTAGTGCAAAAATATGACTTTTCATCGAAAAAACTAAATGCTGCGTCACTTAGAGCTCTATTTCGTACCAAACATGTTCAACAGCAGCTCGAAACTCATTAAAAGAAAACTATAACAAAAATTTGCATAAACATTACGACATAAGATGTTACAAAAGTTTTCTATTGGGTCCGGATCAGAACTACACGCCGGCCAGTTGAGATCAATAGTATTTTCAGAGTTAGACGAAGTTCTTTTGTATGCAACATGAATAGATGCTAAAATCTATACTTCAGATCAGCAAAAGTTCCCCAAATGACTAAAAATTAATCTCCAACGTATGTACGTAGTCTTGTGTTGCTTGGCAACCAATGAATAACTCCACAGATGCACGAGCATTAAAGCTAAGTGAGGACCAAATTATTTAAAATTCACCTTCTTTTTGTCGACTTAATAAAGTCCCAGGATCTTTGCTTAAGTCATTCCAATAGCATGCCCACGTGTTAGGGCCATTCAAATTCCACTTTTTTTTCGTTACTGTATATCATAGCGTACCATTTGGGTCCATATGACGTATGTTTGCAAGTTAATCGAATTCTGGACAATTTATAGGGAGATTTTAAAGCTGATTGTTTTATAATTGTCATATAAATTGATTTACCTGTTTCTTTAATCATCTACGCATCATGTCCGCCCACACAGAAATTCCTGAATTACTTTTAATGTGATTAACAATAATTATTTGTGTAAATGTCACTTTCTGGATCCTTTTGTCATCGCATTTTCTTGTCACACAAGGTCTTTCAGATTATATATATATATATATATATATATATATTTTTTTTTTTTTTTTTTGGAGGAGTCATTCTTAGACTATACTTTATAGACAAACCACTTTGGACGATTCAGTGCTGCTGAAATTTCTGCAACTGTCTTCCCTTTCCATTTCAGCTTCCCTACTTCAATTACCTCATCTAAATGAATATTTTTAGCTCGCGGCAACTTCACTAACTGATGCTATATCGAGGTATAATTAAATACTTCAGACATGTGACATCATAACTTGGAAATTTGCATTTATCCATTAACAGTTGGCTAAAAATAAAAAAAAAGTCTAAACTTTTGCAATATACAAATTTTACTTTTTTCAGTTAAATTATATGTTATCTTACATTATAACCATTTTTTTTATTGTATATTGTTTAAAATATATTTGAAAATAAGTATAGCCATTTCTAAAACTCTCGTGTTCGTATTTTTTATTTAAAGGTTAAAAAACACCATTGTCTAAACTTTTGCTGAGTACTGTATAATTTAACATTATAGAAATTTCTTTATTTTAATTGCTAATTCAGTAATTTCTTTCAAGTTGCCAACAATGCATTGCACAATGCTGCACAATAATTAAAAAAAATGATAACACATGTTTTTTTTCCTTCTATATACACTGCTCAAAACAATTAAAGGATATTTGAAGTTTTATATAAAATAAAGATATAAATGAAATTTTTTTTTGCCGAAAATAGAAGAAGAGAATCACAAATGTGAATTTTTCTGGTTTTCAAACTGTGGAGTATGCAAATTTTGAGTTCGACGTCAAAACGGTCGCTTCAGCGGCAGCGAATGAAATTTGACTTTCAACTGGATAAAAGAGAATGAAGACAAGGATGATCGGCATTCAGTGATTGCTTTGTTATGTCTTAGCGAAGTCATTTGACAGATTCAGAAGCTTGGGTAATCGTTGGTAGGTTAGAAGGGGGCCAAACTCAAGCCGAAGTAGCGCAAGCCATTGGAGTGTCACAAAGTGTCATTTCCAGGATCTGGAACCGTTTTTTGGAGAGTGGATGTGCAGGCCGAAGACCAGGGCAAGGTCGTAGACGGGCAACAACGCCCAATGAAGATCGGTATTTAGCGTTAACAGCTCGGAGACACCGAAACATGAACGCTATTCTTCTCCAACAACACCTTCGCTCGGCTACAGGCACCACGATTTCAACTCAGACTGTCCGAAACCGGCTCCATGCTGTAGGTCTGTATGCTCGCCGACCGATGGTATGTGTTAGATTAACATCAATGCATCGACGTGACCGCAGGGAGTGGGCAACCGAGCATGTCAACTGGAGGAGAAATGAATGGAGCAATATTCTGTTTTCTGACGAGTCCCGTTTTTCTATGCATCCGGATAATAGGCGTATTTTCATCTGGACGGACCGTGGCAGTAGGAATAATCCTGCGTTCGTGCACGAAAGTGTCAGATTTGGCGGTGGAGGAGTGTTGGTGTATGGTGGCATCTCCATTGACGGGCGCACTGACCTCTACATCATTCGAGATGGAGCTCTGAGTGGCCGCCGATATAGGGATGAGATCCTCAGACCTATTGTAGTCCCTTACGCTGTAGCAATCGGAGATAACTTCATTTTAATGAACGATAACTGCAGGCCACATCGTGCAAACCTGGTGGAGGATTCCCTTTTCGAGGAAGGAATCGTTCGAATGGAATGGCCTGCGTGTTCTCCAGACATGAATCCAATCGAGCACGTTTGGGACGCTCTAGGAAGACGAGTTTCTGGCCGCCAACAGCCCCCACAAACTCTCCAAGAATTGGAAAGAGCTCCTCTGGAAGAGTGAGGCAGAATACCCCAACTCGTCATTAATAGCCTCATTGAGTCCATGCCTCAAAGGTGTTCAACGTTGCTGGTCGCCCGTGGAAACCATACCCCCTACTGAAAATGATTTTCTTTGAAGAAAACACCTTTTCTTATTCTTTTTTTCTCATATGCACAAATTGTGTTTTTTTTCCTTTTGTACACAAATGCGCAATAAAATGCATTTTTTTCTGCCAAACATGTGTAATTTATTCTCATATAACCTACTATGTCTGTCGCCCATGTATCAATCAGCTAAAAAGTTTCCCAGATACAAAATCCACCTAAAACTGCAATATCCTTTAATTGTTTTGAGCAGTGTAGATCAATAAAAATTCAGATTCTTCCGAGAGATTTTTGCATTTTTAAAATTTACGTCATTCGAAAAATAAAATGCATATTTTTCATATACATGTATATAAACTGTAGCTAAATACGTGTAAAACCCATCGCATCTTTATTTGAATGTTTTCGAAGCCAAAACAGTTACTATAATATAAATACTTCAATTATAAAGGGATAATTTAGAAAAAAAAACCTTCTATATATATAAAAAAATAAAGATTTGAAATTATAGCAATGGAAATTTGAATAGATACTAATGGAAAAATGAAATCTACGTAGATGCTGCGAAGCTATTGGGGGACTATCATTGGAGGACGGAGGGGTCTGTCGCTAAATGTCATCAATTTCGTTGCCATCATGGCGATATATCCCCAAATTCGGCGACCAAAATTACTCGCCAAAAGTGACGCCAACTTGGCATTGTTTTGAGGATTTCTCCAAACTCATGTGTCTACCAATAACTTTAAATGAATGCTAATATTGATATAGATTTGTTAGTTTAAGTTAATTGATCAAGTTCCTGAAAGGATCTGTAAAAGGTGTGAAATCACATAAAAAACTGGTGGAACCAGAGTGAAAAGAAGAGCTTGATCTAAAAAGTTTTACAGTACAAATTGTCAAATATTTTCAATCTAAAAATGTGAAAAGAAATGGAATCAGATTATCTGTAAAGCTCATGAAATTACTCAAATTTTTGTTAGCTGAAAATATGGACTAAGCTTTACTGGTGCCGTGTATTCAGAATCACACTATTATCCACTCAAAATATTACTGGGCAAAGTAGTTAATAGAATGTATGATTATGTTGCCAAGTTCCACAACGTTAAACGAATGTAAACCATGAAGTAATAATTAAAGTACAACATTAATATAATCAGATTGTATAGCGTATGGTTGAATCGTATATGTTTAAGGTTTTGGGCTTACTTGGAGCTTTGATCTCTCACTAAATAAAAAACCCCTGGAATGGAGTTTTGTCCACACTTTGTATTGAACGGACTGTTCAGATTCTTCTTCTTTATTACATCAGCCTGTAACTTTTTGTTATGAACCCAAATTTATAAACTGGTAGTGGAATAGTGGGATATGGAGAGTTTTAAAAATGTCTCTTTTTGACTGATTTTAAGACACCAGTAATGCCCAGTCCCCATTTTCAGCTAACAAAAATTTGGGTAATTTCATAAGCTTTACAAATAATCTGATTCCATTTCTTTTCTACGCACTTTTTTAGATTGAGAATTTTTGCCAATTTTTACAATTACATTTTTTAGATCGAGCTCTATTTTTCTCTCTAGTTCCACCAGTTTTTTATATGTTTTAATAATAGGCTTTCCATGATTAAAGAAAAAGAAAGACATATCAAGAAAACACATATCATTGCTATCGTAAAGAAAACACATATCACTGCTTAAAAATTCTGAACGGTATCTTGAATAAAACAATGTACTAAGTTTGTGACGAATAAACTAATGTTAAACTATCATCACACTTGAGTGCTAGTAATATATTACAGCAGTTTTAGAACAAATAGAATTTCTGTATTTTTTTTTTTTAAGAATTGCTAAATATGAAACAGAAAACCGTGAAGTATGGAGTGCTCTCTTTATATATTTACCTTATCTATCTCCAACCAGGTTTATGATAGCTTTAATAATTCAGTCTCATACACTACCTGGGTAATTCACTACATCTGAAGCCTTTTGAATGAATGATGAGCAGAGACTTATATAGAAGATGAAATTGTCCTGAATTCTCATCACAGATAAAGTAAAAGGAGGAAAAGTTTTTACTATAATATTATTATAAATAATAAATGATTATTTCAATAAAGATTTAATGGATTGTAAAAGAAACGTCAGAAAGAAACAATCGTAAATCCCTTATAATTGAAAGATGTTCAGACCTCCTAAATGGAAAATTTTACAGCATTATTAACAAAGCTTTAGCACTACATTTTACTTTGAAATTTCATTAAGTTTGTTTAAATACCAATTACCACATTTTTTACCAATAGTGTTGCAAATTAAAAGACTTTTTTATTCAAATTATCTTTCTCAATTTTCTGACAATAATTTTCTCTTCAATTAATAACAGACATTTTTGTGATTAAAGAAAACAATCAATCCCTGATTAAAAATTCTGCTAGTAATTCATTGCTAGTAAAATGTTACACCAGTTTTAGAAGCTATAGTAATTTTAGATTTCGTTAAAAAAATTATTGAAAATCATAAAGAAAACCATGAAATATGAAGTACCCTTGTTTATACATTTACATTATTTATCTCCAACTAGGTTTATGATAGCTTTAATATTTCAGTCTCTTACACAACCTGGGTAATAACTGCCTCTGAAGCTCTTTAAATAAATGATGAGCAGAATCTTGTGTAGTGGATGAAATTGTCCTAGAATAAAGTCATAGATAAAGTAAAGGGAAGTAAGACCTTTTTACAATATTACTACGAAACATAAATGGTTCCTTTCCAAAAAGATTAAATGCATTATAAAGAAAATGTTTGAAAAAGAATGATAAATCCATTGTAACTAGAAAATGTTCAGACCTACCGACTGTAAAATTTTGTAGCATTATCATTGAAGTTTAGTATATTTAACTTTCACCTATATAAAAATACTGTTTAACGTCTTTATATAAAGACGTTATTTGGATAATTTGACGCATTTTTGTTACAACTAAAATTTAATAGATATATTTTAAACTTATTTAAATGTAATTAGAAAGTTTTGAAATAGATAATAATTTTAGATTTCCTTTAAAAAAATTATTGAAAATCAAAGAGAAAACCATGAAACATGAAGTACTCTGGTTTATATATTTACTCCATTTATCTCAACCAGGTTTATGATAGCTTTAATAATTCAGTCTCATACACAGCCTGGGTAATAACTGCATCTGAAGCTCTTTAAATAAATGATGAGCAGAAACTTATGTAGCGGATGAAATTGTCCTGATAAAGTTATAGATAAAGTGAAAGGAAGTAAGAGCCTTTTAGAATATTACTACAAAACATAAATAATTCCTTCCCAAAAAGATTAAATGTGTTGTAAAGGAAATGTTTAAAAGAGAATCATAAATCCATTTTAACAATAAGATCTTCACACTTTCCAAATGTAAAATTTTAGAGCGTTATCATCGAAGCTTTAGTATGTTTAACTTTCACCTATATAGAAATGTTGTTTAACGTCTTAAACATAAAGACGTTTTTTGACAAATTCGACGCATTTTTGTTTCGACTAAAATTTAATAGACATTCTTTAAACTTATTGATACGTAACTAGAAAGTTTTAAAATAGATAGTAATTTTAGATGTCCTTTAAATAATTACTGAAAAGGAAAAAAAACCCATGAAATATGAAGTACTCTGGTTTATATATTTACTCCACTTATCTCGAGTCAGGTTTATGTTAACTTAATAATTCATTCTCATACACAGCCTGGGTAATAACTGCAACTGAAGCTCTTTAAATAAATGATGAGCAGGAACTTATGTAGCAGATGAAAATGTCCTGAATAAAGTCACAGATAAAGTGAAAGGAAGTAAGAGTTTTTTACAAAATTGCTACAAAACATAAATAATTCTTTACCAAAAAGATTAAATGCCTTGTAAAGGAAATTTTCGAAAAAGAATCATAAATCATTGTAACTAGAAGATATTCAGACCTTCCAAATGTAAAATTTGGTAGCATTATGATTGAAGCTTTAGTATGTTTAACTTTCACCTATATAGAAATACTGTTTAACGTCTTTATATAAAGACGTTATTTGGCCAATTTGACACATTTTTGTTACGACTAAAATTTAATAGACATGTTTTAAACTTATTTAAATGTAATTAGAAAGTTTTAAAATAGATAGTAATTTTAGATTACTAATAAAACTTCTTAGACTAAATAGACTACTTAAAAAATACTGAAAATGAAAAAGAAAACCATGAAACATGAAGTACTCTGGTTTATATATTTACTTCATTTATCTCCAACCAGGTTTATGATAGCTTTAATAATTCAGTCTCATACACAGCCTGGGTAATAACTGCATCTGAAGCTCTTTAAATAAATGATGAGCAGAAACTTATATAGCGGATGAAATTGTCCTGAATAAAGTCATAGATAAAATGAGAGGATTTGAGAGATTTTTACTAGCATTATTACAAAACAGAAATAATTCCTTCCCAAAAAGATTAAATGTGTTGTAAAGGAAATGTCCAAAAGCGAATCGTAAATACATTCTAACTAGAACATGTTCAGACATTCTAAATGTAAAATTTTACAGCAATGTCATCGAAGCTTTAGTAAATTTAACCTTCAACTATATAAAGATGTTGTTTAACGTCTTTATATGTCTGGTAAATTTGACATATTTTTGTTACGCTTAAAATGTAATAGAACTTTATTAAACTCATTTAAACGTAATTTTCATTGAATAATCTTTATTTGATATATTTTACATAGTTTTAACTCTTCCATCATGGAAAAATGGTTAATTCTTTTCATATTTAATTGTAATGCGATGAATCAAGACGTTAATTCTTATTTTTAAATGTAATCTATAACAGTTCGTAGCTCATAAGATAATAATTAAACTATCACCCAAATTATAGTCCACCGCTAGTAAAAATTTCAGATAACCAATCTTCAGTTGATATTCTGCAACCACCGGTCTATAAATACACAGGGCTGCCACAGATGACAATTTTTAAATTCTATCTCGCACCATTTTTATAAACATTTATTTTTTCATATACACTTTGAAAACATCTGCAAGAGAAATATATTACAATTTTTATTCTCTTAAAATATTTGTATGAATAGACTATAAAAATTATCGCATGTAGAAGTCTTGAGTATGGTCACAATGTTGAAAAGTTGATAACTAAATAATAAGAATCTTCAATAACATTGATAGATGATTTATTTACAATATATTTACATAAAAATATTATATTCATTTACAGGCTCATTTAATATCACATGCTGTTGTTCACATGCACATTAAAATATTATCTACATAATGGATAATATTATTAAATTACACTCTTCATTTTTCAATTTACCGTTCACAGCTGGGCTTATTCAATGAAATAACCACACCGCACTTTTACACATACACTTTTCCACACTTTTCCAATATATATATATATATATATACCGGGTGTCCCAAAAATGACTGATGGATTTTAAAATTCAATAACTTGCAAACGGTGACAGCTATTTGAAAAATTTTTGCAGGAGGGTTATGTTTAATGTCAGGAGTTTTTTACCGTAATTTTTTATTTTAGTTCGTATCTCAAACAATAGGTGGCGCTGACGGCGATTGAAGGCCAGGTGATCAGTGCTGAGTGAAGCGTCGACCTGGCCTTCAATCGCCGTCGGCGCCACCTATTGTTTGAGATGCGAACTAAAATAAAAAAAAATACGGTAAAAAAATCCCCTGTCATTATACATAACTTTCCTGCAAAAAATTTTTAAATAGCTGTCACCGTTTGCAAGTTATTGAATTTTAAAATCCATCAGTCATTTTTGGGACACACGGTACATATATATATATATATATATATATATATATATATATATATATATATATATATATATTTCACATTCAACGCCCAACTGAAGACATTATTGACTTCTCTCAATTCAGTGTCTGCGTTTCTGAAAAACGTGAGAGTAATTCCCTGTAAAATCAAGGATAATTTCCACTTCTAAAATCACAAACAATTCAATTGCAGTTTTCTTCCTTTTTGTTCAGTGATCAGGATTCGAAAGGGATTCGTAACTTTTTTCCTCCTCCTTTCTTTTCTTTATCTGGTTTGCTATTGTATTCACCCGAAATAGGAAGGAGAACATTTTATTTAGTTATATATATATTATTATATATCGTATATCATTACATATTATATATTATTATATATTGTATAAGGATGATATTTCTCTTTATGCAATATAACTTTTCTACTTGAACGATGTTGAGGTTTTTCGTAGCCATAATAGATTTAGGAATACAATAATACTTTTTCCAATTTTCAAGAGAGCAAAAAAAAGTTTTACCATCCAATTACGTAGAAAGAGATATACATTATAATACAATAAATAAAGAAAATACAATTAATTAATAGTAATCTTCACTAGGCGCACGCTCATTGACGTCCGAGACCTGAGATAATTAATTGCGAATTTCCATTTTATCTACACAAAGAAATTAAATAAAATGTTGCAAAATCGAGCACAAACTCTTATGTTATTGAAATAAGATTTTAAAAGAATTTTTTGCACGAAATTCGATTGCTGCGAAGCTTAAATATGTCTGAACCCATATGTATCCGAAGTGTGCATTTCAAAAAATAGCTACATTTTTTTTTTTTTTTTTTTTTTTTTTTTTTTTTTTTTAGAAATTTAGATAGTTGTATATATATTTTTTTTAATGACAGACATTTTCTACAGCCAATCTGTATGAAAACATAAGCAGGTGTCTGATCGCTCTGTAGCATCGACATTTTTTTACAATAAAGTTGGTCTTTGGTAGAGAGCCGTGCGAAATAGGGGGCGAAGGTGGCGGTATCCCCGGGCACGGAAATTTAAGGGCGCTAAATTTATATTACCAACATCATTTTTGGCCTGTCACAAGAAAAAGTTGGGGAAGGGGGGCGCCTAATTGTAACTTTGCCCCGGGCGCAATTTTCTCTTTGCACGCCCCTGATTCGCTATCTTCTTGAATGGATGTGATCCCAAGCGCTAGATGATCCGATCAAAGGAATCCGAATAACGGTATGAATTCTTTTTCATTTATTTTTACTGTAGCTTTTGCTTCTAGCTCTCATACTAGTAAACTAAATCGCGAAAATATTCTTAATCTCGGTCTAAATAATATTTTTAAACGATTAACGCTACATATATAAGTAAAAGTATTTATATTGGTGAATTTAAGGATACTCATGAAGATTTTACACTTGTTAAATCTAAAATACATGGTAAAGCTACTGCTGAATCTGATAAAAAATCAATAAAATCATAAAATAAATTCAGAAAATAGCACCGATGATGTTGAAACTACATCTGTTGATCGTGATTTTGAAAGGAGGTATTTAATATAAATGGAGAAAATCCCAAAGTAAGACAAAAACGGATTATGGTTACGAAAAACCTCAACATCGTTCAAGTTCTTAACGAGCTATCCTCCAGTTATAAGTTTAAATTTGAAACTAAATGTGCTGTAACAGAACATCGCCTGAAACTTTCCCTGACAAATTGTCGCTTCCAGTATATTTTTAGCAAAACAAATTTCAAAATTATGTTGTTTCTGACTGTGAAATACCACTCAAAATGGTTGTTCGTGGGCTCACCAGGATCCTCGATATAGACACTATTAAAGAAATTCTCTCCTGTGGTGGTTTCGCTATTTTCAAATTTTCTCAAAAGAAAATCCATAAAGACGGGATGCATCAATGTTAAAAAAAAATACTTCAACAGAGGTTCCTAACTACCCCTAAACATGCCACTTACTGATCAGAACAATTTTGAATTTATAAGAGCTGTTCCCAATTTTTTGCAAAAACCCCAATTCCATAAAACTTATGCTAATGTCATTTCAATTCCTGGAATTAAAAAATTTGCAAAGGAAAGTCAGCAAAACACACGCACCACTTGGTCAAATTTATCTCAAGTGAAAGTTTCCCCCCCCAACTCAAAAGCTTTAGGAGTTCCATGAAATTTCTGGTTTTATCCTTGCGATAACTGAAATTATATTAAAAATTAAAGAACTGAATGTAAGTTATTTTTCGGAAATTCCCCATAAACTTAACAGTATACTTAATTATAGTAAAAATAAAAACTGTCCTTTATCCTTTAGTGAAATGTTAGCAAGTTAGAGTAATCTTCCTTTTAGAAGCGAATCAAAAGTTCATTTTTGACCCTTACTTTTTATTCAAAATTATTATGAATGGCTTATTGTAAAATGTATGTTTTGCTAATTTCGGCTTTTCGAAACTTTTTCGACTGTTTAGAACTCATGAACGCTATATTTTATGCTTTTCTATACTTTTTTAACTCTCTACTGCAGATTTCCCATTCCTGGTGAAGCCATTCCTCCTTATATTAGAATTGGCTGATTCGCAATCAGCTGCTTAAATAGACTTTTAGTCCGTTTTCTAGTTATCTTGCCTTCAATTCCCTGGGTATTCACACCGTATTTTATTTATTTATTTATTTTGTCATGGAGACAGTTCTTTTAAGGACTAATTTTGTCTGCTACCGGCATTCGTGCAGTTGTGCGCGTTTGAATGTGTTATCGACCTTTTACCATTCTTGCAACTTTCTATGCATTCTTTTTTATGTAGTTCCAAATTTCACTACAGTTATACATTTATATCTTCTTTTTCATGATATGCTATACCATTACCCATATACATGCCATGTAGTTTCTTTAGAACTAGGAAGCCCCTGCGGTCTTTCATCCGTTCAGCAGGTAATTCTTAAAGCAAAATTTCTGTGATTGAATTTCTGAATAAAAAGAAATTTTTGAAATCGACGGTATCTTACATTTAAATTTTCAAGTATTATATAAGTATATTTTTAGCCATTTTGTTCCCTTCTTTCCACTGTACGAAAAATAAGCAAATGCAGGACCTCCCTTCTCCCCTCCCTTACGCTTACGTAAAGTTTTATGGCATTTTGAAAGTCAACGCTGTTTCCAGAAAAAACAGTAACCAATAAATTACATTATTAATCCTACAAATTTACATAAATAGTAGTCGTATATATGTGTTCTGGTATCAAAAGAATTCAAAGTGATTTGAATATGTTGTTGCTTATTTCATTATACTATACACATAATACAAATGATATGAATATACTATTATTTATTGCACTTAACAATAAAACTTGACAAACGCAATACGGCTTTCACTGAATTCGGCATCATAACTAAAAATTTTAATTCACTGAATTTGGCATCATAACTAAAAATTTTAATAGAAACTATAAAAGTGTTACGTATTTTGAGTTCGCATTTCTAAACTGATACTCATGGTCCTTGAATCAATGTTTTTATTTTGTCTATAATTATGTTTTCACTAAAAAGTAGACTGCAATAATGTCGGCGCCTAGTCTTTCTTCCCCCATCTCTTTTTTTTAAGCCATTCAAAGCCTTCACCACCATTTAGAGATTGTAGAATACACATCAACTCGTGTGCACACCGAGCCGCTGTATGCAATGGATGTACTCCTGACAACTTGCACAGCATTGCCATGAATGTTTTTTCTGTGACGATCTGCTGACTTATTAGAAGCATAATAAAGTCCACAAACCTGACAGATACGTTTTGAAAGCTTTGACTTCACTGATTAACAAAAGTAATCGTAAAGTCATTGGATAAACCCTACTGTACTAAATTCTAAACCTAATGCGAGATGTAGGCTTAGGCTTACAGATTCCCATTCATCACTTACGGATCAGATCATGTGAGATTTACATCAAGGTAACAAGAAGCGTGATTTTATAATTTAAAAGATTCTGTGTTTTGATCGAAGAGACCAAGTTTCATATTTACATTTTACTGAATGAAGTAAGTACTGGTTTTCCTGGACATGATCGAAATAGAATTTTATGTATAGCGCAACAGGAAATTCAGACACACCACAGTTAATTTAGGAGACATGTACAGGGTGTCTGTCTATGTTCATAATATTCCAGACATCCGCTAATACCTGCCTAGCGAACTCGAAATTAGATTTCTCCAAATCATCATTAACTGTACGTTCTTTGTCATCCCAATGGGAGTCAAAGTGGTTTTGAATCAAAATCAGTCCTGCCAATTCTCAATTAAGTACTTAGCTTCATTCTTGTACCTTCGCTAAACATCATTCGCCACCTTTTATATGGCTTAGGAGTAATAATTTGATATTCTTTAAAACTTCCATAAATTTTTTGGTAGAGTAATGATCCATCAATGTTAATAGACCTTTTGTAATTAAGGACGACTACAAATAATTTCACTGCATAATTAAAACAATAGATTTAAGTAAATTTAAAAGCAATAACTAGATGGTTTATCATGGCATACTGCATAACTTAAGAGACAATGACTTTGGCGTCAGCAAGTGGGTACTGTGAATCACGTAACTGCCATTTAATGAGAAAGGAGAAAAAATAAGAATAATTCTTCATTCAGAGGTTTTTTCCCAAACCTCTCCAACTAGAGCAAAAAAAAAAAAAAAAAAAAATGTTGACTGAACGTCTTTTGAACCGCTCTGTGGTCATCAACAAAAAAAAGAAGAGTCTCAACAATGGAAAGAGGCAGAGATGAATTCGTCGGACTGATTTCAGACAGATTCGGATGCTATGAATGTACACATGAAAAACACCGCATGTCAAAAACAAAGACACCACTGTCCGTAAGATCTGTCTGTTTGAAACTTAAAACCCAAAAATAGACAAAAAGCACCTAGCAAACCACAGCATTCTAATTCCACATCATGCTTTTTTTTTATTCTTATGGCACTATAGTTGTTTCATTATCTAATAATTAAGTAAAAATAGTTGTCATATTCCTCCCCCATTGTCATAAAAAAGCAGACTCTGAACCCCCACTCCCTCCTTACTACTTAAGTAATATGTGACCGAGGTAATGACTCACTTCGATTATGCACTGATAGTGCAAATAGATTAAACTATCATCTTCACAACTAAAAACATCAGAAACCAATAGTAGATGACACATTTCATTGATTTCGGATTTACTTTTATAGAATTTCTAAAAACAAAGCAGAAATCCTTGAAATATCTAAGCTTATTTCTGCTCTAGATAGCTATACCATTTATCTACGACTAGATCATGTTTATGATAGCTTTAATAATTCAGACTCACATACGCGGCCCACAACCCATGTAATCACGGCATTTGAAGTTCTGTTAATAAATGATGAGAAGTGGATAGTGGATAGAATTCGCCTTGAATAAAAGTCGCGGATAAAGATAGTAAAAAGCAAATGTTTTTAGTAGGATTTTTATATGTATGAAAAAACTTTTCTTCTAGAAAGATTAAATGAAGTTATATGGAAATTATTCGAAATAAATCTTAAATCTACCCTACTTAGAAGAGCTTTAGACTTTCTAAATGTATAGTCTTTGTATAAGTATCATAGAACCTTTAGCGCATTTTACTTTTGCAATATCGTCATTGAAAATAAATTTTAAAGTATCTCTATTAGAGATATTCTGATCTCTTTCACATTGCTACGCGTTGAGTGCTATTTTTTGTAAATTTTAATCGTAATCAATGATGAATGTTTAATTTAAATACAGGATGTCTCCGAATTCACTGTACAAACTATAAGGGAAGGTAAATTTCGCATAAAGAAACAATTATGATAAAGCAGTGTGGAGCCGGAAATTAAAAGTTTTAGTGAAAAACAAGAATTGTGGAAGAAATGAAAACAAAACTTTTATTGACATAACAAGTACAGTAAGTACTCAAATGGGCTCCCACCAACATCGATACATACTTGGCAGAGTCTAGCAAGTGATTGGTATATCCTTTCGAATGTTTCAGATATCTGATCTATGAGACACCAGTAATAATCCAACTGGATCTCCAACTATTCGGCTTACGGATTAATACTCCGGTGGTAAGAACACCATCATCATCTACCAAATACCAACCGCAGAAACAATCCCTAATAGTCATTAATTAAAAAAAAATAAGTATCACAAAAGCAACTCAATAAGCTCTACAATGCTTCACAGAGCATGGTAAAATATACAAAAAAATTTTCTCACCGCTGGCGACAATAAAGAAAACGAACATATGAAAAGGTGCACTAAATACAATTTAAAAAAAATTAACAAGCGTTGATACTTAAGCAACAAACAACTTTAGAATTCAAAATTAAGCCCTGTATTTAAAAATGTAACCTTATAATTCCATGCAGAAAACAAAGTAGAAAAATTGAATTTGGAGAAACCAAAAGTTTTTATACAATAGTCCCTATATAGTGGAATTAGTTCAAAAAATTATCAAGGAACAGACACAGAAATTTGCACAAAAGTATAAAAAAGGCTGAAGA
Source organism: Maratus speculifer (assembly GCA_964019185.1). Lineage (NCBI taxonomy): Eukaryota > Metazoa > Arthropoda > Arachnida > Araneae > Salticidae > Maratus > Maratus speculifer. The sequence goes on from OZ025296.1 coordinate 83,050,112, forward strand.
GCACGTAAATTTATAAAAGAGAAACCCTGTACGCAGGCCTAGGACATCCGTAGAACTATGTTAAAAGACATCATATAAAATTAGATACTGACACTTAATAAATATTGTCAAATCAAAAAATGACCACAACAGTTTATGCAAAAATTTCCATGTAGAAAGAATGATTCAAAAGACGTCCGCAGAAGTCCTTGAATGAAATCAGTAGTAGTGCTCGTTCGAAGAATAATCACGATATGCTCCATATAAATACAATAAGTAGTATTAGTTAAATGAGCACAAGTATTAAACCAAATCTGCATCGATAAAGTTGTAGAGCCAGTTGAGTTTATGGTTTGTTTGTGCAAATAATATCGACCAAAGGTCTACTCGGACAGTTTTACTGTAAAGAACAAATAACTTAACAAATATATAGTGAACAACATCACTATGTTTATTGTAGACACACTATCGTTATCTTTTTCTTAATCTTAAATAAAAACGTTGGGAACTCCCATATCCCGTCAGGAAAAAAGCTATGACTTTTTTACTATACATATAAAATCAAAGTTTATTCCGTTCATAATTGAGTATGTTTCTCTATTATTGAGGTTTGTTTCGCAATATTTTTGCCATTCCTGAAGTACTATTCTAAAAATACCTTTTAATGTAAGATATGGAAATTTCAATGCTTGCTTCCATGTTAAATGTACCATCTATAATTACTGATTTGTCCAACAGATTAGCCCTTTCATTACTTAAAACCACGACATGTGCTTTAATCTAACCAATTTCGAAATTACTTGCTTATTCTTTAATTTATTTTGAATGCTTTAGTCTATTTCGTTTCTTGGAAAAATATTTTTAATTGCAAGAAACAAAAATAACTGTCAATATACAGTGAAACATAATTAAATTTACTTTTTAAAAACCAGTCTATTGCATTATAAATATCTGCAAGTTCTGCTTGATAAACGGAATTTCTCTTGCTTAACTTAATTTTCATCTCATTGCAGAAATTTTTTTGATACAGAACCGTGAATACTGCTGCTCTCTCCTCATTCATTTTCGAACTGTGCGAAAAAATCTTTGAGTTTTCGAAAATAGGATCAGTATTCTTAACTTGTTCTTCAATATTAATATAAGTATCTCTACAATAATCCGGACAATCACATGTTAAAATATTATGTATAATTTAATTTCTTGTGATAAAGTCATTAACAAATTGAATGCTGAAAGCACCTTTTAGTATGTTATATTTATTATAAGTTTTTTAGTTCGATGTCGATTGGTGGAATACCTGTAATCACGCATAAAGCATCTGTCGACACTGATCTGTATGTTTTAATTATTGATAATAAGCCAATTTTTCGGCATAAACTTAATCTTTTCAGAAATTGTGATAAATCCTTTTGCTACATTTACTGACCATGTATCTTCTAAGCCATAACCAGTTTGTACCATTCTTTTAAGTAGATAGTTTTGAGACCTTTGTCAATATAGCCCGTTTTCTTGATATTTGCCGTAAAGTTAATAACTCTACCTCTCACGTTATCCAGATGTTCCAAACATCTAAATCTGCTGTCTAATATAAAACTACTAGATAATTAATATTGTCTTTCACCGAAATCGATCTTCCTTGAAGTCTGAAAAATGAGCATCATCGAATGTAAAAGCTCAAATAGCATGGCTTCCCATGATTGACCCGCTCTAATTAGGTTTTAAATTACCAGATTCAGATCCAAAATCTTCTATACATTCATTAATTTTACTTTCTAAGTCTTATCCAGTATTATTACCTTTTAGAATCACTCTATCATTTGCATATGGCACTATGTAATTACGACTGTACAGCAAACTCCCGATTATCCGCGAACGGATTTTCCGCTTTGTGGATTATCAGCGAGTATAACTTTCAGTTTGTCGCAAAAAAGAAGAGTTGTATTAACAATTTAGGATAAATTAAAACAAAAGTGATTTATCCTTGATTATATCTATGCTTCGAGCATCTAACTGATGAAGAAATTGTAGAAGTAGCGTTAGACATAAATTTTGAAGAGAGTGATGAAGAAAATGGTAAGAAACAAAAGAAAGTGAGCCCAACGTAGCTTTAGCTTACGTTGAAGGCCTTATACAGTATTCAGAGGAAGAATATGACACGTCATGTTGTGATAAAATAGTTCTAAAAGACTTCAAATCCAAATAAAGAAGTATATTGGTACAAAAAGAAGAAAAAAATGAAAAAAAGAAAGAAAAAGAAAAAAAAAAAGAAATTTTGGACATATTTCTCAAAGAAGCAAATTTATAAATTTGTAAGAAGAGAATAATTTTATTATTCCTCAAAAAATAAGTATGTTTATTGATTTATGACACGATTTTTCAATCGGTAAATCAATTATAACAGATGTAAATTTTCCATGTGAGTGAAAACAGTCTGGGCCAGGATTCGAACCAGGGATGTATTGGCTGAAGCCGCCAATGACTCAATACGTATGAATTGTTCAAATGTATGTTTATGTTACCTATTGGGTATATAAACTGTTTAAGTGCATATTATAAATGTATTTATGTTAGTTTGTTCCCTTTTTTCCATAATTTTGTGGATTATCTGCGAAATCGGCCTATCCACGATATCCGCGGCATTCAATTTCGAGAATAATCGAGAGTTTACTGAATTTATTTGATGAGTTTGTCAGTTAGGATTGTCCAGATAAGAGGATACAAACAAGACCTCTGAGGACAACCCATATGAATTCCAAAACTTTCTATACCAGTAGTAATCATAAATCCTATTAATCTATGGCTGTTGTAGTTTTTTAAGGTGTACTTCACGTAATTCGCTATTTATGATAAATCAATATTTTCAGTACCAATACACCAGTCAAGAGAATCAAATTCATCCTGAATGTCTAATTAAATAAATGCACAGTACTTATAGTCAATCAGTATATTTTTGACGAATTTTTTTAAGACAGCGAAAGCTGTAACTGTACTACGCCCTTCTCAAAAGCCGTGCTGTGTCAAAAAACAAACTAAATTGAGGTTCAGCATAAACTAATACATGTAAACTAAAATTATATATAATTTCTGGGTTCTATTGTAGTTAATTTTTAAATGAAAGTGCACGCAATACCAAAACATCAATTGTTAGAAAAACGGCTTAAATATTGGCTTATAACATCAGAGTAAATGCTTTTATGCGAGCTATTTTTAGCTATGACTTATGTTTTAATGGGTATTTTTGCAGTGGATTTGTAACTTTTGAAGGTATTCATTCTGAAATTTGAGAAAAGTAATTTTTTTAACTATTTGATCTGCCATCTTAAAAAAGATAAGATATAAGATGATAAGATAATAAGATGTAAAGAGTAAAAATTGTCCGGTATGTTTAAATAGGAGGCTGGCTATTGGAGACTACTTTGAAAGATACTACACAATGGCTGACTATAAGATATAATTTTTTCATAAAAAACATATTATTGAGTTGCACGTATCGAGGGATTCCAGCACTGCGCCAATAATGACTGATTCTAATCACTAAATATTTAAAGCACTTCTCGCCTTATTGAATTACAAGATTTCGGATATTCAATACATAGGCGTAGCCAGCCTTTTGAACGGGGGGGGTGCCCAAATTTTTTAACCTGAACATGTTGGGTACAAACAATATCTTATGTAGTAAAACCTAATAAAACGGAACCCCATAAAACCTATCGATTTTCCGTTTTAGACAGGTTTTTATTTGCAAAAGATATAATTGTGTGGTACTTCTTTTAAAAAGGACCCAAACGCAATTTTTCATTTTTGAAGAAGGATGAGAAGTTGCTCAAAACTAAATATAATGTATAAGAAAAAGATATATAAACATAGATAAAACATGATAGATATAAAACAAAGATATCCGTAAACATACATCTGTAATTATCACAAGTTTTCATTTCAAACAGCAATGAAATACTAAAATAAAGAAATACAACTTTAGTTCCCTCGTCATTTTGATCAAAGTAGCATTAAAATAACTTGTAGTACACAATTTAAAGTAGAAAAGAGTTCTTTCAATATTTTCTATACATGAATAAATAAAATCTTCCGGTTTAAAAAAAATGACATGATCCCGTACGAATGTCAAAAAATGGCCATAAAAAAAGTTTAATGAACCAACCAACCAACCAACCTTCATATTAATTTGAATTTTGGGTAGCATCAGTAGCGGCTCGTCCATAAGTGCTGCAGAGCTGCAGCACCCCCTATTATTTTTTAAAATCCTATATATCGTTAATGTTATCTTTGAACATCAATTAAAACCGTAACGTAAGTACGAAAAAAAGATTACTTCTCGGTTGTTCTGAATGTATGTGGGTGAAAAAGCGCCTTTTCCCCTCATTCGGCTGCAATGAGAGACAGCTCTTATCATTCCCCAGAATGTGTCACTGCGCATGCCCACGTTGGGGCGATGGGAAAGGGAAGGCAAGCGTTGTTATAGAGCACGGGCACGGTTGCAAGTAAACTGTCATTTTCGCTGTTTGGGTGGCAGAAACTTCGCCGTTCCTTGTTTGTCGTCGTTTAAATCCATAGCAATCTTCCCGATATCATGACTTTTTCGTCCAATCATGGTTGTTTTTTGGAAAAATATAGTCCTGTCTGGCTAGGCTTAACCTTTTTCTAATGTTTCATTCACCCTCTGCCCCCCCCCTCACCCGATATATAAAAAAATGAAGATTTATTGTTGATTTATATAGTTAAAAATTCTGTTCCGTTTACGGCTTTCTACTGATAATAAATCAATAGTGAATAAAGCAAATTAGGTTTCTTCCGTAAAAAATTACACTTTCCGCCCTTTGCCGCCCCCCCCCTCCTCTGATCATATACAGTTTCATATTTTTAAAACTCTTTATTTTGTTTAAATAAAATTTGTCGCATTTATTTCTGACTTATCACAATAAATAAATAATAATTTAGATTATCTCCAGCTTATCCGAAATATGTATGCTTCCATTCTTAGCCCTCCCCCCCCATTCCCATCATGCAAATAAGTTTTTTTAATTTCTATAAAAAAAATTCTACTATTTTTTTTTTCTCTCTCCAGTGACAAAAAATAATCAAATATATCAATACAAATATATCGATTTTTTATCATCTCTTTTATTTTGAAAAAATTTCTTCCCTCTGCCCCCCCCCCTCCTCCAGCAGAATGAATTTTAAAACTTTGAAATTCTTCATTTGAAAAGAAAACTGATATATTTGTTGCTCACTAATAAGAATAAATAAATAATGATTAAAATCACTTCCTAACATTCCGAACTTACGCTTCTCCATGTAGCCCCCCCCCCCTTCCGGAATACAAAGGAGTTTTTTTTTTTAAATCTTTATTTTACATAAAAAATCTTTTTAATTTATTGTTCCGTAGTCGCAAAAATAATTAATCATATAACTTATACTCTGTTTCTGAAATTCTCATCCAGTTTTCTCTTTGCCCCCCCCCCCCCCGCCCAGTTTGCTGACTGCCAAACATTTAAAAGTAGTTACTTAAAAATATTGATTTAAAAAATTATTTTTTTTTAAAAATATTTATTTTAAAAAATGCCAGACCTGTGTGTCATTAATACATGAAAAATAATCTTAATTATCGTTAACCTACAATCATTTACGCTCCCCCCCCCCTTTGATACAAATATATTTGTATGCTAGTAGGAAAGAGTGAGAAGCATAAATTGTGATTTCTTAGGTTTTAAAGTTAAAATCTTTAAGTTATTTTTATTTCTATGTAAAAAAAATACTAATACTAATAATATTTTTTATTTGTTGTTCTATAACGACAATAGAGAAATAATTAGTAATATAAATAATCCCCATTACTGAAATTTCCGTTTCCCTTTCTTCTCATATCCTCCATATAATATTCAAAATTTCAATGAAAAGCGTATTCGTTGATATCTAATAACTATAAATATCTCCTTTCTCCCCGCCCCACCCAAAAAATAATAATTCTGCCCCCTCGTGTGTTTTGCCACAGCACACTACAAAAAAAGTGCATTAATAACTCTAATAAAGTTTGTTAATATCTCAAAGTAAAGATATTTGTACGAGAAGTCTGTGGTAATTACAGTGGAAAAGGAATCGTTTTTGCCACCCAAACAAGCGAGCAGCTGAAGCGTGACGTCACATGCGCGTGCTCTATACTAGTCTCCGTGCTGCAGTCAGTGCAGACCGCTATTGAGGAAAAGAGATAATTTTGATTTTGTAGTGTGGTTTTCAGCCGCGTTTCGGAAGATTGTGTTCAGTCACACAATGAGTGTGCTGCATTTGCAAAAAATAATATTTTCACAGCTGTCATTAGTTGAGAAAAATGACATTAAAAATGTGGGACGTCCTACACCAGACTTAAAAATTACGCAAGCATCTACAAGCAGAAAAAATTCATACCAGCGAAAATTTAATCGAGAAGTTTATTCTAAACATGATTGGTTATGTGGATGTGATAGTAGAAATGCGCTATTTTGTTTTCCATGTTTGCTTTTTGGAGGTGATTACGGCTGGACGAAAACTGGCATCAATGATTTGGGTCATCTACCAGAAAAAATAAAAAAACATGAAAATTCTGAAAAGCATTTGAGAAATGTTGTCAATTTGGCTATGCTTGGAAAAGTAAATATCGCTACACAGTTAAGCGAAGGCTATAAATTAAGCATAATTAAACATAATGAGGAAGTACAAAAAAATAGAGACATACTGTCAAAAATAATAGAGTGCATTAGATTTTGTGGGAAATATGAGTTACCTCTCCGTGGACATGATGAAAGATTGGAATCTGCTAAACCAGGGATTTTTCGAGGACTGTTGGAATTTGCCGGAAAGCTTGACGGAGCATTAAAAGCTCACTTTGAAACTGCTTCTGTTTTCAAAGGCAACTCAAAAACAATTCAGAATGAATTGTTGGATTGTATGCTGGAAATATGTCGAAAGGAAATAATTAACGAGATTAGTCACGCAAAGTTTTTAGCTGTAATGGCAGATGACACAACAGATGTTTCCGAGAAAATTCAAGAAGTTGTTGTATTTCGTTATGAAAATGAAGGAGAAGTGATTGAAAGGTTTTGGGGATTTCATAATCCCTCTTCGCAAGACGCTAAGGGTTTATCTCACTATATTCTGGAGCAATTAAGTATAGTTTTGAAAGATGATTATCATAAACTCATAGCCCAAACTAATGATGGTGCAGCTGTAATGAGCGGTGCAAAGAGTGGTGTACAAGCCATAATTAATGAACAATACTGCAATGCTCACTTTATTCATTGTTACGCACATCAATTAAATTTGGTTATGGAGAAAGCAGCTTCTCTGAATTCAAAAGTACGTATATTTTTCAGCAGTTTACATGGCATACCAGCATTTTTCTCAAAATCTCCACAACGGCTCGCTGTGTTAGACTCAGTGTCTAAAAGAATTCCTAAATGTTCCAGCACAAGATGGAATTTTAGTTCTAGAACAGTGAATACTGTTTATGAAAATATTGAACAATTGAAGGCGTGTTTTGAAGAATTGCAAAAATCAAAGAACACAAATACAGTTCAGGCATCTTCGGGACTTTTACGCATGTTGAATGACAGAAGTTTTCTCTTTTGGCTTTCTTTTTTTCACCGTATCATGCCACATGTTGACCTTCTATATGATGAGCTTCAAAGCCACAATGCCAATTCTTCGTCTATTAATTTAACATTAGAAAATTTCTATCGTGCGATTTCTGCAATTAGAAATGATGTAAGTTCTCCCCGTTCTGATATTTTAGAGGTATCACCCCAAGTTAAAAAGCAAAGACTTAATGAAGACTTAATCATTATAGCTAAAGAAGTTTGTGACACAGTTTGTTTCCAAGCAAAAGAAAGATTTCAATTTTTAGGACATCTTTCAGCAGCAAAATTATTAGCCTGCGAGAAATTTTCTGACTTTTGCAAAGATTTTCCATCAAAAGAGTTAGATGAAACTGTGTCTGCATATCCCATGCTAAAGAAAGAGAAGCTTAGAACAGAACTTTCTGTTTTGTATGAAAGAAGAGAATTTTCGACTATCTCTAAAGTTGTTGATCTGTACAAATTTATTTTAAATCATGGCCTACAAAATTCGCTTGGTGAAGTAAGCTGCTTGCTGAAAATAATATTGACAACACCAATGACAACATCGGAGCCCGAACGCTGCTTTTCTATGCTAAAAAGAATAAAGACATTTTTAAGAAGCACGATGTTAGAAGACCGCTTATCAGCGTTAGCAATGATAAGTGCAGGTGAGGACTTAATAGCAAGAATACAAAATTTTAATGAGAAGGTTATTAATGAATTTGCCGGCCGAAAAGAAAGAAGAATGTGTTTTGTATTTAAATAAATTGAGTTACAATCATTTAGAAATGTATCATTTAATTGTTTACTTACAATTTTTAGTTAAGCACTGGGAACAATTTATTGGAACACGCTCCGAAATTTGATATATTATTGCTTGAGGTAAGAATTATTTTATAATCTCTTTAATTTTTTGTTCTAGCCAAACAATACATACAGAAGGATGTTAATTGTCTTCTTTCTACGTATATTGCTCTAAGGTGGCAACAGGCTTGCCGGTCGGAGAACCTGGGTGCCTCATGTGTAGCACTAACTCGTTAGAACTTGGCAGCACTGCCTCATTCCTAACTCAGGAGCCGCTACTGGGTAGCATTATTTCTCATTTTCAAAGGCAGCAGATTTGTAGAACTTCTCACAAGAGATGAGTTCGGGCTCTTTTTTCGAGACCCGGGTCCGCCCGAGCCCGACGATTTTAATTCCGAAACCGAAAGATATATTGTCACCAGAGCCCGAGCCCGATACCAAAAATATACGAAACAAAATGGTATGGTATATAAAATATGCTTCAAAAGTGATACCTCATTTTAAAAAAATTCTTACGTGGATGTAATTTTTAAATGATAATTTAAATCCAGTCTTATCAAAATCCGTATAAAATAAAAATATACTTCATACTTAAAAGGATTCTCATATTTTTCCTCCTTTATCAAATAAATTTGATGGACATGTTTGTGTTTAATGAATAAATGCATGAAATTTGCAGAAATTACTATTTGTAAGCTGGCGAATCGAACAACGTTCTTCAATTTTTAGTAAAAAGCGTACATCTTTCCTTATAATCGATTTCTTTCTCATAACAATCTTCTGTGATTGACAGGTACATGAAAATCAACGTAAATTAAAAAAAAAAATCGATATCGGAATAACATGGTAATCATATTTACTTACGGAGGAAAGTGACTTCAAAAAGGAACAGCATCCCTAGAACGCAGAGTTCATGATGACAAATACATATAATAATCACTAAAGTTATTTTCATATGAAAAACGAATATAATTCGTTCACAATCGAAGATTAAATAACTGCAAACCTCCAGCTAATTCTCGTCTACTAAAAAGCAGAAGAAAATATTACATTGGCGTCATATAACTAAATAATAAATAAATAAACGATCCCATTAAAAAATATCTTCTGCTAAAGAAAAGCCAACTAAAAGCAAGTTCATTGTTGTGTTGGCGCCGTATAAATACATCGTCGCCGGAAATTTCGTAGACATAAATCTGTAATTATCTCAAATTTTCATTTGAAACAGCAATGAAATTCTAAAATAAATAATCAAGCATTCAGTTCCCCGGTCATTTTGATAAAGAAGAATTAAAATGAGTTGAAAAGGAATAAGTAGGCAGTTTTAAGTGAAAAAAGTTCTTTCAATCTTTTCTACACTAAATAAATAAAATTTTCCGGCTTCAGAAAAAAATGAGCCCATGCTCGAAGACTCGAATAAAAATAGAGCCCGAGACCGTGTCAGGCCCAGGCTGGGGCTCGGGCTTTCGGGTTCGGGCTGAGCCCGTCTTATCTGCCCTCACCCCCTCCGTTCTCCAGGCTAATCACATGGTGGAATTATCGTTTCACATCTGTATTTCCTTTCATTTTTTTTCTCCTATCGAGACTTTAGATTACAAAAGCAAAGATATAAATAGTTTCTATCCTTGTCGAGAATTTACGCTAATTTTTTATGGAATTGCAAAAATATGCATGAAAAAGAACGGCGTTAAAAAACTTTTATAAACAAAAGACATCAAATTGGGATTATAAAACCAACTTTTTGACTTACTGTGATCAATACAGATTCTAGTAAATATTCTAGTTTTAAAAAAGATGAACAAAATAATTTTCTTAAAAATAATAAAAAAAGAATCTGGGTCTTTCTGGGTTTTCTGGATTTATCTTTTATCACATTTCAAAACATAGACTGTTAGTTTTGATTAACTAATTGAACTAACTTTGCTTTCATTTTTTTTTCTTTTATAAATTTTGATTTTTTAAAATAATCAATCTTGGATCTGCGCGAGCGGGGGGGTGCCCGGGCACCCAGGGCACCCCCCCTGGCTACGCGCATGCAATAAAGCAATGAATATTATTATACTTTAGCGGTTAAAATCAACCATTTTTTCGCAGGACTTGCATCCCTGCATATATTTAAAGTTTAAAAAATAATTAATACATGTGGTTTTTCCTTCATAATCATTCACACAATGTGTGTAGAACAAAATTAATTCCGACCAGTTTAAGCGTCTCTATCTCTCTCTCTCTCTCTCTCTCTCTCTCTTTTTTTTTTTTTTTGCCTAATTTTACTTTTACGAAAGTTAAAGTGAAAGTTTAAAAAAGAAAGACCAGGAGAAAGAGAAACACACAATCATATGATTTCTCGATCCTAATGAAATTGAAATGGGATCACCAGCAGAACTAGACCTTTCGAAAAAAATGTTAAAATTACAGTATTCTTTTAAAAATTATGCACGAAAATGCATAAAAAATTACATAAACTAACTGTGTAACCTTCTCCATTGAAAAATTAAATGTGAACGGTGAATAAAATACAAATCAATTTTGATTGATGTAAGCAATGAAAAACTGAGTGTGTTTTTTTTCTTTTTTTTTTTTTTTTTTTTTTTTTTTTTTCAATCCATTGCACATAATCGAAAATAATTTTTGCTTATCTAGTAATTTTTTACTAATATGTATATAAAGTAAAAGCATGAACATTAAAAATCAATAAATCATAGTGTAAAAAATGACACCTTATTATTAGCTTATTTAACTATATGTTTTAAAAGTAGCGAATAAATAATAGTTGCGCAATTCCAGAAGTGATCATAAACCAGATCATGTTTGAGAGTGTGCTCTGAATTTACTGTCTACGTTTTTTCAACTCGAATCAACTTGGAGCATGCAGCTGGGTTAAATTATTAAAGGAGTCATTAACTTGAATGCAAGAATGGAAGGTGGCGCTTTAGAAAAATATTCCGTCTTGAATTTTTTATAACTGCGTAGTAGTACGTTCTGCTCTTTTACACAGAAAAAAGGACCTTTTATTTCATTTTTACGACGAAAGTACATTGGTATAATATAACTTTATCTTTTTTAATCTTTTGAAAGCATTGATAAAAAGGAAGTAATTTTTTCCCAACAGTCATAAAAGTATTCCAGCTACATATATATATATATATATATATATATATATATATATATATATATATATATATATACCGGGTGTCCCAAAAATGACTGATGGATTTTAAAATTCAATAACTTGCAAACAGTGACAGCTATTTAAAAAATTTTTGCAGGAGGGTTATGTATAATGTCAGGAGTTTTTTACCGTAATTTTTTATTTTAGTTCGCATCTCAAACAATAGGTGGCGCTGACGGCAATTGAAGGCCAGGTGATCAATGCTGAGTGAAGCATCGACCTGGCCTTCAATCGCCATCAACGCCACCTATTGTTTGAGATGCGAACTAAAATAAAAAATTATGGTAAAAAAAACTCCTGACATTATACATAACCCTCCTGCAAAATTTTTTTAAATAGCTGTCACCGTTTGCAAGTTATTGAATTTAAAAATCCATCAGTCATTTTTGGGACACCCGGTATATATATATATATATATATATATATATATATATATATATATATATATATACAATAAGAAATGAGAAGATTTATTTTTAAAAGAGATTTTAGTAATATTATTGTTTTATAAAATTATATTAAAAAATTATATAAATCAGTAGAGTATACAATATTCGATTATAATTTTGCATTTCTAAGAAAATTTGTAACAATGGATATCGTCGAATTTTTTGCATATCTTAATTTTCTTATCATTAAAATGTCGTTTAAAAACATGTCTTTTTTGAGATATTTGACTAGTTTTAAAAATGATTTTTTCGAAAATTAAAACGAAGCAAAGAAAAAAGACCAGGCATACAAACATAGACCAAAAGTACAGTATACACAAGCATAAGTTTTCTATATCCTAAATAAAATTGAATTGACATCACCGGCAGAACTAGATATTTCCAAAAAAATATGAAAATTGAGCATCCTTTCAAAAGTTATATGTAGATATGCACAAAGAAATTTTACAACTTCTTTTCTTGAAAAATTAAATTTTGGCACATAATGTTGAGCGTATCTAAAATAAAAGCTATTAATAAGATATGATTCAATATACAGATGGCGGACAAAATAATGCAAATACCTGTGAAAAAATATGACGTATTTTGCATTTGCAGTGCAGGGTGATTGATTCATAATGAATGTGACAAAAAAGAAAACAACATTGTGAATGTTGTAATTAATGTATTTAGAAAATTCAAATTTACATCAAAACTACCTTTATTCAAGTTTCTATAGGTGTTGAATATGTGTGTCATGTCTTCAGAGATTTTGTTTGTTTATTTCATGGCATCTACACCTGCGCGCTTAACTCTAACTCAATGTAAATATTAAGCAAAAGTTTTGTTTTTGTATTTTGGCAATTTCGATTTTTTTAGTTAAATTTTTTTTTGAGATTTCTTGTTTGTGTGGAATAAATGTGTTTTTGATTTTTTAAACGCCTGGATGTTTTTCGTTTGCAGACTCCAGAATTATTTTAATGTTATGATTTCTTAAATCTATTTTAAGCCTTATTCAATTACTGCTGTTCCAGATACGCTACTAGCGTAATAGAGTTATCGTTGCATAAAGGATAACGTAATATATTTTTGGTACCCTCGGCGGGACCGGTGATTGTAAAAATGGCTAATATTGAAGATCTTAAGAAATCAAGAAAAAGTGAAAGAGCCGCTTTTACGAAAGCTTATGATAGAGTAGAAGAGCTGATAGCCTTAGAAACTGTTGATATTTGCGAACTGGAAGCAGAACTGAATGTTTTCAAAGGGAAAGCTGATCGTTTAGAAAGACCCCATTCAAATATTCTTGAACTTCTGCCCAATAAAGAATTTGATGCAGAATTTGAAGTTGTAGAAGATTTTCGGGATAAAGCTATACGAATTCAAACGAAAGCAAGAAGAATAATCAACGGTCAACAAAACGTGAGTAGTGTTTTAAATTCAACTAATGATGACTCTGTTGTAATTAATACTGTCGGAAATATTACTGTTGATAAAAGTAAGTTTAAATTGCCTAAATTAGAATTACGAAAATTTGATGGCGATATTAAAGAATGGCTTTATTTTTGGAGTCAATTTGAAAAAAAAATTTTGTTGAAGATTCACATAAATTTCAATATTTGTTACAGTCTACAGTTGAAGGGTCTCGTGGTAGAGAAGTGATTGAAAGCTTTCCGACAATTGGCGAGAACTATCCAAAAGCAATTGACTGTTTGAAAACTCGTTTTGGTCGCCATGATTTACAAATACAGGTTAGAGAATTATTGAAATTAGTTTTAAAAAATGCCAATTCAAATTTTTTCTCGAATAATTTGTGTGCATTCTATGATAATCTAGAGCAACAAATTCGTGCACTTGAAACGCTTGATGGTACAACTGCCGAATGTGCATGTTTACTTTATCCTTTAGTTGAGTCTTGCATGCCAGAGGATTTGCTTAGAGCTTTTCAGCGAGGTTTGAATTTTTATTCTGGCGATGATTAAAGAGTAGATGAAGAGACTAGAAGAGACAAAAAGAGACTAGATGCTTTATTAAAATTTTTAAAAACTGAAGTTGAATCACAAAAGCGGATTAATTTAGCTATGACAGGTTTCGGTTTGACGGATGCAACGTCATATAAAAGTGGAAGCAAATTAAAGAAATATAAAATATTTACGTCGGCTAGTTTGTTGAGATCTTCAGTTGGTGCAGAGAAACTTTGCGTTTTCTGTAGCGGAAAACATGAACCGACTAATTGCTTTAAGGCTCAAAAAATATGTCTTATAATGAAAAATTAAAGATTTTAAAAGATAAAGGTTATTGTTTCAAATTTTAAAAGCCAGACATAGGGTAGGAAAATGTAGGTGTTTTGTGAAATGCATGATCTGCAATAAGATGCATTATGCAGTTATGTGCACCGAGTCAAATAAAAAGGTAAATAAACCTACATCAAATAATGTGAAAAAGAGGTTAAAGAGCAGGATAAATCACTAAATTTGGCGAGTATTTTGAACGCGCCACAAGTTTTGCTGCAGACTTTGAAAGTTAAAATAAAAGGTAAAAATTGTAATTTAATCGTAAGAGCTGTGTATGATTCTGGATCTTCGAAGTCTTATATTATAAAAGAAATAGCATCCGCGTTAGGATTAGCACCTTTACGGCAGCAACATTTGTCGCATGCACTTTTTGGAGGAGAAAGGATCAACGAGAAGTTTCATAATGTATACAAAATTGAACTAGTAAGCTTAGATGGAAGTTTTAATTGTAATTCTAACGTAGTTGATCAGGATATTATTTGCAATGATGTTCCTTCTGTTTCGTACGGACCGTGGATTGAAATATTGCAATCTATAAATATACAAATGTTTGATATAGAAAATAATTCGGGGCCAATTGATATTCTTGTTGGAGCGAATGTTGCAGGTAGACTGTTTACTGGAAAGAGAAGAGCTCTATCCAGTGGATTAGCAGCCATGGAAACCTATCTAGGATGGACTTTCATGGGGAAAACTGAATTGCGTTCTGAAAAAGAAGATACAGCTATGATGGTAATTTCGATGTTTGTTACGAGAAGCTACTATTTCCGATCTTTTTAGTTTAGAGGTTTCAGGGATAAGTGATCCAGTTGAAATGAAAAACAAAAGGGAAAAAGAAAATCTTACTAAATTGCATTTCGAAGAAACTGTTCGAATCAATACAGATGGGAGATACGAAGTTTCACTACCTTGGAAAGAAAATCATTTGCCTTTACCGAGTAATAAAGAGCTTGCTATGAAACGATTAGAATCTTCGGCGAAAAAATTGCATCAAGAAAACTTGTTTACAGCTTATGATGATGTGTTCAAAGAATAGAAATCGTTAGGTGTAATTGAAGATGATCCCGTTGACTCTCCATCTTCCCTGCAAGAACACTATTTTCCACACAGACCTGTTGTAAAACAATATGGAACAACTAACGTACGCCCAGTTTTTGATGCCTCTGCCAGACTTAGAGATTCTCCATCGCTTAACCAGTGTTTAGAGTCCGAACAAAATTTATTGGAACTAATCCCTAATCTTCTTCTCAGGTCTAGAGAGTATAAATATGGCATAGTTTCCGATATAGAGAAAGTTTTTTTACAAATAAGTATGCAACCGGAAGATAGGAATTTTCTAAAAATTTTTTGGTGGAATGGAAAAGAAAATGTAGTTCCAAAGATAATGCGGCATACACGTGTAGTGTTTGGTGTGAAAAGCAGCCCTTTTCTTTTAGAAGCTGTGCTTGAACATCATTTGAAAAAATATCGAAAGAATTTGAAATATAGTCAGAGAACAGTTGACATACTTCTGCGAAGTTTTTACGTAGATGATTTAATTACAAGTTTAGACAACGAAGCAGAAATATTACCTTTCATCGAGGAGAGTCATCATATCTTGGCTGAAGGAAAATTCAACTTGAGAGGATGGAAATATACAGAAGATGATGACCCAGAACAAGTTACTTCGGTTCTAGGATTAAGTTGGAATCGTAAAGAAGATGAATTGACAATTAATTTGGATTGGATGAAAACATACAAGCTCGAAATTGTTTCGAAGAGAGTGATTATTTCCATTACACATAGGGTTTTTGATCTTATTGGATTTTTATGTCCTTTCCTGTTAATTCCCAAATTAATGTTACAGAAGATGTGGAGAGACAACATCCCGTGGGATAGAAAAGTTGAAGATAATTTGAAACTTGAATTTCTAAAATGGTTTGAAGATTTAAGTTCCTTAAAAAATTTGTCTGTTAGCCGCTGTTTTTCTCCTGATTTAAAATTTTTAAAAGATTTGTAAGTACTTAGCTTCATTCTTGTACCTTCGCCAAACATCATTCGCCACCTTTTATATGACTTAGGAGTAATAATTGAATATTTTTTATAACTTTCATAAAGTTTTTGGTAGAGTAATGATCTGTCAATGTTAATAGCCATATTGTAATTAATGACGACTACAAATGATTTCACTGCACGACTAAAACAATAGATTTATGTAAATTTAAAAACAATAACTAGATGGTTTATCATGGTACACTTCAGAAGTTAAGAGACAATGACTTTGGCGTCGGCAAGCGAGCACTATGAGTCACGTAACTGCCTTGAACGAAAAAGGAGGAAAAATAAGAATAAGGCTCCATTCAGAGCAGAGCATATGTTAAGAAATTTTCACTGGGTGACATTGGGTTTGGTCTTTTGTCCCAAACAAACGTTGATAAAATCCCTCTTCTCCTGTGGTAATAGAAAATTACAATTTACAAGAATATTGAATGGCTGACAATTTTCTGCACCTTATTTGTTATGTATATTGTACTTCTGTTACTGGTTAATAAACTATATAACATTTACTGAATCATATAAATATGTAAATCCCGCAATTTATAGAAAGGTAACATAAAAAAAGTCTGCATTCTCAGTTCGAACAAATTGTCAGTCATTAGTTTAGTAATGGACTGAATATAAGATCAAATCTACCGAATTTGCATGTCTAATTAAAATATTAAGTGTCAAATTATCATCTAAATTCATGTTAAAATTTTAGTCTTTATTAGTTGAACATATGCTTGTTGTTCATAACCATTATAAGTCAGACTATTAGGTAAATAGAAACTCCAATAAATTCTGAAAAGTAAATTTAACCTGAATCATTAAATATTTTTTAATGAAACAGTACTAGAGCTATAGTTTTAGACCCAAATTGCAAAACTAATTCTGAAAACTAGTGCTCTCGATTATACGTTTATACGAGTATACGTATACTACGTATTATATGAAATACGGATTTGCTATACGTATAATACGGCATCGGCGGTTATACGTATTACGCTAAACAGCATATACGGTACATCATATATACGGATCTTATCCAAGCGGTTAAACGTATAAACGTTTAAACGGTTTAATTTTCAAGGTATGAAATTTGATGCTTTAATCTTTTTCTGCGGATTAGAGACATTGAGAAATATCCGGTATGAGTATCCCCATCGCTATTCTTTGTTCAAAGAACTACGATGTGTTTACTTAACTACTACTTGTTATGCAGGTATTAAAAAAAATCTGAATACGTTCCTCAGTTTAGATATTTATTATGTAATGTCTTACATTAGTTGTGGTTAGAATCAAACTAATCTTTGGAAAATCTGTGGCGCAGTACATAGTTTTTTATATTTTCTTGTATCTTTAAAAGAAGAAAGTATTGGATTCGAGAAAACTTTCAACGGGTTTACACGTTTTAAGGGTAAGAGAGTCCGAAAAACATGTTTTTACAAAATATCTGCCTGTGAGTTTGTGAGTCTGTGACTTTGTCTGTGTGTATGTGACATGAATTTTGTGGGCGCTCTATCTCAAGACTTAATACACAAAATTACGAAACATATACGAGGGAGACTGAGGCATATGAGAACATTTCATTTTTTCACTAGTTATTATATGTTTTTTTTTTTTTTTTCAAAAAATTACCAAAGATGGTAGCACAGACATATGAAAATTTTTTTACGAAACTCTTCGACACTTTGTTTGTCCCCAGGAGCCAAAATACTGCGTACTGAACTCAAAAGTAAAATCTCCATCTTGCTAAGAGAATAATTTTATTTATTTATTCATTTTTTTTTAATTTTAATATTTTAACATACAACTATGGATACTAATAAATATTTATGATACTTTTTTTTCTAAAATTGAGAAATGTTAATGATTTGTCAGTTTAACTCTTGTGGGAATGTGGGTCACTTATGAACAGTCTAGTTGGGGCAGATCTGAACTCATCATTAAATTCTCCAATTCATTCAGTGATTCTGTTCCTTTCAGTTAACTTTGTAAAAATAATGCCAGCTCCTTATCTATAATTTTATTGAAATAGAAGACATTTCTGTCATATAAAGTTGATTTTGTATAGAAGCTTCTACAAGCACATCTGTTAACAAATACATAAAAAACAACAAGCTCGTTTATGTTCAATTGTAATTTAAATAAATTTAATGTTAATAAATGTTATATATTGTTTTATTTAACGGTTTTCAATACTATTTTTTATGCATCGTTTATGCAAAAAATATTATGTTTAACAACTTTGCAAGTTTTTCGATTTCCTTTGTTGCAAACTTGTAGTATTAGTTTATTTCCTTTTCTAAAACAGCTATGTTATTTGGTGCTTTGAAAATAGATATATATTTTAAGAAAATAAAATTTTTAAACTTATAACTACCGTGAAATTTCCATTAGTGACTCCCCCCCCCCTTTCTTTTAAAAGCAAAAAAATTAAATTCGGAGGAAGCTTCTAAACGGGAAATTTTTTATCCTTAATTTGCAGGCAAATAAGGCAAATATAGGAATGAGAATCTTTCGCCTTTTGGTAGATTTCCGATAAATATTATCCAAATGCTCCCTCCCTAACATCTCCCTCAAACAAAAAGCCATAAAAAAATTTAAATTATTTAATTATTTTCTCAAGTTTACTACTTTAATTTTTTATTTTATTGCAACACTATTTTATCAAAAGTCTAAGCATCCCCCTCAAATCTACCTACTTTTATTTTATAATATTTTGTTCAAACATATCACTCAGAAACTAAATAAATATACATAAATTTTTCTTTATGGTAAATTTAATAGCTAGTACAGCTAATGATTATGGCAACATATGAAAAAGATAATAAAAAACATGTCAAAAAAATAATTTTTCCTTGTGTTCACATGTTTCCCTAGTGTGATTACAACTGCCCCTTCGTTGGGGCAAATATGAAAATTTTTTTTAAAAAAATTAATAAAACTATTAAGAAAAGTATATACAGGAAAATAACAAGATCTTGGTCGAAATCCAGATACATAGTTGACTGTTAGTGAAACGAGATTGGCCAATCAGGATTCTGATCGTTTGTGAACTTTTTGCAAACTGTTAAAAAAAATATAAGCTTTTCATTGCTCGATCTCGTATGTGAAAGACATACTATGCGGATTACTATCGTAACGCCACCGATTTCCAAATTATTCTCCATTCAGTGACATAAGACCAATGGCGGATCTAAGGGAGGGGGGACGATGGGGCGACCACCCCCCTTGAGCCCAATAAACGATCTGCAGAACGACATTAGATGCCTGTACTAAAAAGTTGTTGGTCTTAAATTCGAGACCGGCGCTACCCGAGTCGGGTCGCGCCAACTTTAATTCATTATACTGGGAATGGGTCAGGTCTTCACACTTTCAGAACCGGGTCGGATCTTATTTTTTTCTACAGAGCTGGATCGAGCCACAATGTTTTTTCAGGCCGGGTCTGGCGTAGACTTCCTTCCTACAAGAAGTAGACACGGGCCAATGTTTTCAAACCCAGGCTCCGTCCGGTATAGAGGCTAAACGCTTGATCTGGGATCGACACAACCCGTATACTGCGGCGGTTCTAAGGGGCGGGGAGGGATCGAAGTCCCCCCCTTGGGCTAATAAAGGGTTTACAAAGTGACATTAGGCATCCTCACGAGAAATAACTTGGGGCGAATCTCGAGCCCGTCACGGCCTGGCACGGGTCGCGCGCCTGTGTAAGTTCCCGAGACTTGGACTGGGTAAGGTTTTCTCTCATTTTGAATCGGGTCGTGTCCTGATCTTGCTTTTTTTGGAGATTCAAGTGAGGACAGGCTTCTTTTTCTTCCAGACAGGGCCTGGTCTCGATTTCATTTTTCCTAGAAATTTGCATTGGACAAAATTTCCAAATGCTCAATGAAATGTTCGGTACGTCTCTGATCTGTTTTTTTTTCGAAGAATCACGTTCACGGATAAAAAGCGAATTCCGTTAAAGGACCGCGGAAAAACGCAAATTTTGTCAAAGGACCGCGATCAAAACTGGGTCAACCATTCTCGCAGGAGTAATAACCGAATCTGTAACTGACTCAAATCCAAAATGTATGACAATCTGCCCCGATGCGCAAAGCGTATCTAAAAAGTAAATGTCAACCCAACCAATAGCAAAATATAGTTGTTAACTGGACCCAGACCCGACCTAAAGCAAAAAATCAGAAATTAACTTAAACGCAGCAAACAGTAGAAGTTAACTGGATCGAACGCGACCCACAACAAAAATTAAAAATTAACCCGACCAGCAGCAAAAAATTGAAGCAAACCGGACATCAAATTTTGTGAAATGAACGCGAAGAAAACACGAATTTCTTCAAAGGATCGTGAAACAGACGCTCATTTCATCCAAAAATTGCGAAAAAGAACGAAAATTTTATCAAAGGACTCACCCATATCAATTCGGGTCAACCCGAACCCTTCTCGAAAAGTAAAAACCAAATCCCAAACTTCCCCAAATCAGAATTGTATGTCAAACTGCTCCAAATGCGCTAAGTACAGCTAAAAAGGAAAATTCAACCCGACCAACAACAAAATATAGTAGTCGACGGACCCAAACCCGACCCAAAAGCAGAAAATCAGAAATTAACTCGAACCACATAGCAAAGAGTAATAGTCAACCGGACCCAAACACGACCCAAGTAGAAAATGACACCACCAGGAACAAAAAAAATGGAATCCAACCGGATTCAAACCCGACCAAAGACAAAAAAATAGACGAAACACGACCCGATCAAAAAAAAAAGAGCTCCCACCCGTGCATCAGACTGGAGTTTCCAAATTTCTAAAATCGTCCGCCCCCCTTGAGGACTCTCCAAATCCGTCCTTGCATAAGACTGATGAAATCCATTATTTAAATTAGATACGATACGTGGAATATACGTATACATTAAATATACGTATTCTTAAATATACGTTTAACTGATACGCCCATATACGTATCCGGATACGTTTTAACGTTTTTATGTATATTTTAAGGTATCCGTATAGCAGAGAAACGTATTATACGGATATACGTATACCGTTTAACCGTATCGTTGCTGTACGTATCCCATCGCGAGAACTACTGAAAACATATATTTTTCTTAATCTTTTAAAAAACCATGAACTAAAAAATTGCCATGTTAACATTTTTAACTGTTCCAAAATAGTAAATCAATTATGTTTATAGTTGTTAAATATCTTTTGGTTTTTGCAGGTTACTGCACTTTGCAAAGAGTACAAAAAAAAAAAAAAAAAAAAAAAAAAAAAAACACTAAAGCACAAAACAAATTTTGTACTTAACCTGTCTATTCTTTAAGGGAACAGTGGACCTTTTATTTGAGTAAAATCATCCATAACAAAATCTTCGCAAAAATGTCTATTTCTGTGGTATAATAATGCCAAAACAGTTTTTTTCTTATAAAAATATAATTTATGAAGGTTTTAAAATGAAAGTAATAAAGGTAAGTGTATTTATATACTTTAAATCTGCTTTTTTTTTTTTTTTTTTTTTTTTTTTTTAACTAATTTTTCAGCGTTTTTAGATTTTTGAAATGCTTTTTGCATCGTAATTTTTGAGCAATATTTATGAAATTAATAAGGAAGTTTCCTGACACTGTTTAGAAAGAAATTGTGTAGGCTTTTTAAAATTCGTCTTCATTAAGATAGTCAAATTTGATTTTTTATTTTTTAAAAGGCAAAATTTTGATGAAAATCAATATGGAATTTAGAAAAAAAATTGTAAAATATTAACTATTCAAGATATTTAAAAAACATACACAAATTTATTTATAATAGAGTTTTCAATGATAAAAACGCAAAAGCAAGAAAATATCTCAAAAATTAAAACATGAGGAGAATTTTAAAATTTCGTTTTAAAATTTAAATTTTTTTAATTAAAAAAATTAATAAGATTGGAAATTTTTTTGAAGGTGTTCTATATACTTTTGTAAGGAAATGTATGCATGCACAAAATTTCATATTGTTATGATGAAAATTAAAAAAGAAAAGTTTTAACGTCCGCCGTCCCCTTAAAAGGGAAAAAAAAACGCAACTAACTCTGTCTCCGCCATTGACAATGGATTTTTTGTGACAGGAGGTCTTTCTTCGTTGATATTAAAAAAGCTGTTAAATACAAAAATATGAAATTTGGTGGTATTATCGAGAAATGTTTGATAAATACGCTGGAACAGACAGTTTGAAAATTGAATAATTATTTTAAGAGATATTTAGTGTTAAAGTCGGTCAAAATGATTGCGTCGAAAAAGTTTTATAGGATCAAAAACTATACATAAGAATATAATCATTTTTAGATCATTTTATACTTTAAAAGTTTCCAGTGTGCAGACTTATTTTTCTTATTTGCTTCATTTTATGAAGATTTATTTCGATTTTAAATTCAAATTTTCAGCATTTCTAGAGTTATTCTTTACATATTTTAGAAAAGAAAATTTATTTTAAACTGTTGCCAACTATTAAAACAGTGGAAAGAATAAAAGTTCTTTCAAATTAAAAATTTATTGACACGTGATTATTATTAGAAAAAAAATTAAAATTAAAATTAAATAAATATTACGTATTAAAAGCAGGAAAATATTGAATATTACAGCATAAAAACTCTATTTACACGTGAATTTTAAAAGAAAAGAAAATTGTACAATATTAAATTCATTAATATGCGTTAAAAGTCGTAAATAGATAAAAATTTATGTCAAATTTAAAAAACAAAATAAAGCAGTGCAAATAATAATATTTCCTTTCTAATGGCGAAAATATTTTTGCATAAATATTACAAAAAGGAAAATATGTTTGGTGAAAATTACGTCAGATTTAAAGCGTTATATTTAAGAATCACTTATCCAAACCCAATTACTATATTGCATTGTTAAAAAATACCGAGAAGCTAAGACCCTATTGACTAAGTTCATTTTATATTAGCTGATTCTGAAATGTTTAAATAATCTGATTTAATCAAACATGAAAACAGCCATTAACAGCAGCTCATTCGGTCTTAAACCTTCTCCGGGAAATGGATTCCTTAAAACGGAATTTAAAAAAACCCCTTTTATAGAGCGATTGCCACTATTTTTATTTTTAATTATACCTTAATCTTCCGTTTTTCTTTATTTTTATTTTTATTTTATTTTTATTTGTTTTAACAGCCGATTAAATTAACTGATTTTTAGAGATGGGATAGGGGTGACGAGCATATTTCATAGGGGACAGAGCCCCCTAGTGTTTTAAAAAATCAAACTCTCTCTATAAAATATATCCAAAATGATACAACAATAAATACAATGGATCAAAATTAGGAAAACAATTTTGTTCTTTGAGTCTAAAAATTTTTAACATTATTACATACTAGTACACCGAACCCGGGGTTTCCGGGTCACAGAGTAAAGGTGAAAACTTTTTTAAAATTGAAAAGTCTAATAATTTTTTCCGACGTAATATGCTTTTTAAACTGCCAACCAATTCCAAACAGCAGCAGTTTTACATAAAACATATTAATTATGTAATCATATAAAGCTTTGAAAATTATCGGTGCTTCCGTATTAGACGCAAGATAGAACTTATTAGTGAAAGTTTTTGCCAAAGAATAAAATTGCATTCTTTCAGCTTTTAAAACCAACTAAGAAAATATAATACACAGATATTCTTTAAAATATATTTTCGTAAAGTTTTATTGATGTATCTTTTGTAAAGTAAATTTGCAACGAACTAAAAGTCATTAAATTGATAGATAAAAACGAAATAAAACCAACAACATTCACCGGGTTTTATAGCCGACGATATTTTGATATAACAGCTTTTTAATTACTATTTTTTTCAGTTGCTATGAAAAATTGACAACTAAAATATACAGTGATTTGTTATTTTCCATGGAGAAAAGAGATAAATGGAGGTGGAGCATGCGATTAAAACGGTTTGATGGGCGTTATTTTTCCGATTTTTCCAATTTAAGTTTCTTATTCGGCTCAAACAAAACAATCACGTGGAACAGAGACCGAATTATTTAACATAATTTTTCTCTAAATGAAAAAGATCTGATTATATTTTATCATTCTAAAATAGCGTTTCATTCTATTATGAATTAAATGAGTATCGCTAAAAGTTTTCCTTTTTTGCGAAAGCACGCGGTTGTGTTTGATGCAATGCAGGGAATTTTAGGGTTACATTTTTGGCGTCATCCCCAGCCACCAAACTGCATCTCTATTCTTTTTCTTTTTTTACTCTATTGCCTTTTTTTCCTTTATTTCCCACATAAATGCGTATTCAAGTTGCCACTATGAGATAAATTGAACTAAAAACTACAAAAAAATTAATATCTCGAAAACAAATTGAGATACAGTTTTTAACAAACTGCATTTAAAAGTGCATTTTTTTCTCTGTACGATGGTATAAAGGTTGAAAACGTGCTATGTCTAGAAGTTTTAAAATTTGCAATAGCGAAAATTGCAAAACCGAATTTTCATCGGAAAGTGTTGCCATTCAAAACATGACGTATGCGTTACGCACAGATACGTTTGGCCTTTATTATATAGATATAGATTTATGTTTTCAAAAAGCTAAATGTTTGTAATGTTTTCAAAACTCTACAAAAATAGTTGCAATCGATAAGGAGTTTTTTTTTTTTTTTTTTTTTTTTTACAAATTACTGTCTTTGCTAAATATTTTAAACCAACTCAGTAATCTCATAGATTTTTTTTTTCTTTTTATCTGGAGACTTTCCTTTTTAACTATTTGGAAAATAGTTCATGTTCTCGGTAGAAAATTAGGCAATCTAAAAATATATCTGAATCTTTTTATTGGTTGAATTCCGCAACTTATTTTATTTATTCGTTTTCTGATTGGTTTATGTTTATCGTCCAAAAATGGAATACTT
Source organism: Maratus speculifer (assembly GCA_964019185.1). NCBI lineage: Eukaryota > Metazoa > Arthropoda > Arachnida > Araneae > Salticidae > Maratus > Maratus speculifer. The sequence continues at coordinate 83,075,293 of OZ025296.1, forward strand.
CTATTTTTTATTTTATTCGTTTTCTGATCAATCCATCTTTAATGTCCAAAATAGAATACTTCTGTTGCCACAATGATAAAAAGAGTAATAAAAACTTAAAAAAAAATTTATAATTTCAAAACAAATTGTGATAAAGATTTCAAATAAATTTCATCAAAAAGTGCATTTTTCGCTACGCAATGGTGTAAAAATTTTAAATGATGTTTTGAAGTTTAAAAATTTTCAGTTCCGAAAATTGTAAAACTGAAATTTGATTTAAAATTTGTTTGTGATGGGTCCAGCAATACGAATGTTTAATGAATGTCGTACGTATTATGAGGCGTGCAGAAGGCAGTCTTAATAACTCCATCCAATAAAAATGTACATTTTAAACAGTTAAAGTTGTATATCTATAAATTACTGTTTTTTTAGCACTTTCCAACTAAGTTGAAAAGTGCTTATGCATTCGGCTTGTCTGTCCATCTAGCTGGATGGCCGTCTGTCCAAAGATCTTAGAGGAAGGCCGTCTGGCCGCGCTCTAACTCCCGTAAATATACTCGGATTGCTATGAAATTTTTATACGTTATTGATGTTTACCCTAGCACGACACCTATTGAAAATGAAGTATCTACCATGATTAGTTTATCTACAGAAAGAATCAAAAGTTTCCCATTACATTACGACCTTTGGGGAAAAATCGTTAATATACTCGGATTGCCATGAAATTTTAGGACGTTATTGACGTTTCCCTAGCACAAACGCTATTGAAAATGAAGTTTCTACCATGATTAGTTTATCTACAGGGCGAATCAAAAGTTTTCCATTACATTACGGCCTATGGGGAAAAATCGTTAATATACTCGGATTGTCATGAAATTTTAGGACGTTATTGACGTTTACCCTAGCACGAACGCTATTGAAAATGAAGTTTCTACCATGATTAGTTTATCTACAGGGCGAATCAAAAGTTTGCCATTACATTACGGCCCATGGAGAAAAATCGTTAATATACTCGGATTGCCATGAAATTTTAGGACGTTATTGACGTTTACCCTAGCACGAACCCTATTGAAAATGAAGTTTCTACCATGATTAGTTTATTTACAGGGCGAATCAAAAGTTTCCCATTATATTACGGCCTATATGGAAAAATCGTTTCAAAGGAATTTTAAAGATGTTATACCCTGTCAAACATATTAAAATATGCATTCTATAAAATATAAGGTGAAAATGTAGCTATTATTCATTTACATGGCCACACAAAAGAATTCCATTAGATAATGGTAAAAGGGGGAATTGTGCGTGATATATTTAAAATATATTAAGCTGTTTCAAGTATAATAAAATTGATGTATTCACTGAAGCTTAATATAAATTATACGCTACTGTCTTGCATAATATGAAGTACATAGCATTTACAGGGCCATACAAAAGATTTCAAATAGTATATTCTTTCCCAAGTGCCTATATATGTGCCCGATGATGGCTGATGGAGGGATGAAATGCATTTTAATTATGATATGCGCGTTTATATTTCGCTAAATATATGCACATTATATGGTGTGTATAAATGTTATAGTTGATATACAGGGCTACCCAAAAGAGCTCACCAACGTTACTGAATATGAGCGTAAATTATTTAAACGTGGTTGTTAAATAAGCTATGCATTTTTACGCTGAGCTTCATTCAATTTACTGAGAAATGTTTGCAGAATATAGATAAAAGGTATACAGGGTCACGCAAAGACTTCGGTACATGGACGCCTATGAATGATAATTTATGAGAATGTGATTTCAGTTGTTTTAAAAGTGTTTTAGTTTACAATAAATTTTAGCCTAATGCTGACGGCTAATAAAGGCAGGGGCGTGCCGACCCAGTGTGCAAAGTGTGCACCGCACACAGGCGCCAGAATAGTAAAGGCGCCAAATATTTTAGACGAAGCTGAAATATTTGAATAACTTTTTTAATTTATTAAAGCGGTACTGTAAATCTAAAATGCTTATTTCTGATACATTTCTGAGTTCATTTTTATTTTTAAAGTATATAATATCAGAAGATCTCTTCAGCGATTTCGCCGTGGGGAGGGGGGGGATCTCAAACTGATGGGCACCACTGTGGCGAAAAGTCATGGTCGAAAGGCGCCACTGAATTCTTAAAGACGCCATCAAGCACCTGAAATACATTTAAAAAAGCCAGAAACTTCAAAAATTTGGAGCAACGACTTCAATGTTGCATTTGACAAATGCTGCTCTACACTAGGCCTGTTAAACATTTAAGAAAACAGAAGCGCACTACAACTGCTGGCAAACATGGAAGGGCTCTATTATTAAAAAGACTGAAAATATGCAACATTTCTTTTTTATTGTAGTACTAGAGCAAATAAGCATACCATTACTAATTTACCTTTTGTCCTCCTGCATAAAAAAAGACCACAGGGAAGATTAGAAAAATTGCATCCGGGGCAAAGTTAGAATTTGGCGCCCCTCTTTCAACTTTTTCTTGTAACAGGCCGAAAATGACATTTGTAGTATAAATCAGGGTTGGCACGGTTTAAACCAATTGGTTTTAACCATGGTTTAAACCACGGTTTAAACCAAATGGTTTTTTTCTCAAAAAAACCAATTGGTTTTTTTAGAAGAAATCTAATGACATTTTCTTTTTTTTTCTTTATAATTTACGTGTTTCAAATTATTGGACAGAAATAATTTCTACTTGTAACACTTTATTTCAGTAATAATTATTATATATAGTGGGTTTAGGTCTTTTTTTATGCATAGGATTAAACCAATTGTTTTTTTCTATAAAAAAAAAAGCAATTCTTTTTTAGAAGAAATCTAATGACATTTTCTTTCTTTCTTTATAATTTACGAGTTTCAGATTATTGGATATAAATAATTTCTACTTTTAACATTTATTTCAGCAATAAGCATTAGATATATTGGGTTTACATCATTTTTTATGCATAGGATTAAAATCAGTACACATTAGTGAACATATCTATTGCTCTAAAGAAAAACTTCAAACATGTGAATTGATCAAAGATAAAATAGATTCAATATTTAGTATAAAATATTTTAATTTTTTTAATAATGCAGATTATTTAATGCAATTAATAATGTAACACAATGATCTTTTAAGATTTTGCACAAGCTGTAAAAGAAATTTGTCTTTTGGGATATCTTTTTTATCTTGATGAATTAAAAGAAAGACTGGTTGCTAGTTATAGCATTTTTATAATAATTTTTTTCCCTCTGCTATCTGCTGAATCTAACAACTAAAAATGTTAACTTCAAATTGTCACTCAGAAAGAAAAAATTTTAAGAAGTATTTGTAATTTATTATTTGAATAATCTTGGAAAAGAATATTTATCAAACTATATCCAAATGCTTATTATTAGTAATCAAAAGATTGTTTATAAAGATTTACAGGGCTTCAGTGGTTCACTGCCTAGAACAGTTAAAACTTTCAACATAAGACTGTTTGCTAAAACTGTTTAAATTGAAAAATGATTTTTTTCAATTTGCAGCATAAACTCACTATAATTATTAAATTTAAATTATTTTAAATGAAGTTACACTGCTTATAAATCAATAATGTCTGTTTTTATCAGTAAATATGCATGTATATGTAATAAGAAAGGATGTTTTTTAAAAAAACCCGGTTTAAACCAAAAAAAACCTGGTTTAAACCAAAAAAACCTGGTTTAAACCAAAAAAACCGGTTTTTTTGGGTTTTTTTCAAAAAAACCTGGTTTTTTTCCAACCCTGGTATAAATCTGGCGTCCTCAAAGTTTCAGCGCCTGGGGCGATGCCCCTTTGCCCCTCCCCCTTTCACACGGCGCTGATAATCCGCATATATCAATGTGGTGTCTATAAGTAGAAGATAAGTGTTTATTTTAAAGTTAGCTTTTGCTACCTGTTCGTTGGGTAGGCTGGTTTTTGTTCTCTGGTGCATATCTTATTTAGAAAAATTTCACATTCTCAAAGAAAAGAAAATTAACTCTGATGCATCTTGCGCAAGAATTTTCCTTTTATTTCAAAATTCTTTTAAAAAATCTAATAAGATTATATATATATATATATATATATATATATTGATTTGCAGAAAAAAAAAGATTGGGTGTCACTCCCTTAGAGGATGACACCCGGGGCAAACCGCCCCCTCCACACCCCGCTTGCTACGCCATTGCATTGCACAATGGTAAAGCAACATAACTTTATAGGTTATGCAGATTCCTATGTAAAAGTAAATTGCTGAAAAAGAAACAAATCAATCATATCAATCGGCAACATACAACTGAAACAATTAATAAATAAAATTATTATTTTTTGCACCCTGGCCAAACATGGTTTTTGGCGCTCCCATCTCTTCTACATAAATAAAATTTACAAAGATTATTTTACTAAGTTGCAAAGAGTTAACTTATTTAGAGTATATAATCCTAACATATGTTATATTGAACTGCGTGATCAATTTTTTAAAATATTGATTCATTAAAACCATGAAAAAGAAATCGAAAAGAATATAAAAGTAAATCTGCTTTATACAGGATCCTTATACTATATCATCCTTAGATTCTTCTATGCTATGGAACAATCTAGATAGGGCAATAATAACAATGCCGTTCTAAACTTAGACCTGAGAAAAATCGATAAACAAAATCTTCATTTGCGCCCCCTTCACTTTATCTCCCCTTCATTACATTTTTGAGAAAATACTGTCAAAGTTGGCGTTTTGAATCTAATTTCCGGAAGCAGCAACTTGGGAAGAAGGAAAAATCTGCAGCCACTGGACAAGAATCTCTTATACCATGACAAGTAATGTATTTACCAAAAATGGAAAACACAATTCGATTTCAAATCCCATCAATAGACAGGCTTGCCAATTTTATTACCTTTACAGTTCAGAATTAGTCAGAAAATGTGTGAAAATTTCGCGTTGTTGAGCAGTGAATTTAAGAACCACCTTTAGGTGTAATTCCATAGATTACGTTAACAGAAGTTCATTATCGCTATTAATACTTTTACAAAACATATTGTCTACCCTACACATCTTGAGAGCAATTAAGTCCAGTTCCCGTTCTGCTCATATAGAAAAAGAATACAAGGCTGATCTCGGCCCGGCAAGAGTCGGCCAAAAATAATTAAGCCTGGGTCAGACACAATGTAACTGTTCCATGCATATCTCTACGCTCAGCAAGTTATATCTCGGTATTGATGTTGTCAAACTAGCATCGGCTCGTAACGCACATTTATACTTTTTCTTGTTAAAGCCCTATTTATTGAAAATAGTTCATATTTTATCGTTTTTACTCTTACATTTATATCGGGTCGATATGCCCGCTACAATTTTTTTATTGGCGCGTATGACCTTTTTTTTTTTTTTTTTTTTTTTTTTTTTTGCCATCCCGGCAAGATTTGGGCTTTGAGCCAGGGCCGGGCCCTTGCAGACCTCTATGATATAATAATTATCCTATAATTAGATTTTTCTTTTAAAATACACTTTAAAACAGATAAAATAATTTGTCCTACAATTATCATATTTGTCGGAACATAATAAAAATATGTGAAAAATGTCGAATTTTTTCGAAGAAGAAATTATTTATTTTACTTCAAATTAACAAATGAATACGTATCTTTTTCGCCACATTAAATTGAATTAAGCTGTCTCTTTTTGTTTAAGATAAACCATTCTTTCTAGAAGGTAAAATTCAGCAATACTGAATTGGCGCCAATCGTATTGGCGCCGTAGTATGTTACATTCACTCTTTGCGGAGACATGAAATTCTGAAGACCTTGCAATTCAGTCTGCCTTTCGTTGTTATAGGAGGTGCAATAAAAAGAGATTTAAAAAAAATCGTTATTATAATTGGATCCAAGGTATACATTAAGAGATACATTTTGATGCTTCATTAATATAATAAAGTAAGTTACTCACTTTTTACATGTACATTTGTAATTATAACTCTGTCTTTTCTTAATGTGAACTTTTATAATTTCAAACATTTATACTTTACCTCGCGTATAATACTATTATTATACTAATACTATACTATAAGTATAATACGTATAATATTCTACTTCAAACTTACGATTATGCTTTTTGGAAGCTGTATTTAAAAACACCATGTAAAAATTTCTAATTGTCGAGCAACTTGTTTGGATAATATGTACACGTACAGTAGACTCCCTCAAACCCATAAAGCTTTTGGGACCAAAGGATTTTGAGGATTTCTGGTCATTGCTTTGTTAACTTTTTTAAAACAGTAATTTGAATGCAATTAATGATGCAAACGAAACTATAAAGAATGCTTACAATATGATAAAATATTGAAATCATATATATTATAAAGCAGAAGTTCTGAAACTTCCAAACGAGTGTTTTCAAAAACTACCCGATGGATTTTTTTTGCCGATTGTATCAATCAATAGGAAATATTTTTCCGAAGGTTTATGATTCAAATTTATAGGGATAACACTGATTTTTCGTAGTAAATTTCGTATTTTTCGGTTATTTTTGACAAAAGGGTTGCCAGTAGCTGTTTTTGGCGAAAATTATAATTGCTAAAAGAATTAAACTGGCTATATCTATTAGAAATATTACAAATATCTTGCAAATAATAGCAGAAAATAACTACTGATAATATTAATAATAATAAAGAAAGACCACTTAAATGAGGCGTAATATTATAAAAATATATTTATCTTGAAAATGAAAAAAATATTTGTAATGCTTAAAAAATAAATTAACGCGAAATATAACAATTGGTTCAACTTTTAGCGACTTATCCCTGGTGTTAGAATAAAAACATGAATTTCAGAAATTGATTAAATGAATTTTGAATGATAGTTATTTCCCTTTTTATTATTTTCTTTCTCTTTTTTATCGAATTTCCGTATAATATAACTTACAGCAGAAAAAAGCAGATCTGGTTGTAAAAGACACTGTAAGTTGTGAGTTATTATTCGTTTCTATACCATTTTCATCTTGCTTTTGTCGCCAAAGAATGTGTTTTTAAGCCAAAAATGCACTACTGACTTAATGCCGGACTAAGGTTCTTAATGGTCGCAATAATGTTTTTTTTTCAAATGAAGATAATTTTTAGAATATATTTCAATATTCAATCGTAAATTACATAGATATGAGTATAACTCTTTTTTATTACTTTTTGCAAATGTTTTCATTGTTAATTTAATTTTTCTTGCGCCATTTCGTCAATTTCACTTACAGGAAAAATTTCAGTTTTAAAATTTAAAAACTGAAGAAGGAAAGATTACCCCATCGATTAAAAATCTATCCCCAAATTCCAAGATTAAACGTCAATAATGGATGATCGTAAATGTCACATTCACTTGACATTAAGTATAATATAAATACTAATTATGTCATCAAGTGATTTTTAATTCGACATTTTATTTCTACTTTTATATATGTTCTGCTAATTTGTTTTTCGTTATTTAAATGAAAATTTATGCTAATCTATATAATCTGGCTAATAGTTTGGCGATTTGTATAATTTGGTGAAGTTGGTCGACGGTATAACCAAGTAGTACCGAAGGAAAATTTTTGCAATTCAAAGTAAATTTATGCAATGCTGCGTTATTACTATAGATAAATTCAACATTTTAAAATGAAAAATTCCCGCTGAATAAAATTTACAAGTCTTTTTTAATTGACCATTTCCTCTTCAATATTTCTTCAATCAAACTTTCGCTATTGTCTTTTGCGCAGGCTAACAAAAATGTATTTTAAATATTTTATTAGATAAAACGTAAATAAAATTTTTCTATTTAAAAAAAAATATTTTAAAAATCTAATTCTACCATTATGTGTCTTACAAGACAAAATAGCAGAATTACTTTTATGTATAATGTTTAAATGTATTTTATGTAATTTGATAAAAATTGAAATTTAATAAAAATGTCATTTATGTATAATGCGTATAATGTTTAAATTTTAGTATAAATGTCTTCCTCATCCAAACTGTAAAATAATTTAATTGCAACTTTTTAAAGTTTTGGCGCAGATGTCATATACGCACTACATTCGCACGATTGCAACAAAATGGCGATTTCATGCCACACATGGTAAACAACTATGGTTGTTTATTTATTAATAAACTATTTATTAACTTTCATTTTGTTTTTTAAAATAATATAAATCATTTTGTTCTATAGCTATTAATTAAACTTTTTTATTTATTATCTTTTTTCAAATAATACAAAATAATTAAAAAATATTTTTGAAATTGGTAATTAAAAACCAAGTTCACCAAATTGGCGCCAGAAAAACATTGCGCCAATGTGATGCATACATGACATCTGTGTCAAAGTTTTTTCTTATACATGAGTAGGGAAAATGCAGTATTAATACCGATTAAAGTTTTTCCAAATGGACATTTTGTCACGGATTTGGTCATATACTCATCAAGGTATCTCACTGGCGCCAAAATGGCTTTATTTGCCTCATATGGTAACCCAGCTAAAGTTGTTTATCTGATGATAAGTTGTTTATTTACTTTCATTTTTTCTTTTTTGAAATGACATTTGTTGTTTTGTTCTACAGTTACTTTTTATTTATTGTTAATTGCGGTTTAAAATGATAGAAAATAATAAAATATACATAAATTTCTTTGGTATTCTAAAACGAGGATTTTGCCACATTGTAGTTGCAAGATAATCGTGCTAAACCTATTGCGTATATGATGTCTGTGTAGGAATCTTTTGTGAAATATGAAAAGTGTAAATTGGCTACTACTTGATTATCATGTCGACCAATTTCGCCAAATCGTTCGCCAAATTATACAAATTTAAATAATTTTATCTTAAATAACTAAAGAGAAAATGCTTAAATACGAAAAGGCAAATAATTTTGTTTTCATTTTTCAGGAGGAAATTTTGCAATAATAAAGTAATTGTTGTAGTGAGAATTTTAATGTGTGTTTTTTTTATTGTTAGCAACTTGCTGTAACGAAAAATGTTTATTTTTTTTTCTGCTATTGTTTTGTAAGAGCTGGTTTTGTGAAAGCCATGTTTAGATGGTATTCAAATTTTTGAACCCTTCCCAATTACCACAGCCTTGGGCCGATTTTGCTCATTTGCAATTCCTACTGAGATACCATCTCAATGTACTTGATGAGTTTGAAGATGATTCTTGCATAATTGTGCCTTTTATCGCGCGGACAAAATTTAATATATATATAAACTTTTTTGGTGGGAATAGCTTTGGGTTCTTGGCTTCACATAATGAAAAGTTGTGAAGAAATTTTTCAGAAGTTGTACCATGGTAACGACTTTAATAATTAATATTTCTTCAGATAAGGGAAATTTTTAAATCCTGTTGCCATAATGGTCTCATTTCGCTTCCAAATGTGCACTGTTAGTAATAAACTAAAATAGTTATTTCTAAATAGCTGGTTTTTGCGCAACGATTGGATCATTTGAGACAACAGCTCAGCCGCTATAAGTCTCAAAAATCCCCCCTCCAAACAAACAAACAAAAATTTTGCGCAACTTTTAAGATAATTTAATATCACAATGGTGTCTAAATCGTTTTCAGCAATGAGCAAGGTGCTGCTGGAGGTCCAAATTATTTAAAATACAAATTTAAATTCACCAGTTCGTTTCATCCACGGTTGATTTTGAATTATTGACCAGCACAGCGGGCATAGCCTGCTAGTAAGTAATAATCTAAAATAATAAAAATTTAGATATTTTTAAAATGATTAAAGTATTAAAAGCAGACTTCAAGTTAATAATTAATAATGTACGAATACATATTCATTATACTGATGAAATGTATTTTTCTTAAACTGTTTAATGAAACTTGCCTCACAAAGGTACATTACTGATTCTCATATAAAATCATAAAATAAGGAAGTTTTATTTCAGGTTAAGCCAGACTTAATAACGAAAAAAATAAAAACTTGATTAATACATAAATATATTTGGTAAGAAGATTGCGAATTATATCTAAACTGAATGTTTCATTGTTTACATCCATAACTTATGTGCGGATGGTAGAGGGTTGTGGATTTGAGGGAGTCAGGATTTGAGAGTTGTACTGTATATATTGAGTTTTCGCGATTTTTGTTTATTGTTTTTTACCCTGCACAGACAGGTGTCAGGTCAGAAAAGTTTACTTTTCTTTTGTATTTTTAATTTTCTCGAAGAAAGCATGTATATAAATAGAATTTTAGTTGGTTAGTTGCTAGTAAATATTTTTAATAAATAAAAGAAATTATTTTTTTAATCGTGAAAAAAAAAAAAAAAAAAAGAAGCATACTACAGGTAAATTTGTGGGTTTTTAAAATGAATAGTGCGAATGTATCTTGTTTTGTTCAGCTGAATCATTATTATTATTTTTTTTATTGCAGTGATGAATTCAGGGGGGTGTCCCGGGAGAGGGCATCATCCCCCCTCCTCTCCTCAAAATTCGAGAGTTTGGATTTTAGGTCAAAAACTTTTTGGGTGAAAAAGTGCAATTTTCTCCCCGGAGCTCTATAATATCCCTCCTCCCGGAGTACAGAAGTTCCTCTCGGGGGAAAAGTGTTTGAATTCAGCACGGTTTTATTGAACCCACAACATATGTTTACCGTATATACGTGTTTAAGTCGACTTCCCTCCCCCTCTTCAATTTTTAATTTAAACATATTTTTTTATTTATTAACGCGAAATGATATTCAAATCACATATTTCTTAATTGGGAAACGATATCTTGAGATAATTTGCACCGAGAGAAAAAATATGTTTGGCGAATCCTTGAAATGACTTCAAAAAAATTTTTGAACAGTAAATATATATATTTTCACACCAGATATATTATTAGAACCTGCAAAATACCATAAATGTATCAAGTTTTTTTTGTTTGTTTGTTTGTTTGTTTGTTTGTTTTTTATGCATTTGAAACTTCAGAGAAATGGAAAGCTTGAAAACTGATGCGAATCGCTGCCAAAAAAAAGGTTTTTTGAAATAGTAATTAAAAATACCATTGAAATCGTTTTTCTTTCTTTCTTTATTATTATTTATTTGAAAATCTACCGGGATCTCACTATATCCCAATTTGAAAATGCAGAAAAAATCAAACGTTACGCTTTTGGTCTGTGGGAAGCACTACTTGGGGAATTGCACAAGCATGATCTCGTTGAAGAATAAAAGATCGCCATTTTACGATGATCATTAAGAGTTTTTAATTAATATTTCGGGTAATTAACAAAAAAAAAATGAGAATCAGGTGCAAGGTGCATCTACCATCATCGATCCTTATCGAAATTTTCAGATCTCTATGTGCGATAGATTTTTTTGGCCATCGCCAATCCATGCAAAGTAAAAACAAACTTCTTTCTTTTAGATGTAATCTATTGTTAGTGCATTAAATTATTTTCTCCGGGATAATGAAATTTTACCGTAACGCAGGATTCTGATAGAGAGTGCTTTCATTTACACAGGTTTAACTGTGTTACGAATTTTATTTACATAGCTGCCATCCTTCTTTATTTTTCAAGTAATTTAAGCATGTTTGGAAACATAAATTTATTTATTTATTTAATGAAATAAAATACGAACTGTAAAGAAACAAGACATATTTTATTAAATAAATTTTCTGGTTCAAAAAAAAAAAAAAAAAAAAAAAAAACTTTAAAAGAATGACAATTATACATTTATAAATATTCTTAGTTTTTTTTTTGGGGGGGGGGGGGGGTGGGATAAAGTTTTATTTTACAGGCGATTGGATGGGGGGGGGGGGTGTAGGGCGCTAAATGCAGTTCTGCACACAGGCGCCGAATACTGCTGGCACGCCCCTGAATAAAGGTACAATGTGAACTACAGGTCTGAACAAAAGTATTCAATTATGTCTCCATCTAATAGTATGAAATGCTGAAAAAGAAATTTCAAGGTACAGGGTATTTTCTTGCTAAACTAAATTTTCCCATTATATCAACTGACATATGAAATACAGGGTTGTTCTAATGTACTGGAATACATATTTGGGTATATTTGGCTATACACTATTATTTCCCTAAATAACAAAGTTTTGTTAAAGATTTCATTAAGTGTTGGAAAGGGCTTCATAATCTATGCTTAACGCATGATTTTTCTTACTTGTTTCATCATTGTTCTAAAAATATTAATGTTTAATGCATAACGTACGTAATATAGGACTCATTATGATCATCCTAAAAACGATGTTTATTATTATTATTAATTTAAATGTAGAATTTATTTATAATTCTTTAAAATTTTAGTCTTTGAAAATATCATTTTCCAAATAGTCGTTGCAATTTATTAAATTACGGTTTTGTCACTTTATTGTCATTGTTGTTCAGTACAATAATTTACTAATACAATAAAAACTATTTTGTATTCTATGAAAGGTTAAATGCAATAAGCAACAATATATTAAATCGATTTTGCATTACTTCGATACCACAATCCCTGCATGTCTCTTTGCGTAAATTTGATAGATTAATAATACAGTTTATCGCCAACTCTTTTTTTATGTGAAACATGCTAATGTTAAATTTCTTAAAATCTTACTTAAGCTTAGGCGTCGGGGGGAGGGAATACAGCATTTGCTGATTTTTCCTTACAAGGGGGAGGAAGGAGTACAGAATGACTAAAAATATGATTACTTAATACTTGAAAGGTCGCTAATCTCCCTATAATTTAAAAATTGGAAATTTTAATTAGTTCAAAATGAAATAACTTCATTTAAAATATCAGCTAAATAAAAATATAAAACTGCGCCTGGTTTAAATGAAAGATTACTCAAAATTAACTACTTTTCGTGATTTTTATTGTAGGTTAAAAAAATAACAACATTATCGCGTTTTTTATCACTGCTAGGAGTATAATTCACTTATATTTTTAATATATATTTACGCAATTCCCACTTTATCAAATACACGTGAAACCGCTGTGTCACCTTTGACTAAGATATCAAAACAAGTCGATCTGAAGTCAGTGATGCTGTACAAACTTAAAACTATTTAAAATAAATAAATCATACCTATGTTTGTGCAACTGCATCTGATAGAATAATATGCGTATGTGACTCATTCGGTGTGTAGAAGGTCTTTAAGCTGCACATAATCCACCATATTTTTTTAAGATGTTTATATACGAAGACCTTCGAAATATTTTTGCCCTAAATCAGTCTTCAGTAAAGCTTTTCATGATTGTTTTTCAGTTATTTTTTCTTTTTTGTACCTTTAAAAAAACTTTTACTGTGGTATATACATTCTAATTTCATGATAGAAACTGTAAAGGTTGGTACAGGATACTGTAACAATCATTTATTGTACAGGAATGTATTGGTTCAATAGCGCGTTCAGGTACAACCAAGGGCCAACTTGGCCCTTTTTTTTTTTTTTTTTTTTTTTTTTCAAAATTCCTCATTCACACCAAAAATATTTTATGCTATTCTTTCGTCTATTAAAGACAGGTGTTTTTTTGATAAGACAAAGCAAAAATTCCTTTTTGAAATTTTCCGGTGTAAAATCGAATTTCTTAAATAAAATTTAAAAAAAACTTTTTTTCTATATCTTTTCACGTGTATCCTGAGTATTAAAAATTTGACAGTTTTGTGTATTTTTTAAATGCAAAAATTTTGATTTCACACTCGAAAATTTTCAAAGAAAATTTTTCTTTGTGTAATCAAGAAACGCCTGTTTACAATAAAGAAGAAAAATAAACTTTAACAAATTACAACGACTATTTGGAAAAATAATATTTTCAAGGATTATAATCAGGGTTGGCAAGGTTTTGGACACAATGGTTTAAACCACGGTAAAATCCACGGTTTAAACCGTACTGTCCAAAACTGTCTTAAACTGTCCAAAACTATATTTTATAGTAAAATTGTACTTTTTAGAACAATGCTTAAAGTTTGTGCAATTGGCAAAATGATTACAATACAAAAATATTAACAACATAATTACCCTATGTAACAATGTAATTGCATAAAAACGATACTAAATTTAATTATATGTAATAATTTTAATGTTATTCACTTAAATAATAGTAGTTAATTGAAGTACTAATAGTTTTATGAAGAACGCATTCCAATTCTGTTATTGAAATTCCCAAGAGTTATTACTGAAAATAACTGTTAAATAAAAAGTCACGTTCAGCATACTGATTAAATCAGCTCACTGCTGACAATATGTGCATGTTAAGAAATAAATAGTATAAATAAAAATAATTGATTTTGTTTGATTATGAGACATTTAGATATTGACTATTATTATGACACTATATTATATAACAATATTATTGTAACAATACTATTTAACTCAAGAAATAGAATCTTCACAAGAATGAGACTAAATCAAAATGAAATTTAATTTAATAAAAATGCTACATACTTTGGCTTTGAAAACATTACATGAAATATAAATATGAAAGAAACTGGAGGAACAAATGAAAAGATTTATAAACTCAGAAAAAAAAATTTAAAAAGAAAAAAATCAGTAATCTAATTCTTTTGGTCCTCGTAGCATCCGATAGCACATAACCAATTTAGCTGCTGTATTAACACCCAGACGATTTCTGAGTTTTGAATCCTTCTATATTAAAAAAAAACTAGCCTTAAAAGGAATGACTCCTGAAATGATGCTGATGTGGAAGATTTCCGGAACTAACGAATCCGGGTTGTCCACTCCTTCCATGAGTCGAATAGACCAATCAGGAAAGGGCTCCGTCTATGCATCGCCATATGGGTTACCATAAAGAGAGGAAAGGTTACCATCGCCAACAATCGCCAAGTTTATCGCCAACTTGGCGATATATCGCCAAATTTGGCGACCAAAATTAGGTGTCAAAAGTGACGCCAACTTAGCGGTAACTGTAATATTTCGCCAAATTTTTAATTTCTTTACAACACCAGTCGTTTGATACATCATTTGAGAGGTTTGCAACTGCTGATTCATATAATGGATGTCTTGTGTGTTATCCCCCATTCTGCTCCCCAGGGGGGACACATTTTTAATTTCTTTACAACACCAGTCGTGTTACACAAGATTTGAAAGGTCTGCAACTGCTTATTCATATTATGGATGTCTTGTGTGTCACCCCCGCACTCTGCTCTCCCCAGGGGGGTCACATTTTTAATTTATTTACAACACCAATTGTGTGACACATCATTTGAGAGGTCTGCAACTGCTTATTCTTATTATGGATATCTTGTGTGTAACCCCCCCTCTGCCCTCAGAGGGGGCGCATTTTGTAATTTCTTTACAACACCAATTGTGTGACACATCATTTGAAAGGTCTGCAACTGTTTATTCATTTTATGGGTGTCTTGTGTGTCACCCTCACTCTGCCCCCCAGGGGGGCACATTTTTAATTTCTTTACAACACCAGTCGTGTGACATCATTTGAGAGGTCTGCAGCTGCTTATTCATATTATGGAGGTTTTTTGTGTCTCCTCCCACTCTGCCCCCCAGGGGGGCACATTTTTAATTTCTTTACAACACCTGTCGTGTGACACATCATTTGAAAAGTCTGCAACTGCTTATTCATACCATGAGGTATTGGCGAGCGCAGCAAGCAGGGGTAGCCAATAATTTGGAATCGCGAAGCGATTACGCGGGGAGTTGGCGAGCATAGCGAGCAGGGGGGCGGGGCCCCCCCTAGTGTATTAAACCGAAGTTAGAGAAAATTCTTTCTATTGAAGCTGAACTTGCAGGACATGATAATAAAAGCTTAATATAATCTAAACAATCTTTAGAATATCCTTTCCCTTCCAGTTCTATGCTATGTTTTGATAACTAAGTCTATGTTTTGCTCTGTAGCTATGACTATGTTATAGCTCTGATGATAACTAAGTCTATGTTGTCTGGGCGACAGTAGTGTCGCCTACTTTCTATGTTATTTTATGCCCTGATTCAGAGGTTTTTTTTTTTTTTTTCCAAACCTCTACTACAAAAGGAAAAAGAAAATGTTGACTGAACTTCTTTTGAACCGCTCTGTGGTCATCAACAAAAGAAAGAAGAGTCTCAACAATGGAAAGAGGCAGAGATGAATTCGTCGGACTGATTTCAGACAGATTCGGATACTATGAATGTACACATGAAAAACACCGCATGACAAAAACAAAGACATACTGTCCGTAGTCTGTTTGAAACTTAAAAGCCAAAAATAGACAAAAAGTACCTGACAAACCGATGCATTCTAATTCCACATCATGCTTTTTTCATTCTTGTCGCACTATAGTTGCTTCGTTATCAGGCCCAAATTACTGAATAGCCACCAGAAGCAAGTTCTTCCCTTAGAAAATTTTGAAGGGGCCCGAAACTCAGAAAACAGGGGGCTTCAAATTTTATATTGAATTAATTCCATACCAAAATGCTGATTTCTTTTCAAATTATTAATCTTGCAGTGTGTATTAAGAAGTGTTTCAATAAAATTAGCTTTCATAACAAATTATTTTTTAATGTAATAGATCAAATTGAACTACCTGATCGCAATTCTTCAGTTTGTTCATTAATTTAGATGTATTTTTGTTTTGTATACCAAGTTTAAGTAATACTGAATCTGGCTTGCATGAGCAACATAAAATATTGATAATTTATTCCAAAATTCAGAGAAGTATTTAAAAATATTCATAATTTATGTTGTATATACATTCGGAATTCAATTTTTTTTATCAAACTTAATTTTTTATGCTCATACAATGCAAAATCTTTTTTGCAGATTTTTCGCAAAATTATTCAATTTTTGTGTAAAAGGAACATAAAAAATCTTGTTTAATGTTGTTTAATGTGTCGTTATCTGTCAATTCAACTGTGTCACTATTTGAAATAATATTCGTAAGCATTAGTAAGTTTCCAGGCATGTTGAATTTAGAAAACTCTTCTCGAATGAAGGGGGCCTTGAAATGACACTGTGCTTCCTATAGTTTCAGAGGTTAATCAGGCCCTGTTCGTTAAGTAAAAATAGTTGTCATCTCCCTCCCCCCATTGTCACAAAAAATAAGCAAACTCTGAACCCCCACTCCCTCCTTACTGCTTAAGTAATATGTGACCGGGGTAATGACTCGCTTCGATTATGCGCTGATAGCGCAAATAGATTAAACTATCATCTTCACAACTAACATCTTCACATCTGAAACCAATAGTAGATGAAACATTTCAATCATTGATTTCTGATTTACTTTTAAAGAATTACTAAAAACAAAACAGAAATCCTTGAAATATCTAAGCTTATTTCTGCTTTATATGGCTATTCCATTTATCCCCTACTACATCATGTTAATGATAGCTTTAATAATTCAGATTCACACACGTGGCCCACAACCCATGTAATCACAGCACTTGAAGTCCTGTTTATAAATGATGAGAAGAGTATAGTGGATAGAATTCGACCTGAATAAAAGTCGAGGATAAAGATGGTAAAAAGCAAACGCTTTTAGTAGAATTTTTACATGTAAGAAATATTTTTTTTGAAAGATTAAATGAAGTTATTCGAAATAAATCGTAAATCTACCTTACCTAGAACAGCTTTAGACTTTCTCAATGTACAGTCTTTGTGTAAGTATCATAGAACCTTTGGTGTATTTTAATTTTGGCAATATCGTCACTGAAAACCAATTTTAAAGCATCTCCATTAGAGATATTTTGATCTCTTTCCCATTGCTACGCGTTGAGTGCTATTTTTTGTAAAATGCAATCGTAATCAATGGTGAATTTTTAATTCAAATACAGGATGTCAAAAAAATTCATTGTACAAGCTATAAGGGGAGGTAAATTTCGTATAATGAAACAATTTTAGAAAAGCAGTGTGGGGCCGGAAATTAAAAGTTTTGGTGAAAAACAAGGATTATGGAAGAAATGAAAACAAAACTTTTATTGACATAAAAAATGCAATAAATGCTCAAATGGGCTCCCGCCAACATCGATACATAGTTGGCAGAGTCTAGCAAGTGATTGGTATATCCTTTTGAATGTTTCAGATATCTGATCTATTAGACACCAGTAATCACCCAACTGGATCTCCAATAGTTCGGTTTACGGATTAATGCTTCGGTGTTAAGAACCTCATCATCATCTAGCAAATACCTACTGCAGAAACAATCTCAAACGGATTTTAATTTAAAAAATAAGTATTACAAAAGCAATACAATAAGTCCTACAATACTTCGCAGAGCATGATAAAATAAGCAAAAAAAAAAAAAAAAAAATATATGTTCTCACCGCTTGCGACAATAAAAAAAAAACGAACATATGAAATGTTGCAATAAATACAATTAAATACAATCAATATATTGCAGAAAGATCGTTAATACTTAAGAAACAAACAACTTTAGAGTCAAACAAGTCGAAAAATTAAATTTGGAGACGCCAAAATTCTTCATACTGTAGTTCCTTATATAGTGGAATTAGTTCAGAAAATTATCCAGGAATTTGCGCTTAAATATAAAGAAGGCTGAAGAGCATGTAAATTTATAAAAGAGAAACCCTGTACGCAGGCCTAGGACATCCGCAGAACTATGTTAAAAGACATCATATAAAATTAGATACTGACACTTAATAAATATTGCCAAATCAAGTAATGACCACAAAAGTTTATACAAAAACTTCCAAAAGACGTCCGGGTCATTCCATGTCAATTCAACCAATTTTTCCCCCATTTGTAACCCGACCGACAGGGATTTGGATGAAACTTTGTGTGCACACTTTTTCTATCATGAAATGATTCCATCAGAAATTTTTCTTTCCCAGACCTCATAGTTTGTGAGATATTGGGGGGTCCAATTTTTGGGTTTTTCTCAAATCGCAAATTTCTGAGTCTGTATTTTGAGATTGCCGTTCCATCTTCAAAAAATTGTTTCTCTGGATCTAAAACATGAATCATCCTAAAAATATCACTGTAAGAAGATAAAAAGATGCAGATTTTAATAAAAAATATTTTAAAAATTTACTTGTAATATTTAGGATAGAAAAAGTCAGCCAAAGTTGAGAATTCTGGTTATTTTTTCAATTTTTTGTGACTTCACGAAAAAGGCTGTACACAAAAAGGCAAATGAAATTTCCAATTTCTTTTTGTTTTAAATAAAAGTTTACACTTTGGGCTTTCTATCTATGAAATAAAAATGATGTGTTTCGCATAGCTTATGCAAAAATTTTGGGTACTTTCCAATTAGCCGGATAAGTTCTTTATTTTTATATATTACATATGCACAGAAAAAAGCAAATTAAATTTCCAATTTCTTTTTGTTTTAAATAAAAGTTTACACTTTGGGCTTTCTATCTCTGAAATAAAAAGGATGTCTTTCGCATGGCTTATACAAAAATTTTGGGTACTTCCCAATTAGCCGGATGCGTGTTTTATTTTTACATATGTACATATGTGTAGATCTATATAAATACAGATGTATTATACATGTACATATGTATGTATATATACAGTATATTGATATATATAACACTGGTGCCCGTCTAACCAAAAGTACCAAATTTTGCCTTGTTTTGAAAATCTGCACCAATTAAGGGGAAAAAAATCTGACTAAGTTTAGCTGCGGTACTTAAATAATTACTAGAGTTTCTATGAGTTATTGAATTTAATGTTATTTGATACAAAAACAAATTGGAAATTTAATTTGCCTTTTTGTGTAGAGACTTTTTCATAAAGTCACAAAATTTCGGAAAAATAATCATAAATTTCAACTTTGGTTTACTTTTTTGGCCGTATACAAATCTCTATTAACTGCCCTAATTGCTTTTTTCACTTGCGTTTTATGCCGCTTAAATGGATCTCCACATTTATATTGATAAAATTCATATTTCATTAAGAGCCAAATTCTGTGATTCTCACATATATTAATAAAATGGTTTTCACTTAATTTTTGTTTTATAAATGCAATAGTCCTAACAAATAAAAGTTCTTTTTCTGAATCACAGAGATTATCAATATAGTCTATTTCTCTGTTATTTGTATAGCTAGTTTTGTGACCTTCTAAACCAGTTAATATTACAATACTGCAAGTCTAAAGACTAGTAGAAGGTTTAATATCAAGCTCCATATTAAAACAATAAAGCAAAAAAATATTTATACGTACCACAAACTATAAAATATGTAACAATCAGAATATATTTTTAGTAGCACAGTAAAAGTTAGATAATTCTTCTATGAAAAGAAACAACGTAATGACAATAATTTGATTAAATTGATTTCAAAACATCTGCTTTCACAAACAAACGTTACCCTGTCTTTATCAGAGCGTGTTTATACAAGGCAGGTGCAATTAAATCTTTCAGACTATAGAAACAAATTTAAGTCCTGTTAAACATTTGTGTATTTAAACTTGCCAATATAAATATTTAAACTGATTAAAATTAACCAAGGAAAGGAAATAAAAGTTTTTGAACGTTTTTTAAACACAAATAATTAATATATAAGCATTCGAAAGAAAGAATGGAAAAGTGAGGAGAAAAAATTATTTATTTTATAATGTACAAAAAAAAAAAAAAAAAAAAAAAAAAAAAAAATCTGTTTTGAGTTTAATCATTGAAAATAAAAGTTAGAGATTCTTTAGATTAGCAAAAAATGCCCATTATTAAATAACTAAATGAAATATATGGGCCATTCACTAAATTTAATGGGGAAACATATCACAGTCAGATTTTTTTTAATCAGAAAAAACAAAGCCTAAACTTTACTTTGCAAATAAAAAAACATGCATCAAATAACATTAAATTCAATAACTCATAGAAATTCCAGTAATTATTTAAGTACCATAGCTAAATTTAGTCAGATTTTTTTCCTCTTAATTGGTCCAGATTCTCAAAATAAGGCAAAATTTGAAAGGAAAACATAAGGAAAAATAAGGCAAAATTTTAGGTTAGACGGGCACCAGTGTTATACATATATATATCAATATACTGTATATATACATATATATGTACATGTATAATACATCTGTATTTATATAGATCTATACGTATGTACACATGTAAAAATAAAACACACATCCGGCTAATTGGAAAGTACCCAAAAATTTTGCATAAGGCATGCGAAAGACATCATTTTTATTTCATAGATAGAAAGCCCAAAGTGTAAACTTTTATTTAAAACAAAAAGAAATTGGAAATTTAATTTGCTTTTTTCTGCGCATATGTAATATATAAAAATAAAGCACTTATCCGGCTAATTGGAAAGTACCCAAAATTTTTGCATAAGCCATGCGAAACACATCATTTTTATTTCACAGATAGAAAGCCCAAAGTGTAAACTTTTATTTAAAACAAAAAGAAATTGGAAATTTCATTTGCCTTTTTGTGTACAGCCTTTTTCGTGAAGTCACAAAAATTTGGAAAAATAACCATAACTCTCAACTTTGGCTGACTTTTTCTATCCTAAATATTACAAGTAAATTTTTAAAATATTTTTTATTAAAATCTGCATCTTTTTATCTTCTTACAGTGATATTTTTAGGATGATTCATGTTTTAGATCCAGAGAAACAATTTTTTGAAGATGGAACGGCAATCTCAAAATACAGACTCAGAAATTTGCGATTTGAGAAAAACCCAAGAATTGGACCCCCCATATCTCACAAACTATGAGGTCTGGGAAGGAAAAATTTCTGATGGAATCATTTCATGATAGAATTAGTGTGTACACAAAGTTTCATCAAAATCCCTGTGGGTCGGGTTACAAGGTCTGGTTGAATTGACATGGAATGACCCGTCTGCAGAAGTCCTTGAATGAAATCAATAGTAGTGCTCGTTCGAAGAACAATCACGATATGCTCCATATAAATACAATAAGTAGTATTAGTTAAATAAGCACAAGTATTAAACCATATCTGCATCGATAAAGTTGTAGATCCAATTGAGTTTATGGTAATACGTTTGTGCAAATAATATCGATCAAAAGTTTACTCGGACAGTTTTACTGTAAAGGACAGATAACTTATATTAACATCACTTTAACTGAGAGATTACTTTAAAAACAGGATCCGATGGATATTACAGTTACATAAGTACAATAATCTAATAAAATTTGTATTGAATAAAGCTGTAAAGCTCATTTAGTTTGTTATAAAATTGACATAACTTACGATAATTTGTTGCTGCAAGTAAAATTGACCACAGATTTTGTATAAGATTTTTACTATTGTCAAAAGAAAAGTGTACAGGCATCATGCTGTATTTTCCAAATATATAGTGAACAATATCACCATGTTTATTGCAGACACACTATCGTTATCTTTTTCTTAATCTTAAATAAAAACGTTGGGAACTCCCATATCCCGTCAGGAAAAAAGCTATGACTTTTTTATTACATATAAAATCTAAGTTTATTCTATTCATAATTGAGTATGTTTCTCTATCATTAAGGCTTGTTTCTCAATATTTTTGCCATTCCTGAAGCACTATTCTAAAAATACCTTTTAATGTAAGGTATGGGAATTTCAATGCTTGCTTCCATGTTAAATGTACCATCTATAATTACTGATTTGTCCAATAGATTTGCCCTTTCATTACTTAAAACCACGGCATGTGCTTTAATCTAACCAATTTCGAAATTACTTGCTTATTCTTTAATTTATTTTGAATGCTTTAGTCTATTTCGTTTCTTGGAAAAATATTTTTAATTGCAAGAAACAAAAGTAACTGTCAATATACAGTGAAAAATAATTAAATTTACTTTTTAAAAACCTGTCTATTGCATAATCAATATCTACAAGTTCTTCTTGATAAACAGAATTTCTCTAGCTTAATTTAATTTTCATCTCATTGCAGAAATTTTTTTGATACAGAACTGTGAATACTGCTACTGTCTCCTCATTCATTTTCGAACTGTGCGAAAAAATCTTTGGGTTTGCGAAAATAGGATCAGTATTCTTAACTTGTTCTTGAATATTAATATCAGTATCTCTAAAATAATCCGGACAATCGCATGTTAAAATATTATGCATAATTTCATTTCTTGTGATAATGTCATTATCAAATTGAATGCTGAAAGTACCTTTTAGTAAGTTATATTTGTTATAAGTTTGTTAGTTCTATGTCAATTGGTGGAATACTTGTAATCACGCATAAAGCATCTGTCGACACTGATCTTTATGTTTTAATTATTGATAATAAGTCCATTTTTTTGGCATAAACTTAATCTTTTCAGAAAGTCTGATAAATTCCCTTACTACACTTCCTGACCATATATCTGCTAAGCTATAACCAGTTCGTACCATTCTTTTAAGTAGATAGTTTTGAGACTTTTGTCAATATAATACGTTTTTTGATATTTGCCGTAAAGTTAATAATTCTACCTCTTACGTTATCTAGATGTTCCATTCATCTAAATCTGCTGTCTAATATAAAACTACTAGATAATTAATATTGTCTTTCACCGAAATCTATCTTCCTTGAAGTCTGAAAAATGAGCGTCATCGAATGTAAAAGCTCCAAATAGCATGGCTTCACTGTAAAAAAATCTGCGCAATGTTCTTTACATTTACTGTGTAACATTCCTGGGTTTTCTCGGTTTATTTCTGATGATACTAGAATACCGAGAAATCCGGTGTAATACCATCCACAATGTCGTGTAACTTTTCGAAATAGTTGAGAAAGTGGAAATTACTGATCAACTGTGAAACTTTCCAAATATTTTCTGTGTAACATGCTTTAGTTTTAATCGGCATACTTTCTATATAGCTTTTGTGTAACTTTTCGGATTTACTGTAAACTAGAAATTACTGGTAAACTGTGCAAAGTTATATATGTTTTGTTTGTAACATTCCTTATTTTGTGGTTGGTATATTAATTACAGGAAAATCGTTATTTTGCGTGTATGTCATTTTATTATCCCACTTGTGAAATGACTACGAGATCGCGTGCTATAAAAAATAACACAAAGGTTCGTATACCCTTCTAATTGTGCATCTCAAAGCTCTTATTCAAATTTCTGCCTTGTACAGCTCCTGAGCTATATTTTACATGTAAAAATCAATTTTTTGTGTGTGTATCATTTTATTCGCTTAGTTATGAATCGAGTATGGAAACTAGAGTCACCAATTTTTACCGAAGCTTTTACTACGAATTTAATTGTGCATCTCGAATATATTTTTTCCCAGTTTAGAATCTGAAGACTCTTCTTGGTCTTTATTATCCATATGAACTACTTTTTGCGTTTGGGTCATTTTATTGACTCAGATGAAAAAAAAAAAAGACTAAGGGATCTAGAGCAACTAACTTTGATATGAAAATGCGTATGTCCATCTCATTGTACATTTTGAAACCTATTTTTCCAAATTCGACCAATGATCGTTTTACGAAATTATTTTATCAGTAATTGTTTGACGAATTTCTCGATTTTATTACCGCGACTTTTTATCCAAATACCTACGATTTCCGATTAATAATATTCGCCTTATTTAATCAGCAATGCCAGTCTAGAGGATTTTTTTTTCTTTTTTTACAATGTCTATCTCTATTTTCGAACAGTAATCTTTCTGCCATTAAATAAAGCGATTATTACTAGTCAAAAATAGTTTCATGTTCACATTAAAAACTTATTATCTAGGTATATGAATTCAAGTCTTAAGCGAGATTTTTTTTTTCTAAGGAATGATAACTTTATCTTATATTAAAGGGAAATTTTTTACATTTGTTGTAAGAGCAATGTTCTGGTGATGTTGGAACTGGAGTAAATTCGTGTATTAATCGATATTACGTCTTAAGCGGTTTCGACTGTTTCCTAAAACAATAAATCTTGCATAACAATTATTATAAAGAACGCTTGAAGGGAAAAGGGGAGAAACTCTGGCCAACTATTTTATTTTTCAAAATATTGAGTCTATAACATGAAATTAAAGTCATATAAGTAGAGAAATGTTTAAATTTTGTCATCAATCCCCCCCCCCCCTCTTTAGTATCCGTTAGGTATCTATATCTCGGACGGAAAGGTACAATTTTAAGGCACTTACTATAAAATATTACTCATTTTGGGGTAAGGTTATTGTGAATAAATGTGACTCCTAAGTACAGTAATGTTCTTTTACTTAGAAATTTAATGCAGAAATCCCAAATGCTATATAATTAGGAATTCGATCTTTAGCGAAACTGTAAGCATTTTTCTGCAATTTAACGTAACATTTCCTTAGAGATTTTCGATCAAATAGATATCGTTCATTTTATAGCACCCCCATGTTTCGTAAATTTATCAAATTTCCTTAAATTGCCTCTCGAATTTTTAACTTTGAAGATAAAAATAATATTATTAACGTAAATAAACTAGGTCTGTTTTATTTAACTGACCTATAAACTGTTTAAAAAAAAGCGCTCAGTTTGTGGATTAGAATTTAAACAACTACCAGGTAAGTTTGTATGGTATTATTCATATATTGTATTAAAATATTTAAAGCAAATTTTATGTATAATTAAGCTGCCGTAAATCACATAATCCTTCATTTAAAATTTTTCTTTAACCTAGCACTTAAGTATGTATTTAAGATTATCAAAATAGAACAATAACCTTCTTTTTAAAATCTTTAGTTAAAGAAACTCAGTGTATATTTCATTAACAGAATATAACCACATGATTATTGAATTTACAATAATTTTATGATAGAAACTCTGGAAAATTCTGTGTTGACTGAAAATCTTGTGTTAAAATGTTTATTTGAATGCGGTTAAGTTAATTTTACTGACATTATCGGTAGCTTAAATGCAATCTCCGATTAAAACAGAATGCAATTGAGTTATGCAATTGAGTTATAACTTTAGCTAGCACTTTTTTAAATCCTTATATTTGAATTCTGTTTTCATTTTTTACTCATAATCGACTTTTTTTAATTTTATATTAGAGAAAAGAGAAAAAATAAATCTACGTTTATCTAAATGAGTATTTGTTCCAATATACTTATATTTATGTTCCGAAAATGTTCAATTCTTTTTTTAAGTGCAAGAATGTATTGTCGAGTAATTGGAGTAACTTATATGTTAGTGCAACTTCCAAACCTGCACTTCTTAGCTGAATATCCAATCTTTGCCAGATATCCTTTGCATATCTTTTATGCATGAGACAGTGTACCACTACATGAATTTTGCAATCTGCAGAGATTTTTTGTAGAGTTTTACAGCAAGGCAATTACATTTATAGAAAGTTACTGTAAAAAAAAAATTTGCAATAAAATACAAATTATTCCAGTTTTATTGCTTCTAATTTATCAAGGGTCAGAAATTGAAAATTTCTTTTAAACGAGTCAAAGGTTTCCTTTGGTGATAGAACAGAAGTAGATGATGATTATTTACTTCTTTTGAATATACCTCCCGGAAGTGTTATTTATCTTTTAGGAATGAATGATACAGTAACTTGTTTGATTTTTAAATTGAAAAAAAAATTTGAAAACTATTTTATATTTTATTACATTTGCAATTTAACTTATAATCATAAGCAGACTTATATAAAATAAAAAATTCTATACACATTAGCTAAAAACTTTGTGCAAGTTAAATGAAGGATTAAGTGAAAACTAAACAAAATTCTATAGTATCAAAGTATGTTAAAATATCCTAATTTAAGAAAAAAAATACATAAATTATGCATTGGTGGATTTTTATCAGTCTTTTATTGAAGTCAATACCTTAACTGCTGATTATTTTAACATTGTCAGGCATACTTTTTGAATGTTATTTTCTTTTTAAAAATTCTGAATAATTGGAATAATATA
The DNA here is from genome assembly GCA_964019185.1 of Maratus speculifer. NCBI lineage: Eukaryota > Metazoa > Arthropoda > Arachnida > Araneae > Salticidae > Maratus > Maratus speculifer. Next base: position 83,101,949 of record OZ025296.1, read on the forward strand.
TGTGCATGTGTCTTTATTATATAGATCTGTACATAATTATTTACAATAATCTTTCATTTGTATGCTGGTGCAAAATATAGATAAAAACTAACATTGACCACTAGCCAGTACGCAGATTTTTAATTATTGACCATTAACAAAGTTAAGAACACTTCATATAAAATCATATCAAGTGTTCGTACAGTTCTAACTATCAACATTGTAGCTTACTAATGTTTTTAATTTTCCGTTTGATAGGATTACACTCAACTGAAAGCTGAAATTGCACTAACAGAAAAATATGTAACCAAGAAATTACCGTAGTCATATTAACAATATTTAAAATGAGCTCGGAAATCCGCATTAATGTGGCTGTGTGTGGTTGGGGGGGGGGGAGGGGCGGAGAATTGGTAAACCCCTAATTAAATTCTATCTATTTAAGCAGGCATGAAAAAGGCTAAGATAGTAAAATTAAAATTTATTCGATAAAAGCTACATTAGAAAAAACTGCTCTGAATCTCCGTTAAAAGGAGGCGTAATATCGAGAATTTCTCAAACTTAATTTCCAAATTTGAATATATTACAGTTGGCAAAAAAAGTATTTGTACACTTCATTTTTTTTTAATTTTAATGAAATTAAACAAAAGATTTAAGCACAAAATACTGTAATACATTAATTTGATGCATTATAATATTATAGAAGCAAAAACAAAATTAAACGAATCGATTTTTTACATTATAATAAACAAATATACAAAAATATAATGCAAAAAAAGTATTTGTACACTATATTAATGTAATATAATTAATGAAAATTTAGTAAAATGATACAAATTAATATTTTGTGCGAATTCATTTACCGTTTATGATTACTTCTAGATGGTGCGACATAGATTCAACCAACTTTTTTGTAGCGGTCTGGTTAATGTTATTCCATGACACAATAAGAGCTTCTTTAATACTGTTTTTTACTAATACATATTTTTTTTCGGATTTTTGTATCCAATAGCATCTGCAAATTTTCTATTGGATTCAAGTCTAGAGATTTTAGAGGAGTTACCTTTCGCCTTCGAGTACTGTCGTAAGCATGTGCTGGTGATCACAGCAGTATGCTTTGGTCATTATCCTGCAGAAAGTGAAAAGCTTCCTCTATGCGTAATTTCTTGGCACAGTTTAATAAATTATGGCGCGACACATCAATGTATGTTAAACCTGTCCTTCCATTGTCAATAAATTTTAAATGTCCTGCTCCATTAGAAGCTATACACCCCAAAAGTATAATATCCCCCCCCCCCCCCCCAACATGCTTGATAGTTTGAAGTATACGTTTTGGATCTAGAACAGTTTTATTTTTACGCCAATTTTTTCGAATGCTTGATGGTAAGAAAATTCCAATTTTTCCCTCATCAGAAAAAATTACTGTTTTCCAAAAATCCAATGATTTACTTCTGTATGCGAAAGCGAATACTATGCGTTTTCGCCTATTTGTTTCGCTGATGAATGGATTTTTCCTTGAGGTTCTTCCTTTTAAATCTGCATTGAGAAGAATATTTTTTATTGTTTGAGGTATTACTCTGATGCGAGAAGATGTTGCAAGGTCTCCAGCAAATTTTTGAACCGAACGCATAGGATTTTTTAAAGCTTTTTTAACAACAGCCCCTTTTTCCCTCATTGTTAGTTTGCTAAGAAGTCCTGGTTTTCATTGAATGTCGATGCTTTTAATTTATTCATAGTTTCTCACTATACATCCAATAGTTGTAAATGGTAATTTAATAGCTTTTGCAAATTCTTGTTGCGAATTTAAATTTTTATTATGCTCAATCATAGATTTCATATATCTAGAGGTGCCTCTCTAGTATTAAATTCTATACTCAATTACTTCAAGAACAAATTACATTAAATGTCAGACAAATATAATATGAACTTAAAAATTATTAACAGCTTCTGTAAAAGTAGTCCTTTGAACCATAAACACTATAAAACACAGTACATATCAGGATGGAAAAATGTACAAATACTTTTTTTGCAAGAAATTTTTAAAGTTTTCCTATTAGAAAATTATTTTACATCTTTATCGAAATTTTCTGTTGTGTAATTTAAAACGCACGGTAAACAGACTGTATTAAAACTATTTTTGACAAAATATCTGCTTTTATTTAGTTAAAAATTAAAAATTTTAGAGAGTACAAATACTTTGGCCAACTGTATGTAATAAACTTTCATTATGCATTATGACTATATTGAAAAACAAGAGCTCGGATATCCGCGTTAGAAAGCCCTCCAAAGCCCAACTAAAATCCACGCAAACGGAGGCATCTAAATCTCACTTACAAAATAGCTTTCAAAATTAAAATTTTATCAAATTAACTTAAAGCTGCATAAAGAATTGGAATATTATTCGAAACCACATTAACAGGGGATAAAGTAACATCGAGGATTTCTGTGATTTGATTTAAAATAACACAATATTTATGTTATATAATTTAAACAAACTTAAATGCATATTAACTAGTATACTAGAAAAGGAATTCTAGAAATACGCTTCCAAAAAGGGTTCAAAAATTAAATTTTAAAAAAGCATACCTAATTGTTTATTATCAAAAGAATTGAGAAGAAACATGAAAAATAATCTTTTACATAACATGCGTGAGCTTTCACTTTAAAGCGTAAAATATCACTTTGAATTTAAATCTTATTACATCTAATGCTGTGATTTGTTGAACTATTTCAGTGTCACACAGTATACCTTGAATCTGACAAATTTTTTAACATCTTTATTTTGACAGGGTTAGCAAATGCATTTTGAAAATTTCACAAAACTCTATTTATAAAGCATCGGATAAATTTCGTAAGTGTTTGAAATGAGGGAGGGTGGGGGGGGGAGTTTAACGTTTGCTGCAATTATTATGATAGTTAAAAATATAATTAAGTATCCGTGAGATAGAAACATCTTTCTATTAAATATGTACCCAAAATTTAAAGCTATTTGGATAATTTTATGCAAGGAAAATGCAATTTAAAATAAACAAAATGAAAGTTGTGGATTCCCCCCCCCCCAATACTTAACCTATAAAACCTTGCATTAAGATGTTAAGTGCCATGTCATTCATTGGTGACTGACATTGAAATTTCCATTTTAGTCGCGTCATTCGCCGGTGGCCGACAGCGTAAAATTATAATATAAAACTAAATATTATATTGTTTTAAGGAATTGCTGAAAATTAATTTAAAATTTTCGTTTTATTTTATTAAAGGATATCTTTAAGTAAACGGAAATTTCATTGCCAGTCATCTGTGACTGGCGTAGAATTCAAGTTGTTAAAGGAGTAAGTTATCCTTCTAATAAAAGGAGACGAAAATTTAAAACTAATTGGTTCTCGACAAGGAAAATCTAGGTAAAGCTGAATTAGTTGGAGAGGGGTGGGGTTCTTTTACACTTTATCTATACTTGACCAAACATTGTTGAGTTGATTAGTCTCACCTAATTTTCTAATAAATTGATACCCAAACTTCAAAGAAACCGTATAATTCTAAACAAAAGTTTTTGTTTAAGCCTATTTAAGAGGGGGGAGGGGATACCAGTCATTTTATTTCTAGAATTCGATCTAGAAGCCACCAAAATCCTAAATAATCAGCTTCACGAAGTAAGTGGAATTTATTTAGTAAACTTAAGCGAGTTTGCGCAGGAACCTGGGTCTCGTATAATTCAGATACATCCAAATTTCTGGTTTAGCAGTTTTTTAGCAGATTTTGTCAATTGATACACTTTAATTTGCACAGGAGTGAGATTCCTGAATTAAGTATATTAAAAGTAACACTGACTTGGAATTGTGTTCCATAAATAAATTTTATCATAAATGCAATAAATCATATTGTATAATAAATCGAAGAAAGACATTTTAAGGAATTTCAAGTTTAAGCATTAAAGTTAGACGTTACGGGAATTTTTTTTATTGTTTCCAGATAAACTACAACCCATGTTTTAAATATTTCATGCTGTATAATAGCATGCGTAATTAGCTTGGATGAAAAAAGATCTCTTGGCAATTAACCATCCCCTCCCACCAACTGTGAAACAACCTTTGAACCAAAAAGAGTTATCTACTTTCTTTCCTAGTGTTTGGGATAATCGTCAATTTGGATTCCGAAAATTATAAACGAATTTTTCTCCTTTCATCCCTGGTATCGATATATCTTACAATTATCTTGTTTTGCGAGTAGCACCCATTAAGTTTGCCGACTGAGGACGGTAAAGTTAATCGCCCCGTTTTTTAGTGTTACTAGACGGTGGAAATTGCTAATTGTATGCTATAGTGCACGGAGATAACCAAAAAAGATGTGTAAATAAAGAAGTGTAAATGAACTTATATTGTATATCAATATCGAAGACAGTGGCAAAACTGAGATCCGCAAAACCCTGCGACGTAGGGAGGAGAGGGGGCTTTGAAATAATTGTAAAAAACGGTTGAACATTTTAGGATTTTAAGAACGAGTCATTTGTATTGAATAACAAATGCATACTTTGCATACTCCTAACCTGATCTGCGTGTAAAAAAATCATACCCACAAGACGGGTCACGAAAAGGGAGCCCCATTTCGTTATGAGAAAAAGATATAGATTCTAGGGGGCTTTGTGGAAAATTTTGCAGAGGACTCACAAACTATAGTTATTCTACTGATTGGAAATTTCACAAAATCTATATGTAATTGAGAAAAAAATGAACCCCTTGAAAAAATATAAACCCCTTTTATCTAATAAATTCAAATTTTTCACTTGAAGTCCAAAATATTACAATCCATTTTTCAAAATGGAACAAAACACTGTATATTTTATGGATATTCATTTTTGTTCAACATGAAAACAGTGCACTTACAACCCCCCCCCCCCCTCCGTTTAAAAGTTTTATATTGAATATTTTGTAACTTTTTTTTATTTTTTGCAAAACATTCTGAGAGTATACAAAAGTAGTTGTAGTACTTTATGTATTGTTATTACAGCCTTTTGTAGGACATACAGTTGGCAAAAAAAGTATTTGTACACTCTAAAATTTTTAATTTTTTACTAAATAAAAACAGATATTTTGTCAAAAATAGTTTTAATACAGTCTGTTTACCGTGCGTTTTAAATTACACAACAGAAAATTTCGATAAAGATGTAAAATAATTTTCTAATGGGAAAAGTTAAAAAATTTCTTGCAAAAAAAGTATTTGTACATTTCTCCATCCTGATATGTACTGTGTTTTATAGTGTTTATGGTTCAAAGGACTACTTTTACAGAAGCTGTTAATAATTTTTAAGTTCATATTATATTTGTCTGACATTTAATTTAATTTGCTCTTGAAGTAATTGAATATAGAACTTAATACTAGAGAGGCACCTCTAGATATATGAAATCCTATGATTGAGCATAATAAAAATTTAAATACGCAACAAGAATTTGTAAAAGCTATTAAATTACCATTTACAACTATTGGATGTATAGTGAGAAACTATGAATAAATTAAAAGAATCGAAATTCAATGAAAACCAGGACTTCTTAGCAAACTAACAATGAGGGAAAAAGAGAGTGTTGTTAAAAAAGCTTTAAAAATTCCTGTGCGTTCGGTTCAAAAATTTGCTGGAGACCTTGCGACATCTTCTCGCATCAGAGTAATACCTCAAACAATAAAAAATATTCTTCTCAATGCAGATTTAAAAGGAAGAACCTCAAGGGAAAATCCATTCATCAACGAAACAAATAGGCGAAAACGCATAGTATTCGCTTTCGCATACAGAAGTAAATCATTGGATTTTTGGAAAACAGTAATTTTTTCTGATGAGGAAAAATTCGGAATTTTCTTACCATCAAGCATTCGAAAAAATTGGCGTAAAAATAAAACTGTTCTAGATCCAAAACGTATACCTTAAACTATCAAGCATGTTGGGGGGAATATTATAGTTTTGGGGGTGTATAGCTTCTAATGGAGCAGGACATTTAAAATTTTTTGACAATGGAAGGACAGGTTTAACATACAGTGATGTGTCGCGCCATAATTTATTAAACTGTGCCAAGAAATTATGCATAGAGGAAGCTTTTCACTTTCTGCAGGATAATGACCAAAGCATACTGCTGTGATCACCAGCACATGCTTACGACAATACTCGAAGACGACTGGTAATTCCTCTAAAATCTCTAGACTTGAATCCAGTAGAAAATTTGCAGATGCTATTGGATGCAAAAATCCGAAAAAAAATATGTATTAGTAAAAAACAGTTTTAAAGAAGCTCTTATTGTGTCATGGAATAACATTAACCAGACCACTACAAAAAAGTTGGTGGAATCTATGTCATACCATCTAGAAGTAGTCATAAACGCTAAATGAATTCGCACAAAATATTAATTTGTATCATTTTACTAAATTTTCCTTAATTATATTACATTAAGATAGTGTACAAATACTTTTTTTGCATTATAATTTTGTATATTTGTTTATTATAATGTAAAAAATCGATTCGTTTAATTTTGTTTCTGCTTCTATAATATTATAATGCATTAAATTAATGTATTACAGTATTTTTTGCTTAAATCTTTTGTTTAATTTCATTATAATTAAAAAAAATGAAGTGTACAAATACTTTTTTTGCCAACTGTATATTCAAGTATTCTATATTATCAAGCTAATGCATAACACAAAGTGTTTCTGCAAATAAGAATAACTTCTCCAATATACATTTTGATTTTTCCAAAAACTGAATAAACAATATTGCATCCAATAATTTATGCATAAAAAATAAAACATATAATATGTTTTTTGTTTCTTTGTAGCCACCTTGGATAATAATCAAATCTGAATATAATGATAGTTCATTAACGGAAACAAATGGAGACCTTGGAATAGCAGAATTAAATTTAAGTATTGAAAGCAGCTCTTTAAATATTAGCAGTCACTTGTATATTAAAGCACCCATGGAGCGAGTATTTTTATATTTCTTTACATCATCTTTCTTCTACTCTAACTAAAGCTTTAAGGGTGTTCTTAAATCAAAAAGGGCAACTTTGTGACACATGCTTTAATTTATTTTTGTTCGTAAATACATGAAAATAGCAGGTGTTGTTATTCAGAAATTGCCTAATTGCACTCAACGTTCAATTTTTTAAAAACCCAATAGATTTTTCATAACAAGCCTTCAAAGTTGGCACTTTTGAGCATATTTCCCGACGAAAGCAGAAAAACCGGTCGAAAAGCAGGAGAAAAACGGGTGATCTCGTGATCGAAATAGCTTAGAACTGGATATGTAATTTATTTATCATAAAATGGAAAAATAAGTTCGATTCGAAATCGCTTCCATAGTTAGGCATTCCCATTTTATAACTTTCTGTTAAAAAATGAATTTGTAAATGAGTCAAAACGTTTTTCGTTTGTTGAGCGGAGCAGTCAAGAACACCCTTAAATGAAGATTGTTTCCAGTGGACAGAAAAAAGTGAGTTACTGAACAATTTAGCTTTGAGAATCTGCAAATATACAGACAATCCCTCTACAGCTGCACGAAAGCAAGTAAAAAGTAAAATTTTAATTGAAGGTGTGGAATTTGTACAGTGTGTAGTTTCAACAATCTTATTATATTATTGTTGTAACATAAAATATCCTCTCAAAGGCACTGGGACTTTCATTGAGCTAAAATTGTTGAAGTTGAAACATGGTGGTGTAGTTCCTCGAAAAGTTGTTACTTTATATGAAAATTTAAGCAAATTGTGATAAAATTCTAGATTGTAATTTTAACCATAATATGAATAAAGTTTTGTGCATATTATGAAAGTTCTGTGAATTTTTATATTTCATTATTTTATTTTTTTAAATGCAGTATACATTCGATATCTTAAGTCGAAGGGATTCTAAAAAAGCATTATGTGATAACTTATTGATCAGATAAGTCATTTACAGGAATTTGTAATTTCAGAGAGAGAAATGTATTTTATTTGAAATATCAACAGTACACTGTATTCACCTTTTCAAATTTTTTAAAAGGTTATCTTCATTCGGCAGCTAAATATCCTTTTTTCCCTTGTATCTCTTGACATCTGAAATTGAATTTTGTGCTTTAACCAAATGAATGAATCTCTTTAATAAGTTGATGCTTAAATTACAATTAAAAAGTTATTTTTGATTATAACTTTAAAATTCTCTTTCAAAAATTTGTGCATAATTTAACATGCCTTGAAAATTTGTGTAATTAAACCTTAACGGTTTGGAGTAATCTTTTAAAAGGATTATGCACTGTATAGCTCATGCATCAAAAACCGTTTTTTCATTGATTACTGTGATTTTATATCAATTAATTAAAGGAATAGAATTATCAAAGGTAATTAATCCAATTTAAGTGAAGATAGTGGGGTAGGGGGGGGGGAGCTTCGAATAATCACATACTTCCCGAAAAAGAGCAGATATTCAGATACTGTAAATAATTTTAAGAATGCTTTGATAGATTAAATATAAACACGTTATGCCAAATGACTAATCTGTTGTATTAGCCAAATGTCAAGTTGATAATCTGTTTAAATTATTAAATAATATGGCAAAATTATCTGAAGGTTATTTTAAAAATACACAATTGATATGTACGAGATTTTGCCAAAAATGTATTTTATGTTGCATTAACTCTTAATTTACACCTTCAAATTGGTATGTTCAGCTTGATATAAAAGTGAAAAACCTTAAGCATGTCTTTTTGTAGATCACAGCACAATATTACTCATTTAGATATTTCTTATGTTTCTAAAGTGTATATTTATCATAATTTATCCTTGCAGCAATATTTTAACCAATTTATTTTTGTAAAAGTAATTTTAATATATCCATGATTTAAATATAGATTTTACTCATAGATATCCTGTATTTTTTAGATTTGCGTTGTCAACTGAAAAATGAAAACAACTTATTACAAATATTTTCAATACAATGTTTAACTTTCAGCAGTGTAATCATCGTTCATATTCTCAAGAAAGATTAGTTACTCATTATTCTGCATCATGTTCAAGAACCAAACTCTAAGGCATCTTAAAACTCTTTGAATAGCATGCTGAAAATTAGAAGTAACTTCTGATTGAAAAACGACCTTAACATACTAGATTATAGATTTCTGGACTTTTCAGTTTTCCATAATTTTCCAGATAAATTTTTGGTAAAGTTCCTGTGAAAATCTGTGGCAGAATTGCTGCCACTGGCTTACCCAGGAATTTACCGTATTCCGTGAAATGTTTCACATCTTGTTTCAATGAAGTAACTTAACTGAGATTTTATGTGTAAAGTTCCAGGCTATAGAATTCAGAATTTTTCAGAATGATGGAACATAAATGATTTTTCATGAGTAATGTTCCAGATGATAGGTTTCGGAATAGCGGAACCTAACGGAGATCTTATGAGTAACATACCAAATTAAAGATTTCGGAACTTTTCAGAAAGGTGGAACCTGAGATTTTATGAGTAGCATTCCAGATTATAGGTTTCAAGGGTTTTCAGAATGGTGGAATTTAACTGAGATTTCACGAATAATGTTTCAGATTGTAGGTTTCAGAATGGTGGAACCTAACAGAAAATTAATAAGTAACGTTACAGATAAAAGGTTTCCAGACTTTTCAGAATGGTGAAACCTAACTGATATTTCATGAGTAACATCCCAGATTATAGATTTCAGGACTTTCATGGCATGTGTAAGTTTCCTGGCATTTTTTAGATTAAATTCCTGAGAAAACCTGTGGCAGAATAGCTGCCACATGCTTTCGTAGACACATTACACAAATTTTTTTACAGTGTTCCCATGATTGACCCACACTAATTAAGATTTAAATTATCAGATTCAGATCCAAAATCTTCTATACATTCAGTAATTTTACTTTCCAAGTCTTACCTAGTATCATTACCTTTTAGAATCACTGTGTCATCTGCATATGGTACTATGTAATTATGACTATACAGCAAACTCCCGATTATCCACGAACGGATTTTTCCGCTTTGTGCATTATCAGTGAGTCTAACTTTCAGTTTGCCGCGTAAAAGAAGTAAAGTTGTATTAACAATTTAGGATAAATTAAAACAAAACTGATTTATCCTTGATTAGATCCATGGTTCGAGCATGTAACTGATGAAGAAATTGTAGAAGTAGCGTTATATATAAATTTTGAAGAGAGTGATGAAGAAAATGGTAAGAAACAAAAGAAAGTGAGCCCAACGCAGCTTTAGCTTACGTTGAGACTTATACAGTATTCAGAGGAAGAAGATGACACGTCATGTTGTGATAAAATAGTTCTAAAAGATTTCAAATCCAAATAAAGAAGTATTTCAGTACAAAAAGAAGAAAAAAAAGAAAGAAAAAGAAAAAAATAGAAATCTTGGACATATTTCTCAAAGAAGCAAATCTATAAATTTGTAAGAAGAGAATAATTTTATTATTCCTCAAAAAATAAGTATATTTGTTGATTTATGACATAATTTTTCCATCGGTAAATTAATTATAACAGACGTAAATTTTTCATGTGGGTGAAAAAAGTCTGGGCCAGGATTCGAACCAGGGATGTATTGACTGAAGCCGCCAATAGGCCAATACGTATGAATTGTTCAAATGTGTGTTTATGTTACCTATTGTGTGTATAAACTGTTTAAGTGCATATTATAACTGTATTTATGTTAATTTGTTCCCTTTTTTCCATAATTTTGTGGATTATCTGCGAAATCGGCCTATCCACGATATCCGCGCCATTCAATTTCGCAAATAATCATCGAGAGTTACTGCATTTATTTGATGAGTTTGTCAGCAATGGTTGTCCAGATAAGAGGATACAAATAACACCTCTGAGGACAACCTATATGAATTCCAAACATTTCTATACCAGTAGTAATCATAAATCCTATTAATCTATGGCTGTTGTAGTTTTTTAAGGTGTACTTCGCGTAATTTGCTATTTATCAACAATCAGTAATTTCAGTACCAATACACCAGTCAAGAGAATCAAATTCATCCTGAATGTCTAATGAAATAAATGCACAGTACTTATAATAGATCAGTATATTTTTGACGCAATTTTTTAACACTAGAACTGCGGTGGCGGGTCATTTTGATCCGTATCAAACGAAAATATGAATATTCGAACCAGAAAACTTCTTATAAAATAAGATAAACATAAGCTGCACAAAAATAATTTAACTAAGTAAGTTAAGTTTATATAAAAATTTTGATTCGAAATATTTTGATAAAACTTGAGTAAAATTTCCTGCTATTCTAGTGTTAAGGCAGCCAAATCTGTAACTGTACCCTTCTCGAAAGCCATGCTGTGGCAAAAATAAAACTAAATTGAGGTTCACTATAAACTAACACATGGAAACTAAAAATATATATAATTTCAAGGCTCTATGGTAGTTAAATTTTAAATGAAAGTGCACATAATACCAAAACATGATTTGTTAGAAAAAGGCTTAAATATTGGCTTATAACATCATAGTAAATGCTTTTATGCGAGCTATTTTTAGCTACAACTTATGTTTTAATTAATATTTTTGCAGTGAATTTGTAACTTTCGAAGGTATATATTCTGAAATTTGAGAAAAGTCATTTTTTAACTATTTGATCTGCCATCTTAAAAAAAGATAAGATATAAGATGTAAAGAGTAAAAATTGTCCGGTATGTTTAAACAGAAGGCTTGCTGTTAGAGACTACTTTGAAAGATACTACACAATGGAGGACTATAAGGTATAATTTTTACATAAAAAACATATTATTGAGTTGCACGTATCGAGGGATGCCAGCACTGCGCCAGTAATGACCGATTCTAATCACTAAATATTTAAAGTACTTCTCGCCTTTTTTAATTACAAGATTCGGATATTTAATAAAGCAATGAATATTATTAAACTTTAGCGGTTGAAATCAGCCATTTTTGGCACAGGACTTGCATCCCTGCATGTATTTAAAGTTTAAAAATAATATAAGTGGTTTTTTCTTCATAATCATGCTCACTATGTATGTAGAACAAAACTAACTCCGACCAGTTTAAATCTCTCTCTCTCTCTCTCTCTCTCTTTTTTTTTTTTTTTTTTTTTTTTTTTGCATAACTTTACTTTTACTAAAGTTAAAGTGAAAGTTAAAAAAAGAAAGACCAGGAGGAAGAGAAACACACAATCCTATGATTTCTCGATCCTAATGAATCTGAAATAGGATCACCAACAGAACTAGACCTTTAGAAAAAAATATTAAAATTACAGTATTCTTTTTAAAACTATGCACGAAAATGCGTAAAAAATTACATAAACTAACTGTGGAACTTCCTCCATTGAAAAATAAAATGTGAACGGTGAATAAAATATAACATTTTCATTGCTTATATCAATTTTGATTGATGTAAGCAATGAAAAACTGAGTCCTTTTCTCTTTTTTTCAATCCATCACACATAATCGAAAATAATTTTTGCTTAATAACCTAGTAAGCAATTCTTTACTAATATAAAGTAAAAGTATGAAAATTAAAAATAAATAAATCATAGTGTAAAAAATGGCACCTTATTATTAGCTTATTTAACTATATGTTTTAACAGTAGCGAATAAATAATAGTAGCGCAATTCCAGAAGTGATCATAAACCAGATCATGTTTGAGAGTGTGCTCTGAATTTACTGTCAACGTTTTTTCAACTCGAATCAACTTGGAGCATGCAGCTGGGTTAAATTATTAAAGGAGTCATTAACTTGAATGCAGGAATGGAAGGTGCGCTTTAGAAAAATATCCTGTCTTGAATTTTTTATAACTGTATAGAAGTACGTTCTGCTCTTTTACACAGAAAAAAGGACCTTTTATTTCATTGTTACAACGAAAGTACATTGGTATAATATAACTTTATCTTTTTTAATCTTTTAAAAGCATTCATAAAGGAAAGTAACTTTTTCCCAGCAGTCATAAAAGTATTCCAGCTATATATATATATATATATATATATATAAAATCAAAGTCATATATATCAGTCAAAAGGTTGTCAAATCCCCTATTAATAAAGATTATCTATTATTTCACAGGTGTTCGTATTAGTTTGTCTCCATCTGTATATTAAAGACATCAATAAAAAAAAAAAAACCTAAATTTTCTCTCTCTCTCTCTCTCTCTCTCTCTCTCTCTCTCTCTCTCTTTTTTTTTAATTTAATAAATATAATCGCAAATCATTTTTTCTTATAAACAGTGCACTACGTATTACAGAGCATTACAGATCGGTACAACGCAAAAGAATATTGATAACCATACAAAGAAAATTCAATATTTTGAATATTTCGAAATCGGAAACTCATGAGTGTAAACCAGCGTCATATGTATTTATAATAGATAAATATTTAAAAAGAAGGTTGAAGTTATGGTAAAAGAATCTAAATTTATGTTTAAGAATAATGTAAACATCAAAGTCATAATTTCAGATTGTGAAAAAGTTACTAAGTTAATAGTTCCAGAGAAAAGAAATGTTGCTAGAAGCATGATAAAAAGTTTATTAAATCCAACTGATTTTTTAATCAACAGATTTTAAAACATTCACCTTTTATATAAACATTTTAATAAAAATTTTTAATTTTACTTAAGAAAGGTGTTATAATAAAAATAAATGACATTGACATGTTTCGGAACCGTCAAATAAGTTCCATAATCATAATATAAATAAAAATAAAATTTCAAAATATTACACGGTCAATACAAATGACACTCGTTGTTGCTTGCGAGAGATATAGTGCTTTAAATATACCAGCATTTCACTTTTCACAAAAAATGGCATTCACAACTTGAACATTCAAGAAAACACAACATTTTCTATAGAAAAGAGGATATTTTTTCAGGGTTTCAAAATTACAGATTATTCATCAAATATGATCTACTTCAACATATAAAAAAAATCAAGCAAATCAAAAAATACAACTATCAAAACATCAATTTTTTGTCTGAATTTCAAAATAATGGCTCTTGATATTTTGTGTGTTGTCATTTAAGCTGAGGAACTGACTGCGGTTAAGAATTTAACATCTCACATAAAATTAAGTATAAAATTTTGAAATATTTTGACAACTCAGAAAACAAGAGGCATCTTTTAAGAAGAGTACACAGAAAACAGTAGTTAATTATTAATTTCATAAGGAAATATTTTAAATATGCAAATGCATCATACTAGCAAAGGAAATTCGGAAGTTTGACTGTATAGCAGCCTTCCTACAAAGGAATTTAAAGCTCTTATCCTTTCAGAGAAAGATACTGGCAAGCTAATGTAATCCTATGGGAAGGTTATTTTCTAATAACTCTCTTGCATCTCGACATTTTTATATTTATTCTTATATATTTATTTACTTATTGTTTTATTTATTTTTTGTTTTATTTTATTTTATTTTATTTTATTATTTATGTATTTGCGTTGGAAAAGTTATTTTCCCTTTCGAAACCGGTTCCGAGAATGAAATTCGCATTCTAAAAAAATATCTGCAGACAAAATAGAAAAATCAATACAGGAGCAATGTAAAGATGGACCTCAGTTATCCAAAGTGTAAAAAAAGAAGAAAAATGTCAAAATGCAAACGATATATTAGGAAATAACTTCCCCATAGAATTATCATTAACTCGTGAGTGTCTTCACCTGCAGGAGTAGGAGCCTTAAATTGATTCATTCCAATGTAAGGAGCTCCGGTAACAAAAATTTATTTTCTTTATTTATAGGGATTATTTAATGATATATTTTTGAAATGTAGCTATATAAAAAACTTTTTTAATAAATATTTTTTAAAACTTTGAAATTATTTTTTACATTAAATTTTTAATTTATTTAATTTTATACTAGCTGCACCCGTCGAAACTCGACGGAAAAGAACATATATTAGGTATGATACATATCAATCTTATATAGACAGTAAAATACTGAGCGAAATAAACAATTGCCACCTCTTAAAATAGGGATAACATAGCTTTTCATGATGAAGATACACAAACTTCAGAAAATAACAAAAAATAAGGAAAACAACTCACAAATTATTATGTTGGACTTAACTTCAGCTACAAATCTTTTTTTAATGCGGTTTCTAAACCTTAAATATTATTTAAATGCCAAATTATTTAGGAAGTTAATATTATATCCCGAAAGACGAATTCAAAAATATCTGCATAGTTTATTTTTTCTCTGTTTAAATATCGCTTGATAACTGCACAATAATTATAATATCAATGAAACATTTTAATTATAAAAGAAACAGGGACTTATTAAACTGCGTAACCAACTCACTACATATTTACAGCATTTGCAATAAATTTAATTTATTTATTGGTTTGTATCCTCCATGAACTTGTAAAAGTTAATTTTATTGTTATGGCAACGAAAAAAACGATATCTCTTTATTAAAAAGAATAAAATTGTGATATTTGTTGCTGAAATACGGATTTTTTTTAAACAATAACTTAATACAATGAAATGATTTTAATTATTTTTTGATATTATGTAAAATAAAAATATAGTAATTCCGGCATATCACAGGTTTTATTCTTTTTTTTTTTTTTTTCTAATATGACATCATTTACACCTTCAGAAATACTCTTCTTTTCTTAAATAAAAAGCGTTATTTATGCAGTTATTTAAGAATTCTTTAGTTTCATAAAATATTCATTTAATTAAATAGAAATGGCGCAGTTTATAGAAATATTTTCATTTGTGCACAACACGGACCTTTAAATTAATAGAAGTTCATTTTATTTAGATGCAGGAATTAAAGTCAATGAATATGACATCATCACTGACACAGCTGCTATAACAATGTATATTATATTCATGGAATAAATTTATCTGGTTTCTGTCAGAGCTGCTAGAGCGTTCCAACTTAATGCTGAAATCTGTCGTAAATTAACAAGCTGCGCCAGCTGGTGGCAGGGGTGCAAATGAATGCGCGGGTTTGACGTCATATATGTGCAGATGTTTATTATCTCCGCATCTCTTGCGCATATTTTCCAAATTTTCACTCAACCATGAATGATGAATATGTTGTTTACCAGATTTAATTCAAAATTTTTTTTGTTACAGTTTGTTTTGATAAATATATGCAATATATATATATATATATTCACAATATCATTTTAACTTCGGGAAAAAAGGACCTAATGCAGCAAAAACACTGCTTTTTGCCCGAAACGAAAACGACATTGCGACTATTTTTTAAATACACATATTTTTATCAAAACAAGCTGTAACAAAAAATATTTTGAATTAAATCTGGCAAACAACAGATTCATCATTCATGGTTGAGTGAAAATTTGAAATTCATAACTAAAATTTTAACAGGTATTCCCTGAAATGGTTTTGTCTGTTTCTCTTCATATAATTTTGAAATTGTAAATATTGTAGATCTAAATTTCGTGAAAGCTATTCAGGTTAAAAGGAAAACATTTTTAATATATATGCATACAGTATTTAAATTTTAATAGATATGAATTTTTAATATAAATTCTCGAAATAGCTTTGTCTGTTAAGAAAGAAAGAAAAGAGAGAGAGTCTAATCTACGATTTTAGGAAAATTATTGTCTAGAACGTTAAATATTTAAACAAATAAATTAACAATATTTCTTTGTTTAACAAAACAACATTTAATACATACACTTAAAGTTAAAATTATTCCGAATATACGTATGATGAAATAGGTTTTTAAATTAAAAGAATGAAATGTTTGCAAGTTAAATAATAAAAGTCGATACGACCAAGAAAACATCGAATTTTTATCGTCTGCCATTGGTAAATGAAAAATGGAGCTAAAGTTGAATATTTTTTTTTAGTATTAAATTCCATACATTTCTAAATATTGATAAACATTATATCATCATAGAGAATATAACGGTGTATACTATTTTGTATAATTTAGCTCATCAAGAATTTAGTAAAATGTGACACTATTTCAAAATTTTTCATACTACTTACTAAATTTAATGAGTCATCTTTCATTACATTAAAAACAAAATTAAAATCAAACATATTTTAATCAGCGATATTTGTATCGCATAGTAAATGATATTAATGATCGTCTTAGTATATTTTATGTTAATATTTAGTCATATTACACTTATTTATTCGATATTTATTTACAATATTTCAAACCTAAAGCTTATTCTACGCAAAGTTTTAAACTAGACCTACATATGATCCTAAAGACCTGCCCATTCGTCGATTTTAAGCGTGGGATTTTTTGAAGTCGGCTTGCTGGGTCACGTGATCAATAGCAGAACAAACAAACCGTTTTTAGCAGAACGTTTGCTATGACAGGATCCTTTTAAATTTTATGTTATTCTTTATATTATTATAAATATGAGGTGCTGCGTGCCTTTTTGCAATGCTGACAGCCGAGTCGATTATTTTGAGGATGATAATAATAAAATTTCAATGCACGAATTTCCTAAAGATGAAATATTAAGGGAAAAAAGGGAAGGAGGGGGGTGGGATTCAAATGGCAGAGGCCCATTAACAAAAACAAAATTAGTTGTTTTTATGGTTGTATTTAGAACCAGAAATTAATTTTTTTAAAAACTTAAGAAACAAAATAGTTTTTTTTTTTCAAATAAATTTAACAATTAGTATACAAATAATTAATAAAATATTTGTGAAGACATTCACCGTTTGCCTTAATTATTGTAATTATCAGAAGATCAATATTTTAATTATTTTAGATGAATAATTGAAACTACTAAATATCACACAATTACAGCTATCAAATTACTGAGACAGAGAGAGATTTAAAAAATAATAATAATTAGAACATCATTTATTAAAAACATTGAGGCAAAACTATATTCTAATCTTCCATAACGTACTTAATACATCTATAATTATTACTATTATAAATATGAAAAAAAGATATTGCTAGATGAATATTTTAACTATTAAATAAAATATCAAAATAAAACTGTAGAACTGATGTTTGAGGTCACTGATCTGCAGATTTACTAGTTTCAGGAATACTACAACTTTCATTAATATACTATTAATTAATTTATTTTGTCAGAGGTGAATAAGTAAACATTTATGGCAGATGCATTTTTAATATATTCTGTAACTTGCTTTTATTTAAATGAGGAAAGATAAAGCCCTATCAGCCACTCTTTGACTGTGCCCTTAAAATATATTTTCTGCCTTTTGATTATTTCTATTTTCAGATTATAAAATATGCGAGGCAGAGTTACATGTATATTATTAAAAAATAATAATTTATTAAAAAAAATAATAATAAATTATCAAATTTTTACTGTCCCACATAAAATAATTTAAAAGCAGCTATTTACAAAAGTTTTGGTGCTATAACATTTTGGTAAATGTTATTTAAAAGTTATTTATTTATTTATTTTTTTTCATTGTCTAGTATAAAAATTCTAAGTACCTCTGAAATGTTTAAAAAACTATCTGTCTATCCCTAAAATTTTGTCTTGTAGTTTACTAATAAGAATTTTCTTTAATGCAATATAAATATTTTATTATTAAAGAAACATTTGTTTGCGATATGACTTCAATTTTAACATCTAAATATCTTCTGTTCACCGATTTTATTTTTCATAAATGCGAATAGACGCCATAAATATTAATAAAGATGCAACATTTACACGTATTTAAAGGGAAAATACCCGAAATGTTGTTCTGCTCTTCCACGCCATCTGCCGGCATTCTCTGGGTAAACTAAACACGTTTTTTTGAATGGATTGTCGGCAAATGGTCGGGTCTTTAGGATCATATGTAGGTCTAGGTTTTAAAGTAACATTTTATAGAAACAAAAAAGTCTTGTTGCCATTCACACAAAAGAAACTTCAATCTACTTAATAATCCTCTAGTTATCCACCCCTGCCGCAAGATGGCATATGCCTTGACCCCGCCTTTAATCTGGCGGACAGCTCTTCCATAGGAGTTGGAACGCTTGAAATATATGCAGTTTTGGTTTCTGTATGACGATATTTTCTCCATCGACAAAATTTCACTTTATATATTATATTTTATTAAAGTTTATCTTCTGTTAATTTACTTACATAATACTTAATAATATTACTCAGTAAATAATCTGTGTATTGCAGAGAATAACTAAATGCAATCATTTGATTATGATTAATTTTTACGAAAACCTTTATTTATTTTTTATTTTTTTGTTGTTGTTTAAAATGCGATTATACATTCACCGATGAGATCAAGCTCCTGATTGGTGGAAAATAATGAAACAAAATAAATTTTGAGAAAAGCTTAACCTGTTGCCACTGTTTTGAAGAAATGTCACGAAAAAGCTTTTAAAATTAAAAATAAAATATAAAAATTGAAATAAATTAAAAATTAGCCAAAATGGGCACATCTACACATAAACAGCTTTCAGTGAAAAAAAATAATTATCAAAATCGGGCCAGTAGAAAGCTCAGGGCTGATGACCAAAAAAACAGCCAGGTGTTTTAAATATATAGATAATATTACTCAGTAAATAATCTGTGTATTGCAGGGAATAACTAAATGCAATCATTTGATTATGATTAATTTTTACGAAAACCTTTATTTATTTTTTATTTTTTTGTTGTTGTTTAAAATGCGATTATACATTCACCGATGAGATCAAGCTCCTGATTGGTGGAAAATAATGAAACAAAATAAATTTTGAGAAAAGCTTAACCTGTTGCCACTGTTTTGAAGAAATGTCACGAAAAAGCTTTTAAAATTAAAAATAAAATATAAAAATTGAAATAAATTAAAAATTAGCCAAAATGGGCACATCTACACATAAACAGCTTTCAGTGAAAAAAAATAATTATCAAAATCGGGCCAGTAGAAAGCTCAGGGCTGATGACCAAAAAAACAGCCAGGTGTTTTAAATATATAGATAATATTACTCAGTAAATAATCTGTGTATTGCAGGGAATAACTAAATGCAATCATTTGATTATGATTAATTTTTACGAAAACCTTTATTTATTTTTTATTTTTTTGTTGTTGTTTAAAATGCGATTATACATTCACCGATGAGATCAAGCTCCTGATTGGTGGAAAATAATGAAACAAAATAAATTTTGAGAAAAGCTTAACCTGTTGCCACTGTTTTGAAGAAATGTCACGAAAAAGCTTTTAAAATTAAAAATAAAATATAAAAATTGAAATAAATTAAAAATTAGCCAGAATGGGCACATCTACACATAAACAGCTTCCATTGAAAAAAATAATTATCAAAATCGGGCCAGTAGAAAGCTCAGGGCTGATGACCAAAAAAACAGCCAGGTGTTTTAAATATATAGATAACTCAAAAGCCGCTTACCTGATTTTTTTACATTTTTCACTATTGTGTATGAAAAAAAGTTGTCTTATTGATTTGGCTTTAGGATTTATAAAAATATCTCTTATAAAACTTTTAATAAGTTTAAAATTGCAAAAAATTATGATCGAATTTTATTTAGAGGAATGTATTTTCAAAAATCCCATTTGAAATTAAGATATTTTATTTAAAACATAACATAAATTTTCTGTATAAAATTTCATAAACTTTTTTTTTTTTTTTACAAATTGAAAATATCGTTTGATAATTGAATGCCTTTTAATACAAATAAGTAAACTATATTTTTATTAAGAATTTATTCTTCATTAAACTTATTTATTATCGTAAAATTAATATCATTTTTGAAAAGATTAATCGAAAAAAAATATTTTGATAAGTCAAAATATAAGAATGTATGTTTATTCAAGTGGTTTAATATATTAGAATATTTCTCATAAATTCTCCATTAATTATCACTCATTAATAACTAGTGGCATCAATGATTAAATTCAGGCGATTTCATTTAAGATCATTATTCTTTTTGCAGTTTGTTTGCTTTTTCGTCTTAAAATGAGTCTTATGAGTTATATTCCTGAATCTATTAAACTTCGTATGATTGATTTTTATCGACACAGTAAAATTCAGTGTTATATAGCAAAGGAAGCAGGACGTTTTGGTCCCGCCATTTCGGTCCTGTCATTTCGGTCTCGCCGTTCCGGTCCCGAGACTTTTTGGTCCTGAGGCATTTTGGTCTCTAGCCATTTCTGTTCCTAGCCGTTTTGGTCCCAAAATTTCCTTTCCCTTCTCTTGCAAGCTGAAATTTTGTGCATATGAAATAATATGTGACATAATTTTGTGGGGAACATTGTAGAGTATTTTTAACTGAAATTTTAGTATAATGCTTTATAAGTGTCCGAAAACCGCACACACGTAAAACTCTTATCCAAACTATTACAACCCACACAAATTTCGTATAATACGTTTTTGACTGATTTTTCAAAAAAAATTCTATTTTATTTTTTGGAAATAATAAATAAAAAAATTAATAAAATTTTTAAGTGAGAAAAAATTGCTATGAATTAATTCTTACAACAGTCAATAATTTTAATATAAACATCAAATTATTATTTTATTAAATATATTTTTTTAATTTAATGTATTTTTTATTTATTAAATTAATAACATTATTAATAAACATTATGAATTTTACTTAAACTCAGTATATAATCTATTTTATATTCAATGCGTCATTATATTTTATAGTAGTTATAAACTAAAATTTATCTTTTACCTGTTTATTTATTGTATATTTAAAATTACCTAAATTTAAAACTTTTAATATGATTAATAGTAAACTTAATATAAGAATTATTGATTTTTTTCCGGGAAAGTGGAACGAAAATGTAATACAAAATAATAATAATAAGAATAATAAGAATAATAATAAATATAATAAAAATAATAATAAATAAATAAATAAATAAATAAATAAAATAAATAAACGATAAATTTTTAAAAATGTTTATTTTTTTTTTCAGTTAAAAGTTGAAAATAAAATTATTTAAAATAAGAATTACATTATTACAAATAATTAATAAAAATCATCTTATTATAAAGAAATAGGCCCAATTTCAATGAAATTAGCTCATAATTGTCTTCATGTGATGAGAAGACTGTTGAAAAAATGCAATTAATAATTATTATCATTATTATTAAAAAAAGTGGGGGGGGGACAGTTTTTTGAAAACAAAAATTTTTCATCGCACGCCTAGTTACGAATTTACTATTCTTTTCCCAATGTTAATAATGGAAAGTAACTTATGAAAACAAATTTATACGATGCAACTTTGTATTATAAAAAATATAAGAAAAAATTTTAAAAATTGTACCTCAATAAATACATCTCATTTCTGAATTTATAAAGGAGAGGGTGTAGAGGGATGACTTGAAGAAATATGTACATATAATAGCTTATAAGTGTCTAATTGAACTATTAAGTCTAACTATTATTATTAAAGACTAACTTTTAACTGTTATTAAACTACTTGGAAAAATAAAAATATAAACACAGTTTTTTATTACTTAATTAATTATAATTTAAAGGATCTGAAAAAATATACGTAAACAACCACAAGAATATTTATGGCAGTTTATAGTATATATAAAATATTCATGCTACTATTAAATAATAAAACTTAAAATGTTCATTCCATTAAAATATAATAATAATAAAAGAAAATGACAATGTCCCTTAAAATTATATCACATTGTCTAATGAAACAAAATTTTCAGCTCGCTGTGATTTCAGTATCACGAGTTATAAAAGTTTAAATTTATCGTACTTTTATATAAAACTTTTTGTAAAATTTGGAGAGAATTTAAAATTTTTTTAAAAAGACCCGAATAATGTTGAAATTACAGCGTTTGGCAGGCCCACAACAATTAGAATCCGAATTATAAGGTGGCGAGCAAAGAAATAGCAAAGGACCGAGATGACTAAAGACCAAAATGGCAAGGGGTCGAAATAGCTGGGAATCGAAATGATCAGGGACCGAAACGTCTCAAGACCGAATTGTCTCGGGACCGAAATGTCCCAGAACTGAATTGTCTCGGGACCGAAATGTCTCGGGATGGATATGGCGGGACCGAAATGTCGTGTACCCTATACCGAATTATTTACATTGTTCGTAATCAATCGTTAGTAAAATACTAACACAATATTCAAAAAATGGAAATTTTCAAAATAATTGCCGAAATGGCGGCCGAAAACCAAAAACATCTGCTGATGGAGATGACAGGAAACTGAAGCGTACAGTTAAGAAAAACTGTTTTAAAAGTGTGCTATTCTTGCACCAGAAATGGAAAAAAAGAAGAGGTTGAAGTTTCTACTAGTATATCGACGACATTAAAATATCTCCGTAAATTTAAGTTTGAATCTGGAGTACCAAAAACGAAATTATAATCTCATGACTGCAAAACCAAAGCGTAGAAGATTGAATTGGTGTAAACAAGACGTTTATGGAACGAATAAGATTGAAAAAATATATTATTTAGTGATAAAAGTATGTTTTGTGTTTCATATGGTAATCAAGGTATCCGAGTTTGGAGAGCGAAGCAACAGCATTTGATAAAGCCTTAAACATTCCGTAAAATTAGCTGCTTGTATCATGGTTTGGAGTTGAATGAATGCAGAAGGATCTGGAAAGTTACGCATCGTCTACGAAAATGTTAACTCTCAGATATATCAATATTACATGATTCCATCATTAGAAGATTTATGATTTATTTATTAATATTTGAAGATGATTTTATCTTTCAATAAGATTTAGCATCATCGCATATATCGGTGTCAACTACGAATCGGTTCCGTCAACGCAACATTAGGGTAATTCTCTGGCCACCAAACTCACCAGACCTTATTCCTATCGAAACATATAGTGAAGAAAAACTCCAATAAAATCCTCCTTCAACTAAAACTGAGTTAGTGGTACGTATAAAGTCTATTTGGGTTAATATTGATTGAAATGTTTGTAAACATCTTGTATGTAGTATGCAAGATCGATTGCACGCTGTTATGAAAGCTAAAGGGGATGCTACAAAATATTAGCTACCATTTACTTTGTACTCATAAGGTAATATTCTGTGTAAAATAAAATATTCTAGTATTTTGAATCAATGTAAATTTTATTTTAATGTTTTGATGTGTTTCAGAAAACTGTATAACTAATTTATTATACTGTATTTTATGTTTTGTAAATGTTATAATCTTATCTACACATTCCAGATTTAATTTATAAGAAATTTAATTGTATTTATTTAGTATAAAAAATAAATAAATGAAAAATATTTTTTTCTTATTTTTTTCTCTATTATTCTAATATTTTGAATATGAGCTGTATATGTATATATATAAAATCCACTCTGAAACAAATGAACTTAAGATTTTATTCACATTATTATATTTCATAAATGTAATAAAGTTAAAGATAGAAAACCAACGATTATAAATGCGCAAATAAATGTATGAAAAGTAGGAAACAGCTGTCTAGAATCTACTAACGAGATTCTTCATCAGTGCAAAGCGAGCTAGAAGAAAAATAAAACAACAATAATGTAATCAAGGCCCGTTGACGCCGAATACATTAAAATAGCAAATGAAGCCTTTGTGCAAAACTCAGATAGAGAACCAACGAATATAAATGCACAAATAATGTGTGAAAAGTAGCAAACAGCTGTTTCGAATCTACTAATCTCGTTAGTAGATTCGAAACAGCTGTTTGCTACTTTTCATACATTATTTGTGCATTTATAATCGTTGGTTTTCTGCCTTTGAGTTTTGCACAAAGGCGTTTTTTGCTATTTTAAAGTAATAAAGTTATTCCCTGATTTTTAAGTTTTTAAATAATTATCGGAGTTTTTCCTCAGCAAAATTATTTTTTTAACATTTTTCAACATTATTATTATTATTATTATTATTATTATTATTATTATTATTATTATTATTATTATTATTATTATTTGGTAATAATCTGAATAACAGATTTTTTTTAATTCAAAAAGCATCAAAATATATATCGTGGTGAAACCTTTATAACTAAAATACTTTAATAGAAAACATACGTATCAACATTTTCTTTTATTATTATTATTGCTTTGCTTTGTTAAAACCCGGACAGACAATACTAATATTAGAAATAATAAATTAATAATAATTGCCTAGATTTAATAAAATAAAAAGGCATTTGTCAATAAATATTTTTGTTACTAATATACTGGTAATTTTTCTTATTGTTTTATTGATGAAAAATTTGAAGAAAATGTATTACTATATATTTTATTTGTAATTAGTCTTTGGTATGAGTTATAAAACATACATTGCAACATGGACTAGTATACTTTGGTAAGAATAATGTTTTCCATTTATTTCAAACTATTTTTTTTTTTTTTTTTTTTTACAATTAAAACATTTTTGAGTTTTTTATCGATTTTTTGTTTAACATATAACGTGCAATAAATTAAGTAGAAAGACAGTATCAATTATATTTCATTAACAGTTGTGATAGTGTTAACGATCATACCAACAGATTATTATGGAAATAGAACAGAAGTGAACGTACAGATCCGTGTGAAGTGGGGAGCGAAGGGGGCGGTCGCCCCGGGCGCGGAAATTGAGGGGCGCCTAATTTATATTACCATCGTCGTTTGTTTCTTCTTTTTTTTCTAAAAAAATCATATATATAAACATAGTGATATTTTTTGCGAAAAGGAACATACATTCTGAAAATAGCATGTTGCTTCTTTCTTAGAATTCAAAAGGGGTTATACAATACTGCAGTCGCATCAGCCCACCCCCTGAATATGCCACTGCTCTACAACATCTTTATAAATAGTAAATAACGTAGTTATTAGTACCTACTGTCTACTGTGTCGCCATTCAATAATCTGCAGTGTACTCCAACTCCAACCACACTTTAATGATCTCTATTAGGATTGACAGATTATCGACAGAGATCATCTATGTCGCTAATCTGTCAATCCTAATACCTAATATAATAAAAGGTTTTAGCAGTTTTATCTTGATATGTAAATATAACTATTTTTTAATCTTCCAAGTAAAAAGAAGGCACTGTTAATTTTTAATTAAATTTATTTTTTAATGAAAGAAAGAAGAAGAGAAAAATAGAAAGGAAGGTAGAGAGAAGGGAGGAGAATGTCGCATCCATTTAAATGTTCGTTTTAAACGAGCCAATTCCATTTGTATTTTATCTAAGTTTATTTTTTTATTACTTAAAACTTTTGCTCAAAAATATACCCATCATTTTGAGTCAGAGCAAAATTTTATAGAAATTTTAATTTATTTCGCCTTATCTTTAACAGAAAATAAAAGACGAAAGAATTCCGCTATAGAGAATTAATTTATCAGAGGGAAAGGTTTGTTGATAAGTTTAGTGCTGCCATCTACATATTTACACAAATAACAAATACAAAGTTTACAGAGAGTTCTTTTTTTACTTTTTAAAATATTCTAAAAAAGAAAAAGGCACGAAATTTTCTGACACATTTACAGATTTAAATATAAACGTAAAATCTTAACATAAAAGTATTTAAAATCAAACATTTTTTTTCTCGAAAAAAGAATTACATCTTGAGTTATAAGAGATTGTTGTATCTAACAACCGTTATTGGGCCATTGCGTACGTAAAATTCGGTTCACAACATAAACTTTATATGAACCACAGCATTATTTCAAAAATCTTTTGCCTTAATTTAAAAAAAAAAGAGAGAGAAATCTATTCGACCTTCTAGTATCTAAAAACAACACCTGCCAATCTCATGCTTTCGCGAAAGAAAATAAATTCATGAAATATTCAGAGAGTACCGTTTAGGATTTAAGAACAATCTTAACTAGAATATGGACTCAGTTGATCCATATCTTCAGCTAGTTTCTCTAATTTTTTTAATTAGGGGTTAGGACACATATGTCACAACTACATTTTTTTTTCTTTTCTTTTCGTGCCACTTAAACAAAGAAGAAGTATTCCATAAGATAATTATACTGCGATATATTTACTAGCTATCTACCACAAAAAAAAGTATTGAATTGCAGTACAATTGAATATAAAATATTCACCATATTTTTGGCCCATAATGAAAAGATTAGAGCGAGACAATTTTTAATTACACCCTAAATCTTGGGTCAGCAAGTAATTTTAAGTGGGATCGAAATACTTTTGAACATCTTTATCGGGGTTCAGGGAAAAAACTCATAAGTGATATAAGTATTAATTATTTTTAAATTGTTATTTTCACATACGCATACATATAATAGAAAATAATAAAGAATACTGCCCAGTTAAACTGAAGGCATTGAGCTCACAGGCTACAAATACTAATTGCACATTAAAGCTTTATATTTTCAAGGGTTAATTCCGTTCGAAAAAAAAAAATTAAGAAGGGGAAACAGCTCTCCCCTTTTCTCTTTTTTTATACTTAATCTTTGAACCTCCTATACTATCAAAGACATGCTTTATCATATAAAAAATCTATATCCAAAATTCAGAGCAAATTAGATAATTCTTAATAAAAACCCATTTAGCATTTATATAATTTAAAAAGAGTTATCCCCCTCTTTTATACTTAACCATTAAACTTCCAAAACTATTCAGAGATTTGAACGAAATCTGAAAATTCTGCTTGAAAAACCCATTTATATAAATTAAGGGGGGGGCATTAGAACCCCTGTTCCCCTTATTTATACTTATTCAATGAACACCTAATAACAGTCACGGAATCGCCTCATCAGAATGATCCTAATCTAAATTTTGAACGAAAATTAATTCTGCATGAAAATCCCATTTATATCAACTAACGGGGGGGGGGGGGGCATTAGAGCCCCTGTTCCCCCTATTTATACTTATTCAATGAACACCTAATAACAGTCACGGAATCGCCTCATCAGAATGATCCTAATCTAAATTTTGAACGAAAACTTAATTCTGCATGAAAATCCCATTTATATCAACTAACGGGGGGGGGGGGCATTAGAACCCCTGTTCCCCCTATTTATACTTATTCAATGAACACCTAATAACAGTCACGGAATCGCCTCATCAGAATGATCCTAATCTAAATTTTGAACGAAAACTTAATTCTGCATTAAAATCCCATTTATATCAACTAACGGGGGGGGGCATTAGAACCCCTGTTCCCCCTATTTATACTTATTCAATGAACAACTAATAACAGTCACTGAATCGCCTCATCAGAATGATCCTAATCTAAATTTTGAACGAAAACTTAATTCTGCATGAAAATCCCATGTATATCAACTAACGGGGGGGGGGGGCATTAGAACCCCTGTTCCCCCTATTTATACTTATTCAATGAACACCTAATAACAGTAACGGAATCGCCTCATCAGAATGATCCTAATCTAAATTTTGAAAACTTAATTCTGCATGAAAATCCCATTTATATCAACTAACGGGGGGGGGGATTAGAACCCCTGTTCCCCCTATTTATACTTAATCAATGAACACCTAATAACAGTCACGGAATCGCCTCATCAGAATGATCCTAATCTAAATTTTGAAAACTTAATTCTGCATGAAAATCCCATCTATACCAACTAACGGGGGGCATGAGCCCCCCGTTCCCCCTCTTATACATATCGAATGAACTCCAAAAACTAATCAGGGAAGCGCCTTGTCAGGATATACCTACATACAAAATTTCAAGTGGATCGGATATTTTTATCATGAGTTATCGCGTTACGTACATACATACAGAACGGACGGGCACATAAGCTCTCAGGCTATGATAGCCTGTGAGCTAAAAAAGTCAGGTGTTCGTTCTTAAAAATTACTACATATACAGATATAAGTTCTGAAAATTTTTACACACACCTAATAAAATAGAAAAGGAGGGTATTTGCAATAGAAAAGTCAGATATTCGTTCTGAAAAATTACTACATACACTGAAACATTCTGAAAATTTTTACATATATATAATAAAAAAAAGCAGGTATTCGATGAAAAATAATTTGGAAATTTACATTTGCGGTCTTGAACCAATTTTCTTATAGTTTGATTCACGTGGTCAACAGTTAATGCGAAGAGTCTTAAAAAGTGGACGTCCGTTAATCTCGTTCCTGAAAAAATTAATTTTGCAGAAAGTTTTTTCACATAATCATGTAGAGCCATGTTAACAGTCAGTTTTTTGCAAATTTCCTATTTTGAAACATCCTTACTGAAAAGTTATTCAGGGGATGCAATTTTATACATTGACAAGGAAATGTAATATCTTCGTGTAAGTCAAATATCTCCATTTGAAGTAAAGGTGTTTCAAAACTGAAAAACATCGTAGCCACATCAGTCCATTCTGCAGCTGGTGCAACTTCATAAAATGATTCAAAGCATTGAGGTATTTTATCTATCTCTTTAAAGTTTTGGAATCTTGTTTCAAATTCATTCACCAGATCTTCTGGCATGGTTCCGGTCCAGGCTTCGACCTTCCGAGACAGTTACCGACCGTGACACTATATCATCTTCAGGCATTAAATATCGTTTAAAGAAGTTTGAAAGATATTGAAACTGTTA
Source organism: Maratus speculifer (assembly GCA_964019185.1). Taxonomy (NCBI): domain Eukaryota; kingdom Metazoa; phylum Arthropoda; class Arachnida; order Araneae; family Salticidae; genus Maratus; species Maratus speculifer. Next base: position 83,131,310 of record OZ025296.1, read on the forward strand.
ATACTGGTTATTTAATAAACTAGAGCTTTAATATTAGAGTGACTTTTATATCCACTTATACAAAACTTAAAGGGCACATGTATATACAGTTCTGCTTTAAAAAATAAATATGCTTAATAATACACTTACCTATATTACTTTTAAGTCATAAGCGTAATGTATTAGGTCGTCAAGGATGAAAATTGTAGTTAATAACACTGAAAATTTTAAAAACTTATTGTTTGACATTGGCTTAATTATTTACCGATCTGTTTTTTTTTCTTTTTTTTTTTTCATTTTTTAGCTCTAAAAATATTTCAAAATTTTTTTTAATTAATTTTGTTGAAAGTGGGACGGTGGCAAATTCATATTATTATGAAGTATGAGTTCTTACGTGGGAACTACAGCATCGCAGACCGCGCGCCAGACATTTTTTAAGAAGAGCGCGAAAATAAAACTAAAAATATTAGTAGTAGGAAAACAACAGTACGGGCTCAGGAGCAGGTGGGGCTGTGGGGCCGCCCCACCTGCGGTGCCTCCGGCTGTCCCTCCGGCTGCCCCGCCTGCGGTCCCTCCTGCGCCCACCGTGACACCGCCACTCTCCTGCCCCCACTATGCATCCCCCTCCACGAACACCCCCTAGTGGAAAAAAGGAATATTCTATTATAACAGGAGAGGTGAACGACCTTCCCTAATTAAAAATATTATCAATCACATCTCAACATTGAATCATACTATAAGATGAAGATTAAATTTGTATTTGAATTTTGAACAACCGTAATTTTAATGAGTATTATTAATTAAGCGAAACAATTAAAATCTCAGTTTTTAACCATTTTATGTAGATTTCTTCAACTACAAGATGAGATTATCAATTTAACTCAAGAAAGTTAAACATATATTTGAATTTTGCTTCATAGACATCTTAATGAGTAGTATTAATTAAGTAAAAACAATAGAAAATATCCAGTTTTATAGAAAAAGACTGATTTCTTACGATTTCTTCAACTACAAGATGAGATTATCAATTTAACACAAGAAAGTTAAACATATATTTGAATTTTGCTTGATAGACATCTTAATGAGTATCGTTAATTAAGTAAAAAAACAATGGAAATATCAAGTTTTATGAAAAAAGACTGATCTCTTACGATTTTTATCAACTTAAAAGAGAAAACTTAATCGTACATTTCAGTTTTTCAACAGCTGTATCCTTAATGAGTATTGATAATTAAGTAAAAAACAATTGAAAATATCGATTTTTATAGAAAAAGACTGATTTCTTACGATTTTTATCAACTCAAACTTCAGAATACCAATTTGAGAGAAAGAAACTTAACCATGTATTCCAGTTTTGAACAACCATTTCCTTCACGAGCATTTTTAATTAAATAAAACAACGGAAAATATTAAATTTAACCAATTTTTTTAGAATTTTTTCAACTATAATATCAACTTAAGAAAGGAAACTTAAACATTTATCTTAGTTTTTGAACAGCAATCCCTTAATGAACATTGTTAATTAAGCAAAAAACAATGGAAAATATAAATTTAACCGATTTCTTTAGATATTTTCAACTTGAAAACGAAATTTAAACATACATTTTTAACATCCGAACAACTATTACCGGAACGAATTTTAATAATTAAGCATTTAACAAACGAAAATAGTGATTTTTTATTTATTTATTTTTTTTTTAAATCAAGAAGGTCAATTGTATAAACTTTTACAGTAATTTGACATTTTAACATACTTTAAAAAACACTAGTTACATAAGATTTCAAACTTTAGGTGACTAAATCTCAAGATATATTTTTCTCGAAAACAAATATAAAATACATTTTTTAAACTAATTTCCTCAATCTTACGAATTCAACAGGATTTTTACCGATGCAAACATTAGAAGTGAACAACAAATTCTCTCCCCATCTAACCTCAAAATTCCTAAAGGGGAGAGTACAATGGGTTTTTCGACGTCACACTTCGTAAGGTTTTCATTCAAGAAAAATATCTTTTACGTTATAAAAGTCGTTTTCTTAGAAGGATATAAACTTGTGATTTTTGTTTTTGAACAATCATTAACTTAATAAATACTAATAATTAAGGAAAAACAATAGAAAATAATATTTTTTAAGGAAAAAGACGAATTTTATCGAATTTGATTAATTTTTATACTAGTATTTTCAAAAGTAACATGGAAATATCGATTTTTTTAACTGAAGAATTTAACGCATGTTTTAGTTTTAACAACAGAAACTTAATAAGTATCACTAATTAAACAAACAAACAAAAAAAAAAACAAAATACTGATTTTCAAGAAAAGACGAATTTTTATACAAATTTTCAACACTTTACCTTTCTGAAATATTTATGTTATCAAACACCAAGTTATTTTAAATATAAATATTATGCTTAATGTTTAGATAGTACACATGACTAATTCCACTTATTCTTTTCATATTATTAATTAAATTGACACTTGTTTCGCTCTACACTTTAATGATTTCTGAGTTTTTACAATACTCCCCACCAATTTTCTAAGATTTTTCGATTATACATTCCTCAGAAGTACATATTCGAAATACTACAAACACTTTACATATCTAAAAAATATCATTGAAGTAGCTGTATTTAATATTTTTAACACCAGTTTTCTAAGATATTCTAACATTTTCCAATTATACATTCCTCAGAAGTACATATTCGAAATGTTACAAACACTTTACATATCGAAAAAATATCATTGAAGCAACTGTATTTAATATTTTTAACACCAATTTTCTAAGATTTTCTATCATTTTCCGATTATACATTCCTCAGAAGTACATTTCTAAATGCTAAAATCACTTTGCATATCGAAAAGATATCATTGAAGCAACTGTATTTAATATTTTTAACACCAATTTTCTAAGATTTTTTAATGTTTTCCGGTTATACATTCCTCAAAAGTATGTATTCTAAACAATAGAAAATATTAATTTTAAGAATAAAAAGACGAATTTAAACAAATTTTATTAGTTTTACACTATTTTTTCTCATCTCCAACACGGATATATCAATTTTAACAGAATTAAACGTATATTTTAGTTTTTAACAACAAAAATGTAATAAGTATCATTATTTAAACAAAAAATAAATATCAATTTTCAAGAAAAGACAATTTTTTACACAAATTTTCAACTTTGAAATACATTTGTTTACATATATTGTTACAATATATTACTAAACTTAAACTTTTTAAAAAGTTTGAATGTCTTTACAAAGGGTTCATATTTATATTTTTCACGTCTTGACTGCATTCGAAATCTTACAACAAAAGTATACTTTTATTATTATTATTATTCTAGAAAACCTAAAAAGTCATTTCTACCTGCTTTAAACACTTGACATATTAAAACTACTCTGAGATATTCTACCCATATAATTAATCAAATTAGGACATGATTCATCTTACACTTCAAAATTTCTGAATTTTTACAATACTTATTTTCATCAAACTTTATTCTTGATCCTATATATTTTAACAGTACAGAATTTTAACATCTGTTTTTATCTACTTATCAGAAACTTATTAAAACACCCAACAACATTTTCCAAATATGAATATCATCTTTACAGTTTAATAATACAAAACATACACGAATACAAAGTTTAATTTTTACAAACATTTCATATTTCAAACCAAACTTTTCGAAATTTTCACATCATAAGAGCAAACATCAGACGAACTTTTTAACTTTTTAACTTTTTTTATTGCTTAGATCTTTTCATAATAACTTTTAACTATGATAATTATCCATTTTTAGGTTGATTGTCGAAAAACTGTAACTGAAATTACATAAACTTAATGTAAAAAACCATGTTCTCATACAATTTCTTGAAATTCAACAAAGAATTGACTATTACTCCAATAGTTATCTACATCAATCTCGACTCTCGATAGTATATATATATATTTCATCATTACACACTTACAACTCTTTTCAAACGTTTATCAGAAAAATAAGTCAATCAAAGTCTAGTAGTTATCACACCTGTTTCTCAGAAATATTACTATCATATGAAACAGTAAAGAAAATTAATAGATGTTTAATATTTAATAACCTCATACGTGAAATTACTGTCGAATGAGAATACTAATAATCTATAAAATCAACCGTTGAACAAAAAAATAGTACAGATTACCGAAAATTCAAATGTTTTTTTCTACAAAAGTTACAAAAATTAACAAATGAATGACAAGTTAGAGAAATAACTAAAAAAATTAATGAACATAGTTACAAATTTATTAAAATCACACCATTTTCTGGGTTACAAACCACAATTTCTTGAAAAATTTAACACCGAATTTGTAATATTTTAATACTAGTATTACATACACCCGACAAATATTCAAAATTAACAAAAAAAATAATTTTTTAGTCTCATCAATAAGCAGAAATTCTATATTAAAAGAATATTTTCATAGTAGTACTTATAAAAATAAGAGTTTACAAACTGATTTTCATAATTTTATCACATTTAATCTTAATTTTTATACATAAAACCTTATTTAATCAAATTTTATGCTTTCTAATTCAGTAAAATTCAATACTTTTTTAGTTTTTAAACCAATACCACAATATTTATTTACATCAAACTTGATTCTTTACCTTTTATATTTCCACATTACACACGTGAGATAAATAATAACTTCGATCAGGAGTTGAAGTCAATTGATTCCATTCGATTTTCATCATGTACGCATTGCTCCTACACGAAATTTCTTACTGCTATAATCATCTAATGTATTAAAACTAATCTACTCATATTTTTAATCAATTCATCAGATGTTTCATCTCGCACTTCTGAATTATCGTGCATTAAGTTGCTTAAAATATAAATACTATCTTTATAGTTTTAATGATATATAGTATACATGGTTTATCTTGAGTTAGCACTTCCATAGTATTAATCAAATTATATGTTTCATCTTGCACCTGATCTTAATGATTTCATCTTGCATCTGAATTATCGTCCATCGAGTTTTTTAAAATAATAATATATTTATAGTTTTTGATTATACATAGCATGTACAAATACGATCTTTAATTTTAACATTTCATATTTCAAATAACCTATTTCCGAAACCAAGCTATGTGAATTTTACCACAATACTTATTATCATAGAATAATTTGTGTTTCACACTTTTCTAAAAATTATCAGATATGTACCCCTCAGAGAAATTACTATCATATGAATAAATGAAGAAAATTTAATTTATATTAAATGTACACGAAATTGATTGCAATATACATGTATTTAATAAAAATAAATAAATAAGCGATTATTTATACATTAAACCTTTACTAAATATATATTTCTTTAATTATACAGATGTTTCAACAAGATGAACCAAAACAGCAGCAAACTTCAGAAATTAATGACCCAAACGATTCATCCCTAGCACATGTAGCGTTAACGAATAACACATATGTGAGTACTTATATGAGAAATACTAGAATTCGTATATGAAACGTAATTAGAGTAAATACAAAATGATTTGTCTTACTACCTACACTTTAACAAATGTTTTTTACCTATATTATTGAAGAGAATCCTAACTGTGTCCATTTATTTCTACTACAGATGTGCTCTATTTGCTACAAACACTTCTTAAGTAAATGGAATTTAACAGAACATACAAAAATCTATACAGGTGAAAAACCTTACACTTGGAAAGATTACCATAAATGCTGTTTTCAAGGAGACGTGAATCAAAAATGCACACATCATCATATAAAGCATCATCAGATATATGTAAACTTAGCGAAGATATTCAAAAATTAGCCAGACTTTTGTAGAATTTAGAAATAAAGGAAGATATTTAGGCTATTTATCCATCATATTTTCACAACATTTACCACAATATCTCAAACTTAAAATTTGGAAGACACACACTGCTGAAAAGTAATTTTGTGATTCTTCTAACCAGTATGAATGTATAGTTATTATTTTGCAGTGTATTCTTTGAATGCTCACATTAAATATTCTTTTATATGCATATATCGTTGTGTTTATTTTTCTAATACCTATTACATTAATGAAATACATAACATTTTAAGTGAAATAACACTCTCACAACTTAAAAAATGCATAAGAACATACAAAAAATAAGCAGATGTATGAAAAAATATGCAAGTTTACAAAATAATTTCAATGTTTTCTAGAAATATTAACAAAAAATATTTACAATATGAAAAAATTGTAAAAGTGAAAAGAAAAAACACAAATGTAAAAACAAAAACCACAAAGTGAAAAACTCATAACAAAGTTTTTGAAAAAAAATATTTACAACAAAAATTTTTTTTACAAAAACCAAAACTTCCAAAAATATTTTTTTCAAAAATTTTTTTTTTTCAAAAACATTTTTTACAAAATTTTTTTTTTTTCAAAATAAGTTTTTACAAAAGTAAAAAAAGAAAATCACAACGTTAAAAAAATGAAAAATTTTTGTTAAAAAAAGTGTAAAAAAATTGCAAAAAAAGTTGCAAAAATTTCAAAAAAGTTATGAAAAAAGCTTCAAAAATTTCGTTGTTTTTAATAGCAAATGCAATGGTTTCGCCATTGCATACAAAAGTCTGGCTAATTTTTGAATATCTTCGCTAAGTTTACATATATCTGATGATGCTTTATATGATGATGTGTGCATTTTTGATTCACGTCTCCTTGAAAACAGCATTTATGGTAATCTTTCCAAGTGTAAGGTTTTTCACCTGTATAGATTTTTGTATGTTCTGTTAAATTCCATTTACTTAAGAAGTGTTTGTAGCAAATAGAGCACATCTGTAGTAGAAATAAATGGACACAGTTAGGATTCTCTTCAATAATATAGGTAAAAAACATTTGTTAAAGTGTAGGTAGTAAGACAAATCATTTTGTATTTACTCTAATTACGTTTCATATACGAATTCTAGTATTTCTCATATAAGTACTCACATATGTGTTATTCGTTAACGCTACATGTGCTAGGGATGAATCGTTTGGGTCATTAATTTCTGAAGTTTGCTGCTGTTTTGGTTCATCTTGTTGAAACATCTGTATAATTAAAGAAATATATATTTAGTAAAGGTTTAATGTATAAATAATCGCTTATTTATTTATTTTTATTAAATACATGTATATTGCAATCAATTTCGTGTACATTTAATATAAATTAAATTTTCTTCATTTATTCATATGATAGTAATTTCTCTGAGGGGTACATATCTGATAATTTTTAGAAAAGTGTGAAACACAAATTATTCTATGATAATAAGTATTGTGGTAAAATTCACATAGCTTGGTTTCGGAAATAGGTTATTTGAAATATGAAATGTTAAAATTAAAGATCGTATTTGTACATGCTATGTATAATCAAAAACTATAAATATATTATTATTTTAAAAAACTCGATGGACGATAATTCAGATGCAAGATGAAATCATTAAGATCAGGTGCAAGATGAAACATATAATTTGATTAATACTATGGAAGTGCTAACTCAAGATAAACCATGTATACTATATATCATTAAAACTATAAAGATAGTATTTATATTTTAAGCAACTTAATGCACGATAATTCAGAAGTGCGAGATGAAACATCTGATGAATTGATTAAAAATATGAGTAGATTAGTTTTAATACATTAGATGATTATAGCAGTAAGAAATTTCGTGTAGGAGCAATGCGTACATGATGAAAATCGAATGGAATCAATTGACTTCAACTCCTGATCGAAGTTATTATTTATCTCACGTGTGTAATGTGGAAATATAAAAGGTAAAGAATCAAGTTTGATGTAAATAAATATTGTGGTATTGGTTTAAAAACTAAAAAAGTATTGAATTTTACTGAATTAGAAAGCATAAAATTTGATTAAATAAGGTTTTATGTATAAAAATTAAGATTAAATGTGATAAAATTATGAAAATCAGTTTGTAAACTCTTATTTTTATAAGTACTACTATGAAAATATTCTTTTAATATAGAATTTCTGCTTATTGATGAGACTAAAAAATTATTTTTTTTGTTAATTTTGAATATTTGTCGAGTGTATGTAATACTAGTATTAAAATCTTACAAATTCGGTGTTAAATTTTTCAAGAAATTGTGGTTTGTAACCCAGAAAATGGTGTGATTTTAATAAATTTGTAACTATGTTCATTAATTTTTTTAGTTATTTCTCTAACTTGTCATTCATTTGTTAATTTTTGTAACTTTTGTAGAAAAAAACATTTGAATTTTCGGTAATCTGTACTATTTTTTTGTTCAACGGTTGATTTTATAGATTATTAGTATTCTCATTCGACAGTAATTTCACGTATGAGGTTATTAAATATTAAACATCTATTAATTTTCTTTACTGTTTCATATGATAGTAATATTTCTGAGAAACAGGTGTGATAACTACTAGACTTTGATTGACTTATTTTTCTGATAAACGTTTGAAAAGAGTTGTAAGTGTGTAATGATGAAATATATATATATACTATCGAGAGTCGAGATTGATGTAGATAACTATTGGAGTAATAGTCAATTCTTTGTTGAATTTCAAGAAATTGTATGAGAACATGGTTTTTTACATTAAGTTTATGTAATTTCAGTTACAGTTTTTCGACAATCAACCTAAAAATGGATAATTATCATAGTTAAAAGTTATGATGAAAAGATCTAAGCAATAAAAAAAGTTAAAAAGTTAAAAAGTTCGTCTGATGTTTGCTCTTATGATGTGAAAATTTCGAAAAGTTTGGTTTGAAATATGAAATGTTTGTAAAAATTAAATTTTGTATTCGTGTATGTTTTGTATTATTAAACTGTAAAGATGATATTCATATTTGGAAAATGTTGTTGGGTGTTTTAATAAGTTTCTGATAAGTAGATAAAAACAGATGTTAAAATTCTGTACTGTTAAAATATATAGGATCAAGAATAAAGTTTGATGAAAATAAGTATTGTAAAAATTCAGAAATTTTGAAGTGTAAGATGAATCATGTCCTAATTTGATTAATTATATGGGTAGAATATCTCAGAGTAGTTTTAATATGTCAAGTGTTTAAAGCAAGTAGAAATGACTTTTTAGGTTTTCTAGAATAATAATAATAATAAAAGTATACTTTTGTTGTAAGATTTCGAATGCAGTCAAGACGTGAAAAATATAAATATGAACCCTTTGTAAAGACATTCAAACTTTTTAAAAAGTTTAAGTTTAGTAATATATTGTAACAATATATGTAAACAAATGTATTTCAAAGTTGAAAATTTGTGTAAAAAATTGTCTTTTCTTGAAAATTGATATTTATTTTTTGTTTAAATAATGATACTTATTACATTTTTGTTGTTAAAAACTAAAATATACGTTTAATTCTGTTAAAATTGATATATCCGTGTTGGAGATGAGAAAAAATAGTGTAAAACTAATAAAATTTGTTTAAATTCGTCTTTTTATTCTTAAAATTAATATTTTCTATTGTTTAGAATACATACTTTTGAGGAATGTATAACCGGAAAACATTAAAAAATCTTAGAAAATTGGTGTTAAAAATATTAAATACAGTTGCTTCAATGATATCTTTTCGATATGCAAAGTGATTTTAGCATTTAGAAATGTACTTCTGAGGAATGTATAATCGGAAAATGATAGAAAATCTTAGAAAATTGGTGTTAAAAATATTAAATACAGTTGCTTCAATGATATTTTTTCGATATGTAAAGTGTTTGTAACATTTCGAATATGTACTTCTGAGGAATGTATAATTGGAAAATGTTAGAATATCTTAGAAAACTGGTGTTAAAAATATTAAATACAGCTACTTCAATGATATTTTTTAGATATGTAAAGTGTTTGTAGTATTTCGAATATGTACTTCTGAGGAATGTATAATCGAAAAATCTTAGAAAATTGGTGGGGAGTATTGTAAAAACTCAGAAATCATTAATGTGTAGAGCGAAACAAGTGTCAATTTAATTAATAATATGAAAAGAATAAGTGGAATTAGTCATGTGTACTATCTAAACATTAAGCATAATATTTATATTTAAAATAACTTGGTGTTTGATAACATAAATATTTCAGAAAGGTAAAGTGTTGAAAATTTGTATAAAAATTCGTCTTTTCTTGAAAATCAGTATTTTGTTTTTTTTTTGTTTGTTTGTTTAATTAGTGATACTTATTAAGTTTCTGTTGTTAAAACTAAAACATGCGTTAAATTCTTCAGTTAAAAAAATCGATATTTCCATGTTACTTTTGAAAATACTAGTATAAAAATTAATCAAATTCGATAAAATTCGTCTTTTTCCTTAAAAAATATTATTTTCTATTGTTTTTCCTTAATTATTAGTATTTATTAAGTTAATGATTGTTCAAAAACAAAAATCACAAGTTTATATCCTTCTAAGAAAACGACTTTTATAACGTAAAAGATATTTTTCTTGAATGAAAACCTTACGAAGTGTGACGTCGAAAAACCCATTGTACTCTCCCCTTTAGGAATTTTGAGGTTAGATGGGGAGAGAATTTGTTGTTCACTTCTAATGTTTGCATCGGTAAAAATCCTGTTGAATTCGTAAGATTGAGGAAATTAGTTTAAAAAATGTATTTTATATTTGTTTTCGAGAAAAATATATCTTGAGATTTAGTCACCTAAAGTTTGAAATCTTATGTAACTAGTGTTTTTTAAAGTATGTTAAAATGTCAAATTACTGTAAAAGTTTATACAATTGACCTTCTTGATTTAAAAAAAAAATAAATAAATAAAAAATCACTATTTTCGTTTGTTAAATGCTTAATTATTAAAATTCGTTCCGGTAATAGTTGTTCGGATGTTAAAAATGTATGTTTAAATTTCGTTTTCAAGTTGAAAATATCTAAAGAAATCGGTTAAATTTATATTTTCCATTGTTTTTTGCTTAATTAACAATGTTCATTAAGGGATTGCTGTTCAAAAACTAAGATAAATGTTTAAGTTTCCTTTCTTAAGTTGATATTATAGTTGAAAAAATTCTAAAAAAATTGGTTAAATTTAATATTTTCCGTTGTTTTATTTAATTAAAAATGCTCGTGAAGGAAATGGTTGTTCAAAACTGGAATACATGGTTAAGTTTCTTTCTCTCAAATTGGTATTCTGAAGTTTGAGTTGATAAAAATCGTAAGAAATCAGTCTTTTTCTATAAAAATCGATATTTTCAATTGTTTTTTACTTAATTATCAATACTCATTAAGGATACAGCTGTTGAAAAACTGAAATGTACGATTAAGTTTTCTCTTTTAAGTTGATAAAAATCGTAAGAGATCAGTCTTTTTCCATAAAACTTGATATTTCCCATTGTTTTTTTACTTAATTAACGATACTCATTAAGATGTCTATCAAGCAAAATTCAAATATATGTTTAACTTTCTTGTGTTAAATTGATAATCTCATCTTGTAGTTGAAGAAATCGTAAGAAATCAGTCTTTTTCTATAAAACTGGATATTTTCTATTGTTTTTACTTAATTAATACTACTCATTAAGATGTCTATGAAGCAAAATTCAAATATATGTTTAACTTTCTTGAGTTAAATTGATAATCTCATCTTGTAGTTGAAGAAATCTACATAAAATGGTTAAAAACTGAGATTTTAATTGTTTCGCTTAATTAATAATACTCATTAAAATTACGGTTGTTCAAAATTCAAATACAAATTTAATCTTCATCTTATAGTATGATTCAATGTTGAGATGTGATTGATAATATTTTTAATTAGGGAAGGTCGTTCACCTCTCCTGTTATAATAGAATATTCCTTTTTTCCACTAGGGGGTGTTCGTGGAGGGGGATGCATAGTGGGGGCAGGAGAGTGGCGGTGTCACGGTGGGCGCAGGAGGGACCGCAGGCGGGGCAGCCGGAGGGACAGCCGGAGGCACCGCAGGTGGGGCGGCCCCACAGCCCCACCTGCTCCTGAGCCCGTACTGTTGTTTTCCTACTACTAATATTGATTTTCTAAAGAGATAAAAGAATATCTTACAATGAAATTTAATATTCCACCTTGGTTCACACACAAAATACACAGTATGAACTTTAAAAAGTTCACCGTTTTACTTAAAAGGCGCAAAGATAATAATAATAGGGATGTTACAAGTTAAAATATGCATTTTATATTAATTTCTTGGTTCTTTCGGCATCCAATCCCACGGTCATCTTCAGAGAATATATTTATTAATTGTTGTTCCATTCAGTGGCGTAGTTAGGATGGGTAACACCCGCGGTGGATGTAAATGGTGCCCCCCCACCCCCTTCCGATTCACCATATTTTTTTCAATCACAATTCTACGTTTTTATAACAAATTACCATACTATTCCTTATTTATTTATTTTTGTCCTTCTGCATAAAAAAACGCAGGAGCGACTGATCACTCAACCCACAGTTCGCATAAGTCAATGTGGTGTCTATATGTAGAACAACATTCTTTCTTTTTAAATTTGCTTTTGCTATCCGCTCGGTGGGTAGGTAGGTTTTTGTTCCCTGGTACATGTCTTATTTAGGTACACCATTCTGTATAAAAATTTCACATTCTCAAAGAAAAGAAAACTAATTCTGTTGCTTCATGCACAACAAATTTCATTTTATTTCAGAATTCCTTTCCAAAATCTTTTAAGATTATATTTTTTATTTACAAATAAAAATTGAGTGTCATCCCTAAGAGAGTTACACCCGGGGAGGACCGTCCCCTACGCTCTCCGCTGTTCCATTCATTCAACAACCTGTTCATTCTTGTGAACAAAGCGACGTATTAAAATAAACAGAATGGCAGTTAAATATTTTTCTAAACTTAAGTTTAATCCGAGGCATTGTTAATTATATGTTCAGCTATCTTTTAATAACTACAGGCTCTCCCATTTCAAAAGAAGTGACGTATTTAAATGAACGGAAAATCAATTAGTAAAAATACTTCTTCACGATATCGCGGGATTGCAGGCCGAAAGAACATCAAACAAAATAAAATGCATATTTTTATCTCGTAATATCTACATTATTATCTTTGTCGTCTTTTAAATAAAACGGTGAGCTTTTTTAAAGTTCAAGAGGTGCATTTGAGATATTTTATATGTAGGAATACATCCAACGCCGTTAGAGAAAGGGAATTTTTCAATGTGCGCTTTTACAATTGCCTGCAATAAGGACTAAAGTTTTGCGTTTTAACAGAAAAATGCGAAAAACCTAATTTGCCTTATCTGTGAAATGTAATGCTTTTTACTAGCAATATTTTTCTTGGAGGTGACTGATATCATTTCTAAAAAAAAATAAATAAATAAAAAATAAAAATAAAAATAAAAAATAAAAAATAATAATAATAATAATAATAATAAAAGACAAATTCAACAACTTTTTGAAGAAACAAAATAATTAGTTACAGCACATTATACTTTCAATTTTTTTCAGCTCAATTTTAAGTTGTCTGACCTAATATATTTTTTAATTAAATGGTTATATCTTTTTAAGCATTTTGGGGGGAAATGTTCTAAATACATTCATCTTAGAAAATATTTGCATTAAAAGACGGAATGTCTGCTTTAAATTCATGTCAAACATGTCAAATCCATCGAGTTAGTGACAAAAAACTATAAAGCCCCATCAAAAGTTTCTATGTCTGGAAGAGCCCAGATTTATTCAATATGGTACAGGAGAAAGCATTGCAACAAGTACTTCAGCACACATAGTTGGTCTGCGATACCACTCTTCCAAACTTCACAGTTTTATTTATCTGAGTTGTTTTTTTGTTATACTCCAACCATCCGGAAAGCAGCTGACTTCTTATTATGCGACTTCTCCGCATAGGATTACGCTGAATAACTCTTTTCGCCATCACTATTTTTTTAATAGCATTTTTGAAATTTCTGTATGTAGCGTTATATGTATAAAAATATGCTGAACAGCATTCGCCGTCATTATCTTTTCAAGATGCTTGTGAACGTTTTGCGTATTTTTATATTATTCTTTCATACATGCTATATATTTTTAGAAAATATTCTGCATATCATGCCAATGTGTAAACCGAATAATACATAGCCGCCAACATATTCCACTATTTTGTACAGCAAAAAATTTATAATTAATTTTATCATCGCAAATCTCCATAATCTGCTGATTAAATAAGGCAAAAATTTCAGTTAAATTTTTCTGGTCCAAAAAGTCGGAAGAATTGGCAGCTATAGTAATATGATATACAACAATACAGATATTGATAAAAAATAATTCCTTTGATGCAGTGAGAAAATATGTATAAGAAAATAAAATTATTATTTGAGTTATGATATGAATTTTACGCACGCTTTATATTGGATCTCAAATACTAACAACTTTGTTTTACTGGCCAGTCGCACGGACGACAAAAAGTGACAACATATACAATGGTGCTCTAGAGAAATTTATGACAGGGCAATTTAAAGTATTAAAAGAAACCTAGCTTATGTTTATAACTCATAACCTTTCACTTGAAAAAAGAACACTAATTTGATTAATGATATGCATAGGGGAACTATGGTGACTAATTTTTATAACAGCGAAACGCCCGAGGTAAAAGCAATGGCCAATAAAAAGTGAAAGTGATTTTACCAAGATCTACCGAAACGGTAAGGAGCTAAAAGAAATTAATATACTTTTAGATAGAATAGAAGTCTCCAAGAAGGTATGGCTTGAAAATCTATAAAATCCCGCAGATTCCGGAGACGACCGTGGAATCTAAGTTGCACCGCCCCAGCAAAGTCCGGTTGCCAGCAGTCAAGCTATATTCCCGATGATCCCGTAATAATCGTCTCAGAATGCCTCCAGTCTTCATAAGCAAGTTCAATGACAACACTTAAAGGTATTTGTACTTTTTTGTGAAAATCATATTTGAGAAATAGTAGTTCCGGCGCACACTTCTGCGATTACCTCAAGAACAATTCAAGGTCAGGAGCTAAGAACACTCTATTTTGTATATTCTCATGGCGAGCTTTGTTACCATACATGTTATTTTAAACATCGGCCGTGGGGGCCATTTTGCTATGCTTATCCGGCTGGACCCTTTGTCCACCAAAAACAAGTGGACATAAATGAAGCCAACATGGTTGTGGCTGATTAATTTTGCGAAATTCCTATTCAAAATCACCATTAATGATTTTTTTCTAATCGGGTTCTTAGCTTTTTTTAGCTTCATATCTTCAAGTAAAATTAGCTAAAGTCTAAAAATCTAGAAATTGAGAAGCTACCTTTTCCTCCCGGTACAGAATATTTTTATTTTGTGTTGCACTTATTTCCGTTTTCAAGTGTACATCGTAACAAAAAAGGTTATTTTATTTATATCAGCATATTCATTAGCATTTCAGTTACAATATATTAACTATGAGGAATTTTAAAAAATTTGAGTGGCCTTCTTAAATTGGAGGAGTTATTAAATGGTTAAATTTGCGCCAAGCTTTCTTCAAACAACTCTCACAAAAGTATGGCAATTGATTGCGTACTCGACTACAGAAGTTTTGGAATAGAAACATACATACATGTAAATACAATCATAATTGAATGCATATATACATATTCATATATACATAAAGAAAATGAATACATATCTGGAGTTATATTTTTCACGATTTCTTTAGTTATTACCCGTTGTCATGCGGCTAATAGTACCCAAAATCGTATTATTTGCATTCGTATGCAATTTCTTTTCTTTTCTATTCTTTAACATTTCAAATTAAATTGGATCAGTTTGGATGGTTACGGACAATATGAAGTTTAATTTGGCTATCAATCAATTTGCATAAAAAAAACGTAAAATAAAATAAAATAAGAAGAAGAAGGAAAGAAAAAAAATTAAATAAACACATGGTCGTTACATAACTGCTACAACTTGTATGTAAAAACTCATGCTCTTGACTTAAGTGGCATCATTTTCTGCTTACACGTTTTTTAAGATATGTTTAATTGCGATCGTAAAACGACACCATAAAATAAAAGAATAAATCAGTAAAGATAAATAAACCCTATAATTTCTGTGCAACAATAAAAGTAATTCGTTTGCCACAATATTTAAAAAATTTCAAAAAAGTCTTTTAAAATGAAATTTCAAATATAAAAATAGGAATTTTGTTTTTTTAAAGTAGCTAGTACAGGCATGTTTACTAATGAACATTTTCTTAAAAAAAAAACAAAAAGATCCAGTAGAAAGCTCAAGGCAGATGAGTAAAATACAGTCGTTTTTTAAGTATATAAATTTAAACAATCGCAATGTTATCTTTATGGGAATTTTAAAAGCTGATATTTTAGGATGTTAGATTTGATGAATATTTTTGATTTTGAATACCCTCCAAGATTTTGTCATTACGGGCGTCCAGCTCATTTTTTGTGTCGATGCGACAAATATTTTAGATGTTATCGTGTTCAAAAAAGTGTAATTTTTTCAGGGAAGCCGGAGCTGTGTTCCGACAAATATATATTAAATTCATCAATATGGAAATAATATTACCCTAATTAATATGATTAAATCACCACAGCAACCTAGAAACATTACCTATATTGGGATATCATTGAATTAGTTAAGTATGATATGATTTAATAAAATAAAAAAATTATAATATCTTAAGTTTTGATCGATTTTCGTAAAGTTTGAAATGACTCAACAAAATTCTGCAACGATTATACAGCCATGGAAAAAATTATAAGGACACGTAGAAAAATTAGTGATATGTGTTAAAGTATCATCAACTGAAACCACAATCAAACATTATTTACTATTCGTAATTAGCAATCGTTAGGGATTTATTAAAATGAGTTTGTGGGATGTCGTTCTGTACTTAAAATATAGAACAGAGATGTTAATGTTACAGACACATTTTTATTGTAGACGTCACAGCACAAAACACACTATATACAAATCGCAAGACGAGCGCTTCTCAATCAATTGAATATTCATAAAAATTACTTAGCACAAAGAACATCTCTAAGAGAGATGTATTGGAACACACATCCCAATCTTACATCTTAACTACAAACTCAATTACTTCACTTCGTTTCATGTCTTTTTAGAAAGGAAGGCAAAATATCTTAAGATATTTTGCCGAAGGTGGCAATAGCGCCACCTATAGATACTATAATTTAGGGAAGGCAGTCACCCTGTTACAGCCTCCCCCTCTGGTTCCGCGAACGTCCCGGTGTGGAACCAGTAATTTTCTTTGGTGGCCTACCGCGTTTCCTAATGGGTGCGACAGGCACTATGTCAGAGTCATTACATAGTTTTAAGGCAGAAGTGTGACATGTAGCAAGTGGATCATTTGGATTGTCCATACTTGCTATGACAAAAGTGGTGGGTGATTTTTGAGTTAAAATGATGTAAGGTCCATCACGTTTAGGCATGAACTTCGACGTTTTGTTGTTAGAGGCTTTACTTACTGGATGTAAGTCAACCCAAACTTTGTCTCCTGGAACAAAACTATGTCCCAGTTTCCGACTACGGTCAGCAAATTTTTTCCTCCGATCTTGCTTAGATTCAACTTTGTCTTTGATTTCTTTGGTGAATTTTGCGAATTTCTTGAGATATGGAGTAATCTCAGGCACAAAATTATCATTTTGAATTACAGCACGAATGTCATGCTGAACATCATCCGTTGTTCTCAATTCTCTTCCAAACTGCAAGAATGCTGCTGTTTCTCCAGTAGTGTCACACTTAGCAGTATTTAGTGCAAAACGGATTGTTGGAAGCTTTTCTTCCCAAGAGCAGTGATCATTTTCTACTAATATAGCTAATCTCGGCTTGAGATCTCTATTTTTCCTCTCCACAGGATTAGCCTGGGGATGGTATATGGGAGTTGGATTTTGTTTGATACCTAAAAGAAAACAAAGTTGTTGCATCACACTACTAACAAATTGGGGTCCGTTATCACATATTATACGTCTCGGTAGACCATATCTAAGGATAACTTCTTCAAGCAACGTAGTTGCACACTGCGCTGCAGTAGCATGCGTAAGGGCAAACAATTCCACCCATCTTGTAGCACAGTCTTCTACTATAAATATCCACCTTTTACCGTTTTTACTTTTTGGTAAAGGGCCAAAAAGATCAATTGATAGAACTTCAAATCTTTGTGAATACACTGGTGTTTGTAACAAACCGGATGGTTTTTGATTAGAAGGCTTATACCTATTGCATTCAGCACAATTTTTGACATAATTTGCAATGTATGAACGCATTCCAGTCCAATAATACCTTTTGGATATTCTATTTAACGTACCTTCAGCACCGTAGTGACCAGCCGTAGGTGAATCGTGGTGTTCTTTTAAAATTTTCTCCCTTTCATGTGATGGGACAACTAGTTGAGCTTCTTCTGATTCCGAACTTGGAGAATACCTGTATAAAACTCCTTGATTCATAATATAACCGCGATCAGTCCAGTTAGTATAGTCAAGGGTTTTTTCTTCATTTTCGAAACTTTTAATAATTTTCTTTAATTCTTCATCTTTCATTTGTTCAGCACGTAAATCACTTGATGATTTAGAAGGAATATCAACTACTATAGCGCAAATATCGCAACTTTCTTTATTGGTGTGATCACAAGCAGGACGAGAAAGCATGTCAGCTATGACGTTAGCTTTGCCTGGAATATATTCTATTTTCAAATTAAATTCTTGTAATTGCAAAGCCCATCTGGCAAGTCTTCCAGAAGGTGACTTTAAACTCATGAGCCATCGGAGAGGCTGGTGGTCGGATGCCACAGTAACTTCTGTTCCATCAATATATCCTCTGAATTTATTAAGAGCCCAGACAACAGCAAGTGCTTCTCTTTCTGTGGTGTGATAGTTGCGTTCTGCAGCAGTCAACAATCTACTTGCATACTCAATCGGATGCTCTTCAGCACCTTCACCCTGTAGAAGTACTGCTCCCAGAGCATAACTACTTGCATCAGTTCGAATGAAAAAAGGTTTAGTTTCATCAGCTTGTTTCAATATTGGAGCTGAAACGAGGCATTGCTTCAAGGTTTGAAATGCATTTTCTTCATCGGCACCCCAGTGCCATTCCACATTCTTTTTTGTGAGATTACTAAGTGGTCTGGATATTTTTGCAAAGTCTTGTATAAAACGGCGATACCATGAACATGTCTGCAGAAAGGATTGCAGTTGTTTTGTATTCTTCGGAGGTGGGATCCTCACAATAGCATCAACTTTCCCAGGATCAACTTCTAGGCCATTTGGTGTGATCCAGTGTCCTAAATATTTTACTCTGGTACAAGCAAAGTTGCATTTTTCTCTATTAGCAGAAAGTTTCCATTTGTCTAATCTTTTAAAAACAGCTTCAAGATCAGCTAGATGTTGTTCAAAACTTGATGATAAAACAATTAAGTCATCAAGATAAGTGAGAATATTTACATCTGGGAGTCCTTTGCGAAAGCTATCCATTGTCCTCTGAAACGTTGCAGGGGCATTGCGGAGACCAAACGGCATTCTTCGAAAGCGATATGTTCCTAGAGGGCATACAAAAGCAGTTTTATCTCGATCAGGTTCATAGACACTCACTTGATAGTAACCAGCATTCAGATCCAGCGTTGTCATGAACTGAGCAGTTTTCGCCTGATGCAAAAGATCGTCCATACGAGGGAGTGGATAGGTATCTGGTATAGTAACTTCATTCAGCTTCCTGTAGTCTACACATAAGCGAACACTACCATTTGGCTTAGGAATTAGCACTATTGGTGCAGAGTATGGAGAATCGCATTCTTCAATAATTCCTTTGGCTAGAAGATCATCAATTTGGGTTTTACACAATTCTTTCTTTGCCGGTGATAACCTGTAAGGAGGTAGTGAAATAGGACGATGGTCTCTGGTATTTATATGATGTTCGACGACGGGTGTTGCTTCTCCCCCTGGTCGAAAGGTATTGGAAAACTTTTGAAGTAAGTCATTAAGCCTTTTTCTTTGTATCTCAGATAGATGCTGACCTTCTGTTTCTCTTAACATAACCGAGTTAACTGTGGCAGTTGGTGCTGAGATTTCAGGCGTCGTAATGAAAGGATCATCAGAAAAGGGAATTTTACGTTTAGGATTGTTCTGGAAATACCAACTTTGGCTTCTCATGTCTAGCACGATCCCCATTTTATTTAAAAAATCTATGCCTAACAATGTTCTATTTCCCTGGGCTTCGGGTAAGGCAAAAATCGTTGTACTAGTTGTACGACCTTCTATTTCAACAGTGATTGTTGCTTGAAGAACGTTGGTTTCTTTTTGTAGGCCATCAGCAAGTGTTATGCTTACACCGGTGTCTTCGAACACAGTTCCTTGGTCACACAGAATCTTGTATAACATTTCCCCAGCAATGCAATGAGTAGCTCCTGTATCTGCGCAAGCAACTCCTGTAACACCATTTACCTTAATATACAACAAAGGTGTTGTTTGAGTATTGATAGAA
Source organism: Maratus speculifer (assembly GCA_964019185.1). Lineage (NCBI taxonomy): Eukaryota > Metazoa > Arthropoda > Arachnida > Araneae > Salticidae > Maratus > Maratus speculifer. Next base: position 83,151,722 of record OZ025296.1, read on the forward strand.
CAAGATTTGAGATGAAGGGAACGAAAATTTGCTGATTGAGTCTGCGTAGATGGAGAACAATTAGGACATTTGGCTTTGACAAAACCTTGTTTACCACAGCCATAACAATTTATAATCGGACGCTTATCATTGTTTTCGTATCTTGAATTTGTATATTTTGAAGTAGAATGATTATTTTTATAATTTGAAAAATGTTCGTTAGTTTCATGTTTGGGTGTTTGATTTTTCCAGAATTCTTGACCATTTGAATTTTTCGGCAAAACATGTTTCTGCGCTTCACGCATTTTTGGATAACTTGCTGACTTTTGAGATGAAGGTTTAATGTTTTCGTAAATGTCTAGCTTTTCAGCCAACACGACAGGATCATTTAACTTGTCCCAACCATCTAAATAATGATTTTTATATTCATGTGGACACTTTTTCTTAATCTGATCAGCGATTATTAGTTCAGTTAGTTTTTCAAATGAATTGATTTCTAATTCGGATAACCAACCCTCAAAATAATTTCTAAGTTCAAAATAAAAATCCTTCCAAGTAGAATTTTCTCTTTTTTGATGTCGGCTAAATAATACTCTAAATTTTTCTGCTGTCAACTTAAATCTTTTAAGCAATATGTCACGAATATAAGAATAATTTTTGAACATTTCTTCTGGTTCTCTGGCGATTAGTTTACCAATGTCGTTCGGAAGTACGGCAATTAATTGAGAAACCCAAAATTCTTTGGAGACATTAAGCATTTTCATTTGACGTTCAAACATTGTCAAAAACAAAGACATATCATCCTTTTCAGGAATAAATGTTGGCAAGATATTTTTAATATCTATACGCATCTGGTCTATTTGATTTTGTGGTACTGTTGTCGCGGTAGGGTTTTGAGCATGTAGCTTAAGCTTTTCTAGCTCATATGCTCTTTCCTCTGCAATACGTTTATCCTGAATCATTTGTTGTTCTGCAATTTCTTGTTTTTTGCGATCTTCCACGATAGCAATAAATGCCTCTTTAACAAATTGTTCGTCGTCTTTAAGCAGTTGACACTTCATAATTTTCTCACGCAAGACTGATAGTTTATCATCTTTATCTACATCTAACTCTAATTCTGTGCCCAAATTAAACAAATCGATTTTTTTTCCTTTAGAAAGAAACGCCATTTTTCCCAAATTGTTGTTGATATTGTTGATTTATGCTTAAATTAGAAAACGATTAGATACGTGACCCATTAAATAATAAGAACAAAATGACTACCTTCCCCTTACAGGTAAATAAAACATGTAAATATAGATAAATTTTCATAAATAAATGTTAAAAAAATGCAGGAAATAATTTAAAACATACTAAAATATACCACTAATTTAATCATGAGCTCATGAAAATATTTAGAAGAAATATTATTATACGTTAAAATTCAACCTTTTTACCAAATTAGCTTACCAATGACATAAATCATTCATTTTAAATATATGAAATATTATAGGTAATTCTTTGCGAAATAATTTTCAACCACACATAAATATGAAAACAACTCGAAATATGAATAAAGAACTTACTTTACATCTAAAAAATAAACAACATACGAAATAATAAAAGTTATCAAAATCATTTTTAAACTCTGTGCACAGATTAAAAAACAAAAACAAAATTCACTTACTCAGAATCCTTGCTTTTAAAAACAATATAAAAAAAAAATCTCTTTCAATTTCAGAAAACCAATGTTTCTTAATAATCTTATTCAAAATCAACATAAAACAAAACAAACAAAAAAATTATATATATATATATATGAAACAGCATTTATCTTAATAAATAAAAGAAAATGAAAACTTTTTTCCGCAGCTGGCCAGCAAAAAAAAAAAAGAGAAACAAACAATCAAAAAAATAATTTCAACTTTTACCGGTAAAAACAAATAAAATAAAAATCTATTTTTAGATAAAGGTTGTCGATGATTCACATAACAGTTAAAACACGCAGAAGTAAATAGGTATTGAACACTTCTAAGAACAAAATCAGATTATAAGTAGAAAACTTTTTTATGACGAAATGAAAAAGTTTCAATCACAAACACCAGTTATGTTTAAAAACTAGAAGATATTTTGTTGCTTATGAAGACTGAAGAACATTATTTATTGTCATGTCGACAATATTTTTCAATTATTTCCAATGTGAAGGGTACGGATTACCCTTTTTGAATGCATGTTCTTGCTTTTTTGTCAGGATGACGCACTTAAAACACACGATTGAAGAAGAAGAAAGCACTATTAAAAATAAGAACAGAAGCTTGATTCATTGTAGATTTGACAACACCTTTAAAATGAGTACGGATTACCCTTTTTTTATACTTTCTTGAATTTTGTCGCGATGATACTACCACACATAACTGATATTAAAGAAATTAGCACAAAACTGGAGTATATCTTGATACTTGATATTGCACATTATATAATAGAACTTTTTGGAAATCACAGGATGAATTGTTCTTGACGAACACGGCACTTGAGAACACAAAATTTCCTTTATTGCCGAGGTGACAATAATTTAGAAGTGGGTACGGATTACCCTACTTTAAATATAATTTTTGGAATTTTTGTCAGGATGACAGCAGCGAACTTGACACAAAGACTTTGAAAGCACAAAAATGTTCCGAAAGAACTCCATTTTACGTTGGGCGCCAGTGTGGGATGTCGTTCTGTACTTAAAATATAGAACAGAGATGTTAATGTTACAGACACATTTTTATTGTAGACGTCACAGCACAAAACACACTATATACAAATCGCAAGACGAGCGCTTCTCAATCAATTGAATATTCATAAAAATTACTTAGCACAAAGAACATCTCTAAGAGAGATGTATTGGAACACACATCCCAATCTTACATCTTAACTACAAACTCAATTACTTCACTTCGTTTCATGTCTTTTTAGAAAGGAAGGCAAAATATCTTAAGATATTTTGCCGAAGGTGGCAATAGCGCCACCTATAGATACTATAATTTAGGGAAGGCAGTCACCCTGTTACAAGTTTAAATTACAATGAAATTTATAAAACACATATGAATGAATAGAAATATATGACGTAAAACATGGAAAAAATTATAAGGACATAATAAAATATTTCTCGAAATATATTGCATTAACATTCTATAAAACTATTTTCAACGACTCTTATCCCTTATTAATTAAATAATAATTGATTCAAAAAGTTCAAATTAAATTTCTTTAGAAAAGTAATTTTAACGCTAATTAGATAAATAATATCAAATTATCTATACTTGCTTCTTGCGGGAAGCAGGACGTTTCGGTCCTGCCATTTCGGTCCCCCCGTTTCGGTTCCAAGACACTTCGGTCCCTAGCGATTTCGGTCCCTAACCATTTCGGTCCCTTCTACTGCAAACTGAAATTTTGTGAAATGAGACATAATTTTATAGGGAACATTGCAGAGTTTTTAAACTGAAGGCCATAAAATTTTAGTATAATGCGATTATAAGTGCTCGAAAACCGCACACACGTATAACTCTTATCCATAATATTATAATTTGCACAAATTTTGTATGGTAATCCTAATCATAATTGGTAATCCCAATTCTAAAAACAGTTAGTAATTTTAATATAAAAATCAAATTAATATTTTATTAAATATGTTTATTAATTAATAACATTATTATTTTACATAATGAATTTTACTTTAAAATAAATTTAATACGTAATCCATTTTATATTTAATACATCATTATATTATATGTCCTAATAGTTCTAAACTGAAATTTACCTTTTACTTCTTCATTTATTGTATATTTAAATTACAGAAATTTAAAACAATTAATATAGTTAAAAATAAAACATAAATAAGAATTATTATTATTTTTTTTTTCTGAGAAAGTAGGAGCGAAAAGATAATACAAATAAATAAATAAATAAATAAATAAAAGCTTAGTTTTGTCACTTAAAAACTGAAATTAAAATATTTAAAATATTATTATATTACATTTTAATATATTTTATTAAATTATATATTGCATTTTATATATAATATTTATATTATTATATTTATATACAGGGTTCGTAAATATCATGATATTTTCGAAAATATCGAAAATATCCGATATTTTGATATATATCTGATATTTTCGATATATATCCGATATTTTCAAAATTTTCAGCTTATTGATTACAAATATTTTTTGATTTAATATAAATTAAAATTTTAATCATATTACAGTTAACATGAAAACATAAACCAATATTCTAAATCTTTTTTTTTTCCTTTGTAAATTTGATGATTAAATAAATGAAGACAAACAATTTTTTGTGATGTTCAACAAATTACCTTTTCACTCATCAAAACACAAAATACAGAATTCAGTTTCAAGTTTTAAAAAAATTTATTTTTAAAGAACAAGTTTCAAGATACAAAATAATAATAATAATAATAATAATAATAATAAATAAAAAATAAATTATTTTATAAATTATTAAATTGTGATATAAGAATTCAAAAATATAATCTAAAATTGGTAATGAGAGTAATGTGTAATAAAATCTTATCCGTATTTTTAATGTAGAGATGTAAAGTTAACTCTAAAATGTGTAACTGTTGGCAGCCTTAAAGATTGAATAACCATATTTTAAAGAAAATATTAAAATATAAAACAGAAAAATGTGTAATTACCTGTATTATCAATCTGAGCAGAAGAACACAATTCATAATGCTTCTCCATCCTTTTTGGAATTCCTTGCATTTCTTTATCACACATCTTACATATGGCCCATTTGCCACTATTTCCTTCTTTAATTTTACATGTGAAATGATTCCATATAGGATCTTTTATTCTTGGCATAGTGATTGCAATAAAAACTTTAATAAAATTTTTAAGCTTTATATCATTTAAATATAATATCAACAAGAACAAAATAATGACAGCACAGCAAAGACTTGCAACATATGTAAAATTTTGTTCTTAAAACATGTCTATTCTATGCCTACACATTACACTGCCTGATTGACTATTGAGCAATTCAGATTAGCCAATCATCACCCCTTTTTTCAATTCTAGCAGGTGCAATCTAAAAATAGTTTTTGGAGGTGGGGGATATTTTGTAAGCATGTTTTTAATATTTTAGTTATTTACAGATGGGTTAATTTTTAATAACAATTGAAGAGCTCATTTAGACTTTTGTTGACTAAAAATATTTTGAAAATAAAAATTAAATATATGAAAATATCAAGAATCATGATATTTTGAAAATAAATATCAAATATGAAAATATCGAAAATATCAAAAAGCTTGATATTTTGAAAATAAATATCGGAAATATATCATGATATATTTCCGATATATATCCATTGATATATATCACCGAACCCTGTTTATATATTTATATACATTATTATATTTTAAAATATTATTATATTAATTTTATGTAAATAAAAAAAATCATCTTATTAAAATGAAATAGGCCCAGTTTCAATAAAATTAACTCACAAAAATTTTCTTCATGGCTTGAGAAGACTGTTAAAAAATGCAATCAATAAATACTATTATTAAAAAAAAAAAAAAAAAAAAAAAAAAAAAAAAAAAAAGTGGCGGAGGCAATTTTTTAAAAACAAATTTTTTAAAAGCATGCCTAGTTACGAAATCACTATTGCTTTCGCAGTGTTAATAATGAAAAGTAACTTATGAAAACAAATTTATAAGATGCAATTTTATATTATACAAATAATAAGAAAAATAAAAAATTTGTTCTTCAATAAATATATCTCATTTCTGAATTATCAAAGGAGAGGGTGTAGATGGGGGATTTGAGGAAATATGTATATATTATTACTTATAACTGTCTATATGAATTATTAAAGCCATTTATTATTAAACTAATTTGAAGAAAAAAAATAAGCACAGTTTTTTTATATTATTTAATTAATGCTAGTTTAAAGGTTCTAAAAAATGTATGTAAACAGCCAAAAAAATATTAATGGCAGTTTATATATAAAAAAAAAATCAGTTTATAATAGTTTATAGAAGTTTATATAAAATACTGATACTAATAATTAATAATAAAATTTAAACATTTATTCTGATTAATAATAATAATACTAAAATCAAAAGAAAATATCCCCTAAACTTACAGTGGCAGTCAAAAGTTTCCGGCCAGCAAAAAATTTTCAGTTAATTTGTAACTATACCCATATGAAGAGGAATCTCAAAGCGATACTTATACATTTTATTTACATAATAGTTAGGAACTTTGCTTATGGAATAACATGCAAATATCGATAAGTTTAATAGACAAAATTAAGTACAAAGAAAAATGCATGTTCTCAAAAGTTTCCGGCCACCTTCGCAAGTTTTAAAAAAAAGTATTGTAAATAGAAGACTACAGTGATCAACAATATTTACAATTAGTATTTTATCGTATTAGTTTTACGATCGTATTTTTTTTATTAACTTTAGTAATAAGTTCTATGGCGCAGCAACGTGACATTCATACAATCAACGGTTAAAGATCGTCTATGGTACGTTTTTTCCACATTTCTTGCAATTTTTTTTAATTTCGGCTTATTTGGAATATTTATAGTTCGGCAGACGTTTGTCAACTTCTTTCCAAAGATTTTCTATTGGATTCATGTTGGGCGTTTGGGTTGAATATTTCACAAACGAAATTTTTTTGCGTGAAAACCATTGCTTGTCAAGGCTTGCATGCATTCATTATGTCGTTATCATGTTAAAACAAATAGTTGCAACCAAAATTTTTCTTCTAATAAGGCAGCAAATAATATTGCAAGATATCTCTTTGCATTACATCATTCATTTTGCTGTGGATTTCAAATAACAGGCCGATACTTTTCGAAGAAAATACTCCCCAATGTGCACATGGTGTCCTTTTCCGCCGTGCTTCATTGAAGGTATAACATAGGTCTAATCATATATTTTTATGTTAAGTCATCGGGCGTGGTGTGTGCCATCCTTCCCAAAAAAGTTTCAAATTCGATTGATGGAAAAATAATACTTTTGTCCAGTTTTCACTTTTGTCCAGTTTCACCAGACTTTGTGTTTTTAAAAAGCAAGTCGGGTACGTTGATATTTTTTTTACCTATTAAAATTTTTTTTACCCCAATTCTTAAATAAAGTTCTGTATCATGTCAGCATCTTGCCACGGTAGACCGACTTATTTCAGCAATATTTTCATTCCGTAAATAACTGTATATTGCAATGGAATTTTTATGCGGGTCATCAATTGTTTTTCTCCTGATAATTCTGTACATGAGAATAGTCTGTTTTCGGAGCCTCCCAGACCTCACAAAGTCCTGAAGGCCATAGCCATCTTTATATAACTTTTTAATATCATTTACAGTCGATTTTACCGATGGATAACTTTACAGCAATACCTCGAGAAGATCGGCTCTTTAGTGATAAACTATTCATTCATTTACGAACAATAATTGTTGAACTTTTCGATTTTGAATTCAAACTATGCAATTCACGTTGATTCATTCACAAACACAACCAAAAAGCACTTTACCAATAGAAAAAATCTAAGGAATGATAGGTGGCCGGAATCTTTTGCACAAGCGAACTTCGTATTCTACCCCTTTGCATGAAGCGTCTTCAATATCCAATCAAAATAATCAAGTGGTCAGAGGTCATTCACATATGTCTAACTTTTGAAGCAATTGTATTTCTTCTTTGCTAAAACCTTCTGATAGATAAATGAATGGGACTAACTGGCCGGAAACTTTTGACCGCAACTGTATATCACATTGTTTAATAATAATAATAATAATAATAATAATAAAACAGTTTGCTGTGATTTTATTATCACGAGTTATAAAAGTTTAAATTTATCGGACTCTTATATTCAACTTTTTATAAAACTTGGGGGGAGGGGGGAGAGAATTAAAAAATATTAAAAAAGGCCCGAATAACATTGAACTTATACAATTTGGCAGGTCCACAACAATTAGAATCCGAGCAAAGAAATAACAAATGACTGAAATGACTAAGGACCGAAATGGCAAGGGACCAAAGTTTCTGGGGGGCGAAATGGCCACGGACCAAACTGTATCGAGACCGAAATGTCTCGGGGCCGAAACGGCGGGACCGAAATGTCGTGTACCCCTTATTGTGTGCCATGCTTACATATTTCTCTAGTTAAAATGCCTCACAGATTCTGTATGCGGTTTAAATTAGGGTTTTTTTGGTGGCCAATCGAAACATTAGACAGAATTGGCAGCGAACCATAGACATAATGCACGAGGCACATTTAAAATTTCATTGTCTTTTCGAAACAAATAATCACCAACTGTGATAAGAGACAATATTTTTTCAGCTAACATGTCCACACATGATTTTGAATTAATGTGACCTCGAATGGACAAGACTGGTAAGTATTCCATTGGCTGCAAACTTGCCAACGCAATCATAAAACAACCTCTGAACGGGCGTTCCGAAAGAGGAACTTTATCTTTTTGCAAAGTTCTGCCAATAATACTTTCTGATACGTCCAAAGTAAACTTTTTTATCTCGAAAATACTATATCTTTTCAGCGAATTCAAAAGAAAAGTTTTTCTAAGCAAATTCTAATCCAGGCTTCTTAAGTAGATTTGTAAGTAGTAGACATTACCGTAATTTAACATATCTAACGTTAATATCCCTTTACAGAAAATTATTCAGCGCGTATTCTTCAGCTAGTGCATGGTAGATCAATTTTTGTTTTTATTTAAGTAGAACTCGTCTTTTTTTTTTTTCTTTTAAGGAAGCTTGACGCGCGTTTTCACGTTTTTGACACATAGTCAAAGAAACTGTTCTGCCTGTATACTTCCTTTTGCCATAATTAGGGATGGGATGAATATTCGGCCATTATTCGGTATTCGGCCTATTCGGCCCTTTTGCCGAATATTCGGTTGGCCGAATATTGAAGGCTTGTTGACCGAATACTTCGGCCGAATACCTGTAGCCGAATATTTAGCGATATCTTGCCGAATATTGCTAAAATCTCGCCGAATAGTGAAAGATATCTTGCCAAATAAATTTCGGATTTAAAGAATTTCATTCTTGAAAATTTTTTTTCCTCTAATCCGAATTGGCTACTTGCTCTATTTATGAAGTCATTCTCACTCTTACTTACAAAATATAGAGTTATTCAGATACTAAAAAATATACAGCCTTTCTGTATTTCCTATAAAAGTTAGTGATATTCTAGAAAATGCTGCCCAAGTTGGAGATTTAATTGTACGGGAAATGTCATATTTAGAGAATGATATATTACAATTCAAAATATAAAAATACTGCCTTATTCTAAAACGCTTGAATATTTTTTAATGTCTGTAAATTCCACGCACATATAAAAAAGGCTCTTATGAAATTCATAACTTATTTTCTATAAAGTAAGAAATGAAAAAATTTATTCACTAGGTGTGTTAATGAAGATTCATTTTCAAAATTAAATTAAATATATCCCCATTCCAACTACAACGGTACATCTGAAAGCAGAACTGGTATCAAACTCGATACACATTAGATGACACAACTTGCTTTATGAAGATGGTTTTATAAATACAGTAGACTCCCTCAAATCCGCACAGCTTGGGACCAGAGGTTTTGCAGATTTTAGAATTTTGTGGATTTCTGGTCACTGCTTTGTTTACATTTTTAAAAAAGTAATTTGAATGTAATTAATAATGAAATCAAAAGTATAAATGACTGTTTACAATATGCTAAAATATTAAAATAAGTAATAAACTAAAATAATAAAAAATTAGATAGTTTTTTAAATGATAAAAATACTAAAAGCAAAGGTCAAATTAATAATCTATTCATTATAGAGATGAAATGTGTTTTTCCTAAATTATTCAATGAAACTTGCCTCATAAAGGTATATTACTAATTCACATCAAAATCATACAATAATGAAACTTTATTTCAGGTTTAGCCAGACTTAATAACTAAAAAAGCTTGATTAATACATTAATATATTTGGTAAGATTGTGATTACCAATGATATCAGAAATATCTTTATTTTTTCAGAAATAAATTATTCTTTATTTATGAAAACAAGTGAATTCAATAACCTTAACAAAAATTACAAATTAAAAAATATATGGAATTGATATAAAACTAAAAAAGTCAAATTTTGCACCTACATCTGAACTGAATGTTTCATTGTTTACATCCGTAAAATATGTGCGGATTTTAGAGAGTTGCGGATTTGAGGGAGTCTACTGTATTTTAATATAAATTCTAAATACTCAACAAAATAATTTTTTCATTCTATAGTTTTCACTTTTAAATAATTATTTGCATAGTTACTGAATTAAATATCTAACATTATTATGTATATATTTTTAATTTAATTTTCCTTCCTTCATGTTGTTATCAATTTCTGTTTATCCTTTTAATGCTTGTTGATTAAGTGGAATATTGAAGTTGAATATTGTATGTGCCGATTCAAATATCAAAGATTTTGTTAACATATGCATTCTACTTTAAGCATAACCTTTTGCTTTAACGTAATTTGTAATTTAAACAGGTATGAGATTCTTCCGCGGTTTTCCGCTTTTTTGTCATTTTCCGCTTTTCCGATTTTTTTTATCGGCAAAGGATCGCGGAAAAACACAAATTTCATCAAAAGATCGCGTGAAAATGTACGATTTTCGTTAAAAAAGACGCGAAAACAAATGCTATCTGTGTCTCAAAAAATCGCGAAAAATACTAATTTCATCAAAAGATCGTGGAAAAAACACTATTTTCGTCAATGGATCGTGAAAAAAAATCTATTTTCGCCGTACGATCGCGATTTTTGTCAAAAGGTCCCAAGAAAAACGGAATTTTCGTTGAAAGATCGCAAAAAAATGCGATTTTCCTCCAAAGATCGAGAGAAAATCGCGTTGTTCGTCCAAAGATCGAGAGAAAAATGCGTTTTTCGTCCAAAGATTGCGAAAAAAACGCGTTTTTCGTCCAAAGATCGCGAAAAAACGCGTTTTTCGACCAAAGATCACGAATAAACGCGTTTTTCGTCCAAAGAACGTATTTTTTGTTAAGAGATCGCGAGAAAAACGTAAATTTTGTGAAAGAAACGCAGAAAAAAACATTCTGTCAAAAGATTGCAGAAAAATGCAAATTTCATCTAAGAATCGCAAAAAATTAGCTGCAATTTTAATGTTTTTTCCAGATGATCTGCAAATTTAATTTCCCATGTTTAAATGATATTTTAAGTAAAAATATGTTAAAATTGGAATTGGATGACTAGCTAAGATTGCTGTGCAAAACATTGCATTAGAAGTACAAACTTTTTTTGCAGTTGAGTGGCAAATTAAACATTAGCTTACTATGTTTGTTGAATGATTTTTTCAGTGAAAATAGAAACTTTCATTTCAGAATTACTTAGAGTGGTATTTGCACAAATTGATTCACTCTGACCCCCCCCCCCTTTTTTTTTATTATGACAAATAAAATAACTTTCTTAATTTCCTTTAATGCGCGCTATTTTAAAATAATTTCTCATTTTCCGGCTCACACGCTTTTCCTCTTTTTTTAACTTTTTGCAATCTCATGCCTGTTTAAAGCTTGGCATCTGATTTCAGAACAGTCTCATTCTTACAAATTTGCTTATCACTAGGGACACAAACTCTAAATGATCAAATTTACTTCATTAAAGGTTATTTCAGAAAATATGTCCTTGTGAGTTCTGAGAGAGAGAGAAAGATTAAGAATATTATTGATTTTCGATACGAGAAGTATAAATTGATAGTAAAAGTGAAGTACATTCTTCATATTTTATATATTTCATGGAAATATTTTCCCATCTTGACTTACTGAAAATCAATTTGATGTACATTAGAATAAAGGGTATAATGCAATTTCATAATTTTTTTGTGTTAAAATAAGTTTTTCAAATTTAAAAATACATTTAAAAGCACATTTAAGAGTAATAATTATTAAGTTGCTCCTATTTTTTAAATTATATATAATAAAAATTTATTTTCTTTATTGGAAAAAAAATTTACTATTCGGCCGGCCGAATATTCGGTATTCGGCCTAAAATTTGGCCGAATGTTCGGTATTCGGCTATTCGGCCAAATCACTATTCGTCCCATCCCTAGCCATAATCTTTTGGATTCTTTACCAAATTATACATTACTGTTCTAAATCTGTTCATATTCCTTGCAATTTCACTTCTACTCATTCCACATTTTCCATAAGCAAAAACATTTCTTTTTTTCAAATTCAGATTATTGTGTATTTTTGGCATGATGAAGAATGAGATAAACTTAGCAATCTTACTGTGCATTGTTTTAGGCCAATTTAAACATTCCTATGATATTACAATTTAATCAAAATGTTATTTGCTATTTAAAGAAAAAAAAAATCCGAGTCCTTATAATATTTTCCGAGTAGCAGCATATTAAAAGTTTTTTTAAATTCATGCATGCTGGATGCTGACAAACAAGAAGTGTTGATTTCAACTCTGCATGGGTCGGGGTTTTGGGGATCGCTTAATTTTGAACACTTTTCGGTTTCATAAATGCATAAATTTCGAATAAAAGATATTGTGGCTTGAAAAGTCGAATCAGATAGCATTTCTTAACTTGTTACTTACCCATCATACGTAGTATAGGGTAAGTCTTGCAATCGTTTTGAAAATCGAAAAAAAATTTTTGACGGATTTACACGTTTTAGATAGTGGAGATTCCGAAAAACATATTTTTAGAAAAAAAATTTTGCCGTGCCTCTGTCTGTCTGTCTATGTGTTTGTCTGTCTGTCTGTCTGTCAGTCTGTAAACGCTCTATCTCCCGAACAAATTGAGATAGAGACTTAGATTTTGTATGTAGTTAGTATGTAAGAATGGGACGAAGCCTATTTAATATCAGCAACCTCGATTATCCGGAACTATTTTTTCCGGACTCTCGAAAAATTCGTTCTGATGAAACGTATATAAAAATTTTCGAATTTTTTTGTTCTAAGGAATAGACGTAAAAGACAATAAAATAACACACATTTTGCATGTAAAACGAAATCGATCGGATTATTAGTTGCCGAGATATTTGTATTCCACATTCTTCGATTTTTCATGACCCTGTATTTCATTCAAATTTCAATTCAGAGGTATATTTTAATTGGAAATGAGACGCTTAATCCGACGCAGTTAATTGTTAGTTAATAGAAATATTATTTTTGGATTTATAAGGATGTTTCTTTTACGCAGTTTGGTACTACTTGAGTAGTTTGGCGTTTTATATAATTTGTCGAAATTTGTACATCAGCAGTTCTTTAATATAGCATTACTACGTATATTAACAATATTTAAATTTTGTTTATGAATTGCAATGCATTGTATAAATAGTTTTCACATGCTTTATTTTCATATACATATGCATATACATCCATGATGGGTAAGTATTACGATGGCCCCCAACGACTAGTTTTCAGTTTTAAATGAACTCCCATTCGAATCATCAAATAATTGCAGCTATGCCATTTCTAATTTAAACAGATAACTGTATTAATTTCCAAAAGATAAAAATCATGTTTTAAAATTTCTCTTAACATTGAAAAAGGAGAGAAAGGAAAGACTGGCGTGCGTTTCTATGGTAACATTGACAAAACTAATAGATATCCGTTCGATCACGCAATCCCTAATAAAAAAGTAAATAACTGTTAAAAGAAGAAAATTATTTCTCGACTTATGAAAGCTTAACTAAAAGTTAATTTTGTAAATAAGATTTGACTTTTTAATTTAACTTATTTTACTAAAATTTTTCACGAATACTCAAAATTAGTTTTTTATCATCTTGAGGTTTTCAAAAAGGAAGAAAATAAATATTTTTTTAATAACATTTCACAAATTTTTCATTTTACAATTTTTTTTTCGATTTTCAAAACGATTGTAAGATTTACTATATACTACGTATGATAGATAAATAATAACAGACGCACTGTTTGATTCTTTATATCTTTAGATATCTAATCGAAGGGATTTCTAAAGAAAGAAAATAGCTCCATTTTGAAATTTCTTAGATATCCAGTTCCTTGTTTTTTAAAAAAAGACATTTAGAACAGGTATTTTCGGATATTATTGGTGGCAAACATCTATGTATGTATGGAAAATATGTATGTAGAAAAAATACTTTTGACAAAACTTTAAAATTTAAAAAGTACATATATTTTTTTAACTTTCTCAAATTTCAAAAATGGATCTACCTCCTTTTTACAACGAACCCTTCAATCATCATTGTACAAAATTTTATAATTGAACATTTGCAGATTCTATATTACTATTAGTTTATAAAACATAATATAAATGGATATAAAATACCAGAAAATGTATAAAAGCAAATAAATAAAGCAATATGTGATACTTTATTTCGCTTGTCTAACTTCTTATTTATTTATTTATCGTATAAATATAGTAGGAGTATATAATTCATTAAATCGATTTAGTGTATCCATTAATTACTATAAAAACTCTCCACAGTTCAATTCAATTTGAATGTTTAATTTAGATGTCTTATTCATATCATGACATCTTTTGCACGTAACATATAATGGAAACATATAATGGAAATGCCTCTGCTAAAAGCCATTTAAGCATGCGAACTTACATGTCAAGCAGGATAATTGAGAACATGATGTGACGTAATGCGTACCTCGCATTATAATAAATAAATTTACAATTTCACAGCCATTTTAAATGATTTTGGCTTTCTGTCCAATTTCATATTATTTGTATTGATATATTTTTCATGTAGCTGTCTTTTTTATTTCTCATTCAAGTTGTAAAGTTTTTTACAAAAGATAAATGTATTTTTTTTAGTAATTATGAAGACTGATTCAATCTATTTACTTTCTTCTTTCTTTGTAAGAAAAAGGTATTTGATTCTTGAAAAATTTTCAACTTAAGATTTCCGTTGGAATTATATGTTTTAGAAGCAGTTGAGCACTATTTGACTATTTTATAAAATGTCTGTTAACGTGTCAGTATATCCGTCTGCGTATCTGTCTCTGTGCATGAAACAAATACTGTGGAACGCTCTATCTTAAGAGTTAACGTACGGAATTTAATCAAATTTCAGATTCAAGTTTCTCCTATGCTGTATATTTATCCCTATTTCCGTGTTAGCTACACCTCAAGGATGCCATACATTGTGATTTAAGTTTGGTAGCACTCGGTTTAATCTGTATGGAAGAAAATTTTGTTGTGGCCACACTCTTATACCACAAACTGAAGCAAGTTCAGGAACAAATCTTTATCACTATCTTCATTGCTATTTTTAATATATAAAAATTCATAACCTTTTGCTTTAAATCAAAAAAGTTAATTGTGTTATAAAAGGCTTGCAAAACTATAAGGAAACAGACCTGTATTTCTTTTTGTTTTGTCATTTCAAAACATCCAATAATACATAGCTCTCCTTTATAACAAATGTTGACACTCTGCATTCATGACTTTCCCAAACACTTCATTTGAATTTATTTAATTATTTAATTATAATTAATTTTTCAATTAATTATCAGAAGTGAAAATACGCTTGAAATTATTGAATATTTAATATGTGACTATCACATTGCTAGTTAAGCATAGAACCTACATATAGCATTTTCACTCTGTTTTTTCTACGTTTAACTAGCAATGTGATAACCACTTATTAAATATTGAATTTCATTTGAATCCTACAAGAATTTCTTTTTAGCAAGCTCCAGGTATGAACCATACCCACAAGTCACACTCCTAAACTTAAGAGGGGTTTTATGAAATTTTAGCACAAGGATCATATATAAAAAACGTTAAGTTTTTTTTTTTTTTTTTTTTTTTTTTTTTTTGTAAGTATTTTGACCATATTTTCTATTTCTGAAAATTTTCATTTTGAAAGTTCATAGTTATTTTTATTGCTGCAACTTTTATTGAAGAGCCTGCAATATAATGTTTTACAGATCAATGCGTATCTTGCCTTTGACTTATTCCCAAAAATACAGAACTATGTCTGTATCAGATATGCCTGATCGTCAGGAACAAATGCAAATTAATACAAAAGAAAGAGACCCTTCAATTGTTGTAAATTTGAACAAGCCTGGTTGTTCCCATTGGCGTGATCTATCAAGTCCGCTCGCCGATGGAGACAGCGATGCCAAGCGTGCCGAGCCCAAAGTGTACCAAATGAGTCTGGCGATGCGGTGCGCCCGTGCATGCGCTGTAATGTACCCAGTTCAAAGCCTGCTTATTCAATGTACATTGCACTCAAAGCCTGCTTTTTTTCATGAAAAAAAACTGTTTTACACCATTTATTTTGTTAATACTTAATTATTTTATTTTTTCTTTTTATGTACATTTATATATATATCTCTGTGATTATAAATTTAAAATAAATGCGTGCACCAGCACTTTTTAACTTAAAGTTTGTTTGCTTGTTTTTTTATTAACAAAAAATTTTAATTTTCAGCTAAAATTCTAATTTTTAGCCTTTAAAAATGCGTGTTTGGCGTCCAGGTTGGACTTTGGACCGACGCCATCTTGGACATCCTCCATCTTGGATTTTATATCTCCCGGACGACTAATTAGTCCGCCATCTTGGACGTCTGTATCTTAGATTTTATATTACACGGCCGCCATCTTGGACGTTTACAAAATCTGATAGCGGTTTGGACCTCTCTTCCAACAAAGCATAGTATTAGTTTAGTCGAAAGCGGGGACGTAGTGGAGGGTATACTAGGGTATACGCCGTGTACTTTCTGGATTTTTTAAAGAAACACCGTATACCCTCTGTTTCTCAAGAAAACTAATGTATATACACACTCTATGGTATACCCTCTGCCTTGAGAGTATATAATTTGCTTTGATCGTATATCCTCTGTTATTTTTACGACTACACCCCTGGTTGGAAGACACCCAACGTCCAAGTGATCTTTGAAACGTCCAGAATGTGACGTCACGCCTGCGTATTCCCGTCCAATTTTTCAGCCTGCTGATCACGTGACATGACACAGATTCTATTTTTAGATTGGCTCGTGACGTAGACTTCCATGAAGATAGAATAATAGAAGGAGAACCGAGAAGATAGGCTTTTCCCAACAGAACTTAGCCCCAAAGTATTTCCCGGTGCATGGCGTGGCGCTAGTGATGCTGCACTGACTTTCGATCACATGACTTGTTTGACTGGTCTCTCGACTAGTCTGCTAGCGGGACGTAGGGGGCGCTAGACTTCATCTGCTCCCAAACTGCCGGAAATGCCAGCAAACTCGGAAAGACTTTAGGGACGAAAGCGGAAGCGCCGTCTTTGTTCTCCTTCTACTATATCTATCTTCATATAGGCTTCTGTTGAATCACGTAATCGTTGAAAAACAGGGATGCATCGGGTCGGTCTTTTTTCCTGTGCAATTGATCTCGCACTTGTAAATAGTCCATTTATACCAATCACATGACGGACGTCCAAGATGACGCCTTGGAAATATATTGTTTTCAATAGTAAGCTAAAAGAAAAAATGTGTTTTTCAATAAAAAAAAAAAAATAAAAAAAATAAATGAACCATTGCTTTTGTTCAAAGTGCTACAGCACATGTTTATTGAAACAAAATACATAAAAATACATAATATGTCATAATTTTTCATTATTATACAAATTTCATGCCTTTAAATGTAGAGTCAACATGACATGTATCATATAAATTGAATGGTGCAGGCAAATCTTCAGCAATCTGGGCTAATTTTTTTTATGATCTTCACTGAACAGATCACATATAGAGCCGAACCAGTTGTCCGGAACTCTAAAATTGCGTTGGACACAACATCATTGTAGAAAATCACGTAGATTTGTATTTGCAGGCAGAGAAAGTACTCTATCACAATCTATATAGCGTCCTGCAAAAGCAGGTACACGATAACGGTATACCTTCGGTTTCTTGCCAGATACAAGAATAGTTTTTGAATGGAGATCACTTGATATAAGCTCCCAACTGTGACTACCAGGTATCGAAATGTAATTATTATCTAGATACCAATTGAAAAAAAAGGTGTTCCATTTAATCCCTCAATTAATAATCCTATAGGGCAGGGCTGTCCAACCTTTTGGTAAACAGGGGCGCACCTCAGCTCTTGGTACTCAATGAAGAGCGCCATTTTTCATGTGACTCAAAACATGCGGCAGTATTATTGCGTAGTATTAGTATATATGCACATCTTAACGATGTGGGGATGAATCTTAAGGTAGTAGATAAAAGGCACCTAAGTTTATGAAGTTACATGTATTAAATTTTAAAATTATACATTTTTCTACGTAAGTTCTGTCTTTAAAATGTTTGTAGGGTAAGGTACCAAAAACTTTAAACATGTCTATAATAAAAACAATAATAAAAAGTAAAAATAAATAAACATGAAGATCAAAGACATTGCTAGGTTTCTTTTAGGATGCTAAAATACATTTTGACTTATCTTGAAGGTGTGAATTTAGCTATATAAAAAGTACAAAAAGAAAAACAAGCTTGATAGTGATCAATTCATCTGGCTGATTCCAGAGAGAAAGTCTGGAAGTGCTTTCGTAGATGGAAATCATTTTGCATTGTTTTATTAATTTTTCTAAGGAAATTGAAAAGAAAAAGTATAAAACTTCCAAAGTCAAGAAGGAAAATTGAGCTCTTTTATAACTCGTATAAAACAGCCAGGCCAGTGAGACAACAACAAAATAATAATAATTATAATAATAATAATAAAGAGCTGAAATTTCATGCCCAAACACATGTGTCTTCAAAGGAGCATTCGGGGAGAAGTGAAAAGGGTTATTTTTTCTGTTACTTCTTAATCTTAAAAATAGTTATTTCTAATTATTACCAAATTTAAACATCTTTATTACACTTTATAAACAATAACTCGAAATCGTGAAAATATGTTTCTGGTTTATATGTTTTCGCAGACTTTGAAAACATCTCTGATGGAAATAAGAATGATTTTAAAGAAAAAAAAATTATAACGGAATTTTACTTCTAAAAAGTATAATAACAAGAAACCTTCAAAAGGGCGCCAAAAAAAATCCTTGAAGGGCGCCATGGCGCCCGCGGGCGCCGCGTTGGACAGCCCTGCTATAGGGTAATGGAATGGTGCAGTACGCATCATGTATTTGCCAGTTTACGTCCAATTTAGGCATTCGATGTATACACACTGTAAAACATTTGTGTAACGTTACTAAATAAAATTGGTGGCAGCCTTGCTGTCGCCAATTTTGTGGAGTACTTTAACTGATATAACTGGTGTAACATTGCGAAGTTACACCAGTAATATATGTTTAAGTTACACCATTATGTAAGTGAAAAACTACTCTGTAAAATGGAAGTCGTAGCTGCCACCAATTTTATCCTCTTCGCTACTGGCGATTATATCAGTATTTTTAATTATTACTGAATTATTTCTTCTCTCGTTTGACTTCAGAGCGAGATTTTTGTTTTATTTTCATTAGCTCGAATCTTAGAATTCAAAACATATTATTCTTATATCGAAATTTCATTTATATTTGAGTACCATTAATAAAATGGGACAAAACTGATGTACCCATTTGGGTACTCAGGGACTGAAGAGGTTAAGGAGTAACGTTACTCAATTGTTTTACAGTGCAGAATAAACGAAGGAATTGAATTTCACGTATCTGTAAAGCTGCTGGTTATTCAAAAAAAAAAAAAAAAAAAAAAAAAAACGCATTCTTGCAAGCACTAGGAATTACTGAACTAGAAAACTTAGTACATTTTCTGATTCTCTTTGAAGCTGTATTTTAGCTTAAAGATGTCGCAATCCTCACACTTATACGAATGCAATTCATTCGGCTAATCAAAAGGTTATTTAAACCACTACTCACAACAGAAAAACGAGAAGTATTCTCGAATAGGAGCCTCATATTTTTTTTTCAAAGGATCCTATTGGAGGTGGCTCGGTATTGGTCTGGGCTGCGTTTTCTGTTTGTGGAACCATTCTAATTGTTTTCATTCATAACAAAATGAATTCAGTTATGTATAAAGATATGTTATGAGATAATTTATTACCTATTGATCCTCTTATAACTTCAGAAGACTGGACATTTCATCAGGATAAAGCTTCCATTCATGTTTCAAAGTCAACTAAATCTTGGCTGGAAGCTAATCAGATGAAATTCCTTTAATAGCTAGCTCGTAGTCCCAATCTGAATGTAATAGAAAATCTTTGGAGAATGTTAGTCCGAAATGTTTACAAAGATAGACGACAATTCAATTCAAAGTTAGGTTTGATGAATGCTATTAAAGACCAGTGGAACATTATTGATGCAAGTACTTTGTGTGATGTGATAGATTCAATGAACAAGAGATTAGTCAAAATCCTCTAATAACAGGGTGTCCTATCGATTATTGATGAAATACGTGTATCGACTTTACAATTGTTTCCAACTTTCTTTGTATAGAATTTTTTTATGCCTTTTATTAATGCAGTAATTAATGAGTTTACTTTTTTTTGGCCTCCTTATAGCGTGTAATATATATATGTATGAAATTTCATAAATGTTCCATCTTTCATTTTTTAATTGTATCTTACTTTCAAATGGCTTTATAATTTTTTCCACCACGGTAGTATATTCCTCCTGAGATACAGCGTCATAATCTTTAATATATTCTCTCTTTAAATCTCTCAATGCATAAACTTTATTCTACGAAAACACTGCATAGTAAATTGTATCCATAAATTATTTTTTATGTATATACAGGGTGATTCCAAATTTTTTTTACGATAAAAGAGGGGTGCAAGTACACATCAAGACAAACAATATTAAATAGGAGACCAAGGGTCCAAAATGGTTTCTTAAGGAGATAGCCGCCATTAAAGTTTAGGGACCAAAATTTCAAATAAACATAAAAAACGGAAAAATCGGTCGATTGATTTGCGGTTTTCCTTAAAATTATTCTTTATGTCGGCATTTTCTTGAAATTAAATTATAAAGATAAATTTCAAAAAATGCCGATAGAGGGCGCTTTAGACTTTGGAGTAACGAAAAACTATTTTTTGCCGGTATGTTTTGCATCTCATTAAATGTTTTCGTAAGTTTACACTCAAACTTAAATTTTGAGCTCAAAATCTGTAGTTGGGAGTGGTTAAGTAACACAAACTGAGCTGTGTTCAGAGGGTTCAAGTTTCAAATGATTAAAAAAAAACGAAAAAATTGGTCGATTGATTCGCAGTTTTCGCTAAAACTATTCTTTATTTAGGTATTTTCGTGAAAATAAATTAGAAAGATAAATTTCAAAAAATGCCGATAGAGGGCGCTTTAGACTTTGGAGTAACGAACAACTATTTCTTGCCGAATTGTTTGCATCTCTTTAAATGATTTCGGAAGCTTAGACTTAAACTTAAATTTTGAGCTCAAAATCTGAATAGTAGGGAGTGGTTAAGTAGCACAAACTGAACTGTGTTCAAGGGGGAGGGGGAGGTTCAAATTTAAAGTAATTATAGAAAATGGAAAAATTGGTCGATTCGTTTGCGGTTTAAAATAAAACTATTCTTTAAGTCAGTATCTTCTTGAAAATAATTTTTAAAGATAAATCTCAAAAAATTCCGTCAGAGGGCGCCTTAAACTTCAGAGTAATCAACAATTCATTTTAACCATTATTTTTTTGTTCTAATTAAATGCTAGCAAAAGCATTTTAAATGTTCTCGGAAGCTTAGATTTAAACTTAAAGTTTGAGCTCAAATCCTGAATCGTTATGAGGAGTTAAGAAGCGCAAACTGAAGTGTGTTCAGGAGTTGAAATTTAACCCTCTTTCCTTCTCGAACACAATTTAATTTTTCGCTACTTAAACACTCCCAACGATTCAGAATTTCAGCCCAAAATTTAAGTCTATGCATTTGAAAGCATTTAATGAGATTAAAAAAATAACAGCTAAAAATAGTTGTACGCTACTCCAAAGTCTAAGGCACCCTCCATCGGCATTTTTTGAAATTTATCTTTAAAAATTATTTTCAAGAAAACACTGATTGATCAAGAAAACTGCTGATTTAAAAATTAGTTTTAGCAAAAATCGCAAACGAATCGACCAATTTTTTCCGTTTTTTACAATTATTTGAAATTTGAAATTTGAACCCTCTGAACACAGCTAAGTTTGTCTACTTAACGACTCCCAGCTATTCAGATTTTGAGCTCAAAATTTAAGTTCAAGTCTAAGCTTACGAAAACATTTAATAAGATGCAAAAAATAACGCCAAAAAAAGAGTGTTTCGTTACTCCAAAGTCTAAAGCGCCCTCTATCGGCATTTTTTGAAATTTATCTTTATAATTATTTTCACGAAAATACCTAAATAAAGAATGGTTTTAGTGAAAACCGCAAATCAATCGACCAATTTTTCCGTTTTTTATAATCAATTGAAATTTGAACCCTCTGAACACAGCTCAGTTTGTGTTACTTAACCACTCCCAACTACAGATTTTGAGGTCAAAATTTAAGTTTGAGTCTAAGCTTACGAAAACATTTAATAAGATGCAAAAAATACCGGGAAAAAATAGTTGTTCGTTACTCCAAAGTCTAAAGCGCCCTCTATCGGCATTTTTTGAAATTTATCTTTATAATTTAATTTCAAGAAAATGCCGACATAAAGAATAGTTTTAGTGAAAACCGCAAATCAATCGACCTATTTTTCCGTTTTTTTATGTTTATTTGAAATTTTGGTCCCTAAACTTTAATGGCGGCTATTTCCTTAGGAAAACGTTTTGGACCCTTGGTCTCCTATTTAATATTGTTTGTCTTGATGTGTACTATCACCCCTCTTTTATTGTAAAAAAAATTTGGAATCACCCTGTATATTAAATGTAATTCATTTAATTGCAACACTCTTTGTTATAATATATTTCATGTGCTATTTTGTAACGTACTCTACCTTTTTCTCAACTCTTTGTCTTTTACAATTTTTAATTACCCGTAATAACATGTCCATAATTCTGACATAGAAAGCCAAAAAATTCTACACCATTTCAATTTCATATGCTTTCATTATATCCCCTTTTTAGGTCTTTAGCGAATCGATTATAATTAACTATAATTCGCTCTAAAGACTTACCATATTTGAAAGCCGTGATTATTTTTTATTTGCCCACTGGCTGTAAGATCATTCCATTTATTTAATATTTTACTAAAATTTACTCTCTTGTAAAAATCCTCCTATATTTCCTAAATAATCCACTACTAAATAGATCTTATCAACTTCACTTATTTGATGATTTCTTAAATTTCTGTATCTCTGCAAATCTTGTTCTTGATTCTGGACCGCAATAAATCAAATCCCAAATCAACTTTTCCATTTCTTGTATAAGATAGCAAAGTTTTAAAGTTTTTGGAATTAGTTTCTTTTTAGTAATTAAATATTATTGTAAATTTTGTTAACAGACCCAGCGTTCATACAATTGAAAACTTTAAACTGTTTTTTCTCAATGTTCATATTTTTATAACATACTTGTTCGAAGAAAAAATAAATAAATAAAAATACGAAGGGGGTTTTGCAGATTTAGATAGAGGTTTGAATTTTTTTTTTTTTTTTTTTTTTTTTTACTCGTTCTTCATGGTGTATTTAATATTTTTGTGCTTGGATTTAATATTCAAGTTTATAGTTTTTTTTTTTTTTTTTAATTGAGAGTTTGTTGAATTTCTTTCTTTTTTTAATATACACGAGAGAAAACAAATCATATTAAAAATAAAATTCCATACGTTTAAAAATCCATCCAGAGTTTTATATATAGTACATTCTAAAGAATGTGAGAAAAAATTGAAGCAAACACGTTAATTAAAATAGATGTAAATTTTCCATTTTTCATTTTTGGGTGAAAAAAGTCCGGATCAGGATTCGAACCAAGAATGTATTAGCCGAAGCCGCCAATGCTCTTCCAACTGAGCCATCCCGGACACGAACACTGGAGGACTATTTCACCCAATTAACCTCAACGATCACTTTATCTGGTCTGATACTCTGGATCAGCTCAATAGAATAAACCGAAGGTCAATACATGGAACTGCAGAAAATCGCTGTATACGAAATTACATTAGATTAATTTTTAAACACGATTATTCAATCCGTAAATCAATTATAACAGATGTAAATCTTCCTAAAGATAAAGTGATCGTTGAGGTAAATTGGGTGAAATAGTCCTCCAGTGCTCGTGTCAGGGATGGCTCAGTTGGAAGAACATTGGCGGCTTCAGCCAATACATACCTGGTTCGAATCCTGGCTCGGCCTTTTTTCGCCCAAAAATGAAAAATGGAAAATTTACATCTGTTATAATTGATTTACCGATTGAATAATCGTGTTTAAAAATTAATCTATAAACATTAATATTTATAAAAATATTAAAAATTAATAAAAGTTACTTTTAGTAAAATAGGATGTTCTACAAGATAGTTTTAAATTTTTATTTAATTTTTAGGATTAAGTATTGTTCCAATAACATGTATATTACAAAATTATTCAAAATTCAAGAGATGGTTTCAAAGGTATTGTGTCCCTTTAAATAGAGGCTGAGCAACACCGGTATACAATGAAAACATAAACATTATCCAATGGAAAGAAAGCAACACCACATAAAGAGATTCCTGGAGAACCGAAAAATCTCAGAGTATAAATTTGCATAAAATAAAATTGACCAATAATATAACAGTAGAACTAAATAAATTTCAAAAAAGCAATTAAAGTTAACACAAACAAAACACTTCTCTCTATCAGCACTAACATCGTTCCATAACCCTTTCCGGCACGAGCAAATTTTGTAGTAAAATGAGTAATTATCGACTGCCACCAGGATTTACAAACGACTTTTTTAGATATTATGAACTCCTTAATTTAAGCTTTCATTGTAGAAACAAAATTTTACTAAAACATTATTGGTGCCGTCTGCAAGACTGGGATTAATATTAGGTATCCCGGACCGGGCACAGTGTGCCGGACAATGGCGTGCGAAGAGAAAACTGCGCCCGAGGCAAAGTTTTAATTTGGCGCCCCCTCCTCCAGTTTTTTTCTTCCGAAAGGGCAAAAATGACGTTTGTAGTATAAATTTGGCGCCACCTAAATTTACGCGCCCGGGGCGACAGTTCCCTTCGTTCCCCCCTTTCGCACGGCGCTGATGCCGGAAAGGAATAAACAGAAGTTCTTGCAAGTAACAATTTTTAAAAGTATGTTATTGTATAAAACTGTACAACTTTCATTATTATATCTTGCGCAGAATCGAAGATATTTGTCAGTTTCCTCGTAAATTATCAGGACTCAATTATCCATAATGGAAACATGTTTATAATGTCACTCGAACATTGTGCGTAAACAGAACATCCGTCGCAAATTAGGAATCTATCATATTGAAATAAGAATAATTATGTGTTCCATCGCTTCAACAATTCGCTAACATCCTTCATATTCTGCATTATTAGAAGATGATAAATAAATTCTTTGTTCTTAAATATGACACACGTAGATTTTAAACAACTGAAAAACATTTAAAAAAAATCTCCAAATGCCATGTCTGTCAATAAATGTGAGCGGACGAAAGGATGTTTACTGTACTGCGAGGAATATCAAGGACCAATAGGACGTAAAAACGCGAACTCTATTTACTGATCGTGGAAAAAAAAAAATGAGTTGAAGGATTTTTTTGTACAAGCGTGCGGAAAGAGGTTTTTAGAATATTGAAAAAAACAAATGGTAAATCATATACGCACAACAAATAATTCTCGGAGAATTCATATTGGCATTTGAGACAAATAAAAATGAAAGTATCTTGAAGTAAAAGTAATAGTACATTAAATGTTCTTTTTAAAAAGAGGGGGAAGTATTAATATACTTATTTAGATAGAAATTAAATTAAACTAAAATGAATGATTGGAATGTTTTTAACACAAGAAATAATTAGATAAACTAGGGTTATAAAATTATGATAGATGGGAAAAATTTATACAGTAATTTTAAGACAGAGCAAAAATTTAAATTTCGTTAAATTTCGTATAATTTTCGTAAAATTATAGATCTAGAAATAACATAGTTAAAAGTACACTAGAAATGTACGAACTAAATTTTTCGCATTTTAAGTTAGATAAAAACATTTCTGAACAATTTTTACAAACTTTTGACCTGTTGTGAACAATTTCTCAAAATATTACAGTCTACCTATACACATTCACAGAATCTACGGACACTCCATACATACACACTTCCTACGCATCTCGGTATAAAATTTTAGAGAACGCCTACCTAAATGTTCGATTTTGCAAAAGAAATTTTTTTAATGTCAGGTTTATATATTTCGTTACATTAAATTTACTGATACATAATACAATGAAAATAAAATATATATTTTGGAGATTTTAAGTATTATTTTCAAAATAAAATTAAAATATATATATATATGCTTTTATTTGCTGCGAATGAATTTTTTTAGTTTTAATAAATAAATTGAAAAATTATGTATACCTTTTTTCTTTCTTTTTTTTTTTTTTTTTTTTTTTTTACTATTACAGTTTAATTTTTCGAGCAACGTATAATTATGTACTCAAGCTCTCCGCAAAAGTACAAATATACATTCAAGTGTTCCGATAAATATAAAAGGTTGAAAAATTCCGATCAAAAGCATGGTTATTTAACATTTCCGATTTTGCACATATTTCGATAATTTCGTAAATAATGGTCATGAATGAATGAAAATTTCTAATTGGAATGTTTTCGTCGATGCGATTTCTAGTGCTGAAGAATAAAACTTATGTGTTCCTATTTATGAATATTTATTTATCTCATTACAAATTAATAATTAATAGTTTAAAAAATTATTTAACTGTGTTTTAAAGTATGCTGTGGAAGTATAACTATACATACGAAAGTATCCTTATAATATTATAAATGTGAAAGTGTATCCGAAAATTTGAACGAAATCAACTTCAAAATGGATGAATTAATGTCTTTTTATCTTTGTATATAAGATAGATTATAGCCTGGGAAAGAAAATTAGCTAATTTTTAAATGTTTTATTCAAATATTTTCCTTAATAATTCAAAATTTCATTACTTTTCATACAGAATCAGTTAGCAATTTCCTTGTAAAATTTAACTATTGCTCCCTTTTTTTTTCGTTGCGAAAAAATAAATAAATTCCGGAATAACATAATTTATCTTCAGTAATTAATTTTCAGTAGACAATGTGCATGTAATGTGCATAATCACGCAGACGAAAAACGATGTTCTTCTCAACTTATTGTGGCCAGAATTTAACAATTCGCGCATTAATTAAAGTTCTATTACAGGTAAAAGTTTCAAGCAATTCAAGCAATTTCAATACAATTCGGAGCCTAACGGAGCAGCACTTCTGAAAAGTTAAAGGCCTAAGTTTAACTTTTCCATTTCCCACCATCTCCACTTCTTTGAACTATTTCTTACCAAAGTTTTTAAATAAGTGACTATTGTGTCACACACGCAAAAGCATTCTTCTATCTAGTGCTCTCAAGTGTAGAATCAATATTTTTTGTCCCAATCGTATCAGAAGAACTTCAGAATTAGCTATCACAGTGTCTGTAATTTTCATGTGTTGGCCGTATTATGATTACACACTGCTTGTTGCTAATGGTTATACAATGCCCTT
This sequence comes from Maratus speculifer, assembly GCA_964019185.1. Classification (NCBI taxonomy): domain Eukaryota; kingdom Metazoa; phylum Arthropoda; class Arachnida; order Araneae; family Salticidae; genus Maratus; species Maratus speculifer. The sequence goes on from OZ025296.1 coordinate 83,179,308, forward strand.
ACTAACAATTTTTTTATCTCCACACGGTGCTTAATTTCCATCGAAGCTCATGGGTGATCCAGAACGTTTTTTTTTTAAGTTTAGTGAATATTTACAGTGGCGCCAACTTTTGAAAAACATTGGGTTGGCTCAAATATATTGGGTGGGCTCAAAGATATTTTGGTGAAACGGTACAGCCAGCTTGTTTTCTTTGAAAGGTGGCTAGCTGGTGAAAGATGAGACTTTCAAGTCAAGCTATCATGTTTTAAGATAGTTGCAATTTTTAAAAATTATATTTTCGTGCGTTTTTCTTATAAAGATACTAATATATATTGTAATATCATCACATCATAAACATGGTTACAAATTGAAACAGCAGGAAGTTAAACATTTACATTTAAGTCATTTTTGATTTATGGGTGTCAGTCGGAAAATTAAAACAGCGGTCATTAGCAAAATAAATTTTGTTCCAGGGAAAAAAAGGAGTAATAAAATAATAATGAAATAAATAACGAAATAGAACAATGAAAATTGGGCACGCTAGGATTCAAAATTAATGTGTGGGCTCAGGCTCCACGGGCCCATATAAGTTGGCGCCACTGTATATTTACATATTAGTTAGAACCCACCAAACTCTAACTAATGTGCGTCTGCTTTCATAGTAGACGCACGTCTTCTTTGCGCCTGAGGAAAAAGACTCATTTCTTCCGAAAGACCTAGCGAATTCAAGTATTTTTTATGGTGTGTTTAAGAAGTTTTTATCTCTTCATATTCCAAAGAAATTCTTTAGAGATAAGGATGTCTGAAAAAATCCCCACACCTGATATTCATGCCTTCGTTCTGTTTGTTTATTAGATCTTATAACTTATAAATGCATAATATACTCAAAATATATTATTTTTCTCTAAATACATATTTTCTTTGTATTTTGAAAATAATACGCAAAATATAAGAATATCCGTGAAGGGTACGAGGGGGTGGGGGTATACACTATAAATGTTATTACGGCAGAATATTAAAGCCCGGGTACTTTTTCTGTTAGAAATTAAGCCTTGGTGAACAAACATTTCTATTGGGAGTATTTTCGGTTATGCAAATTTCAACGATATCTATGAAAATTTGCATCTTCTTATGTATAAATATGTAATATTTGCATTAAAATTACTAATAATAATAAACTATCCTTAAGAAATTATAAATTATCCGCTTAAGGATGAATTTATAAATTATTTTCTTAAATTTATCTAAATTTATATATGGCATAAAATTTTTATCCACCGTTATATACCTTATAACATAATCCACATAATCTTATAATGAAAAAAATTGATTCTAAAATAAATATTTTTTACAATATGAAATTAGAAGTCTTGATTTTTGAATTCACGCTTCAAAGCAGTTTAATTTTATGTATTGTTATCTGTATCCCACTAATTTTATTTATATTTTAGATGTGTTCAAAATGTATAATTGCTTGAGACAGCTTAACCCCTTTATCTACAGCATTATGAATGCATGAAAATTTTACATTCTAAAACATTTTACGTAAATTGTTTAAACTAAATTAAAAGATTTGCAGAAGCATTTAATACATTTTTGAAGGATTAATTAAATTTGAATTTACAGGGATTTTGTGCAATATTTATAACCCCACTCAAATCTTTTATTTTAAATTGTTTTCTTAGGATTTTGTAGAATTATAAAATGTACAAATATGAAGTTCTTACAATATAAATATAAAAATATTTTCGAATAGAAAAATCCGTATCACCTCCCTCAGCGCTAAGAAAGCTGAAAAAATACAAAGGCAAAAAAAAAAAAAAAAAAAAAAAAACATGCTTTTAAAAATATTTTTTGTTTTGTGTAACCAATAATGCTTTTGGAACATGACGTATTAAAAAAATTTTATAATAAGTAATTTTTATGGTACTTATAAATACCTTCGGTAGATAAAGGGTTAATAAAATGTAAATTTTTATTTTTATTTATTTATTTATTTATTTGTTTTTATTTTATTATTATTACTATTATTTTATGCCTGTAAATTTCCATAAATTTCTCTTTCGTGTCTTAGTCTTTTTCAGCTTTTCTTATTATATACTTCGTAATCATTCCGAATCATCAGAATAATTAAAAGAAAATGGTAACATGCATTAGTTTAAAAAGCGTTTTGGTTGTCGAATTCATGATTGTAGAAGAATATTTTTGCATACTTTTTTCCCACGAAATATTTTTATTAAACCTTTTTCATTATATCATCGCAATTGTCGTACATCTTCCGTGAAACCGTAAATTTCATCACTCTGACAAGTGTCTTTTTTTTTTTTTAATCAGACTTATAAGTACTTTATACAGAGTTCCCAGAAATAATGGGACAAACTTTCAGGGGAGGTAGAGGTCATTACAAGGATTCAGATTTACATAGAAAACCATGGTCGGAAACACTTTCCTGGCGCAGTAGTGACAACACAAAACACATAAAAGAAAGGACCCGAATAGGGAGAGAAAACATATTTATTATTCTTGGTGCTGTAAAAATACCGGGATAGCACTGGAAAAGTTCTGGGGAACTAGCCGTATGCATCGTTTCAGCTACTGGGGAAGTTCAGGACATTCCCATTATGTCTTCATGGACAGCATCTTAGCTCCCTGTAAAAACAAGAAAAATCTGGGTTTATTCTTGTAAAATCGGGTTGTAGTTAAGGACCATTGGATAGATTTTTTTAATTAAAAAAATAATAAAAAGAAGAAATTGCGCCACTTTGAAAAAAAAAAAAAAGTCGAATTTTGGGCTTTAGGCATATTGTATAAATATAAAAAATAAAATTTTCAATAAATGTCTCAATGACCCCAAAGTAATTTATTTTATGCATGTAAATAAGCGCCAATTTTATCCAAAAGTATTAAAAATTGTTCAAGTTATCTTGCTGAATGCAGTTTCCAGTAAATCACGTTTTCAGCTTTGGGATTCAATATATACCGTATTTACTCGTGTATACCGCGCATGCGTGTATAACGAGCACCACGTACTTTACAAGGAAAAATGGCAATTTTTTAAAAATCTTGTGTATAATGCGCACCGTAAATTTCACATGCAAGTGAATGAATGACCACAACAGGCCAGAAAACAAGGCGAAAATACATTTTAGACTTCGGGTAGAGAGTGAATGACGTCGAGCTGCTAATTAGCCTTTAAATGATGGTACTAGCTCCGTTGTATAAAAAGGTGCAAGGAGTGAAATAAAGATGCAATAATACTTCAACTAAGTAAGATTTTTCCGAGTGATTATGTCTTCTTTGAATAATTTCTTGATTCATATGATATTAGTACGGATCATCTTGATACGGTATTTTGATTGTGAGCACGCTAACATTTTAATAAAAATTTTAATTTTTCTTAAGAAAGGTGTTATAATAAAAATAAAATACATTGACATGTTTCGGAACCGTCAAATAAGTTCCATAGTCATATTATAAAAATGATATAAAATTATATTATATGTATAATATATTATAAATATATAGTAAATATATAAAATATAAATATATAAAATAAATAATATATAAAAATATATATATATAAATATATAATATATATTTATAATATATTATAAAAAAATTTATAATATGACTATGGAACTTATTTGACGGTTCCAAAACATGTCAATGTATTTTATTTTTATTATAACACCTTTCTTAAGAAAATTAAAAAAAAAAAATTACTAAAATGTTTATATAAAAGGTGAATGTTTTAAAATCTGATGATTTAAAAAATCAATTGGATTTAATTAACTTTTTATCAGAGCACGCTAACATTTTTGCTCATATATTTCTTAATAATTGAGACATCATTTAAATCATTCTGACCGTAATTATACACATTATAAGAATTTAATTTCCGTTAAAATCAAAAAATCAATTTTTGAAAGTTGAGAACGTATGTAACTCCATATTCCTTTCCGGCGCGAATTTATTCTGTTTGTAAAATGATAAAATGATGGATTGACATCATAATTTACGAACAAACTTATTAAAAAAATAAAAATTTCCTTTTTCCAATACTTGTTAAAAGGATAATTTTAATTAAATATTCCGTGTGTCGGTGCTCTTAAAAGTAAATGTCTTTTTTGTGGACTTCGTCTGTTAAAGGATTAAGAGAAAAGTTAGCACTGCGAATTGCGTGGGAATTTCTTTTATTGTTTTCTTTCTCTTTCTTTTTTCTTTCTTTCTTTTCTTTTCTTTATATATATATATATGTTATCTTAGAGCATTTGTACGGATTTCTGTGTCTATGTCTATCAAAGACGGAGTAAGGAATTAAGGAATTCTAATTTTTTAAAAGCTTCTTCAAAACCTTGCAATATTTTTTTTTTTTAGTATTTTCTTTAAATTTCATTTTTAAAAAATCGACGTCATCTTACCAAGAAAAAATAAACAAAGAAAAGCACTTTTTATGCTTAACGTGCTACTAAAAATTTTCTTTGCATTAAACAAGAGTACATCTTTAAAAATAAAAAAAATAAAAATAAAGAAAGAAAGAAAGAAAAATGAAAAAAAAAGGTTCTTGCACTAACAAAGAAAACCTACAATTACTTTTACACAGTTTAAATCATAAATACCGTATTCACTTAAATTCTCTTGCTTTGATGTCTATAAATTTATCTGTCGCATGAGAATTTTATTTAAAATCACTTTTACTATTGTTGTATATTATTACATACATTGCAATAATTTTACAGTATCGGTATTGTGAAAATTTTCTGAAATAAATCATTTTAATAACAACGAAAGGTCAAACGCTTGATTTTGTAATTCGAGCTTATGGGTGATTATATTTTAATAAGCTTTTCTTATTTTTTTTTTTCTTTTACAGTCTATGTACAAAACAGTTTCTTTTAGGCAATTTCAATAGTACTTTTTTTCCAGAATTATTCAGTTACATTTCTCTAAATATATACTTTGCTTGTTATTTTATTTAACCTTTTTTGTTATACTATACATTTCGCAATCTCTCTGTCAGCATAATAAAATGACAATCTTCTAAAATAAATAATTTTTATAATTCGAAAGGCCAAACACTTGATTTTATTATTCACGCTTATAAAGGATTTAATTTTTAATAAACTTACATTTAGCGTAATACTGTCTTTTTTTTTTTTTTTTTTTTTTCAAATTTTTGAGCAAAATAGATAGGTTTTTTTTTATCCAGTTTAAATCGTGTTTCTTATTTTTATTTTATTTTTTCATAATTATTCCCTTAAATTTCCCTAAATCCGTGTCTTGCGTGTTATTTTTATTTAACCTTTCTTGTTACAGCATATATCTCGCAATTACTCGGTCAATCCAATAAAATAACAATTTTCTGAAGCAAATCAATGTTATAAAATGAAAGGTCAAACGCTTAGTTTTATAATTCGCCTTATGAGTGATTTAATTTTTTTTTAAAAAACTGTCCTTTTGCTTCTTACATTTTTTTTTTCTTTTACATTCTGTGTGCAAAATAGTTTCTGTTAGACACTTTCAATAGTATTTTCCCACCAGAATTCCTTAGTAAAGTTTCTCTAAATACATACTTTGCATGTTATTTTTATTTAACCCTTTGCGGCGCAGACAAAATTCACTTCTTAAGTGTTGAAATTCATGACTGACACCGGAATTTGAAAACGTCTTTATTTGTAATTAAGAAAAAGGCTATTTTGCAGGGATTCAACAAATCGATTTTTTTTAATCAAAATGCCGGTGCCAATGTAGCGTTTAGAAATTAAAATTAAGTGGTTTCATAGATATACCACCGTGCCGCAAAGGGTTAACATTTTTTGTCATACTATATATTTCGCAATCACTTTGCCAACATAATAAAATGACAATCTTCCAAAATAAATCCTTTTATAAAAATGATTTTTTTTTTTTTTTTGCCGGACGATTGTCATTTTACAAGAAAGGACAAACCCTTGATTTTATAATTCGCCCTTGTGATTTAATTTTTAATAAACTTTGCTTTCCCGCATTACTTTCATGTTTTTTCCGTGTGTGAACAAAATAGATAGCTTCTTTTAGCCAATTAAATCATACATTTTTTTTTCTTTTTTTTTTTTCAGAATTTTTCACTAAAATAGATAGCTTCTTTTAGCCAATTAAATCATACATTTTTTTTTCTTTTTTTTTTTCAGAATTTTTCACTTAAATTTCCCTAAATACATATCTTGCGTGTTATTTTTATTTAACCTTTCTTATTATAACATACATCTCGCAATCACTCTGTCGGTATAATAACGACAATTTTCTGAAGTAAATCAAATTTATGACATGAAAATACATCGCCGTGACAAGTGAATCTTAGATATTCTCGCTAGATGGCGGTGTCATAGATAACTTTTAAATGATTGTTGCGGATCACGAAACACGTGTGTTTACGTTCCAATCTCTCCATGAAGTGATGTATTTCTGATTGTTCAGTAGCTAATTACTCGCAGTCTCATCCTTTGGGGAATTTATTTCTGCTGAAATGGTTTAATTTTCTAGCTATGGATACAAAGTGTTGTTCATTCATATAAGGTAATATACATTATCTTTATTATTAAATTTTAATTCACTAAATCTGTTAGATGGATAAATATTTCTCTTTTCTTGTGATTTTATTTTGTAAATTTAGTAATTTACAAAATGTATATACAAAATACAATTATTTGCATAAGTTTATTGTGTTCATATCTTACTGTTATCTCAAGTCTTAAAACTATTATAACAAAAAAAAATTATCATCTTTCGAATTTTTTATAATATTTTCAGTTATAAATAAGAAGAATACTGAATACTTTATGAGAATAATTTTTCTTTCTTTCTTTTTTTCAGTTTTTTTTTTTTTAATTTTTATTAATTTGTAAACAAATAAATTTCCAGAATAAAGTCAAAAGATAAATGAATTATTTTTTATCATCAATCATCTTTTAATAGTTAAAATTTAATAACATTGAAAATGCATAGAAATGCGTAAAATTTTATGTAATTCACATGTAAAATCAGATAAAATAACGTAAAATTATATACATTTTCTATGTAATTAAATTTTAACTCTTAAAAGCTGTTTGATTGGAAAATAATTCTTTTGTGTTTTGACTTTATTCTGAAAATTTCTTGCATTGTTGATTATATATATATATATATATATATATATATATATATATATATATATTAAAAACAGACAGACAGAAAAAGAAAGAAAGAAAGAAAAATCATTCTGTAATGTTATGAACAAACTTTTAGCATTAAGTTTTAATTTTAAAACTATTCATAGAAAAATGTTTTGTTTTGAATTCAAAGTTAAAATTTAATCATAATTACAAATACGAAATAGTTCAAAATGTTTGCATCATCTTTATTTTTAAATTTTAATTCATGAAAACTGCTTATGGTAAAACTCAGCCAAGTGCCAGTGAAAACTGACCAAATCTTGTTTTAAAAGAGGTCATTTGAATTGTATAGATATTGAACTCTTTCCGATGAATGATGTCGCGTGTAATCAAAATTATTCAATTTCAGAACCTTTTTTCTAGTAAATTTATCTTTGAAATTTCTAATTTGCGAATTATGAGTACAAAGTGTTTCTTTCATTCAAAGTTAAATATATATTTTCTTTAATCAGTTTTTAGCTCACAGGCTATCATAGCCTGAGAGCTTATGTGCCCGTCCGTTCTGTATGTATGTGCGTATGTGCGTAATGCGATAACTCATGATAAAAATATCGGATCCACTTGAAATTTTGTATATAGGTATATCCTGATAAGGCGCTTCCCTGATTAGTTTTTGGAGTTCAATCGATATGTATAAGAGGGGGAACGGGGGGCTCATGCCCCCCGTTAGTTGATATAAATGGGATTTTCATGCAGAATTAAGTTTTCAAAATTTAGATTAGGATCATTCTGATGAGGCGATTCCGTGACTGTTATTAGGTGTTCATTGAATAAGTATAAATAGGGGGAACAGGGGTTCTAATCCCCCCCCCGTTAGTTGATATAAATGGGATTTTCATGCAGAATTAAGTTTTCGTTCAAAATTTAGATTAGGATCATTCTGATGAGGCGATTCCGTGGCTGTTATTAGGTGTTCATTGAATAAGTATAAATAGGGGGAACAGGGGTTCTAATGCCCCCCCCCCCCGTTAGTTGATATAAATGGGATTTTCATGCAGAATTAAGTTTTCGTTCAAAATTTAGATTAGGATCATTCTGATGAGGCGATTCCGTGACTGCTATTAGGTGTTCATTGAATAAGTATAAATAGGGGCAACAGGGGTTCTAATACCTCCCCCCCCCTCTTAATTTATATAAATAGGTTTTTCAAGCAGAATTTTCAGATTTCGTTCAAATCTCTGAATCGTTTTGGAAGTTTAATGGTTAAGTATAAAAGAAGGGGATAACTCCTTTTAAATTATATAAATGCTAAATGGGTTTTTATTAAGAATTATCTAATTTGCTCTGAATTTTGGATATAGATTTTTTATATGATAAAGCATGTCTTTGATAGTATAGGAGGTTCAATGATTAAGTATAAAAAAAGAGGAAAGGGGAGAGCTGTTTCCCCTTCTTAATTTTTTTTTCGAACGGAATTAACCCTTGAAAATATAAGGCTTTAATGTACAATTAGTATTTGTAGCCTGTGAGCTCAATGCCATCAGTTTAACTGGGCAGTATTCTTTATTAAATTATAAATCTATCTGTTTATATTTTATTATGAAAATTTCTTCCTGATTGTAAAGATTATTGTAAGAATTATTCCTTCATTGTAAAAATTATTGTAAGAATTATTCCTTCATTGTAAAAATTATTCATTGCTTGTTGTAAAAATAAGCTTTTTCTCCAGTAACTTTAGCTTTGAAATTTCTTAATAATAATTATAATAAAACGTCTATACAACTCTATATAAATGAATTGCTGTTAAACTTTAATTCCTACAGATAAAATTATACTGGCTTTTTATTATTGAGTTTTAAGCTGTAAAATTATTTGCAAAAAGGGAAAAAAATCTTTTCTTTGCAATATTTTACGAAATATTTTTTTTTTATTTCCTTGTTTCAGAAATGAAAAATAATTCAATCTCTTAAAAAAAAGTTTACGAAATATTTTTTTTTATTTCCCTACTTCAAAAATGAAAAATAATTCAATCTTTTTTAAAAAAGTTTTTTTTTTTTTTTTTTTTTTTTTTACATTTATTACAAAAGGCAAAATGTTTTACAAATAAAACAAAAAAAATCTCTTGTAATTTTTTGCGAAATTATTTTATTTCCTTCCTTCAAAAAAGGAAAGTATTTCAATCTGTTAAAAGTATGTGTCTTTTATACATTTATATTCAATTAGGAAAAAGAGTTTAGTCAGTAAAGGTATAAGTATTATATTTATTAATAAGTTTTAATTAATAAAAGCTACTCATTATAAAAATAACTTTTTTCTCCAATAACTTTATCTTTAAAATTTCTTAATTTGTTAATTATGCGTACAAAGACATAAAATACATTTATTTATTATCAAACTTTAATCCATAAAACTGGAAGGGCGAAAATTATTTCTTTTCTCTTGTGGTTTTATGTAGTGAATTTCTTAATATTTTAACTGGTTATGGAGTAAAATTCCTTCACATAAGGTTTGCATTTATTTTGTTATTAAATTTCAAGCTATAAATCTATTGTCAAGGGCAAACTATCTCTTATCTATCTATTTAATTTCCTGCGAAAATTGATTATAAATATGAACAATAGCTCATTGATAAAACTGTAAATACTTTAAGAATATAGAAAATATAAAATACTTTATAAAGTAAATACGTTATTTTCTTCATTAAATTTTAATTCATGAAAAGCGGTAGTTGGAAAAAGAATTATCTGCTTTGATGATTTTATTATTAAAATTTCTTATTTATTTAATTGCTATACTGGTTAATTTTTCCAAATAAATTTTGAATCAAATGAAGTATATTGAGTATTTGACCATATGAGCATTTGACCTATTTGAGTATTTGGTCCATTTGTACGGACCTTTACTTAAGAATTGGAATGTCCTTTCGGATTGTCGAAAACAATACTACTTGTATTATTATATTTTCTAATTTATCAAGCAGAATCTGAGGTTTCGATTAATAACTTTTCAACTCGAAAAAATATCTAATTTAATGTGCAAATATCATTAAATTTCATCAAGTAGTACTTTAAAAAACCGTATTTCATGATCAGATTAATCTTATTAGAACTATTCCACAAAATTCTGTAACTAATCAACGTATAACAATTTGCAATATGCCAAAAGTATCCCTGAAAATTTACCTAACTGGCAAGGCTCGTCAAAATCAGTTATGTATTTTGTATCAGTTCTGTATTCAAATTTTGTAAAAAGGCTAATACTTATGTAATTTTCATTAATTCATGAATTAATTTTCAGCAAGGAAATTGCGCTTTAAATTATTGAATATTTAATTAGTGGTTTATCACAATGCAAAGTGTAACCAACCGAGTAAAAAATGTTCAAGCCGGGAATCGAATCCGGAACCCGTGGAACAGCACTCCAAGCACTCTACCATTTAAGCTGCGAGGCAAACTTTCTTAATCGGGCTCACCTGATTCTAGAGTTTTCCCCATAATTCTATAACTAAGCACCGGTAGAACTACATGGAATATATTATAACTATCTCTGAAAACTATCATTGTAAGTCTCATCAAAATTCGTCCAGTAAAATTTTTATAAAAACTGTAATCATTCATAATCATGTTTAAGAAATTAAAGAACTCTCCACTCCATAATTCTATAACTAAATCCTCGTGGGACAGTATGAAAAATATTAAAACCAACCCTTAAAAAATATCTAACTAATAATATAAGTCTCAACAAATTCTGTGCAGTCGAACTTTTTAAAAGTGCAATTGTTCATAATCGGATTCATCTAATTGTAGAACACTTTTTAAAACTAATGCAGTAATTCTTAACTAATGCTATATAGTAAAACCTTCTCTGAAAAAGTATCTAACTAACCTTTAAGTCTTGTCAAAATCCATTAAACAGAAGTGCCATGACTTACGAGACAACTATTTTTATATTCAATAAAAGCGAAATTTACAAAAAAGAAAATCTTTGTGTTGGATTTTTTTAAATATTTTAATATAAGGGTTTTTTTAAGTGATACGGATAGAAGAAAAGAGAGAGAGAGAGAGAGAGAGTCCACTAGGACATGTGACCTGTAATCAAAGGCTTAATTTACCAATCAGCTGGAAAATAAAGTCTGTTTTATTTAGAATTTCTTATAAAATGTCTAATACCCTATTTATAAATACTGCACAAAATAGTTCAATTACAAAAAGTCTTTCTGCAGAAAAGCAATTTATTTCCTCTTTTGAATTTGTTCTGAAAATTTCTAATTTTCTGATTATAAATACGAAGAATAGTAATTCAATCCTATTAACTGCTATTAATTTAAAAAAAAAATCTTCTCCTTTGAATTTATTATGAAAACCTTCGATTTCTTGATTAGAATATACAAAATAACCATATACAGTCATTTATAAAAAGTTAGATATTTTATTTTTATTATATTATTTTAAATGATGAAAAATTATAGTTGGAGAAAGGATTACCATTTCTTGTAGTTTTACGTTGCAAATTTAATTTGTTTCTACGTAAAATTTCTTTACTTTTGAATTTTTTATGAAAATTTCTATTCCCTTACTTTAATAAATATGCAAAAGAGTTCAAACACTTAAAAGCATTCATTCTCATTTGTAGGATAAACTAATCCTCTCATCTTTTGAAATTATTATGAAAACCTCTGAATCTACGTACTATATATTTATATATAGTATTTATTCCATTTTTGTAATTTAAAATGTCACGTCTCTAATTAGAAGCTGAAAATACAATTTTCAGCGTAACGTATTTTAAAAATGATTTTTCAGCTAATGTTCCCAGCAATGACTCAAATAGGTAAATAATAAAATATGCACATTTTCCAAATCATTAAATTTTAAATTGTGAAAATGACTATTAGAAACTTTCTTCTCCCTTCTCATGAATTTTCTTTATACATTTTCTAAGTTTCTTTTTTAATTTAATATTATTTTAATGTAATGAAGTACAGTTTGTTTGCATAAATATATGTACAACTTCTTAATTATTTAATTTTCAAATGGGAAATCCCCACTATGAAACTGTTAAAATAGGTATAAGTATTTATATATAATTTTCAATTGTATTAGAAAATTTTCAAATGTTTAAATATATTTGTCTGTTAGCAAACATAAACCCATACTTATCAAACTGAAAAAGATTCAGGTGTTGTATTTAAACCTAGCCATTCTTTTGTAAATCTTAGACTGTCGATATAAACAAAAGTATCTTTGCTTTAGAAAAATTTCGCTTTGGCATAATTAGAAATTGTGACAAAAAATATTAGGCATAACTTCATAACGAAATGTGCATGTGAAGATAATAGAAATTCCTTAAAGCAACATTAGACCGTGAGCCGGCAGCACAGACAGTCACTTCAACGAGTTCACGGATGAAAATCTATGATTAGTTAAATCTCGATTCGCATATTAAAACACAATCGGTCTGCCAAATCACATCTTGGTGGAAAACATTAAAAAAAAAAAAACGATTCTAGTGGTTGACTCATAGGTTGTAATTATGTTTTCCTGCTCTCAAGCCTCATGGTTTCATATTTTTCGGTGCAAGAAAGCACAATGGTAAACCTACGGGTCAACTGCTAAAATCGGGTTTTTAGGTGATTTACATCAAGATATTACTTGGCAGACCGATTGCGTTTTAATATGCTAATAGAAATTTAACTAATCCTACATTTTCATCCATGAACTCGATGAGGCGATTGCCTGTGTTGTCGCTTCCCCGTATACATAAGAAATAAACAATATGAAAACGAAAAGAACGCGATATTCAAAGTCAAGAGTATAAATAAAACATATATTTAGAAAATATATGTATGAAGATAGAGATGTATGAAGTATATTAATTTTTAAGAGAACTATTGAATTATCCATGACAAAACTGTTCAACCAGTGGCTGAGAAGTTATGCTCTCGTAACTGGTACACGGACCCCCCAGTGGCCGAGAGGTTCTGACCTCAAACTGGTAGACGGTAGGTGTTGGGTTCGAACCCAATCGCGACCGTCGGCCTAACCGTTCGGAGTTTTCCGTGGTTTTCTTCGAACCTTGCATAAATACGGGTTAGGTTCCCTTAGAAAGACCCCAACGGAGGGCAGCCCCACCCCTTAGGGCCTATATCCCACAGCATAGATAATTGGCCGACATACATACATACATACATGCGTAGATGGTACACGGCAAGTGCTGGGTTCGAACCCAATCAAGGGCGTCGGCCTAATCCTTCGGAGTTTTCCATGATTTTATTCGAACCTTATATTTCCTTGCCTAAATATGTGTTATATTCCCTTAAAAAGACCCCCCCCCCATGGAGCGCCTATATATCTCTTGGCCATCAGAAACACAACCAACCAACCAAACATGACAAAACTTTCAAGGTAGATTCTTAGGATCAATTAGAGTCTTACACGGGTGTGGTTGTACTAAACTCGAACCCGAACATTGCAGCATCGATCACTTATCCAGTGAAATATTTGAAAAATATATTACCTGTATTTCTAAAGTATTAATGGCTTTATTGGTTTCTAGAAATACAAATGTTCGAAGATATTTTGGGACTTGAATGACTATGCCTCCGTCCATCTGTTTAAATAATCCTTTCTCAAATGCGTTTGCTTCATTATCTGGTTTCTACGTATGAGTTGCCTATCTATTATGGAATTGTACATTTCAATATTACTCGAGTATTTTGCAATTAACGTTTCACTTTTTGCTATAGTGATCACGATCAAAAGTAAAAGAGGGTATTTCACTTCCAGCTCACTTGTAAATAATGCAGAATGATACATTTAGCCCTTCCCGGCACGGGCAAATTCTGCTAGTAAAATGAGAAATTATCAACTGACACCGGAATTTAGAAACAACTTTTTGAGAAATTAAGTTGACTCATCCTTCTTAATTTAAGCTTTCCGTGTAAAAGTAAATTTTATTAAAATAATATTGGTGCCGATTGCAAGTTTGGAATTAAAATTAAGTATCCTGAACTGGGCACAGTGTGCTGGAAAAGGTTAAGGGGCTATTCAGTCAAATGTAAAAACCGTTCGGTTATGCTAATCCTATGGAAGAAATTTATAAAGATATCTCGGTTGCATTTCAATATTTTTAAATGATTTTTTATGCGTTGGATAGCTGAGATTGATCTGAATGCAGACCGTTTAATTTTTTCGATTTTGGTTGCACATATTTTTATGAGGGTGCTTTCGCTTTCCAAACCGGTTTCAAAAATAAGAGTCCTCATAAAAAAAAATTGTAAACAAAATAAAAAAATAAAAAAAGGCTTGCATACAAATCGATCTCAGCTAGGATTATTATTAGAGTCTTTTCATTCAAATGAAGTAGCCTCTAAATTATAAATTGGATATCGATTTTTTGAAATTTTCAAGTTAACAAACTGAATCTTCCGTACTTGGGTCACAAGCCCATTTAAAAATGTCCAAGCTTCAAAATTATTTCAGAACCCGTAGAAATCCGAAAATTAAGATTCAGTTTTCGAAAAAATTGCTTTTAAAATAAATTGCTTTTCTATTCTACTGTAAAAACAGAAATTGTGATACGTTTGGAAGTTGAAAATTTTGCAGCAAAATTGAAATTTACAGGTTACCACCGTTTGTATAACGTCGGAATTACTCAATAACATGTGCTTGCAACATAATATTGATTTCTACTTATAGATTCTTCTTGTGAAAAATTATTTTGACACCATACAAAAATTCCCGTGAATATGTTGATCTTTCAGTTTAATATCTACAGAAAAATACTGTGAATTTTAAATCTTTTGTAACTTTTCAACTAGTAAAAAAAAAAAAAAAAAAAAAAAAAAAAAATAGCCTTATTCTGTTAAATTTCCAGAGAAGAAAAAGAAATAACAAAGCTATAAATCTTGGTGTCTTTTGCGATATATTTTTCTGAGAAAAACGTAAATGTATTTCACAGTCTTATTTTTTTATTTATTTTGGGGGGAAGAAAGCATTTTTTTCTTGAAATGCTGTAAAATGATTTTCAACCTTTTGATGTAGTAACTTTTTATGTCATAGATTATATTGTCCCTTCTCTAGTCTAGCATTGCCATTTGTGAAAGATAAAATATAAATGAATCTTCTGAACTTCTATTACGTTTATTAAAAGTGAAAAATTATAGTCCAAACAGATTGTTATGACTTTTTTTTTCTTTTAATACAATTCAATCTGATAATTATATACTTTAATAACTCAGAAATTTATAGAATGGTAGGGTGAGAAAAAAGTCAAATATTGTTTTGAAGATTATACATCACTTAAATCATAACATGTTATTTACAAATTTTTGATATATAATAAGGATATTAGCCCATAATAAGGGTTCCCCAATATTTTATGTGTCTCGTCTCGCCGAAAAATCTGTAAAATCACCCCCCTCCCACACACACACTGCCCAAATTTTTATTTTTATTTCAAAACAATTTTCCAAAAGAAAAAAAAAAAAAAAAAAAATGTAACAACGAATGATTTAGTTAAGCATTCGGAATTCCCAGTCTATAAATGAAACTATACTCTTACAAGGTGCACATCACGCGTTGGGAATCGCTAATTTTAAATGTACAACTTTCCGTTTTTTTTTTTTTTTTTTTTTTTTTTTTTTTTTTTTTAACGTATATTTGGCGTCAACTACCTTGGTGTCTTTTACAATATATTTTTCGACGAAAAACGTAAATACATTTCACAGTCTTTAGTTATTTTTTTATTTATTTTGGGGGGAGTGGAGAGCGAAAGGAGGTCTTTTTTCTTGAAAATGCCGTTGGATGATTATCAACCTTTTGATGCAATATATTTTTATGTAATAGATTATTATTGTCACTTCTCTAGTCTGGCATTGCCATTTGTGAAAGATAAAATATGAATGAACTTTTTTTCTTGTTGAACTTCTTTTACATTTATTAAAAGTGAAAAATTACAGTTCAGGCTGAATGTTATGACCTCTTTGCTTTTTTAACACAATTCAATCTGACAATTAGATATTTTAATAGCTCAGAAATTTATAGTACTGCAGGGTAAAAAAAAATAGATATTGCCTTTAAGATTATGTATCACTTAAATTATTATTAATATTATGATAAAAAGTTTACTAAATCCAATAGATTTTTTTAAATCACCAGACTTTAAAAGATTCTCCTTTTATATAAACATTTTAATAAAAATTTTATTTTACTTAAGAAAGGTGTTATAATAATTCTTAAGTAAAATAAAATTTTTATTAAAATGTTTATTATTAATATTATTATTACGAGTGGAATCCCGTCAAATTCGACGAATGAAATGTTTAAAAGACCCGATCGATTTGGTTTTAAAAAAAGCAAAAGCAATTACATTATTGAATCAATATATAATAAATATATTTCCAAACTTAATGTCATGTTTGCCAGTTACAATTTTGCATGCAAATATTCGCACATCTTCAGTTAAAATTGTAATCTGAGTGCCGGCGAAATCCAGAAATTTTATTTTATAAGCACTCACAGAAAAATAGTTTTATCTTTAAAAAGATAATTTCATTTTTACTATGACATTATTTTCACTAACTAAAGTCATCTGAAAGTAAAATCTTAATCTCAGTGTGCATAATGAAAAAAAATATTGAAATGTAATATCGTTATGAGTAAAAATGCGATGTTCAAATAGTGACGTCATTTTCTCTTCAAATGTTTTTTAAAAGTTACTGTTATTCTACTGTTATAATAATTCTTAAGTAAAATAAAAATTTTATTAAAATGTTTATTATTAATATTATTATTACCAGTGGAATCCCGTCAAATTCGACGAATGAAATGTTTAAAAGACCCGATCGATTTGGTTTTAAAAAAAGCAAAAGTAATTACATTATTGAATAAATATATAATAAATATATTTCCAAACTTAATGTCATGATTGCCAGTTACAATTTTGCATGCAAATATTCGCACATCTTCAGTTAAAATTGTAATCTGAGTGCCGGCGAAATCCAGAAATTTTATTTTATATGCACTCACAGAAAAATAGTTTTATTTTTAAAAAAATAATTTCATTTTTACTATGACATTATTTTCACTAACTAAAGTCATCTGAAAGTAAAACCTCAATCTCAGTGTGCATAATGAAAAAAAATATTGAAATGTAATATCGTTATGAGTAAAAATGCGATGTTTTAAATAGTGACGTCATTTTCTCTTCAAATGTTTTTTAAAAGTTACTGTTATTAGTAATATGAAAAAGGCATCCGTAATAATATTGTAATTCCTCTTTATCTGGTTGCTGAATGACATCATTTTCCTCATTTGAAATTTTTCTTATTTTGCTTTAGACATTAATTTTTATCATAAATTATTTTCTGCTATTTTATTTACATTATTAATATTATTTCTCAGTAAATATATTTTTTTTACCTCAATTAGTGCATAATTATACGCAATCGTTTTATTGTGGTTAAATTTTACGAAAACAATTAACTTTTTTCTTTTAAATGCGAGGACATGTTCACTGATGAAATAAAGCTTCTGACTGGTGGAAAGTGATAATAGAAAATAAATTTTTATTATCGAGAGAAAAGCTAAATTGAATTGCCACTATTTTGAAGAAATATCGTAAAAAGCGTTTAAAATTAAAAATAAAATATAAAAATGGAAATAAATTAAAAAATAGCTAAAATGGGCACAACTACAAATAAATAGCTTTCATTTAAAAAAAATAATTATCAAAATCGGTTGAGTAGAAAATTCAGGGCTGATGACTAAAAAAACAGCCAGGTCTTTTAAATATATAGATTATTATTTGGTAGGGGAGAAGGAGAGAAATGTAAATAATAAAGAAATTAGTCCATAGCAGTAGTTTCCCAACTTTTTATTTATTTCCCTAGTATTCAAAATCTTTATTTTGAATTTGAAACAATTTTCCAAAATAGCCTTCCCCCACCCCCACGCTCCAAAAAAAGAAAAAAAAACAAGGTATGATACAGTTAAATTATAAATTGATTATCGATTTTTTTAAGGTTCCCAGTTAACAAACTTAATTAATAAACTTAACCTTCCGTACTTCGGTTGTATGCAAATTTAAAAATGTTCAAGCTTGAAAATTATTTCAGAACCTATAAAAATCCGAAAACTAAGAAACATTTTTCAAACAATGTGTGTTTATTTTTTTTTTTAATCCGACTGTATAAAAATAGAAAGTGTGAAATGTTTGGAAGTTGAAAAATTTGCATTAAAATCGAAATTTATGGGTAAAATCATTACCACCGCTAGTATGGTGTCAACATTATATTCAGGAACATGTTTTTGCTTTATAATAATTTTAATTACTGTTTGTAGGTTATTCTTGTGAAAAATCATTTTGAATAGCACCATACAAAAATTTTCGTGAATGTGTTATATCTTTCAGTTTGATATCTATGGAAAAATACTATGAATTTTAAATCATTTGTAACTTTTGAACTACTAAAAAAAAAAAAAAAAAAAAAAAAAAAAAAAAAAAAAAAAAAAAAAACTGGTTTATTCTATTACATTGACAGAAAAGAAAAAAAATAACAAAGCTATAAATCTTGGTGTCTTTTACGACATAGCTTTCTGAGAAAAACGTAAATGCATTTCACAGTCTTAAGTTATTTTTTTATTTATTTTGGGGGGAGGAAAGGGAAGTAAAAAGAGGCTTTTTTTCTTGGAATGCTGTAAAATGATTTTCAACTATTTGATGCAATAAATTTTTATGTCATAGATTATTATTGTCACTTCTCTAGTCTGACATTGCCATTTGTGAAAAATAAAATATAAATGAACTGTTTTTCTTGTGAACTTCTTTTATTAAAAGTGAAAATTTAAAATTCGGACAGATTGTCATGACCTTTTTGCTTTTTTAATATAATTCAATCTGAAGATTAGATATTTCAATGATTGAGAAATTTATAGAGTAGCAAGGTCAGAAAAAAGTTAGATATTGCCTTTACGACTACGCATCACTTAAATCATAAGATTTTTTTTTGTTGGGGGAGGGGGGGGCGAGGATAATTAATAAAGCAATTAGTTTATAGTAGTGTTTTCCCAACTTTTTATTTGTCCCACCCCACAAATATCTATAAAATCATCACCCCCCCCCCCTAAATTTTTAATTTTAATTTAAAACGATTTTCCAAAATAGGACAAACAAAAAAAGAAACTAATAAGGAATGATTTGGTAAAACATTTGAAATTCTCAGTCTATAAATAAAACTGCTCCCATATAAGGCGTTTACTACACACTGGAAATCACCAATGTTAAATATAAAGCCTTCTGTTTATGCGACATATAACTGGTGCCAACTATGTAGCTCATAAAATGTGAGAATTGTTCAATTGTTTATATAAGTAATTAATTTTAGCTTTATCTTCTTGGTGGGAACAAAGCATCCATTTTCATTGTTTTTTGTTTTTTTTAATAAACATTAAAAAATGTAAATTATTTAATAAAGAATGTGAAAAAATATTCTAAAAATTAAAAATATATATAGAGGAAGGGCAGGCAAAGTGGTCAGTTTGAACAATGTGACCATTTCCGCTCTGTAGTACTTTTGTCACGCAAGAATTGGACGAAACAGTCCTCACATGTGTTGCTGATAATATTGCCCGTTACTTTGAGGCGGAAGGCTACATTTTTCTAGTTATGATGAACTCATTTTACTGTTTTGCCCATTTTTTTAATTTTATACAAGTGGTACAATTTCTTAATTATAGCTTAATAATATGTAGTGTTATAATTATTTGCTCTTATAGTATTTGATCAGGTTAAAATAACCTTTAAATGATGTGTACTTGAAAACGCTAAGTCATGTAGATTAGAAGGTAGGCCATAGTTTTTATAATTATGTCCTTTGGAGCACAGTGGCCACAAAAAGATTTGGCAAAATGGCTAGATGGCTACTTTGCCAAAGCCTACTTGACACATCAAATGGTCATAGTACCAAGGAAATGTTGAATTTGTCCAGAGATGATTTTTTATCCATTATTCATAATAAAAAACTACTTAAAAGAAGAAAAAAGATAGAGGTCCTGAAAATAACTTCTTCAAAGAAAGATTTATTCTCGACAGTTATAGTCTGCATTTCTTCTGAAGGAAGTTGGTAATAATAAAATTTTCAGAGGTTTATTCGTAATATTTTGCAGAGTATTTTTAATACTTAAATGTGATTTCATTTAAATCAATCGTAGAAGGTAAAAACTTTAAATGCAATTCGAGTTTTTTGTGGATAAATTTTCCTATTGCTTTTCATCGTGAATGGTCATTGAATTTCAAATAGTCTAAATTTATTACACAATAGTTTTGTAACCGAGTCATGTACGAGAAAAATATCTTTCATGGATTTATAAACAAATGCTTTTTCTGTTTAGAGCAATTTTCAAAAGGAAAGATTTACCTTTATTTTATTTTTTTATGTCAATTTTCATTTTGAGAGGATTTTGTATGCATAAAAAGTGATTCATTTTGCTGTATTCAAAACTGGTTCATGCGGTGTATCAAAAGTTGGGAAACAAGTAGTTTTGAAACTGTGCTCTTTAAAAATTTATTTCTAGAATATAAGATTGATTTTTTGTGTTTTTTTTTAATCTTTCGAGTCGCAATACATTTAGTTTTAAATAAATTGTTTTCAGTTTGAGAATATTCAAAGGAAAATATTTTATTATTATTGCGATGAGGCAATTTAACAAATTGAGAGGTTTTTTATGTTGAAAACGTCCATCAACATATAAGCTTTACTTCAATAAAATTTGTTTTTTCAAATACCTGTCATCTGTTTTCATTTTATGATACTTTTTCCCCTATCGTGTTGCTTTGCAGCAACATTTTATCTTTAATCATTTTAACATTTTATCTTTACATTCTAACTTTGTATTTATCGATTTCACTCATTTTATAATCAATCACTTTGTAACGGACGGATGCACATACTGGGTGTCATTTGTGACGTGAGGGTGGTTAAATGCAGACATAACTCGAAATATAAGTTAAAACCACAGTTTATTTAAACCGTTAGGGCTCAGGAGAAGTGGAGCTTTCAGTTCGTTAATTTCGATAACTAGTCACAATACTAAAATATTAAACTCATAAATATACTCTCAGCTCCGGCACTAGACTCAGTCGGGGCACTTCCAACCAACTCCTCACTTAGACTTCAGCTAAACTGCTAGATAAAAGCTTTATTAGACAGCCCGTGGCTGTAAAACACTCTTTATTGTTTAAAATACTCAACGTAACTAAATTATGTCTTACCAACCGCAATCTCCTTGAATGGCTCTGCTCTGAATAAACTCAGTCGGCAAACGCTGCTAGCTATCTCACTTCGAAACTCCTAGCTAACTTACTGGAGGCTAATAATAACTCGCTATAACTCGATCTAATCCAATTCACTGCTTGACTCCACTAGCTGGCTTGCGCCGCTATACACCACCTAGCTGGCTTGCGCCGCTACACACACCCTGCTGCTCCACACACACTCAAAGCTTTTATATGCTGCACGCCCTAGAAAGTTAAAGTTAAAGAGAGGATAGATGTCGCTTCCACGTTACACATGTTAAATCATTGACGTCACGATCTCACAAAAATGCTAGAGTGCCTTTATCACAAAGGTCACTCCCTCACAACTTCACTCATCCATTTCACTTACTTTTTCTTCATTTTACTTATTTTTGACTATAAAAACAACACTTTTTTTGGATGTGTAATTTTTATGGACAAAAATTGGAAGCGTTGTGGGTTTTTAAGAAGCAACTTTAACACATTGTTACAATAGCTTTTTAGCTCACAGGCTGTTAAAGTCTGAGAGATTATGTGCCTGCTGGCTCTGTATGTACTTATGTATGCACGTAACGTGATAACATAACTCTCACATGACTCTTGATAGAAATGTCCGGTTTGCTTAAAATTTTGTAAATAGATTCTTTCTCATAAGGCACTTCCTTGTTTTGTTTTGTGAGTTCACTGGTCAAGTAAATAGGGAGAGGTGGGAACTAATCCCACTTAATTCAGAAAAATGGATTTTTCATGCAGAGTTATCCGATTTGCTTAAAATTTTGAAAATAGGTTCGTATTGATAAGATGCTTCCCTGATTAATTTGGGGGTTCATTGGCTAAGTATAAAAGTGGGACGGAGAGGATAGTATCCCTCCTTAATTTAGAAAATGGGTTTTTCATCCAGAACTATGCGATTTGCTTTAGATTTTAAAAAATAGGTTTATTCTGATAAGATGCTTCTCTGATTAAATTTTGAGGTTCTTTGGTTAAATATAAAGGGGAAAAGGAGGGAGCTATTCTCCCCCCTCTAAATTTAGCTAGTTTTTTTTTTTTTTTTCGATTTTTTTTCCAATTTTTTTTTTTTTTTTTTTTTTTTTTTTTTAGGGGCTATTTAAAAAAAAAAAGAATATAATATACAATTATTCAGAATTTCCTGTGAGTTCAATGCCATCAGTTTATTCGGATACTTTTCTTTTATTTATTTTTTCCTCATCCGTTATTTCTTCATAAACTTTTATCAACGATTCAACACACAAACTTCGTGAATTGTAAAAGCATCCACTGTGTTACAATTGTTATGGATAAGTTGTTTTAAAGTTTTGGGTGTTTAGTAATTAGCTTATAATTTTAAAGGTATGTATATTTGCTTTTATTCGTTTCAGGCTATTCTTCCACAAGCAAAACGGAAAACTAACTTACCATATTATTGTTAGGGGTAGGTTACTTTAGAGCAGTGATTCCTAACCTGTTATTCATCACACTTCACCAAAGCATATCTAAAGTCTCTGCGCCCCTTTTCCTTGCTTTGCAAAATATTTCCCTTTTTATTTAAAATGGGAATTACATACATAAAGTGAAAGCGTAATAGAGCCTAATCAATAACTGTTCATTTCAAATTTTTAACAGATGAAAAATGTAAATTTCTGTTACAAACGTGTTTTTGATATAATTCTATGAATACAATTAGTCTGTTTATATCCTAGCTTTAAATAATTACTATGTCATGGAGAAGTTAACAGTTTCTAGATTTATATAAAAAAATTGTCGCTCATTTTTAGGTAGACTTTGTAAGAAATACTATTACATTCTTCCCTATATTGCAATTTCTAAAAGGTTTTTGCAGATCTACGCCGATCATGGCCCCTATAATCCAAAGCCATCTTCTGTTCAAAACTTTATATATCTATCTATCTAAATATAATTCTTTACTAAAGCTGTAAAAAATAAACAAAACCCAGTGCACCAGGCGCAAAGCAGATCTTATATGCACTAAGTCATTATACTTTTTAGCTGAAAAGTAATGAGAATTATGAAAATAGGGTGCAAATCTATCTATCTATATATACATAATTTTTTGATGGATACGATAACTTCCATAATTTTCAAGAAATATCTTCAAAACTGATAGATGAAATTAAGGAGCAAAAAATCTTGGTTAAATTCGTTAATGGATAAATGGAATCCAAAGAAGTTGAAATAGGGAGGGTGTTTGTGAAAATAGAAAAATTCCATAACTGGTTAATCTTAACACATATCAAATCATTTAAAAATTAATAGTATTTTTAGAAAAAGAGCCAAAAATTTATGTATAAAAGATTTTTGATATAATTAAAAATGAGCTCAAAAAGCGAAAAAAAATAGAGCTTTAAAAATGAAAAAAGTCATTACTTCGTCAATTCATAAGATATCAAATTCGTTTAAATTTATAATAAATCTTTTTAATCTTATCTACAATTTTAATAATGAAATTTTTTTGATAGAGCCAACTCTTACAAGGTAAAAATTAAAAACAAAAAACAAGCGATGGGTGAGTGAAGAAGAGAAAATGCATAACTTTGTCAAATCACAAGATATGAAATCCGCTTGAATATATTATAACTCTTCTTAATATTATCAACAACTTTCATACTGACAAGTTTTTGATAGGACCAACTTTTAGAGCAAAAGGAAAAAAATAGGAGTTGAAACAAAATATCTTATTAACATGATTCTGATAAAACCAGCTCTTACAGAAAAATGAAATTAAAAACTCATCAGAAGTGGCCAAGTAAATTGCTAAGCTGAGCTCTAACATTAATTTAAATCTTGTTGGTGAAGTTACCACTTAACTTCGAAATTTACTCGTACATGTAAGTAGAGCTGGAGATTTTTGAAAATCAAATATTTTCTGGGTTCAATTAAATATTTTAGATTGCTAAATGTTTTTTAATTAAAAAATTATAAGGAGTTATAAATAAACAAAAACAACTCTTTAAATCATATATTTGCAAAAAAACATGTAAACGAAATTTTAAAACAACGACAAAAAATGAATTAAAGTAATTTTTACGATTAAAAAAATTAATACTTACATTAAACTATTTTTTTAACCCATGCAATTTTCAAATTTCGAATTCTGATGCATTTTTGTTAAATAGTTTATATTGTCATAAATGTTTAGAATTTTGAATATGCTTAGTAATATGAATTTAAGGAATTTCTTTATCGAAAAAAAAAAATTATGTAGTGAAAGATTTTATAGAGCACCACATTTTTATAGTGTTTTTATTAATAAATATGAAGTTGTAAGTAGCCAAAGCACGATGTTCTTGAAACTTGCTGAATAAGTTATATATTTGTGAAGAATATATGAAAGAAAATTTAACCTTTTCAGTTCCGAAGCTAAACTAAGAATACAAATACTTATTCATTGCTTTTTGACAAGCAAGATGACATTCTAAATGACAGAAAAAATATCTTTTATGAAATTGATCCTTTATTCTCTTAATAATTTAGGCTCAAAAATAGGGATCTAAAACTACAAATCCCTTAAAAACATCAATTTAATAATCATTAACCTAAATTAATTCATTCACAAATTTAAGAGCTTTAAACAAGTAAATAATCTACAAATCCTCAAAAAGAAATTATTGAAAAAGATTTAAATTAAATACTCATGAAAATTTATAACTTTCTTGGTCATACTGTCTTTTGGATATTTGTAGGCATTTTGCAAACTTCGATGAAAAGACATTTACTTTATGAGGGATTCAGCTTAAATACAGGCATTTATTTGTTTGCTTTCATCGCAAAGAACATTCAGCTATTATAAAGCGATGTAAAAATGTAAAAAAAAAGCTAGCCATTTTAGTTTTTATAAATAAAAAAACAGAAATCCCCGAATGGGGATCCTGGGACCGGAGGGTTTAAAACTGACAGAGATAAGATACATTAGAATAGTTTCAATATGGAAAATGTGATGAATACATATAGATAAAAGTACTTTTTTTCAAATAATTCCTATTTAATGCATGCAGTTTTCATGTACGCAATTTTGATACATTCTGATAAAGCAGTTTTAAAGATAAATAATATTAGTAAATTATAAATACGATAATAATGCGAGTTTAATGATTTCTTTAGTAAAACAAAGATTTTACACGGCGAAATATTTCATGAGTGACAAAGTTTTCCTACTAAGATTACTTCTACTACTATTGCGTCATAGAGCTGCACCTTTTAAATTAAATATAGGTACTTCACTGATTGAATACTGGGCAACACTGCTTCTAAATAAAATCTCGAGAAACACACTCAATGGTTTTCAGATTCAAAGCATAACTCTATATACTAAGTTCCAAATTCATTCCCATACGTAGTAGTTTATTGAAGTCATTTCATTCAATGTTCACTGATTTTCAAACATGCTAAATAAATTAACTTTCCATTGTCTTCTTGAAGTCGGATGAATTTCAGATAAACTGCATTTTGTCCTATTTTCTTTCAATATAACGTTACAAATTTCGAAACTTATAGACAATTTTAAACTTACATTATTTATTTCCACTCCGGATCCACTTTACCACTCGTTCTTTCCAAAAGCAACTCTTAATTTATTTTTTATAGGTTGGGATTCCATATTGTACATAATTACAAAATTGCAAATAATGCTCAATACGTTAATATACAGGGTGTCCCATGAGTAATGGGACAAATTTTAAGGGGAGGTAGCGGACAGCACAAGGATTCAGAATTGCATAGCAACTCATGGTTGGAAACGTCATGGGAAGTAGTATGACAGTTACAAGGGACGAAGAGACACAATACTGAGATCATCTGGCCAGTTCCCTGGCCACCACGCTCTCCTGATTTAAGCAGCATCGATTTCTTTTTTTGGAGTGCACTGAAAAACTCTGTGTTCGAAACGTCTGTGGAATCTGAAATGGATCTGGTTGCAAGACTCGTCTGTGCTACTTGCGGATATCCAACAAAATCTAAGTGTAATTGAGCGAGTACTCCAATCCATGGTTCGATGGTGTAATGCATGCATCGCTAGCAATGGTGGAAACTTAGAACATTTTTTGTAACATTTTACATACCATCTAGATCTACCGCAGTAAATTTAATATCGCTGACCCATAAATTATTTCAGATGATCTCAGTCTTGTGCATCTTCGTCCTTTGTACCTGTCATACTACCTTCCCATGAAGTTTCAGACCATGGGTCGCTATGCAATTCTGAATCCTTGTGATGTCCCCTACCTACCCTTAATGAGACAAACTTTAGTTTGTCTCATTACTTCTGGGACACCTTGTATGTATATATATATATATATATATGGGTGAAAAAATACCCTACATTACAGTTAGAATTTAGAAATATTAAACCGAAAAATAAAAATAATAAATTTTTTGAACGTTTGCCTCATTCGAATAACCTGAAAATCTCCCGATTCCTAAATGCCAAAGGAGAGTGTTGTTGTTGTTCTTATTATTATTATTATTATTATTATTGTCAATATAAAACCCTTAACAGGTTAAAAATTTTGATGCAGCTGTTTATCTTATTGCTCTAAAAATTTTAAATGTGGATTTCAAAAATAATGATATCAAATTTTGAGTGACGCCGTGCTATTAATTGAAAAATGCATTTTTATATTATTTATTTCATCATTTTTTTTTTATTCTATTTAAAATAGCAGGGGAAAAAGTTTTCTTCAACATGAAAAGATGTATAAAACTTTATTCGCTGATGCTTTTTCACACACATCTCTCATAAATTCAAAATATGAGTTTTAAAAGTTAGGATACAAAATTTAAGTGTTGTCTTTATGTGGTTTTGAAAGTTTTTTTTAATTCAAATTAATTTTTTAATATCATTATTATTTAGTAAAATATAAATACACATCTATAAAAAAAACCCTTTTAATTTTACAATTTGTTGTTAGATATATAATTTTCATTGAATCTATACCATGCAATGAAATGGATTTATTTCAGGCAATTGATTTATCTTTTGTGTCACGTTATTCAAAATTGTAAGTAATATTTTTGTCAATGATTTCTTTGCGTCAAAATATCCAAACTAATCCAAACTAAGTAAAACGCATGGAAATGGGTAATTAACGAAACAAACCTTGCAACAGAATATTTTATCATAAAAAGTTTTTTCCTTCTAACTTCATTCTCGCACGGCAATAACTTGATTTTATATTAAATTTTAAAATGTGTCAGGGCTTTTTGGTTTACTTTGTAGTTACAATATGCTTAAAAAAAAGAAATCTGCAATATTATTAAATGTAGTTATTTTGAATTTCTGGTTATATCAAGAACAAAAAACTGCTAAATAGTTTTTCATCCTTTTATTTACAGTCACAGCAAAAAAAAAAAAAAAAAAAAAAAATAATAATAATAATAATAATAATAATAATAATAATAATAATAATAATACTTATAAATAATAATAATAAAAAATCTCAACACTTTGCGATTTTAGACGTTTTGTTCAATATCTAGAAATATAGATAAGAAATTACTCCGAAATCCCAAGGGTGTAAACAAAATAGTACAGGTTTATACAGGTATTACAGGTATTGTTACAGGATATATTTTCGCGAAGATTTCTCTCCGATATCCCTTAGGGAACCGTTAACAAATTAAAAAACAAAGATCTTTTGGATAACCCTGTCAAAACTAATGAAGCAAAAGCGTTCAAACTACAGATTATGATATAGAGGTTTATTATAATAAACTGTGTTCATTTTTATGAATATAGCATGCAAACTCGTTGAAAAATTGAAATTTTTATAAAAACGGTTCAAAAATTTTCCAAGTTTTTTTTCCTATAATTTACAAAGTTCTTAATTAAAAACAATGTTCTTTTAAGAAAATGTGACAGTCAACATTGTACATAACACCCTGTAATTAAAATTAAAAAATATTAATAATTGTACGAAAAATGAGCAGGTTTTCTAAATAAATTTTCACTGCGCATGCGTCAACTCTTAAAAAAAAAAAAAAAAAAAAAAATATTCATTTGCATATTATGTTAGCCAAATGTATAGAGCAACTTTTGTTAAAGTTTCAAAATCACAGCTTGAAAATTATCGTCGATAGAATAAAATCAAAATCCGTTATTCCCAAAATGAAGCAAAAAGATTAGGAGCTGTATCCAAATATTTAGTAGTACGTGCAATATTGTGTAGACACTAATCAATAGAATGTGGATACAGTCCCTCATCTTTTTGTCTCATTTTGGGAATATCGTATTTTTATCTTTTTCTTTCGACGATAATTTGCAGAATTTTCAAGCTATGATTTTGAAACTTTAACAAAAGTTGCTGTATACATTTGGCTAACACAATATGCAGATGAAAGTTTTATAGAATTGAAGCATGCGCAGTAAAAATTTCTTTAGTAAACCTGCTCATTTTTCGTATAATTATTAATATTTTTTAATTTTGATTATAGAGTGTTGTGTACAATGTTGATTTTCATATTCTCTAAAAAGAACATTGTTTTTTATTAACAACTCTTGAAATTACAAGCTAAAAACTTGGCAAAATTTTGAATCGTTTTTATAAAAAATTTAATTTTTCTACGAGTATACATGCTATATTCATAAAAAGGAACACAATTTATTATAATAGACCTTTTAAAGGTATAATCTGCAGTTTGAACGCTTTTGCTACATTAGTTTTGACAGGGTTATCCAAAAGATCTTAATTCGTTAATAATTAAATAATTCGTCTCCTATATTTCTATATGTTCAACAAAACGTCTAAAATCGCAGAGTGTCAATATATATATATATATATATATATTTTTTTTTTTTTTTTTTTTTTGCCGTGACTGGAAGAGACACAGAGTGGAGTGGAGTGTTCAGAGACACAGAGTGGCCGAGTCTCCGACTTTTTGCACACCACTATTGTCTTTGAGAAAATGTTGTTCTAAAATCTCCCAAATGCCTCAATTAAATAAAATAACATTTTCTGTATTAAAATTCTGGTATCCAAAAAGCGTAGGTTTGGGATCTCTGAGACATAAAAACGAAATTGCGTAGTTTATTTTTCAGTCATTCCTAATCTAATAGAATTATTAAAAAATAAGTATATATGTGTGTTTTCTAGGACAAATTAACGTTTTAGATTTTTTAGAACTTAATTATCTATCTATCTATCTATATATATATATATATATATTACGCTAAAGTATGCGGCACACAAATCACGATTATTTGTAATTGTCCAATGGCAACTTCTGAAGAAAACGCATCGGTTATTGTGAAAAAGTAATTTAGAAGGATTTAGACCAAGATAAATCTGATTTATTTACATTTTTCTCTTTCGCTGCAATTACGGAGTTTTAAAATATTATTATTTTTTGTTTTCTGTTGCTTAAAAAAATAACAACAACCACAACGAAAATACAAGTCAAGAATTTTATATGTTTCAGTTTAAAATTAAAGTTATGCATTAAAAGGATTATATTTTAAATGAAAATAATGAAATGCGAAAAAAATGCCACAGGAAGGTTATTTGGCGAATTATCACCTATGCCCGGTCAGTATAAAAATACGGAGTTTTTGATTTTTCTGATTTGGCACACAATTGAGCATGTAAAATTAAATTATGAATAAACGTATTATGATGCAATATTTAGTATAAATTTAAAGGAGACCAAACTGGTCGCCAAGGACGGCTTGTAAGTTAATAAAATAATTGTAAGATATTTTTTAGCTATCCAGAAGTGTCAAATATTTTTTATGGTTACAATTATATAAGAGTTACATACTACAATAACTGATTTAATTATACGCTGAACCATGCTCGCTAAAATATGCTAATAAGCTATAAAGTTGCAACAAGGAAATGTTTCCAACACTAAAAAGGAAAGAGTAAAAAGAACTAAACTAAACCTGTAGCTGTACTATCCATGAAGGATCAAAGACTATAGTGCCCAAGCCCCATTACTTCATCACGGTCCTCCCGCCAAGTGCTGTACAGCATAATGCCGCGGTCAGGTGGTCAGCTGAATGCGGGATCATCGCTGTTTAATTTCTCTCGATCTCGAAGTGATGAAAGTAAACTTTGTCCTGCAACGAGTCGAATTCGTGACTTAAAAAGAAAGAATAATATATATATATATATATATATATATATACAGTAGAACCCCGCTAATTCGGACCCAGATAATCCGGATCGGTTTGGTCTTTTTTTTTTTTTTTTTTTTTTTTCAAGTTTGAGAAGCGATTGGCTAATTTCCATAACATTAACTTGTTTCATCGTCAGATTCTAAATAAAAAAACTTTTTCTGGCATGTTTTCGGAATAATTTTAAGCAAAATAAACATTATTACTGTCTGCAAATATTCAATAAGTTTAACATAAAGGGGATTTTCTGTTGGTATATTATATTTTATTTCATTTTTTTTTTCTAATTCTCCGGATAATCCGGATTGGGTCCGATGCCAATTAATCCGAATTATCGGGGTTTTACTGTATATACAAACAAGTCAGAAATTAGACGTCAAAAGTGTCGAATTGTGTTCATACTGCAGCATTTTTATGAATATTTAGATCTTTAATTTTGGTTCGATTTTCCTAAAAAAATTAAATGACTCAATAAAACTCTGCGATTATTCTGTATATTAAATTTCGAACAATTCTGGTGGATAGTTTCTGCTTTTTTATATGCGGACAGACAGACGGACGGACTAGATGACGACTATAGGTGCTACTTATTTATATAATTACAAACGTATCTGAAAACTAGTCATTTAAAGCTATCGTATTCCCATCATGGATATCCGTAATATGAAGTATGAAAATAAAACATGTAAACTATTTATAAAATGCATTGCAATTTCAAAATAAAATCTAAACATTTATTTAAATATTTTTAATCCATAGTAATGCTCTGTTACTGATTTTTTTTTTTTTTTTTTTTTTTTTTTGGTATTATTTTATTACCCTGTCGAACCATATCGACAAATTATACAAATCGCCAAATTATTCGTAAATTGTACAAAGTGGCAAAATTTTTTATTTTAAATAACGAAAAAACAATTAAATTAGTAAAGGATTAATAAAACACGTCGAATTAAAAACCAATTTATTCTGTAACAAACACGCGTAAATATTTAATGTCAAATAAATGTAGCATTTACGATATGTCATTATTGATGTTTAATCTTACAGTTTGGCGATAGTTTTCTAGTTGACAGGGTAATCAAGTAGCACCGAATTGCGTTGAAGAAATATCCTTATAGCTCTAAAAAGGATAAAATCGGATTAAGAGTCTCCTTTCCAATTAAAGTATACCTTTGAATTGAAATGTGAATGAAATACAGGGTCATAAAAAGTCGAAGAGTTCGGAAAATATTATTGCAAATATCTTGGCAACTAATTATCCGATTTATTCTTTATGCAAATACTCATTCTTTATGCAAAATTTCTAGTTTTTTTTTTTTTTTTTTTTTTTTTTTTTTTTTGTAATTGTTTGTTATATTCACGCCTTAAAATAAACAATTTAAAAATTTTTTATGTACCTTTTGTCAGAAAGAATATTTCGTAAGTGTGAAAAAAATAGTTATGGATAATCAAGGTTACTGACATTCAATATGCTTCTCCCCATTATTACATACTAATTGCTCATCAAATTTCAAGTCTCTATCTCAATTTGTTCGGGGTATGGATCAATTACAAGCATACATACCATAGACACACAGACTAACTGAAGGTTAAATATATTGTTTTTCAGAATTTTCAGTGTTTAAAACGTGCAAATTCGTCCATTTTTTTTTTTTTTCGATTTTTAAAACGATTAAATGATTTATCCTACACTACGTATAATGGGAAAAGAAAAAAAAAAAGGCTTTTATTTTAATTATTTGTTTAATCATTGTCAAAATATTTTTTATTTCCAACGCTATTCTCATAAGATCATTAATTTCTCCAGCGTCTTTTTACAGACTTAATTTTCTCTCATATCTCACAGTAACGTTCTCATTAACTAATCCATTTCTTCTTAAACTGTATTTTAAACAAAAAGAACAAACGCAGAAGATTATTTTATTTTCTTCTTCATATCATGCTTCATATTGATATTCTAATGACGTATCCATTCACAACAATTTATTTCCTTAACTTAAAATTATTTTCAATAAATATATCCCCATTACTTTTCATTTGTTATCCCTTCTTACTGAACAATAAACCCAAGTAGTATATTAGTAAATAACTTTTTAGAAAAAATATCTGCATTATTTATTTATATAAATTACCCCCTCTCCCTCTTCTCTTCCGGAATAAAATTAAAGTGCAAAGAAAAGAACATATCTATCTTCTTTAATATGTTAAGACGTAATTTTTGAAAGCTGAATATTTCACTGACTTACGACCGCGATATCCACACAATTGAAACATACATCCATTGCTATTTTTAAAATGCAAATTCTTCGAATTATTCGTCACGGTACATAAATTATATTCCGAATGCAATAAAAGAGAAATATATCGGATTCCGGCAAGCAGAAGGACCATTTATCAACATATTAAGTTTTGTTGTTTTGTGAAAGCTTTTTATTCAAAACAGCAATCGATAGTTCAATTTTTATCACTACAGTAGATATTTGTAAAAAATTTAGTACGATGGCTGTTATTACACTTACCAGTGGCGCCAGTTTTTGAAAAATATTGGGTTGGCTCAAAAATATTTTTGTAAAATGGTGCGACCAGTTTGTTTTTCTCTGAAGTATTGACAGATGTGAAAGATAAGAATTTTAAGGCAAGCTACCATGTTTTAATGAAGTTGTAATTTTATTAAATTGTATTCTCATGTTTTTTTTTTTTTTCTTACCAATTGCGGCGCCAGAGTTTGCCCGACGGGGGGGCAATGTATCCCCAACAGGGGGGGGGGAATTCATAATGCATATTAGAGGTCCCCGCGAATTAGTCCGGGACCTAAAAAACTGCGTGGGCAAAAATTTTAAGTCCAGGCCCGATCCGGTTTGTACTAAATAGATTAATGATCCGGTCGACATAAAATCAAAAAAAGTCGGCCTGATTATACGGTTTGGGAAATACAAATACATACATATATATTACAGCCGCCCCCCCCCCCGAAAAAAAAGGTTAAAATCTTGGCCTGTCCGACTCTATTTCTACGAAACGTGAATTTTTACTTCGATATGGTTATAAAGTGTTTCGGACAAGGAATTCTGAAAAAAAAAATAGTCTTATTAAGACGTGTTCTAGACAGGCGGCAATATTTATTTATTTCGAATGAATATCTATTTGCATGTAAATGTTTCAATTATCATTCAATTATCGTTAATCCTTATATCGGAGACTTAAAAATCAGAAAAATGCCACACAGTAAAATCTTCCAAAACGGAATCGCATCGAAACAAAAAAAAAAAAAAAAAAAAAAAAAAAAAAGAGAGAGAGAGAGAGAGAGTTATGGTCAAGTTGCCATCGTAAAAGGTGTAATAAATTAAATTCTTTTCACATCTATTATTATATTCATTTTAAAAGGGGACTGTTCACTCACTTGAAAACAACCGCTCCGTCATGTTAAATACAGATTATTTTCGAATTTCTCGTTTTGATTAGGATATTTTTAAACAATTTTTTTTTCTTGGATAGGACAGCTGAGTTTGCTCTTTAATATGGCTATGGTTCACTTTTTCGATT
Organism: Maratus speculifer; assembly: GCA_964019185.1. NCBI lineage: Eukaryota > Metazoa > Arthropoda > Arachnida > Araneae > Salticidae > Maratus > Maratus speculifer. The sequence goes on from OZ025296.1 coordinate 83,213,382, forward strand.
TCGGTTGCAGATTTTTTTTAAAGATACTTTCACTTTCGTAAACAGTTTTGAAACTGACAGTACTTTTTTGTGTAATAGGCAGGTTTTATTTCACAGGTTTTACTGTATTTAAATTTTATTGCCTAAAAATCTACTACTCTTTAAAAATAATAAATTCTAAAGTTTAATTATAGAATAACAGCGTGTTAAACTTATAAAAATACACACTTTTTTTGTAAAAATGTTTGGAACGGGCCAAATTTTACTGATTTTTGCACGGCTCAGGTCGTTTCGTGAGGGAGATTTTCAACGGGCTGGATATAAACCGGGACTAAAAATTTCGACACGTGCAGTCCTAAGAAGCATGGTCCTTAGAAACCAGGCATGAACCGGCCCAGTATCGTAAAAGAAAATAGGCCCGGACCCGGCCAATGCAGACCTCTATCGAGGTTTATCCAGAAGCTGAAGCTCAGTGAAATTTTCTTTCCTTAAACTTGGGTTATTCACTAGGAATAAATAATATGGCAAACCACGCACGCTAATGCACGTCAATTGATTATGGATATGATGAGGAATCTCGACATAAGATAACAGCAGCCTACTGAGTGTTATAAGCCAAAATAGAAACAATATTGCTTTTTTTTTTTTTTTTTTTTTTTTTTTTTTTTTTTTTTTTAGCATAAAATGTTTTGTGCAATTCTATATTCAATAGGTGCAGACATAAAAAAAAAAATTGGGGAAAAAACACAACATAAAAAACACATCTTTAGGGCAATATACACCAAAATGTCATCCATACTAATTGAATATGATGAAATTTGATAAAATTTTGCGCTTAACTTTTTGAGAAATAGCTCTCACGGTCTCACAGCACACCTGCCAACTTTAGATTTTTAACAATCAAATAAATGTATTATAAAACCAAAAATTATTTAGAAAGATAATCTTTTAGGGGCATTTATTTCATTTCAACTTCATTTGTAAACATGATCATTTAGATTTTTGGAGGAAAAAAAGTGATGCGTGCCTGTCATGGTAATTATTAAAAACAAAGCATAGCAAAACCACTATTGACAAATTTTATCAGCATTAATTTATTTGAAGGTCTAAAGAAAGTATGAAATTGGATTAAATTTTGTGTGTTAATTTTTTAGACATAGTTATATTGGAAGTCATGAAGTTTCCATGTGTACTTCTATGCATAGCTTTGTACCAATTCCGCAAAAAATAAAATTTTTATTTTTATTAAAAAATAAATAAATAAATAAAAATCTCTAAATACGCCATTTGCAACGTGCTAAAATATGCATTACCAAAATTACCAGTCTTAAACCTCGAAAAAATGTGAAGGGAAGTTACTTAAAAACATTGCCATATGCGTTTTTTAAAGTTGTCCTTTTTCCGTATTTTTCCTTAACCGGATCGGCCTAGATCTCGACCGGTCCGGATAATCGAAGCTCTACTGTATTTACTGCTGAATGCAAAAATAAAAGTGAAAAACTTCCACAAACATTAGTTAAATTATTATTATCAACAAAAGTACGAATTCTGCGTATAAAGCAGTTTTAAAATTAAAACACTCGGGTAAAAATATCAAATCACATATAAACGCAAATAAATTAGAAATCATTTGGACTTACTCTTATAAAAGGCTTGAAACTTTTTATATACAGCAGAGACAAATTAAAGTTGATATCTTCGTAAAAAGAAGGAACGCATAAAATTTTTAAAACTGCTATAATAGAAATGACCATTATAGTGCAAAATTTGCAAAGTCACAAATTCCATTTTTTCATAATCAAATTTTTTCTTTAAAATTTCTTTGTAGCGTTGTTTTCATGGTTACTGTCTTATTAATTATATTGTCTGATTAAAAAAAAAATTCATTAAACAGGTGAATAATAATTTTAAAAATCTTATTTCTATATATTAAAATAAAAATACAAGATCAGGAAAAAAAATAACTCTTTATATCTGTGGTCAATGGACAAGTGACGAAAATAGAGTACTGCATCTAACTCTGAAATATTTTTCCGGTCTATCACAATATAGGTTTTTTTTTTTTTTTTTTTTTTTTTTTTTTTTTTTTTTTTTTGGGGGGGGGGGGGGGGTATTTCCCATAGCAACATTGAGACATATAAATGTTATTTTTACAACCAATCAGCAAGAATACGTCTGCTAAAGCTAAACAATATTATTCATCAATCTCTTTATTCCAACTGTCGAAAAGTTTGTTTTATATTAACTTGCACATCAGAATTTGAAAACTAGTCAAAAACAGAAGATACATATTTCCTATTAGTGAATCACGGCTGTTATCTGCGGTTTAAACATCCTACATTGAAATCTAAGCAAGAATACTAGTATAAAGAAACAGCATACTTACTAACAACAAAACTTGAATAAAATTGAAATTTCTTCATATCCTTTTTCGTTCCAACTGAACACGTTTCTATGTTTAATATTAGTTTTCTTTATTTGAATTGAATACATTTGTTGGAGTGAAATTAATTTTCTATTATTTTAAGCAATTTATGCCTTCTAATTAGACATTTTTCGAAAATTTTGATCTTAGATTTCTGTTTTTTACGTATATTTAGATAAAACGGATTTATAAATTCCGTTTCGAATATGAAAAAGTACTAAGCAGCATAGCTGCCAGAACTCCCATGTAAATTGACGAATATGTTGCTTTAGGTGTGAGTATTTCAGGTAATTGATGTTTTTTCTGTATTTTTTGCGGTGGGGGGGGGGGGCGTGGGAAGGCGTGAAAAAAGCAAAATTAAAGCGCATGAAAGCAAAATTTAAAGCAAATCTTTCTGTTTTAACGGAATATAAGCAAGGAAAAAAAAATAGTTCAGTTCACGAATTATTTTGCGAGCATAGAGTCCTCCGCGGATTGGGCTATATCCGACCTGAACATGTTAATTCTACATCCATTCAACCTGAACCAGTTTTTTAAAGGTAGATGACTCGAACTCGACAAACTTCGACCTAAAAGTATTCAATTCGAACTTAATCCCAACTCGAAATGCAAAAGAAAATTCCATCTTGTAAAGCAATAATGGAAAAATAGTCTACAATAATACTTCCATTATCAATTATATATTTTATGTAGAAAAAATTAATGTATCTATATATGCACTCATTGACATTCAAATAATATAGTTTTACATTTTAAATTATATTTCGAAGATACTTTTGAAAAGTCAGGTAGAGTTGAACCCAGCTGAAACAATTAAAACTAACCCGACTCGAAAAATAGAAGTGAATCCGAGCCTTTCCGAAAAAATATTAATTTTAGCGAGATCCGACTCAAATCGCCAATCGAGTTGGGTTTAATTTCCCAAGGTGATGCAGAACTCTATCCGAAACGCAATCTCAGCACGACATCTCCGCATTTCGATCTGAACCTGAAAAATTTCAATCTCAACTAGACTCCAAACGTAACTGATGAAAAATATATCCACTGTAATGCAATTATGTAAAAATATATCTACAACTATATCTCCAGTAGAGTGTTTTTCGATTCAAACTGCTTATTTTCCGATTTATTTTTAAAATAATTTTTGCTATCAAATGCATCAAACTGGCAAATTATCTTATTCAGAAAGTACACAAGGTGCCGTGATTGTCGATTCTTTGATAAATGCAGAAAATATTGCAAAAAAGAGCAATCAAAAACGGCATTTTGAACCGATTTTTCCGAAGCGGGAGATCTGGTAACTTAAAAAAAGGTGATACTAAGAAGATAACTGTTCATAAATCAAATTCTAACAAATTGAGCGGAAAAGGACATCACACGGCACCTTATACGTCTCTTCAAAAATCACCTCAGCAACTTTCATGTTTCTACTTTTAAAAATGTGCCTGAAATTGTATCGGAAAATTTCGAGCTGTTGAAGGTAGGAAAACGTTTTTTCGAATACACCCTTAAATAAAAAATCAGTATATATAAACTCATTAACATTCAATATATAATTTTTCAACTTAAAATAAATTTTGTAAATTCTTTTGAGAGATCGATCTTGAATAAAGAACAATAAGTGTCAACATCCAACCCAAACCTAAAACAATTAAAGTTAACTCAACTGGAATCCAACTCACAACGACAAAAGATTAGGCTCAACACGATCCGATCCAGATTGAGAGTCGTGCCAGGTTCAGTTTGCCCGACCCGATGCAGCATTCTACTTGTCATCCAAGGCAGCCCCGACAAAACTTTAGTATAAATTTTATCTTTTTTGTTAAAATATATACATGTACAGAGTCATTCATGTATCATCATGTGTAGTCAACTGTATAAATTTGTATTTTAAGAAATTCAATTATTATTATTATTATTATTATTATTATTATTATTTTTTTTTTTTTTTTTTTTTTGAAAGATCGGGTTTATTTGAAACTCAATCTGCAAGAATCAAAATTCAGTCAGAAACCGACTCGTACCCAAAGAATTCGGTTAGTCAATCAGAGTTTAATAATAATAATAATAATAATAATAATAATAATAATAATAATAATAATAATAATAATAATAATAATAATAATAATAATAACAATAATAATAATAATAATAATAATAATAATAATAATAATAATAATAATAAAACTCTATATGTTGACCCAATTTGACGGGAACGAATTTCAAAAGTCAAAATATTTTCCCCGACGACATCGAATTTTGACCCCGACGGGGGGGCATATGACCCCCCGTCGGGCCGCCCTCTGGCGCCGCCCTTGATTACAGATTTAGCTAAATAATCAGCATGCTCATTACCTTTAATCCCAACATGGGCCTTGACCCAGCCTAGATGTACCGTCTTATTTTGCAAAAGGCGCAATTTCGTGAAAATGTCAAACAAAAGGTAATTGTCGGGAAAAAGGCGTTTAAGAGAAGAAACGGAAGAAAGACTATCCGTATAAATATAAAAATGATTAAAGTTACTTTATTGTTACCACTGCAAAGCTTCAGAAATTGCCTCAGAATTCAAAGAGATTGTCACCATTGATTCACAATCATTACCTTTTTAATGCTTCACTATATGTTGAGTTTGCATAGAAATCGTAATTTAGAAATTTTTTAGAACGCCTTTTGCTCTTTTCCATTGCTTCTCAACTTTTAAATTTCGAATTTACTTTTGACTGTTCGTAGAATGCAGTTATATTTTATAAATAACTATTATGCCCTATTTAAATTTTCAAGCCTCTTTATTATCACCGCAGTCGCAATTTAGAATGTTTTTTGCTCTTCAATCCTCTGGTGATAGTGGAACGGACATGAAATATAGCTCATAAATGAACAGATTCTAACACCACCAATTTGCAAACATTATTTTTTAATCGGTTTGGTATTTCATACAATGTATAAAAATCATAATTCAGAACGATTTTAGAACGCTTTTCATTCCCATCATCTTTTTAAATTTGAAATTTTTCTTCGACGATTATTAAAAAGCATTTGCATTTTAAAAGTAATTATCATGCCAAATTTCAAAATATTAGACATCTTAGTTGTATAAAAAACGCAATTTAGAGCATTTTTTACTCTTACAATATTGTTGTGGTAGTAACAACAACATAAAATATAGCCCATACTGAAGCAAGGACTGTCACCATCAATTTGCAACCATTACTTTTGAAATCAATTTGATATTTCTTGAACGTATAAATCGCAATTTAGAACGCTCTTCACGCATTTTCAACCCTTTAAAATTTCGATTTTTTGTTTTTTCAAAATATTGTTCTTGGAGAACATTTACTTCTTATAAGTAATTATCATGCCAAATTTTAAGTTGCTTTCTGAGATTGCTCACAAATCGGCATTAAGAACTCTTTGCGCGGATTTTCATCCTTTTTTAATTTGTTATTTTTTTTTAATTGTCATTAGATAACATTTATATATAATAAGTAACTATCATACAAAATTTCATGAATCAACTTCCTTCAATAACACAAAAATTAATTTTCTAAGACTTTTTTGCTCCTACACCCGCCTTTGGGGTAGTGGCAGAGTACATAAAATATAGTCTAGCTTGCAGCAAAGGCTCTCATCCCTGTTAATTTCACACCATTATTTTTTTAAGTCGGTCCCGTATTTCCTGAGATTGCGTAGAAATCGTAATTTCAAATATTTCTTCAAAGCATTTCTCGCAATCCCCCCCCCCTCCTCTTTTAAATTTTGATTTTATAGGAAATGGTCTTAAAAATAATTTATATCTAAGTAACTAATTTAAGTAACTACCGTGCCAAATTTCATGTTTCTAGATCCTTCTGTAACAAAAAAAAAGCAATTTAGAACTTTTTTTTGAACCCCGAGGTTGCTAGTAACATCGACATAAAACTGAGCCTATATATATTTTAATTGGTTTGGTACTTCCTGATATTGCATAGAAATCACCATTTAGAATGATTTTTAGAATGCTTTTATGCGCATTTTCTCCTATTTTTTTATTTCGTATTTTTTTAGAAAATGTTCCTAAAATCGTTTATAAGTAATTAACATGCTCATATCTTATAAGTAATTTATCAACACATCCATCGTAGTCTTATGCTATCTAATCTGAAAATTTTCTTAACCTTCTTTATAGTAATCCAAAATTTTTGCGTAATCCTTTAAAATAAGAATAAATGGTAACCACAGAAAATCATATTAAATTAGATTGTCATCGGTTTAATGTAATTTTTTGTTAAAAGAAAGCATGCTTCAGTATATGCTTATATACTCGTGAAATAAATTCTTCGACTACTTTAAACACTTGGTATACGATCCCTCAAAGCATGGCAGAACTCATTGGTATTCAAATGCAGAAAAGCTTATGACATTTTTTTTTTTTTTTTTTTTTTTTTTTTTGTCTTACTTGTCAATGTAAAAGGAAAATTTTATTAAGTATAATACATTGGACCGGGAGACCGTATAAAAATTAAATTTCTCATTTTTTAAGAAATATTTTTCTTGCCAAAACTCTTTTTAAATAGTTCTTTACCTCATGTAAAACATTTTCGAAATTGGAACTATATATCTATAACTAAGAGTTCAGGAATTACCCATTGGAAATCGTTGAAAGAGGACACCCTGTATTGCCATAGATTAAGAAAAATTTGTCTTTTAGTCTTTTATAATCGAGCTGCACGCAATATAGATAGATTTTTAAAAAATCATGCTTAAAGTTATTTCAAAAAGTATAAAAATCAGTAAATTACCATGCAGTTTTCAAATAAATTGTATTTGAAAGAACTCTTATTTAATTTACATATATATATACATATACATATATATATATATATACACACTATATTGCCATTGATTATGGGACACTTGCGATTTTAGACATTTTACTAAATATCTAGAAAAATACATGAAGAATCATCTCGAAACTCTTAGTGTATTTATATAATAGTATACGTCATACATCTCCGTGAAGATTTTTTACCGAAACTCCATAGGGGACCGTCAACAAATTAAAAAAAATGAATATCTTTTGAATAACCCTGTCAAAACTAATGTAGCAAAAACGCTCAAACTCTAGATTATGATTGAATGCCTTATTGTAATACATTGTGTTCATTTTTATGCAAATAGCATGCATACTCGCAGAGTAATTAAGGTTTTTATAAAAATGGCCCCAAATTTTTCTAAGTTTTTCCCTTATAATTTTCAGAGTTCTTAATATAAAATAATATTTTTTTCAGAAAATATGACAAACAACATTGTACACAGTATCCTGTAATCAGAATTAAAAAATAATAAAAATTGTATGAAAAATGAGTAGGTTTACTATATAATTTTTTACTGCGCATGCGTCAAAGATATCAAAATTTCATTTGCATATTATGTTAGCTAAATGTATAGAGCAACTTTTGTAAAAGTCTCAAAATTATAGCTTGAAAATTCTGAAAGTAATCGTCTATAGAAAAAGGACAAAATCCGTTGTTTCCAAAATGAAGCAAAAAAATGAGGGATTTTATCCAAAAGTAGTTGTAACATCCCGTATTGTGTATTCTATATTGACACTAATCAATGAATATATGGATACAACCCCTCTTGTTTTTTCTTCATTTCGAGAATAATGGATTTTCAACTTATTCAATTGACGATTATTTTCAGAATTTTCAAGTTATGATTTTGTGACTTTCACAAAAGTTGCTCTATACATTTAGCTAACATATTATGCAAATGAAATTTTGATATCGTTGACGCATGCGCAGTAAAAAATTATTTAGTAAACCAACTCATTTTGTATACAATTTTCATTATTTTTTAATTCTGATTACAGGGTACTGTGTGCAATGTTGTTTGTCATATTTTCTGAAAAAAATATTATTTTATATTAAGAACTCTGAAAATTATAAGGAAAAAATTTGGAAAAATTTGGGACCATTTTTATAAAAACCTTAATTACTCTGCGAGTATGCATGCTATTTGCATAAAAATGAACACACTGCATTACAATAAGGCCTTCAATTATAATCTAGAGTTTGAGCGCTTTTGCTACATTAGTTTTGACAGGGTTATTCAAAAGATATTCATTCTTTTTTAATTTGTTGACGGTCCCCTATGGAGTTTCGGTAAAAAATCTTCACGGAGATGTATGACGTATACTATTATATTTATACACTAAGAGTTTCGAGATGATTCCTCTTGTATTTTTCTAGATATTTAGTAAAATGTCTAAAATCGCAAGTGTCCCATAATCAATGGCAATATAGTGTATATATATATATACATATATATTTTTTTTTTCTTATTTAAGTTTTTATTTATATCACATTAGTTATGGTTTTACTTTAATCCATTTTTACTTTGATGAGTTTAAAGAGTTTTAGAACCCTTTTGCTAAATTACTTAGTATTTTCAAATTTTCATCGCGTGTTCTACTTCACTTACCGCTCATGGAGAAGTAACTCAGACGATTTTCAAATTATCTGAGTTACAAGTACAAGATCTGCTTTTAAGGCAGCAACAAACTAAAAAGTAGTTGTAGTAATAAAAAGGAATTTTTTTTCTTCAGATTTATAGAAACATAATAGGCTAGTGGGGAAATGTTTTGAGAATTATTTTTGATTTTTAAAATATTCGACGCAATAGAATTCATTAGGCTTTAGATCTCTAATATTAGTTTCCCTTTTTTAAATAATACTTTTCTTAGATTTATGGAAATTTTGTCTAAGAAAGAAAATGTTTTGAGAATTTTATTTTTAAAAAATTGCTTAAAATATAATAATCTAAAGCAGGGCTGTCCAACGCAGCGCCCGCTGGCGCCATGGCTCCCTTTCGAGGTTTTCTTTGCGCCCTTTTAAGGTTTCCTGTTTCTAAGTAAAATTTCTTTGTAAATAATACTTTATTTAAAATACTTGATATTTCTTGAGAGATGTTTTAAAAATTTCTAAAAGTGATTATTTATTATTTCAAATGATTAAATCTCTGTTATAACTTACGTGACGTATTAAAAGAAAGGCAACAGTAGATAATTAGTTTTAAAAAAAAATCATGTGCTTTTGGGTTTCTTTATTAATTTATAGTTATTCATTTTATGAAATCATTCCAATAAAAATTAATAAATGTCAGCAATATTTTTTTTAATATGTGAAGAAGTAAAATGTAGAAAAAAAATAAGCGATCCTCCACCTCCTTCATGCATGAAAGTTCAGCATTTTGTTATCGTATTTTACATTGTTTCATTCGCCATTTTATAAGACAGGAAAAAGTCTGTCTTTTTCTCGCCTTTGTAACTTTGTCTGACCTTTGTAACTTTAGGTAATTTTGATGATTTTATTAAATCTATAAAGTCGCGCGAAAGGACTTCCATCAATGAAAATTATTTTGGGCTCTCTCTTTGGAACCACCCACATGGCTTTAACTCTGTACTTTTTATAATGAGAAATTTACACCTAAAAACAACAACAACAACAACATTAACAACAAACAGTTAATGCAGAGTATTTGCGTTCCCAAAAAACCTGACAATATATCTGATTACCATTTTATTTTAATAATAGGTGATATTTCATTTTCTAGTTCCTTCCAATTCAAAAATGTTTGAGATAATCCCCTGCAGAAAAATGCATTATTCAAAATTTACTGCAATTTACAGTTTGATTACTTTTTTTTAATCATGGTATTTTAGATCTATAAGTGTATTATGTCTCTACCGCGGTATGCATTTGTCTATATGTATTGCTACTGATATTGAAAGATGATTTTCTTGTTTGTTTTGAGACACATTAATAATGGCGCCCTTAACTGGTTGCCAAAAGCTAAGATGCGCCCCTGCTTAATAAAAGGTTGGACAGGCCTGATCTAAAGCATTAGTTTTTAGCTCACAAGCTATCAAAGCCTGAGAGCTTATGTGCCCGTCCGTTCTATATGCATGTATGTATATAAGTGTGTAACGCGATGACTCGTGATAAAAATGTCAGATTCACTTAAAATTTTGGATATAGGTATATTCTGATAAGGCGCTTCCCTGATTAGTTTTGGGAGTTCATTCAATAAGTATAAGAGGGGTAACGGGGATAATGTCACTCTCCTTAATTTATATAAAATGGGTTTTTCATGCAGAATTATCCATTTTCGTTCAAAATTTAGGTATAGGATTTATTTCATGAGGCTCCTTCGTTATTAATATTAGATTTTCATTGGATAAGTATAAAGAGGGGATTGGGGGACTAATTCCCCACCTTTCATTTCGATAAATGTGTTTTTCAAGCAGATTTCTAAAATTTCATTCAAATTTTAGACATAGGTTCATTCTGATGAGAGCACCGCCATGATTGGTTTTTGGTAGTTCATTGAATAAGTATAAATAGGGGACGGGGCTGATCCCCCACCTTTAATTTCGATAAATGAGTTTTTCATGCATACCAGATTTCATTCTAATTTTAGGCATAGTATTATTCTGTTGAGGGCACCTCCATGAATAGTTCTATCGAAAACACATTTTCTCCTCTTTTAATTTTTAACACGTTTTGCACAATCTTTTTATTTTGTACAACACATTCGCAACACATTCATAACACAGTCGAAAATAGTTTTAGTTAGAAGTGTGAATTTTTATATTTGTATTGCAAAAGTGTTTCATGCATTGCAATGTGATGAACACGATTTTCAACGATTTTCTTAGTAATAAGCGAAAAACCGTGAAAAAAATCGGAGTTTTTTCCTTATTTTCCACTATATTCGGCATAGGATTAAACTGTTTTGAAAATTTTTCTGCACCAAATTAAACTAGAGGCGATTTCCTACGATTTTCATGTACAATGTTTTTTTTTCTAAGATGAATACTTTTGTCAATATCAGTAAAAAGGGTTTTAGCGATATATTCAGCTTATATCATCGGATGCCGAAAACGTTTAATGTATTGTTTTTATATAAGGAAAATGAAAGAGAAGGTGTCCTTGAAACACTTCCTAAGCACTAAACACATGATATTACAGGAATTCCCTTCATTTTCTCCTCCTCCGACTGTCCTTCAAGGATTTTTTGGCTCTTGTTGAAATTGAAACCTCAGCTCTCAATTTGTATTTTAGACGTCTCGTCCCGACGCTTAGTTGTGGATTTGTCTTGATGTATGTGCATTGTGCTTTTAATTACAAATTATGTGTCTTAGAATGATTCAGTGAGATGTGAAGTGCAATTCATGATGGCAGAGAAATATTTTATCTGTGACATACACTCTACGTGACTGTGTCCCACCAAACTTTAAAGCAAAAAGCAATTAATAAAGCAATAATAAAACGAAATATATTGTATACAATTCGTTCACTGACAGTCCTTGTAAAAGTTAAAAAATTTACTGAAAATCATGATGATGAATGCATTCATACTCCCCAGATTAGATCATGTAACTGACTTGGTTACTGCTGAAGGAGGTGGCATCATTTGAAATGTATTAAAAAATTGTATCAGTGTGCAAAACCCATAGAGATGTTTAAAAGTCCGTTTTTTTCTCACATGACACAAACATGCATGTCAGATATTTTATCTGTATTAAAATGAAGTATAATGCTAATTAATGCTAATTTTCTATAGAATCGGATTAAAGCAGATGAATACCTTGAATGAAAACAGTAAAATCACATATTCTAAACAAGTATGAAAAATATACTGTTATATCAACCACTGCAAACAAGGTACTTGTTCTTTGCTTCCTGAACACATGTCATAAGAATTTGACTGATGTTTAATATCAACAACGATGCTCATTTCCCTTAAAAGGACGACTGCGTATTGTCCAGATCGCGGCGAAGATGGTGGCTGAAGATATTCGGTCTCAGGTTTATATATCTACTCATTATCCTCCTCCAGACGAGTTTTGAAGGAGAATGAGTCTCTGTTTTCAGAAGCAATGAAGATTTTCATAGCTCACAGCATTATTACTGCAATAAGGCTACGAATTATTTTAAGCCAGCTGCAAATATAGCGTCGCTTTCTCCAAGAAAAGAAGCAGCTCAGTACACATATATATGCCTGAGAGTTTACCACTAATACAGCTATGGCTAGGTAACTGTAAAAAAGCTGAGAAATTGGAGTGGAATAAAATATAGCTAAAAGTTATACTCATAACAACTGTCAAACCTCATGCACCAGAATCTGTTCTGCGAAAAAAATCCTGCAACAGCAAAACAAATTGCAGTGGAAAGTGTGTCTGTAGGAATGCAGATTTGTTTTATTAGGTCCTTCATTTGAGCTTCGATGGCCATTGTGATAATCTAGTCTCCTTTATCGGCGAAGATGATTTGGAATAGTGCCCAATACTAGTATATTTTATGCTAAAGGGAAACATAACCGGAGCAACCAAGATAACTATGAGCCTCCTGTCGAAGACAATCAACCAGTTCCTTCAAAGCTACAAAAACGACATTAATGACAGAATAACACTGATTTTCAATTTTTTTCATATATACAATCTTCCACATATTTTATTGTTATAATTAAATTTGATAATAGTTATAATCGTAAAGTTATAATCATGTAATAATTAAAATCAGATTGCTATAAAAAATATAAATTGGCGCATTCATCTCTTCGGAAGTTTGAATTTTATATTTTTGGGACTGTGCAAATATAACGTTATTATTTTAGTAGGGAGGGGGAGTCTGGCACATGATATTATAAGATATCTCTGTGGGGAGGGGGAGGTTGATATCATTTTTGATCCAATCAAAATTTTCTCTTTTTATTTATTTATAATATAGCCTTTGTTTCAAAATAATGTGTTATTTTTTCTTAGTCTGTTACCTATTTTTATGAAAATACAAAGTTATTATTAAAATCACTAAATTATGATAAAATTAATTAATTCTGAAGTATGGAATACCTCAATGTCTGACATTCCCATTCTTCAGCCATATGTGTGATTATAGTGAAGTATATTTGTATGGAAGCTTGTGTTTACTAATAAATAAAAGAAAAAGAGAAAGAATATTGTCCCATTATTTTGTTGATTTTAATTTCTATCCGCCACCCCTTCCTCCGTACAAGGCAAGGGTAACAAGACATACTTACTGTTGAAAGAATTAAGTAACAAAAAAGATTATAAAATAATTTTACATAGTAACTGTTTCTTTAAAGTGTTATTTGATAGAAAATGATATTTTATTGATTATCGCTTCATTTGAATATAAAGCATGCTGAAAATAATTGTAACCAGTTTTGTATATCATTCCAAACAAAAGAAATAAATAATAACATCAAAACATTTTTCGACTTTCATATCGTTATCATTAACTGGGGAGGGGGGGGGGGGTCAGCAGATGATAACGTATGATATCGAAAGGGGGGAAGGGGTTCCAAAATTGCCAAAAAGTTGATAACGTTATATATGCACAGCCCCTTTACTAATTACCTGGCTTCAATTTATTTAGTTGATAAATATATAAAAAGTTTAAAACTTGATAAGTAAATGTTAAAATACTCAAAATGCAACTACAATTACCTGAAAAGCTAAAAATTGGTGATCTAAATAAATTCATAGTAATTGTATTGCATTGTCGTCTTCCAATATTGGAATTTTAATCTATCGCAAAAATTATTTTTACTCGTATTATCAAAAGTATTCATTTTGGAAGAAAAAAAAATCCGATTTTTTCATGGTTTTTCGCTTATAACTTTTTTAACCGTCCAGATACAAGGTGGCAAAGTTGAAAATCGTATTCAACACTTCAAAAAACATGAAAGAATAATGAGAAAAAGCTTTCCAGGCAAAATGTTAGACTAAACGGACTAAATTCTTGTTGAAAAACAAAATGCAGCAATGTTGTTGTTAATATTTTTTATTTATAATCATTGATTTGTAACAAAACTAAAAAATATGTTTTAAACATTATTTAGCCCCACCAGCAGGCAAGAGGTTCTGCTCTTGAAGCTGGTAGGCGGAAGGTACTGGGTTCGAACCCAATCACCCCATCTTACTAATTTTTCGCAGTTTTGAGTGGTTTTCTTCGACTTGGATTTCCTTGGGTAAATGCGGCTTAGGTACCTTTGAAAGACCCCTGCGAAGACCTATAACCCTCGTGTTGATAATTTGCCGTCACAAATACAACCAACTAAACATTCTTTTATAAGCATTCTAAGTTTTTTTCAAAAATCGCGTTTGGTTTCATGACTGCAGTTTTAAAATAATTCCCTTAAAATAAGTTCACTTGGCATAAGGTCCCTAAAAATGAAAATTTAACAACTGATTTAGCTTTAATGCAAAGCGCGAATTAGTAAATTTATTAAAGAAAACATAATTTTTTCTCTGTATTTTTTTTTCTTTAAAGATATGACAATAGGAAGTGAATAAAAAAAACAAATATTATTTAAATTATTTATTCAGAATTTATAATATGCGTTCTCAACATATAGTCATATTTTGGTTAATATTAAATTATGGTATGATATAAGAGTATTTTTGACTTATTGCACGCTTTTATTTAAATTTTCAACTTTTTAATGCATAGAATATTTCGCTGCTGAAGTTTTACAGCCAGTTGGCATATTTTGACGAGTATGATTTGGCGCATCTCTGTTTTGTGGCAACTCTTTTTTTTTTTTTTTTTTTTTTTTTTTTTTTTTTTTTTTGTAGCTTTTAAACACTTGTAACCATAAACATTACTTTTGTGATTTATCATTTGCGGCCGGCTAATAGAACAATGCCTTAAAATTAATTTATTAATTTATAATTAAATTTTAAATATATTTAAATGTTGTATTGTCATCGAAAAGACACTCTTTCACATAATTTTCGTAATTCTAGTATATCGAGAAACGAGTAAAAAATCGATTGTAAAATTCCATCGTTACGTAGAAAAATATGTTGATTTAAACAAAAGAGTGCAACAAGCAATTATTTAACCTTTTCAAGAACGTCCTTATCAAATTTACGGAAAAGAAATATTTCCGTGACACTAAATTTTTACATTGTAGATCAGTAAAACAAACTTCAATGTCATTTTACATAATTAACTTGTGTTCACTGACATTGACTCGGTGACTTCGTATAATTGATGTTCTTTTCCGATAATCGCATGTGCTTGGAATTCCATAATCAATGCCACGGATCGATTGCTTACCTTATACGAAGTATCTGACATTTTCTTTTTTTAATCATCATCTCAATAAATTCTTGTAAATATTTATTCATAAAGCATGAGAGGTAGGAACCGGAAATTGTAGTATGCATTCTAAAATATATTTTTCAATTAAAATTCAACCATAAAATAAATGTTTTTTTTTTTTTTTTTTTTTTTTTTTTTTTTTTTTTTTAACAAAAATTTTGTTTTTTTTGCTTTTATGTGTTTTGCTTGATTTAACTTCTAGATTTTGTAAATCAGATAAAAGAGCCTTTCATAAAATTCTAAACTAGGATACGCTGTGTTGAATCCAGGCGGTGGCCCGGAGGGACATTCCTCCCCCCCCCCCGGAGCAATGAGATGTCCCCCCGGAAGTTTTGAGATTTTTTGTTTTTTATGGTCAAAAATGGTTTTGTTTTTTATGGTATTTTTCTTAGTTTCATGGTCAAAAAGTGAATTCCCCTCCCCACCCGTGAACTCCACAATGTCCCCCCGGAGTTGCGGAAGTCCCTCTCGGAGAAAAGTGTCTGAATTCAACACTGGTGGTATGCTATTAAATACACATTTTTGCTCGAAATATTTTGTATATAATGTATGTGTAATGTATACACATTCTTTCTCACACAATTTTGTATTTGTAATGAACTTTCGTGAGCAATAAGTTAATCTTTGCAATATTTATTTTATTTTAATTACGATTTTTGTGATAAGCTTAGCGTAATACTAAATTACTGTTTTATGGAGGAAAAAATAAATTCAATGCCATCAGACATAATTTGCTGTTTTTTCCTGAGGTTCACTTGACGATTTCTAATAATTGATGTTAATTTACGATAATCCCATATATTTAGGATCTCTTAAACAAGCGAGAAATAGATTACTTACTTTATATGAAATATCCAATATTTTTTTTATCTTCATCCTAATAAATGCTTGTAAATTTTTATTCATAAAGCATGTATGAAATATTAACCATAGTAATGCGTTGAGTTGTCTTCATTTACTTATTAATGAATGAATACTAGAATTCTGAAAAGAACCTTAATCCTTTTCTAGTCCGTAAAAAACCGATGCAGAAATTATCTCATAAAAATCTATAACACTTCTCAAACCAGCTATCCATTTTACTTTAGAATCCATCATTTGATGTTATAAAAGTCATAATTTTAGCCACATAACTTGTATTTGACGTTGTATCAGACAGACATGAGCAGATAAATTCTTGAGTGTTTCAAGGACTAAGAGAACCACTGCACACTACTTTAAAGAGGCCTGCATACATTGTTAAAATTTTTGCTCTAGTTTGAACCAAAATTTAATGCTCAGTAGCTGCCCTTAAAAGAAGCTGAAATCTCGTATCAACATTTGGAGCTACCTATTTCAACCTCTTTCCAACTATTGGAACTATGCTTCAATAGGAGCTCCAAATCAAGGCCACCTTATCATAATAACTAGCCACGCCATCAGGAGAATGTCTATTGGTGAAAATGTCCTAATAGTTGCCACTTATTATATGACTTTGTCTCATAAGTAACGCCGCGTGGTCCATGCTACTAGTAATACTCCATACACAAATTCATTGGAAAAAATGCAAAATATTACAGTTTCTTACATTAGATGGCGCTAAAAACGGGAAAATCGTGTGGTTTCTGACCACGTGTACTGTAGAGAAAGGAAATTTAGCGAATGTGAGGCCTGTTATTATAGGTTGATCCAAAAAAAATTTATAAGCAGAAGCATTTGAAGCTTAATAATTGTGGAGCGAATATTTCCACCCAGAGTAGTTGACAAATGGAGCTAGTTGTCCTACAGCGGTTCTACGAGTAAGTAGCGTCAGTACGCAGGCACTTAAGAGCGATAGTAATGGCACGACGTCTAGAAAAGTGGTCTCGCATAGAGGTGCGAGCCGTAATTCGATTCTTATGGGCCAAGAATGTAGCCGAATTACTAAGCAAAGGCGTCATTGTTCTGCATGACAATGCCAGGCCCCATACAGTTCGCCAGACTCTGTAATTGCTGCAAAGGTTCAAGTGGGAGGTCTGGAATCTCCCCCCCCCCCATACAGCCCCAATTTGGCTCCAAGTGACTATTTCCTTTTTCCAGCGTTGAAGCAAAACTTATCCGGAACACGGTTCACCTCAGACGATGCAGTGAAAACAGCTGTCGAGAAATGGCGCAATGAGCAGGGCCCTGATTACTATTAAGACGGGATAAATAAGTTGGTCGAACGTTCTGACAAATGCCTAAACAGGTTTGGCGACTATGTGGAAAAGTAAAGGCCAGATGTGTCTCTTGATTGCCATTTGTATCTTGTTTCAATTGTTAATAAATACTTTTTCCTTTGCCTTGTAAACTTTTTTTTGGATCACCCCTCGTATGATAAGGGATGGCCTTGCTCGAAATATTGGTTCACGATTTCACCATCTTACAATGCCAGCTATTGAGCACCAAAATTTGGTTCAAGCTAGGACACTTTTTTAACAGTGTATAAATACAACGTTAGTGAGGCTTTGTTGGGGATTCATCATTCGAACTCACCGAAAGCTGTTTGTTTTCTTTGGTGTTACACCTTTGGTTTATCCGATAAGTATTGACGAGATTGCGCCAGAGTTAATTCTCGGAGAATATCTTTTGAAAGACAATTTGAAAGAAGACTACGTGATTTTTTTTCTGGATTATCTCACTTAAAACGAAACCCACGGTACAGTAATATTCCTACAGACAGGACTTTGTGTATTTATAAATTGATCAGTGAACTTTTTCTTGTGAAACTTTGTCTACTCTGTATGTTGCGTGTCGTGAATAAAATTTATTGTTCACTTAAAGCTACCATACTAAGTTAACCGTTTAAACATCAATGTTCCTAAATGGGAACATTGCATTATTTGTAATACAAAAAGTATATTTTCCAACATAATAACAATGTTCCTCAAAAATATAAGGACTTGAAAAAAATATATTTATGTTTAAGAATTTATCACGGGGAAATGTAAATTCATTAATTTGCATAAAAATATATTATTTGCTTTTATCGTTTTCTCTATATTACTTACATTTGATCACTGGGAATCTAAATGTTTTCCGAGAATATAGCTATATACAATAGCATATAGCTGAAAACAATTGAAATTGAATTAATGAAAACAGACTGCAAAAATATTTGTTTTTGTTATTTTCTAAATTTCTATGCAAACATTTGAAGCTGTAATATAGGAAAAAAAAATATTATTACATTGCGATCGGCGTGTAAACGGTTAATTCACTAAATCTTTGCAGTTGTAAGCATTCTAGCAGGTATATTTTGTTGTATTTTCGCTTCTATCTTTATGTCATATTTCCATTTAAATGTAGCGATAAAATAAATGCATTTTTTAGGTTTGTTTATATTTTTTCTTTAAGTATATTACAAAAAATGCAAATATGTTTACCGAAGTTTATGTCATTGTCTGAAATTTAACAAATGTAGTTATTTTGTGCACTATTCAATTCATTTTCCTATGGAAAGGGACTAAAGAAGAGTTTTTGAGATGTTTGGAAAATATCAAAATGCAACAATATTTCCTCAAACATTTATTGCTTTCTATCTTTATGTCCTATTTCCATTTAAATGTAATGATAAAATAAATGCATTTTTTAGGTTTGTTTATATTTTTGCTTTAAATCTATTACAAAAAATCTACACAAAACACTTTACAACTACACTTTACAAAAAATTTACTTTCTAATATTTATTGCGTTACTCTTAATTCCTTCATAACAATTCTCGTTCTAAAATTCATTCTCGTTATTCCTTCATATTCATTCCTTCATACGTTATTCCTTCAGAAAAGTAATCGACATTTTAAACCCTTTAAGCGGCCTAACCGGGTTTTTCCGTCACGTAGTCTTTGTATTCAAAGGCTTATTTAACTTAAAATTTATATGAATGCTTTTTTTTTCAATTGCATATGATAAATAAATATCTAAGATTGTAGAATAGAAATATCCATATCAATACTTTCCGTAGCTGTTATTTTATGAATCGTTTAAACTTGCATGTAAAATTTCGTTGGACGTTTAAAGGGTTAAAAACTGAAATATATGTTTAAAATAAAAGAACCGCAAACGATGCAAAGAGAATGAAGTAAATATTTATTACATACTATTATTACTAAATGCCTAAATGTTAATGAAATTATACAGGACCGTAACTACTGCCGGGGCACTGCCCCGGGGCCTCCAAGCCCCAAAACGGGGCCCCAAACTGATAGTTAAAAAAATTATTGATTTTAGTTTCTAGTCTAACTTCCTATAAAATTCTCAGAACCTAGCTAAAAGTTAGTAATAAAAAAAAGTCAAAGTGCTAGAGCAAATATTTCTGCGTGTCCGTCGCTATACTTCATACGCTTCGCATGTGAAAGCAGCTCTAGAGCAGACAGCTGAATGTCGCGCCAGAATGTTTGCCGATCCCACCGAAGCTAGTATAAGGAAGAAAATATGAGATTCTGATCGGTTGAATAATATGAAAAGCATCTAAAAAATTCTAGGAAATCTTTCTATTTCTCTATTAATAAATACATAACATCGAAAAAAATTTTTATCAAAATCCATCTTTCAAAAAGTTTTTTAAACAGAAATGTATGATTAAGTAACATAAACTCAAATATGAACCTAAACAAAACGCTCTTTAAAGTATTCAACCAATCAGAAGTCCTTATTTTCTCTCCTATGCTAGCTTCAGTGGGATCCGCAAAAATTGCGCCGCCGCCGTCAGGTGCCTGCCTAGTAGGATTGCCCAATTCTGCTTTTTTTAATCATTTTTTGGCTTATCATACTGTGTACGTTTAAACAGCGGCGTGCGAAGAAAAAAAAACTGCGCCGGGGCAAAGTTTCAATTTGCCTCGGGCGCGAGGGGCCTCACTAGTTTGTCCCGGGGCCTCCAAGTTTATAGTTACGGCCCTGAAATCATATCGTAAATGCATAGACAGGCGCTAACATTACTACATGTAAACAGTAAAGTAAAATAATGCTCAATTAAACGACATGTACGATTAATAGCAGTACACAGACCCGAAAACATTAAACAAAATACCCGACCATTTTTATCATTATTTCAAATAAGTTCTTGTAAATCTTTATTCCTAAAACATGTATAAAAATTAGCAGATGTAATGAGCATTCAGAAAGACATATTATCGGTTCTATTTTCTTCCTATGTCTAAATTATGTTTCCATTTAAATTTAGTGATAAAACAAATAATATTTTATTAAGTTTATTTGTGTTTTTTCTTAAAAATAAACTATTATTGCATAAGCTACTATTCCGGGTTTTTTTCTTTACAAGAATAAAGTATTGGATTCGTAAATTTTTTTAAATTCTGGTTTTCGACAGATTTTCCCGGATTCCAAAAAACATGTTTTTACAAAATGCCTGTCTGCCTGCATGTCTGTCCGTCCAGGGACCTCGCTAAGGAGGGGGATGGGGGGAGCCTCCCCCCCAAACATTTGTGAATGTTGTTACTCTTGGCAAATTCACAAACTTAGTTGGCAAATTTTCTTTAAAATTTTAATAAAAACAATAATATATTTTCAATTTTTGATAGAATTGGCAAAAATTACAAAACTAATTGGGAATATTATTAACCTTTTAACAAATAGGGGCTATATTACATTTTCTAATTGTGGTAAGTTGGCAAAATTGTAAAATGAGTTGGCAAATATTGAAATTTGACTTGGCAATTTTAGGTCCCCCCCCCCCCCCAAATAAAAAGTCTTAGCGATGGCCCTGTGTCCGTCCACAAATAACAGAGCCAAAACTATTCAACCGTTTGAAATTTAAATTATATAATTGTTGTATAATTTTTTCGAGTAATTTTAAATTTTATGAAAATCTGATTTATAGTTTAATTACAAGGATAGTCAAAAATATTCCGTTACATTACGGCTAATAGGAAAAATAGTTTCAAGTACATTTTAATGATTCTTTCAAACAAAATAAAACTGACATGCATTTATGAAGTACATACTATAATATACATTCTGTACAATCTGTGGTGCAAAGAATATTTTTTCTTCATGTACAGAGCAATACAAAAGTATTTCATTACATAATGGTATAGGGAGAAACATTGTTTGGGGTGCGTTTCAGTTATATTAAACTATTTCATCTTTTCTGAAATTGATATACGTTGCTAAAGTTAACTACAAGTTATTTCCTGTATAACATAAAATAGGTAGCATTTACTGGGACACCCAAAATAATTCGGCTGCGTACTCTATTCGAAGTACTGTATACCATAACACCAAGATCTGAATATTTTAAACGTCGTTATAGTATGAACGCATCACCTTTGCTACGCTTGACGTGCAATTTCCGACTTGTTATTTTTATCACGAGACATCACTGCAAATTTTTCTGGTGTTGCATAAAAATTAAATTTCTTCTGTCTTTTTTTTTTTTTTTTTTTTTTTTTTTTTTCTTTTTTTTCATGAAAAAATTGTTACACTTCCATGACATTGAATTTTCATTTGTAGGTCATCAATATAAATTTCAATGCCATCACTCATAATCCATTTTTTGCTTTTGTAAATTCGATGCCCTTAAGTAACTCAACTTAACTTTCGGCAACTTAACGGCAGTCGCAGGTGCTCGGGTCACTTAATCAATGTAAAACATCGATTATTAGTCCAGTCATTTAAGCTTAAATTAGGTAAGAATCTCGGAATTCGAGATACCCAGCTGTAAGTCTGTAAATACTTGTATATTGAGACCCTAAAAGTTGTCTCAAAACCTACATATGGTAGGGTGTACGCAACTATTAAATTCCAAGGTCAAAGGTCACAAAAATCGGTTTTTTGCGCTTTTTTTGTAAATATCTCATTTCCTATAGGTTTTTTGCTATTTGTATTTATTATCAATATTGTAGAATACAAAATTCTCTACAAATTTTGTTTGAAAACATTTTTCATACATCGAACCGTTTTCGAGATAGAGGGCGGAGAGCGCGCGGTCACAGCATCACTTCAGGTCAAACGGTGCAATAGCACTGGTTACAATGGTTACAATAGCACTTGATTTTGTTCGCGCTGAAAGACTTGGGCTTTTCCAAGAACACCTTGATGCAGTGCGCAGAATGCTACCATATTTTCACGCCAGTGGTCACTTCTTATATGCAAAATCAGCCCACCTGTATCTGCAAGATATGCTCAAGCTGGAAGAAACTATGGATGAGCAAACTTATGAAAATTTCAGAAATGGTTTCTTCACGCTGAGACGAACAGAAAAATATAATTCAGGTACATGGACAGATATGGTCATCGAACAAAGTATCATGAAAT
The DNA here is from genome assembly GCA_964019185.1 of Maratus speculifer. Classification (NCBI taxonomy): domain Eukaryota; kingdom Metazoa; phylum Arthropoda; class Arachnida; order Araneae; family Salticidae; genus Maratus; species Maratus speculifer. Next base: position 83,236,233 of record OZ025296.1, read on the forward strand.
CCATGAAAACCGAAGGAGGAGTATCTTGTGGTCGAAGTACGAAAGAAAGTGTTTTGTGCAAATGGGTATATGCTATGTACGCCACAAATACTATTTGTGAGGAAATGGAGAAGTTCTGTAATATCTCCATGGAGTCGACCGAGCAACACGTAGATTCCAGAGACTCAAGAGTGAAAAAAGACAGTGCTGACGTAAATATACCATTTGATTGGTTTAAACTCCATGATCCTTTTCCAAATACTACGCAGTTAATATCGATAGCTTCTGGAATTGTTGGAAATGAGCAAATTAACTGCCACAGAGCTTACGAAATTGGATTAGAGTCTATGAAGATCACCGGCTTATCATTTAATGAAATAAAGTCGAAACGTTCCGAAAAAGTAATGCCGCTTTACTGTGTTAACAAATCTGTAAAAATAAATGATTGTAAAGTTGCAGTGGCTCCATTATTACTCTTCCAAAGAATTACTGTCAGCAAACAATTTGAAAGTAATCTTGAGGAATATCTTCAATATGAATTGAGTCTGTATCCAACAGCTCCATTTGATAATGATGGCATGAGAAAAACAACAAAATCGTCATTGTATGACAACATGAACCCAATTGATTTTTTTCTCAATGAAAACAATGTGACGTTCATTATTGATGGCGGATTTCTTCTTCATCATGTTGTATGGAGCAGAGAAAATACTTTATCGATTATTTTTGATAAATACATTAATTATTTAAAAAGGCATTACAATTCCAAAATAATTGTTGTATTTGACGGATATTCAGACTACAGTAAGAACGTAAAAGCTATGGAGTAGCAGAGAAGAACTGCTGCACTTTCAAAAACGTATAAAGTCTGTTTAGATGAAAAAATGGTTGTACCAGTTACTCAAGAAAATTTCTTATCAAATCGAAATAACAAAGATATGCTCATTAATACCTTAACTGAAAAATTACAAGCTTACAAATATTACTACTAAACAAGCCAGAGATGATGCGGATGTTCTTATTGTTGAAACTGCAATTGAAGAATCAAAGTCTGAAAAAACTGCAGTTATAATAGGACAAGATATTGATTTACTTGTCATTTTAATTGGGCGTACACTGTCTTACGAACAAGAAATTTTCTTTAAAAAAGTTGGGAAAGGAAATGTAAAAACGGAGATATACTCGACTAAAAGTTTTGATAATTATCCTCATTCCAAAACACATATTTTATTTCTGCATGCATTAAGTGGCTGTGACACAACTTCTGCGCTTTTTAAAAAGGGAAAAAAATCATTTTTAAAAGTTTTTGAGAAACTGACGAATTTGGATGAACTAGCTGCAGCATTTGAGGAAGAAAATAGTTCGGCCCAGAGATTATTAGAGAGTGGAACTCAAATCTTATTGGCAGTCTATAATGCTCCAAAATCTGTGAAAAGTCTCGATCATCTTCGTTATATGCATTATGTCAAGTCTACAAAACTTAATAAACCGGTGCAGCTTTCATTTCTTCCACCAACAAGTGCAGCTTCTCATCAACATTTCAAGCGTGTATATTATCAAGTTCAAACTTGGTTAGTGCATGATTTGAAACTCCAGGTATGGGATTGGGCAATGCAAAATGATTTTCTGGAGCCTATCATGACAATTTTACCACCTGCACCAGAAGATTTGCTAAATACTATTTTCTGCAACTACAAGAGTGGATGTGGTTCGCGATGCGGATGCAGGAAAGTGGGCTTGCAATGCTCTTTAGCTTGTGGCCAATGTAATGGGCAAGCTTGTCTCAATGCAGAACCATATCAGAGCGACATTAATGAAGATGAAACCTTTGACCCCGAAATCATGGACCAACTTGAGACAAATGTCGTTGAAGATGATAATGAAGACCAGTTTGAAATTTACCAGCAGCCGAAAGACGACGATGAAGAGGAAGAAGATGATTAAAAACATAAATTATAATTTTTGTACCCTTTATTCCATTTTTTTACTTTTAATAAAAATAAACGTATTGAATAGTATTTTTTAATAAAACGATTAATTCATAATTTATTTGTTTTTTTTCATCATGTCAGAAGTTATTAATATTATATTAATTAGGTTAAAATTCAAATATAATTCCTATATTTTCATTAACAATTCTACAATTACATGGACAGGTAAGTGTTGTTAAATAAATTAATACTGAATAAAAAGTGGATAGGTTAGGAAAAAATTGATATATGGCGCGATTTCGACCGGAGGCACCGTTTGACCTGAAGTGATGCTGTGACCGCGCGCTCTCCGCCCTCTATCTCGAAAACGGATCGACATATGAAAGAGGTTTTCAAACAAAATTTGTAGAGAATTTTGTATTCTACAATATTGATAATAAATACAAATAGCAAAAAATCTATAGGAAATGAGATATTTACAAAAAAAGTGCAAAAAACCGATTTTTGTGACCTTTGACCTTGGAATTTAATAATTGCGTACACCCTACCATATGTAGGTTTTGAGACAACTTTTAGAGTGTCAATATACAAGTATTTACAGACTTACAGCTTGGTATCTCGAATTCCGAGGTGAACTTACTATAATGACTGGACTATATCTTTCTACACAAAGCATGCTACCATTATCCTATCAGAAAGTTTATATAAAAATGTTTTATTTGAAAGTCGTCGCGAAGAACAAATATTTTGTTTATTTACTATTATATATTCTATAATTTCATTTTTCGATATGTTGTTAGTATTTCTATTTTAAAACCAAGTTTAAAATGAAAGCACATAATAAAGGTTTATGAGTTTCATTTAGAATGATATTGACGTGGATACATTATTAATAAATACATATCTAATGTTCATTTTGTTAATACATGACATAAACAAGGGTGTGTTGTATTATTTGAGGTGCGTTCGTACTATAACTAAGTTTTAAAAATATTCAGATCTTTGTGTAATAGTATACAATACTTCGGATATAGTAGAATAATCGAATTTTTTTGTATATCCTTGTAAACACTATTTGCTTTCTATTTTGCAAAGAATAAGTTGCAGTAAATCTTAGCAATGTATATCCACTTCATAAAATATGAAATAGTTTCATATAATTAAACGCGCCTGAAACAATGTTTTCCCCTATACTATTATGTAATAGAATACTTTTGCGTGGTTTTGCAAATTAATAATAAATATCCTTTGCACCACAGATTGTACAGAATGTATAATTTAGTATATACTTTATTGATACATATCAATTTTATTATATTCGAAAGTGTGTGACATCATTAAAATGTACTTGAAACTCTTTTTTCCCATTGGGCGTAATATAACGGAATACTTTGTACTGCCCTGTAATTAATCTATACATTCGATTTTCATAAAATTTGAAATGACTTGACAAAATTGTGCAAAGATTATATACAGGGTGATCATAAAAAAAACTTTGCCGGTATATAGAACTCTAGCGGCCAGTCCGTTCAACCGATCGAAGTGAAATTTCAGATATAGCTATTCAGAGATATGAGCTCGAGATTCTGTGAACGGCAACAAAATAGCGCTCACGGTTACGGTTATAGATACAGAAACTCGAAATTTTCCAATGGCAACACCCATTTTTTTCAGCGCATGCGAAAACCCTAAAGAGTGTTGGAACCGTAGGTGTATCTCAAGAATCGGACACGTCCGACGATGTTATGCACGTACAAAAAACTGTTTTGCGAATCCCTCACCCCCCCCCCCATAAAAAAACACGATTGGGGTGCAAGGAGTAAATTTGTATATGACACAGAGTTAGAATACTAATCTCTGATTAGAACACAGATCGGAGAAAAGAAAACTTTTATTTTGATTACACGTTTTCCACATGGGTGCCATCACAGGCAATTACACATTGCATGGTGGCGACTGTGGACAATACAGCCGAACGTTACATCGCATGAGGGATGTTTGCAATCTCACGTTTGATAGAATCTTTCAAATCCGGCCAAGTTTGCGGACACATTGCATATGTACACTCTAGATTTTAGATATCCCCAGAACCTGAAATCCATAAGAGTGAGGTCGGGGAATCGCGGAGGCCATTGACGTTACCAGTTAAGGTGAAATATGCCTCGTCCGTTCATAATATGCGAAGAAGCCGATCGTTAACTCCGCCATATTGAATAAGAAATTCATTAACAAAGTCTATATGTTGTTGACGGTCTCTCACTTCCAACATCTGTACGCGCTGGTATCGATAAGGAAACATGCGGATTAAAAAACGCAGTAACTTTAAGACCATTGATTTTGGTATATCAAATACACGAGATGCACCTTTTGTAGTTTGCATGCATCCTCTGGTCACTATGTGATGCACTTCCATAACAGTATCCTCAGGAACAGTTGGTCGTCCGGATCGCGGACTATCACAGGTGCAGCAAATTTCTTCGAATTCCATTGTTAAACCACGAAGTGCTTGTAAAATGCATAGGCCACGTATTTGGCGATGGTTTCGACGGTAAACACGCCAGGTTTTCGCAGCATTCATCTTATTTTGATAATAGTTTTACCAACTCACCATGAACGAAGTCATTTTGTTGGCATCTGCGAGCTCCGACTGAAGAACTAACATTCCCATCCTATTCTTTATCCGTTTTCTACGCTGACTATCTGGCAAACGATGTTCTGTGATTGGTATTTTGTCTCTGTCATATTCAAATTTTCTTCGTGCGTCTTGGTCGAGTTTTTTTGGGGCCGTTCGTAGAGCTGATTTTGTACGAGCATAACGCGCCCGTTAATTCAATAACTATACCGTTTCAACGCTCTTTAGGGTTTTCGCATGCGCTGAGTATTTTGCGATGAAAAAAAAATTGGTGTTACCATTGGAAAATTTCGAGTTTCTGTAACTATAACCGTAACCGTGAGCGCCATTTTGTTGCCGTTCACAGAATCTCGAGCTCATACCTCTGAATAGCTATATCTGAAATTTCACCTCGATCGGTTGAACGGACTGGCCGCTAGAGCTCCATATATCGGCAAAGTTTTTTATGATCACCCTGTATTTTAAATTTCCAACGATTCGGTTGGGTAGTTTTTGTTCTGTTATAAGTGAACGACTATAGGTGTTACATATTTAGAAAATTAGAAATGCGCCTGAAAAGACAAAGAGAATGCAAGCAAATGAAGAGGAACTAATAAACACTATATTTCTTTCCGTTAATAATAATAAATAACGAATAATTAATAAATATTTTTTTGTGTTTATATTAGCATCATATTGAAAACTCAATAGTATCTTCATCCTCCTTCTCACAGTACCAATATTAATAAATGCTGATACAACTTAAAATATATATATATATATATATATGCATATTGTTTGCATATTGCATAACGTTTGCATATTGTTGCATAGGGTAAGCACTGTCAACGATGGCCAATGGCAAATTTCTAAACCGTTAGTCACAGACATAGTTCCAGTTTCAAAAATGCTTTAAAAAAGGTAAAGAATTGTTTTTCAAGCAATTTAGGTCAAAAAAAGTTTTGATTAAAAAATTACGAAAATTAAATTTTTATACGGCCCCCCGGTCCTATAAGTGATATTTAGTAAATTTTTCCCACTATAACAAGTAATACAAGAAAAGTCCCATTCCTCTGCGATTAAAACTGACCGAGTAATATCTGTTTAAAGTTGAAGCATCTTTTTTGCTGAAAATTAGCGGTCAGTCACAAATTTACTGGAAATAAAAATAAATGCAAGACATAAAATTTAACATTAAACATTGAGAGTAAAATAATTTTTACAATATTATTTTTAAAAATATGTTGATGAATACATATTAAAGCAAAATTTGTACTAAAAATATAAGTAATAAAATAACAGAAAGTTTGTTAATTTAAATTATGAAAAGAAACAGTCACAAATCTTTTCAAAATGACACATATTTAAAATTCTATTAGATTACTTAACCTAACAGAATTTGGTGTAGTCCTATAAAATAAATAAATGGTACGCACCTAAAATTGTATTTATATTACATTGTCATTTGATACAAATAAGTGTGCAAATAGAACCTCGATCGGATATTTGGAAGTGAGTTAAAATTTGAATAGAAATTTTGTATTAGGGAAACATACGTACGAACGTTTTAAAAGGGCTCAGGGGTTGATAGATACGGAAAAACATGTAAACAGAGCTCTTGCTTCGAGTCCATATAAAAACAGAAGTATTCAGAGTAAATAATTTAAACTTTCTAATATTATAAAGGCATGTTTGTAGTCTTATAAAATTACAAAATGAAGTACTTCAATGTAATATAATAAAAAATATAGCAAAATTTATATAGCACAATTTTCGAAAAAAAAAATTGTGTGTTATATCATTAACACCAAGATATCTTAACGTTGAATTGACGTAAGAACCTAATTTTTGTTTTAAAATGATCAGAAAACTTTTCTCTGTAAATTGAATTAAGGATGTAAGAATCACTCAAAAAAAACATTATTAAAAAAACTCTTAAACTTAAAAATTTTTAAAAACTCTAAAAAATACAACTTTTTTCATTAAAAATACTAAAAATATTAAGCTATCTAAAATATATTAATTCCTTCTATAGATAATGATGTTATATGCATGCAAAAAAAAATTAAGCCATTCCATCAAATAGTTTTTTTTTTTTTTTTTTTTTTTTTTTTTTTTTTTTTTTTTTTTTTAATATAGGTGTTAGTCGTCAAAAATCAAGTTTTAAGAAAACGCGACTTAAAATTGAAATTATATGGGTGCGGCTATGAAAGTGTTGATACATAACTGCTTATAACTTCGTTAAAAATGCAAATATTTTTATGCGGTTTTTTACATTGAGTTCAGAATTAATTGAATAATCAAACTAGATCATAAAAAAAAATCGATTTTTTGAAAAGTTTTCAACCCCTGCGCCCCCTTAAGCAAAATAAATGCTTATCAAAATAACACACTATTAAAATAAAATCGCGATATCACAAAATTTGATTTTCTCGATAAAGAGAAATTTAAAACTTCCGTCTTCAACTATTTTAACCAATCTAGAAGTTAATTAATAAAAATTAACACTACTGTAAAACTTGGGTAGAATATGGTGGTAGCACCTTCAGTTAAATTGCTTTAAAAATATTTCTTTATCTCATTTAAAACCTTTTTGTAATTGGAACTATATGTCTATGGCAAATGGTTTAGGAATTAGCTATTGGACAGTGTTGAAAGTAGACGCCCTTTATAATACTTTAAGCACTTAGTGTACGTTCCCTTAAAGCTCAGTCCAGTTCATTCGTATTCAGCTACAGAAAAGTGGTTTAAGTCATGAAATTTAAAGTTTCATAACTCGGTCAATTTTAATGTTAGATGAATGGGACCTTTTTTCTCTTACTTGTTAGAGTAGTGGGAAAAAATTATTAAATATCACCTATATGACCGGGGGACCGTATAAAAAGTTAATTTTCGTAATTTTTTAATAAAATTTTATTTTGATCTAAATTGCTTGAAAAACAATTCTTTACCTTTTTAAAACCATTTTTGCAATTGGAAATATATATCTAAGACAAACGGTTTAGAAATTAGCCATTGGCCACAGTTGAGAGTGGATACCCTGTATATATATATATATATATATATAAATATATATATATATATAAAAATAATAACTTTACACTTAGTATTAAAGTTTATGTTTACCTAAAAACTAATATGCATAACTTAAAAATGATCAAGTTATTGAGATAAGATATGGTTGTCTATTGTATTTTTCTTAAAGAAATTATTTGTAAAATATTAGAATAGAAATTATTCTTGGAAATTCTTAGCTAATAAATAATTTATTTTTTTCCTATAATAGAGGACAGCATCATAAGCATATAATTTAATTAATATATTAATCCTATAGATGGCAGCACTAAAATAATTTTCTGCTAGAAGTTGTAGTAATATATTCTAGTTAAATAATTAATATAGTAAAATTAATAATTGATTAAAAATAAAAATATAATATTTCTAATAGTAGCATCTATTTTTTTCTAAATATATTATGAATTATATAGTATAATATATGTTTTACTAATTTTTATAATTATTGTTACAACTTTATTTTATTATCTATGTGATTTATACTATGACCATAACCTTGACTGTTAGTAAGTCACATGTAGTTTGTATCTGATTGCACTACAAATCTTGCTAGGATTTGGGTAATGGTAAATATTTTAGTATATATGTTACAGGCCAAACCCGATTTTAGGCCAAACTAGATTGGCCTAAGCCAAGCTAGTTTATCCTAACGCCCATCGGATAAACTAGATTTTCCTAGGCAAAACTAGTCTACCCTAAGGCCCGTAGGACAATCTAGTTTTTCCTAGGCCAAACTAGTTTGGCCTAACTGTTATAGGATAAAGGAGTTTAGCCTGCTGTTTATTGGTCTGAACTAGTTTCTCCTAGGCCGATCTAGTTTATCCTAGGCCAATTCAATTTGGTGTGATTTTATTGAATTCAATGGCGCCACAGCGCCAACATTCTAGTTTGTCCTAGGCTGATCTAGTTTATCCTAGGCCAATTTAATTTTACGTGTTTTTAGCTCGCAAGCGTCAAAGCCTGAGAAATAATGGGCTCGCAGGTTCTGTATGTATGAATGTACGTATGTATGTACGAATGTACGTGCGTATGTACGTAACACGATAACTCGTGATAGAAATGTCCGATTTGCTTCAAATTTCGGATGTACGTTCATTGATATAAGGTATTTTTCTGATTAATTTTCGGAATTCATTGGATAAGAATAAAGGGAAGCGAAAGGGAGGCTAATCCCCCACCGTTAATTTAGAGAAATGGATTTTTGATGCAGAATTATCAGCTTTCATTTAAAATTTTAGATACAGGATCATTCTAACTAGGCGCCTCCGTGATTAGTTGTGGATGTTTATTGTTTAAGTGTAAAAAAGGGCAATGTTGGTTACCCCCCCCCCCCCATAATTTATATAAATGATTTTTGACGCAGAATTTACGGATATGCTTCACATTTTTATGTAGGTTCTTTCTGATAAGGCGATTCCCTGAATAGTTTTGGGGGTTTAATGGTTAAGTATGAATGGAAAAATGAACGATTACCCTCTTACATAGAAAAAACTAGTTTATCCTATGGGCATTTAGATAAACAAGTTTGGCGTAGAAAAAACTGATTTATCCAATTGGCATAAGGATAAAATAGTTTGGCCGAGACTAATCTAATTTAGCTCGAAAACGGGTTTGGCCAGTAAAAAACATATTTTTCACTAGAAAAAGTATAAATGTGTGTCAAGAGTCATTACTTATGACGCCAATACAGAAATTTAACATGTTCACCTTAGAGACATGATGCATTGGATATGGTGTTTGCTTATTCAAGCAAATTATTATTATTTACTTTAATGTTGTTTACTTTTGTACAGGCATAACTTTGTCTGTACATAAATCAGTGAAAAAAGACTCAGTTCGGCTCGATCTGGCACTACTCAATTTCTTAAAAAAAATTCAGGTTTTACTTCACATACAATTAAGATTCCTTTAAAAAATACTGCTTATATACTTATTGAATAAATTTACAATGTATTTTTAAATTATGTTGTGCTCACAGAATGGAAAATGCACAATGTATTAATGATTATCTAGATTCTTAGAGTTTCAATATTCAAATACGGATTCATTAAATAATCAATGTAGTTTAGAACAAAAGAAAAAATATGAGAGTTATAAATATCATAACTTTTGAATCCGTTCAGTAAAAAGTAGATTTGTGAATATATTTCTCTGTCAATCCTTAAGGCTTTTCTCAAATCCTAAAGAGCTATATCCTAGCACATTTATGAACTACTTCCTTTTCGGAAATGCATAAGGTTAACAGATTCAGATAATATATAATCGAATGGCGTAAACCATTTTTTCATAAAAGCGATGTATCTTTGAGAAAATAATAAAGCTACGTTTTGAATCTAATTTCCGGTTACGACTTCACGAAAAAAAAAATGACGCCGTGACAAGAATAGCTTATATGTCGACAAGTAATTAATTTCTCAAAAATGGAAAACGCTGCTCGATTGCAAATTTTGTTCAGCTTCATTCTGGGTCGAATATGCAATAATAATAATAATAATAATAATAATAATAATAATAATAATAATAATAATAATAATAATAATAATAATAATAATAATAATAAATGCAAGTCAGATCTCAGTTGGCACGAGTGTGCAGAAAAAAAAGCTAACACCATATGTCCAATGCATCATGTCTCTAAGGTGAACATGTTAAATTTCTGTATTGGTGTCATAAGCAATGACTCTTGACAAACATTTATACTTTTTCTTGTGAAGGATATGTTTTTTACTGGCCAGACCCGTTTTCGATCTAAAATAGATTAGCCTCGGCCAAAAAATTTTATCCTTATGCCAATTGGATAAATTATTTTTTTCTGCACCAAACTTGTTTATCTAAATGCCCATAGGATAAACTAGTTTTTTCTATGTAAAAGATGTAATTTTTCCCTTTATACTTAACCATTAATCCCCAAAACTGTTCAGGGAATCGCCTTATCAGAAATAACCTATATACAAATGTGAAGCAAATCCGTAAATTCTGCGTCATAAACCATTAATCTAAATTATGGGGAGGGGTTAACCTACATTGCCCTTTTTTTGCACTTAAACAATAAACATCCACAACTAATCATGGAGGCGCCTTGTCAGAATGATCCTATATCTAAAATTTTAAATGAAAACTGATAATTCTGTATCAAAAATCCATTTCTCTAAATTAACGGTGGGGGACTAGCCTCCCGTTCGCTCCCCTTTATTCTTATCCAATGAATTCCCAAAATTAATCAGAAAAGTGCCTTATATCAATGAACGTGCATCCAAAATTTAAAGCAAATCGGATATTTCTATCACGAGTTATCGCGTTACGTACTTACGCACGTACATACGTACGTACATTCGTACATACATACGTACATTCATACATACAGAACCTGCGAGCCCATTATTTCTCAGGCTTTGACGCCTGCAAGCTAAAAACACGTAAAATTAAATTGGCCTAGGATAAACTAGATCAGCCTAGGACAAACTAGAATGTTGGCGCTGTGGCGATCATTGAATTCAATAAAATCACGCCAAATTGAATTGGCCTAGGATAAACTAGATCGGCCTAGGAGAAACTAGTTCAGACCAATAAACAGCAGGCTAAACTAGTTTATCCTATAAGAGTTAGGCCAAACTAGTTTGGCCTAGGAAAAACTAGATTGTCCTATGGGCCTTAGGATAGACTAGTTTGGCCTAGGAAAAACTAGTTTATCCGATGGGTCTTAGGATAGACCGGTTTGGCCTAGGAAAAACTAGTTTATCCGATGGGCGTTAGGATAGACCGGTTTGGCCTAGGAAAAACTAGTCTATCCGATGGGCGTTAGGATAAACTAGTTTGGCCTAGGCCAATCTAATTTGGCCTAAAATCGGGTTTGGGCTGTAACATATATATCCTTTTTTTAATGGAATATTATATTATTGTTATTTTGTCATATTGATTTTATTTTCTTCTATGTGTATCTTTCTACTAATTTGTCATCTGAATAGCTTCCAGCCAGTCGGGTGTATTGTGAGTCGAATTCTTAGCTTTCAGCACGACTCATAACAGAAACTGGTTGGATGTTTTTGCTTTTTTGTTAAACTATACACCCCTGAAGAAGTAGTTTAATAGAAAAGCCTTCAACTGCCTTTTTATCCATTTATCTTTCATTATTTTGGTAATCTGCCTTCTATTTCACTTCAACTGTTCAAACTTCAACTGTTTTCATAAGATGATTGTAAAAATACTGGTTTCATTGGTTTAATGTATGGTAATATATGAATTACTCTGGTTATATAATGTCCATTAGGGTGGGCCGAAAAAAACTTTTTTTCGATTTTCGATTATGGCGGGTGCGGAAAAGTGGCCACTGATGGCACTCAGTTCATACAAAAAATTTGAGATTTTTTGGACATTTCTTTACCCTGCCGCAAACGGCTCGAAGTTTTGTAAAAATGTTCATTTTTGAACTTTTTTCGAAAAAAATTAAAAAATGTTAAATTAAATTTATTTTGGTTGTATTTACTTGAAAAGCATATTTAATGTACCAAATGTTTAAATAAGATCTAATCATGCATTATTTAATATCGATGTGTATTATAACTGAGGCTATTTTTATAGCTTTTTCGCGTATAATAGGCAAAAGTTGTATTTGTTTGAATCGATCGTTAGATTATATATTATTTATGTCCCTTGGTCTTCTTTATATATTTTCTATGTGTCAAACGTCATATATTTGGGGAAAAGACAGCAGTATACTTCAATAACAAATCTGGAAGGTGAGAAAGTGGTGAAGCAGGACTCTAAGCGCGCGCAATGATTCGTCGTGATACTCAGGGAGTGTAGGACGAAATAGTTGAGAGCTAAAATTCGATAAAGGATTCTTATTATTTATCCTTGCTCAGTTACCTGCGACATTTGTTCAGTATTAACGTAAAACCCTTTTGTATTGATATGCAGTGCTTTTTGGGTCGTTTAATGTGCCATTATAGTGTTTTGTGCGTTTTATTACAACGAGCTTAGAAATGGCTAGTATAAAGGGACATGACAATACAAAGACACGCGATAGCGTGAAAAGTAACTCTTTAGGGGCATCATGCATATTGAAAATATTGCAATTGCCAACCTATGCTGATAATCATGCGCCACTACTACTGGTTGCTTCACCATGTAGAAGTTGTGACAGCAGAGGATACGAATCTCGTCATCGATAAAAACAAAATCAGAAAGTCAGAAGAGAGAACTAGAAACTTGGAAAGAAGATACAGGCAGAAGAAGTTATTGAAAGAAGGAAAATTAAAAGCATATTTTTTGATGGTAGAAAGGATAAAAGTATATTCAGAGGAAGAAAAATAACAAGCAGCACCGTCGAGAGAAAGGCGTGGAACACATCACCGTGTTGTTTGAACCTGTTTAGGAATACTTGTGTCACTTGATACCTCGTTCCGTTACCTTGATACCTCGTCAGTTCAGAAAAGTCTAACTTGTGGTGACTTGAAAGATTGTATAATGATTTTGCTATTTCTTTTCCGTGACCGGAACAAGGTATCAAGTGACTCGAGTATTCCTAACCAGGTTCAAACAACACGGTGATGTGTTCCTCGCCTTTCCTTCGACAGTGCCATTTTTACTTTTTTTCTACTGAATATACTTTTATCCTTTCTACCATAAAAAAATATGCTTTTAATTTTCCTTCTTTCAATAATTCTTCTGCCTGTATCTTCTTTCCAAGTTTCTATTTCTCTCTTCTGACTTTGTTTTTATCGATGATCAGATTCGTATTCTCTGCTGTCACAACTTCTACATGGTGAAGCAACCAGTATTAGTGGCGCATGATTATCAGCATAAGATGGTAATTGCAATTCTTTCAACATGCATGATGCCCCCAAAGAGTTACTTTTCACGTGTCTTTGCATTGTCATGGCCCTTTATACTAGCCATTTGTAAGCTCGTTGTAATAAAACGCACAAAACACTATAATGGCACATTAAACGACCCAAAAAGCACTGTATATCACCACAAAAGGGTTTCACGTAAACACTGAACAAATGCCGCAGATAATTTAGCAAGAATAAATAATAAGTATCCTTTATCGCATTTTGGCTCTCAACTATTTCGTCCTTCACTACCTGAGTATCACGACGAATCATTGCGCGCGCTTAGAGTCCTGTTTCACTACTTTCTCACCTTCCAGATTTGTCTGTCCAGATTTGCCAGATATTGCTGTCTTTTCCTCAAATATATGACGTTTGACACATAGAAAATATATAAAGAAGACCAAGGGACATAAATAATACAGAAACTAACGATCGATTCGAACAAATACAACTTTTGTCTATTATACGGGAAAAAGCTATAAAAATAGCCTAAGTTATAATACACACAGATATTAAATAATGCATGATCAGGTCTTATTTAAACATTTGGTACATTAAATATGCCTTTTCAAGTAAATACAACCAAAATAAATTTAATTTAACATTTTTTAATTTTTTTCAAAAAAAGTTCAAAAATGAACATTTTTCCAAAACTTCAAGCCGTTTGCGGCAGGGTAAGGAAATGTCCAAAAAATCTCAAATTTTTTGTATGAACTGAGTGCCACCAGTGGCCACTTTTCCGCACCCGCCATAATCGAAAATCGAAAAAAAGTTTTTTTCGGCCCACCCTAATGTCCATTTATCCATATATTTCTTAGTAATTTGGTAATCTGCCTTCTATTTCTCTTCAAACTTCAACTGTTTTTAATAATATGATTGTAAAAATACTGGTTTTCATTGGTTCTTTTATTGGTATTGTCTGAATAACTTTGGATGTATTTATAAAAGTATTTATATATATATATATATATATATAGAGAGAGAGAGAGAGAGAGAGAGAGAGAGAGAGAGAGAGAGAGAAAGAGAGCGCAACTTTTATGAAAGCCTCAAAAACATAGCTTGAAAATTCTGAAAGTGATTGTTGATAAAATATGCTCAAAATCCATTACTCCTAAAATGAAGCAAAAAGATAAGGGACTCTATCCATATATCCATTGATTAGTGTCGATATAGAATGCACAATATGGCACGAACTACTACAGTGAAACCTTTCTGTAAGGGCCACCTGCCGTTCCATTGAAAATCGGCCCTTATGAGGTGTGGCCCTTGAATAGGGGTGACAAAAAAAAACTAAAATAAGTAAATAAAAACCTATATAGGTGAAAAAACTGTTTATTAACATTTTCAAACTCTATACATGATTGAAAAATTTTTTTATTGAAGTTTGTTTACTTTTCATAATTTTTTCGGAGACAACTTTGGTTTCTAATGATTTTTTTACTTTATGGAATAAATTACTTAAATTTGCATCATTTATTAATGCCTTAGAATGAGATATTAGTTTATTTATTACTATTAGCGTTTCCTGACAGGATATATTCACAGTTGCAGACTCATCAGCCTCATTATCATTATCTGAATCAGATTGAACTCCTGAAATATAATTTTTTTTTTTTAAATAGTAACACATTTTTTTTTAATTTAAAACAATAAATGTTTATGTTTTACCTGTACCTATGTCATCTATAATTCTTTCCTCCCAATCTTCTGATAAATAATCATAGCATTTCACCATATTTTCATATTTATCTGAATCTGGATCATATTCAATATCAGCAGCTTTCGGAAGTTGAACCACATCTTTTTCTAAATCAGCAGCATCAGTAATGGCTTCTAAAGCGGTGTTGCTTAATTCACATTTTTAAAGCAATTTACAATAGTCTGTCTTTTCACATTTTCCCAGGCAAGTCTAATCCATCGAATGGCATCTAATACTGCAATAGATTTAATGATTTCAGATGAATTGTTATCAGAATCTATAAGAGAAAGGAGTCTTCGCAAAATAAAACCTCGATATTCCAATTTAAAACAGCGAATAACTCCTTGTGCTAGAGGTGCATTTTCGACGTAGTATTTGGAGGCAACAATTGAAGTTTTTTACATTCTTCAAGTTTTCGTCAGAGTGACATGGTGCATTATCCAAAAAAAGAATGATTTTTCTGCCTTGATTTGTAATTTTATTGCCAAAACTAATTAACCATTCTTTAAAATTTTCCATCGTCATCCATGCCTTCTTATTATGATGATACTTTACCCCCATTTGTGATAAATCTTTACCTTTAAAACAATGAGGTTTCTTGGAGTTCCAAATGACTATAGGCTTTTCCTTTTCACCAGCAGCATTTACACAAAAACTCACAGTGAGTCTCTGTTTAGCTTGTTTCCCTCCTTTTGCCTCTTCTGCTTTCTCAACTAAACATTTAGTAGGTAAGGCGTGGAAAAAAAGTCCTGTCTCATCTAAGTTATATACATCACAATCTTCATAGCCTGCCAAAATGATTAGAAGACGTGATTTCCAGTCTTCACACAATTCTTCATCAGCATCAGCTGATTCACCACATAAAGTTTTAAAAGAAATACAGTTTCTATTACAAAACTTATTCAACCATCCGTTACTTGCACAAAAATCTTCTACGCCAAGTGATTCTGCAATCTGAATGGCTTTTTCTTTCACCAAAGTACCACTTAATGGGATGTTTTTAATCCTAGCACATCTGAACCACTGAATTACAGCGCCATTTATGTCATCAAATTTTTCATTTCTGTTTATTTTTATACCGCGATTTTTAAAATCTGCATATTCTTTCAGTAAGTTCTCTTTGTTTTTAACAATATTGTTTATTTGTTTCTTGCTGCAATTAAACTGTAAAGCCAATTTTCTTGCAGATGTTCCTTGATCATGACAATTAAGATCTTTGATTTTGTCATTCAAATTCAAATATACTCTTTGGCTTGATATAGGTGCCATAGTTTCAAATTTTACATAATCCTGAGCATAAAATTTCTATGGTAAAAATTTTGCTTCCATATGCATTCACACATTCACAGTTTTAGTAAATGTGCAATCAGTTTCTCTAGATAACCTGTTATCCTTTGTGAGTCCACAACAAAGGGTCAGGTTTCTCTACCAAGCCAACCCCTACAGGTTGACAGGTCAAACAAAGTGTGAGGACACCTGGTAATCTCACTTCATTGTGTTACTAAACCCTCCCATCTTCCTTTGCATTCTTTGTTCCAAAAGCAATTGTTTGCTGAACTCTTATCTTGTTGAAGAATTCAATACACCTGTTTAGGATACAAGGCACATGTGAAAAAAATGGCCTTTATGAGGGGTAGATGTGGCCCCTAATGAGAGTAAATTGAACATTATGTCTATGCGAAAATTTTTCGTTCGTAAAAATGTTGGCATTTAATAGAGGTGGCCCTTGAATAGGGATGGAAAAATATAAGAAGTTTCACTGTATATTTCGATATTACCCCTCATTTTTTTTACTTCATTTTGGTAGCAACAGATTTTGAGCTTCTTCTATCGACGATCATTTTCAGAACTTTCACGCTATGTTTTTGACGTTTTCACAAAAGTTGCTGTATGCCAGGGCTGTCCAACGCGGCGCACGCGGGCGCCATGGCACTCTTTGAATATTTTCTTGGCACTCTTTTGAAGGTTTTCTGTTATTACACTTTTTAGAAGTAAAATTTCAGTATAAATAAGACTTTCTTCAAAATAATAATATTTGTATAAGACATCCTTTCAAAATCTGTAAATGCGCATTAAAAACCAGAAACATACTTTGAAATTTTATAATGCATATTTTCATGATTTTCATTTATTATTTATAAAGTGTAATTTATCCAGTTATTATTTATAAAGTGTAAGCTTAAATTTGGAACAATTGCAATTGTCTTTTTTTAATACTTAAGAAATAACATTAAAATAAACATTTTTTTTCATGTTTTATTATCCTTTTGACGAGGCATATGCATGGGAGTTCAGCTTTTTAGCCTCTCAGGCTATCAAAGCCTGAGAGCTTATGTGCCCGCCCGTTCTGTATGTATGTACGTGCGTACGTAACGCGATATAACTCATGATAAATATATCTTATTTACATGAAATTTTGGATTTAGGCTTATTATGATAAGACGCTTCCCTGATTAGTTTTGAGAGTTCATTCGATAAAGTGTAAGAAGGGGAACGGGAGCTATTGCCCCTCCCCTTAATTTATATAAATGGGTTTTTCCTGTAGAATTAGTAGATTTCCTTCAAATCTTAGATGTAGGATCATTCTAATGAGGTGCCTTCATGATTAGTATTGGATGTTCATTGTATAAGTTAAGTAGAGGGAATGGGGGGGGGGGTAATTTCCCCGTCTTAGTTTAAGTTTTTCACGCAAAATTTATCTATTTGCTTCAAATTGCGTATAAAGGTTTATTCTGAAATGGCACTTCCTGATTTGTTTTTGGAATTCACTGGATAAGTATAAAGGGAAACTGCGCCTCATAATTTATTGTAAATGGGGGGGGGAGGGTACTTCCTTCCTTATTTTTTTTCGAAGGGCATTATTATATAAAGCTGTAATATACAATTAGTCTGCATAGCCTCTGAGCTCTATGCCATCAGTTTAACTGGACATATTTTTATTACTTTTTGCTGTTGTCACAGTGACCCTTTAGCTATTTTTTAAGAGGGATAACGGGTTTAATTTTTCCTTCATGGCTTTTGAAGTTTTTTGGTTTATTTATTTACTTAGAAAAATTAATAAAACAGGGCCGAATGATTTGCATCTATGAAAGCATTTCGAGACTATCTCTCTGGAACCATCCATATGGGTGCAATATCATGTCTGTCTTTCTTTTTGCACTTTTTACAAAACTGCGTTTACGATTTCAAAATAAATCAAAACATATTTTCACAATTCAAAACATATTTTCACAATTTAAAAAAACTTGGAATGTTACATGTTTATTTATTTATTTATTTATTTATTTATTTATTTATTTATTTATTTATTTTTTTTTTTTTTTTTTGTATTATAGGCACAATTGAATTTTTTTTTACATCATACGTAAAAACACATTTTTGAGGTAGCTTTCTCATAGAAAAATGTGCAATTTAAAATTTAATGTAGTAAATCCAGAACTGTAAGAACCTTTTATCTACTGCTGTAAGATTTATTTGTATTATGTTAAAACGTACGTATACACTAATTCTATATGTGATAATATTGCCACGTGTTTTCGGTCATGTGAATAATGGCGCCCTTCATTGACTGCCAAGAGCTGAAATGTGCCCTTGCTCAGTAAAATGTTGGACAGGCCTGCTGTATGCATTTGTATGCAAATGAAATTTTGATAACAATGATGCATGCACAGTGAGAAATTATCCAGTAAACCTGCTTATTTTTCATACAAATTTTATATTTTTTTTAATTTTGATTGCATGGTTTTATGTATAATGTTGTTTATCATATTTTCCGGGAAGAAAATTTTTATATTAAGAACTCTGCAAATTATAAGCAAAAAACTTGGCAAAATTTGGGATTTTTTTTTTTTATAAAAACCTTAATTGCTCTACGAGTATACATGCTATTGACACAAAAATGAACACAGTTTATTACAATAAATCTCTTAATCATAATCTACAGTTTGAACGCTTTTGATTCATTAGTTTTGACATGTTTATCTAAAAGATATTCGTTCTTTTTCAATTAGTTGACGGTCGCCTATGGAATTTTGAGAAAAAAATCTTCACGGTAATATATGACCTGTACTATTATGCTTACACACCTGGAAATTAGAAAAAATTCCTCATGTATTTATTTATTTATTTATTTTATAGTCAACAAAATTTTTAAAACCGTAAGTAGCCGGTCATCTTTGGCCATATATAGTGTTGCAGAATCCTAACTTGCACATATCTCGGCATTATTTTGAATTGCATACCTACTGTGATTTAGCCTTTAAAATTGCAAACACCAGAATTCACTTAGCAGTTTTCAAAGTTTTTTTGCGTTTGTCTAACTAGCCTATGGATTATTCAAATGCATACTAGCGCGTATTTTGGACACCAAGTGCATTATCATACTAAACTTATATGCCTTCTTCCCTTATTTATGTGTTTAAACACAAACAACTTATATACATATATTATCTTTATTCATTAAATTTGTGTGGGTTTTATATTTGTGCCATATTTCTTTATACTTGCAACTCTATTACTATACTGAGAAATTAAGATATTATAATTAATTTAAGCAATATAATTTAAGCAGATAAAGGCTCAAAACAGAGAAAATCATCGAACTGAAACGTTATTTCAAAATTATTGTTGACTAATTTTGATTTATAAAAAATTTATATCTAACCATAGAAAAATTATTTAAACTAGTTGGATATACCAATATCAAAACTTTCTTCTGTCTCATACGCTGTAAAAAAATTCTGCAAAGGAAAATAGGAAATTGGGATTCCTAGAACTTTTATGTAACGGTAACAGCAAAATCTCATGCAACAGAATCGGTTACATGAATTTTTACTTTACCGTAACATGAAAATTTCTAGGTTTCTTCAGCTTCCTAGAAAAAATTTTAGTACCTTTCAGAATTTTTTTTTACAGTGTACATCTTAATGTTTCAAAAAGTGATTACAAATGTTAATACTTCATTTTTATTTGTTCAATGTTTCAATATCATTAGTTCAATGCTATACCAACTTTAACTTGCATCTTAAATTTCTGCTTCAATCAATTAATCAGAATAAAAAAAGAAGTTAATGTCGATCATGCCCTTTATTAAATTAAACATTTTTTCTTTAATTAATTGTGCATCAACAGAGATAACAAAAAGCTACATGCTACATGAAATTGTTATAATATATTTTGAAAATTTCAAGAATGAGAGCATCGTTCCGGTTTGCTCCGGTACATTTCGTGCTTTGAAGCCTATAAAACTCGTTTTAAGCTTCAGAACTTTTTAACTAATTGCAGACGATGAGAAAATTTCAACTATAAATTTAAGGGAGAAGCGGATTTAAATAACAAGTTTATTAACCAATGGAATTTCTAAAATCATAGGACTACACTGCAAAAAAAAAAAAAAAAGACTGTAAAGTTACAGAATTTTTTTTCCAAAAAACTAAAATTTCTAGATTTTTTTTTTTTTTTTTTTTTTGTAACGGTTGCAGCAAAAAGTCATGTAGCCCATATATCCAAAATAAGTTTTTTTTTTCTTTTGAAGAGTAAAGTTTGTAAGTCTATTTATTGGTTACTTAATTTCGTTGATTGTCTTTTTAGACAATCGATTTCAAAATAGTTTCTTACATTAGGTAAAAGATACGAAAAGTATTACAATGCACTTTAGATGTCCAATTTTAATGTTCACGGTGTACATTTTCAATGTTCATTTAATAAATGAAACTAACATTTAATACATTTTTACAAATTCTATTATTGTAATTATTAACACATACTCCATAAAATACTAATAATCAAAAATAAATACCACCAGCAGACAAATTTTAATCTCGACTTCAATTCGCATGTATAAGGTCATCCGTGCTTAATTAAGGCGAAATTTTCTACAAGAAATTACTACTATTTTCCCTGAAAAACTACCTGATCAGTGACTACTTTATTTAAACACATAATATCAATACATATTTTTTTTCAGATCTTCCTTTGCATTATAATGATTATTTGATATGCCTTATGGCTTTCAAGAATTTTTGGAAATCTTCAGAAACAACGAAACAGCATGAAAGTCTCCTCATGAAGGAAAGGGTGGAAGAGAAACAGCATCAGATGGAAACGATCGAAAATGGAATTTCGTCTTCCTCACCCCTGTCGCCGTCTTCGACCCGCAGTCAAAGTATGTGTTCAGAGATCGTACGAATCGAGCAATTAGCGGCTGATAATAACAGAAGAAGTGCATCTCAATTCACAGCACTGGTCAACAGAGTAAGGGTAAGTACTAGATGTGGTTTGGATTCTTTTAAAACGGTCGCATAATAGGAATAAATATAAAGGAATAGGTCGTCATAATCCGTAACTATAACCAAAATGTAAAACAAAAGATATATATACTAGCACACCCCCTTACAAAACAAAAACTGTTTTAAAAGTTTAAAATACAACAAGAAAATATAGAAAAACAGGCTGCGGTGATTGTTTTTATTTCAAAAGTAGCCAAATATTCAAAAATAGATATAAAATATGTATAAGTAACAGTGGGTTTCGGCCAGAACAATGAATAGCAAAATCAAATGTTGAAACACACGATGTCTACATATCACATGTTCCCCCACCGATTCCTACGCCACATTAGTCAACGAATGCTTCACCTGAAACTTAATAAAAGATGCAAAAATTATGTTCGTTGAAAAAAACACACATCCCCAACTCAGCCACATTGCTGCAACCCAAAACATAATAAACTAAATAAAGAAGAATCCATCTTTCAAACGACCAATCCAAAATCATTCCAAGTCTGTTGCCAATTGACACAGCACATCACCATAGAAAGAACCATCCTTAAACAGGCAATATGAGTCATTCGCTGACGGCAAGACAACGGTCAATAATGAAGAGAATCTGCAAAATCTGAATATTTTTTTATGAAATTAAAAAATAAATGGTTTTTAATAATGCGGATTACTTTTTAAATGAAATAGTTCCTTATGAAAAAGGTGTTTTTTGGGAAGATTTAAAAATAACGAAAAATTTGATTGATAATGATATTAATATATGTGCGTTTGCAAATGTTGGAGGATCAGTGTACAAGCTGATTATCGTTAAAGAAAAACTTTTACGTTTATCATAGATTGAAATCTGTACTTTATTGCCTATTAAAAATTTTTAAATCAAGATAATCAGCCTCCAATCCATTATCATTTGTTTTCTTTAATATAATGAATCAGGATAAATTTCCTGAGAAATTTCAGTCACTATTAAAATTTAAAACAATCAAATCGTCTATGTATCTGTAAGTAAGAAATTTGACACCAGCTGCATTAATACTGTATTTAAACTCATAAAAAAATAAAAATAAATTATTCGCAATGGACGAGTAGCTAGTATCTATGCCAATATCATTGATTTGTAAGCATATTTTAGAAGCTGTAAAAACATAATTATTATGAAGGCAAAAGCGTTTTCCTCTATTTTTCTTGTTGTATTTTTAACTTTTAAAACGGTTTTTGTTTTCTGAGGGGCTGTGTTAGTTCAAGCAAAATAAATTCTTTTGATGGATTACATTGAATTTATATGTTTTACTGTAGCATTTTGGAGCATTTCACATAAATGTATTTTGTTTTGTGTTGTTTACTAATATATATTTTATAATAAAAAAAAACTACGTGAAGGTGTTCTATATAATCTAAAGTTCATGAGAAATTAGTAAATGGTAAAAAATACAGCATTCATCTTCAATAAACCTATTCATTTTATGGAATTTTGCATAATCTTAAAATTATCCTAAATTGTTTTTTGCTGTTGTTGTTTTGTTTTGTTTTCCCCTTTGGCCGTCTTACGCCCTTTAAGAAAACTGTTTAGAAAACATTGAAGAATCGCTCCACCGTGTTCTTGAAGAAACACGTAGCATTTTTAATTCTGCTACGGAAGCAATAAAACTGTATGCAATAGATTTGAATAATATAAAAAATATTATTCAGGGAAATATCAGCAATTAATAAAATCATCGTTTAAAGTTCACTGTAAAAGTCACATAGATTTTTAGGTATGCTGCAAATATAAAAACCCGGTGAGGCAAAGGGTTGAGAAGGAAATTAATTGAATATAAAAGCTTAACTCTAAAAGGAGAATTTCGTAAAATTAGAGACAGCGTAGGGCAATAATTTTGATAATTTGATATGATTATACTTTGTATTGTCGAAGTTTACAGTTTTGTATAATTTATTAAAATTATGGCTTGAAAACGAAAGTTAACAAAAACCCATCACTTGATTTTTTTTTAATACTTTCCAACAAAGCTAAAAAGTATTTAGACATTTGGTTTGATTGTCCGTCTGTCCATGCTCTAACTCCCGTAAATATACTCGGATTTTCGCGCAATTAATAAACCTTATTCAGGTTCCCCTAGGCATGTTTGGTATTATATATGAAGTATGTGGGATTAATAGTTCATAAGTGCTCCCAAAAGAATTCCATTACATTGTGGCATATGGGGGGAAAATCGTTTGCAGAGTATTTTAATGACATTGCGCTATTACAAATGTATTGTAACTTATATAAATCACTCAATTTCATTAAAAGATGATTACGATAGAATAAGGTACCGTCATTCAGGATAACTTTGATACACATTTTCTCATGTCACACTCTTATTTTAAGAATATTTTTGCAACTAGGGGCATAAAAAAGAAGAAATGATCCTAAATTATTGTACAACTGTCAAAAATTAAGGAATAATAATAATAAAAGCAATAAAAAAAGAAGAAAAGAAGAATTAATATTTAGAAATAAAATGAACTATTTATTGTTCATATAAAGCATAAAAATGTAGTGAAAAACAATTTTCAATGCTTTAACTCAATAATATATCCATAGTTTCAGTAATACAGTCGAACCTCGTTAACATAAACCTCAAGGGGAGTCAAAATTTTGTTCATGTTAACAGTAATTTATGTTATCAGTATCAGTTCTTTGTATTCGTTTTTATAGGGGACTGTGAAAGCAATTCATGTTAAAAGTAATTCATGTTAAGCGTGTTCATGTTAACGAGGTTTTACTGTACATATTACTAGTAGTATTATTTAAACAAATATAAAAAATGTCGAATGTATGAAAATCAAATTTGAGTAGCTCCGCCCCAAATAACGCCTTTAAATGAATTTTATCGATTTTACACATATTTGTGACAATATTTATATGTTATATCTAATGCACACTTTTGGAATTTATATAAAGAATTTTGTGCAAATATGGGGAAATTTGACGGTAGCACCTATAATCAGTAAATTGTAAACATTCGTATAGCTTTGAGCCAGCTAAAAGTTATGCTGTAAAACGGCAGTGCCTTCATATTTTGCATTTTATATACTATTAATAAATAAGTAATCACAAAATATTAACCCATTTACAACCTTTAGATAATAATATGTATGATAAATGAGTAGATTGCTACTTACTATGCAAATTTAATTGGGTTACAGCAACTACAAAACAGCATTCAAAATTAACTTGAAAACAGTAGGGGAAGATAGGGATACTTGAGCCACATTTAAATTTTAATTTTTAAATTTTTTTTCTTTTTATAATTCCTTAGAACAAAATTAAATATTAAAAATGAAAATTTGACATTTTTTCTTCAACTGAAAGCCACTTTCAATTAATTTTAAGCTATTTTTCTATGTTTAATTTTTTTTCTTTTTGTTTTACATCATGGCTCAAGTATCCCCATGAGAAGGATACTTGAGCCATGGTGAAGGGATACTTGAGCCAGTACGGAAAAATACCTACAAAAGTAATGTTTTCACTTTATTTTTGCACAAATATTTTGCTTAATAATAAATTAAGATACATAAAGTCCTTCAAAACGAATAAAACTAGTAACACGATCATTTTTTCTAGTGATAATTGGTGGTCGGAACCCATTTCAACTTGGGTTTCATCGATGGTTGCAACATCCTCAGTTGGTGGCCATTTAAATTTGGAATCTTCAATTCTTCGAGTAAATTTCATGTTAAATCAGAAACAGAGGTTACAATTTCAATGTACAATATTTAATCTTAATATAATACATTAAAAAATTAGTATTTTAATATTTTGGACCTAACTAATTAAAATATTAGAGATTATGACTTGTAAAACAGTTTTAAAAAGTATTTTTATGTAATAAGTTAAAAGTAAAATTGAAAACTATGCCTACATTTATCTATACAGGCTATTTTGTTAGTTAAAATGAAAAGTAAATTGATATTTTCATTAAAAAATGTACATTTTTTAATTTTTTTCAAGTCATTATTAATTTTAAGAAAAAAAAATTCTCCCTTTTATCCATAAAAGAAATCTATCTGTAAATATGATAAGGATGTAATTTTTTATTTTTTGTTTCATCATTATGTCTAATTTCCTACTGGGGATGGTTGAGCCATGGCTCATGTATCCCCAATCTCAGTGTTCTCAAGTATCCCAATTACCACCATTTTTCTTTTCAGAGTTTTACAAAGTAAAGCAGGCAGCTATTTGAACTATTTTAGACTCAAAGTACAATTGAAATTATGCTTATTAAATCTATCTATATTGTTGCTGCTTTACACAAAACTTTAATTACAAAAAAAAAAAAAAAAAAAAAAAAAAAAAACATGCACCTAATTATTTATTTTAGATAGGGAAAAAATAACTATTAATCACCATACATTCAAAATGGTACCAAGGTATGTGATTTCTTTTTTGCATATTCAGAACTATAAATATGTTACCATGTTGCCTGTTTTAGAAAGAAAAAATAACCAACTGTAGAAATATTTGGGGTGGCTCAAGTATCCCCACTCTCCCCTACTACACAAAAATAGTTGGATGATGCAATTAATCGCGCATAATGTTGCTAATTTATTTTCTTAGAATTTTGACAACAGAGCGGGAATTTAATTAGTCTTTTGGAGTCGAAGATTCTGAAAATTAGGACGTGGTGCAAAGTTACACTCCACGGTTGAAAGTTACCCTGAATGATTGTATTCATAACATTTGTCATTCATTTACAGGGACACATAAAAGAAATCGGTTATACACTGTTAACCCTTTCAGGGGCGGTGTTTGCAGTCTGCAAACACTTAATACTACTGTTCCAATTTCGAAATGGCACCAGTAAAATTTTAGTACAATTTCGATTTTATAATATGCGCGAAAAACAGCTCTTTATTATTTTCAAATAAGTCTGTTCTTAAATTGTGGTGTGAATCAATTATTTGAACATTTTCGGAGCAGAAATACCTTGCCCCTGAAAGGGTTAAAAGTGAAGGTGACAAACCGGTGCCATTTGGGACCCGGAGGTGAAAAGGCCCTAGGGTCCATTGGAACCCGGGGCATTTGGAACCCTAGGGTGCCATAGGGGCTTGGATATGTGGTTGCAGTGCCGACAGGTCTCTTACTGGGTGATTGGAGCTAAATAAGGTTCCATACGCTTCGTATTGACAGCAATGTGGCACCTCATCGGGTGACTGGAACCATGCGTATGCGCTGTGACGTGTCTTTCTGTTTTCTGTAACGGCAAGTAAAATCTATGGCTATGAGTGAATGAAGGTGAGCTCGATGGCCGAGCGGTTAGAACGCTAAGCTTGTAATCAGACGTTGTGAGTTCGAATCCTCCGACGGCCAAAAGTCGGTTTGTATGTTTTTTAATTTTTTATTATTGGACACTCTGGATTAAGGATGCCATCTTTTCATCCTAATTAAAGGTGTCATTCTGGCTTCTTTAGGGGTGTCACCAGTGAGACAAGCCTTTCACCCCTAAAAGGTGCAATGTGTCACCATTAGTTTTAACAGTGTAGTACTGTCTTTGAGTAGTGTTGCTGTTAAATACGTTTTTCACTTTCGATATGCTCTCTTAAATTTATCTCTTTTTCTTGCATTTTACTCATTGTAAATCAATTCTATACCTCATATACACAGCTGCACAAAAGAATTCACGTATCATTCTCTTTATTGGCGGAAATTTCTGAAGGGAAAACTTTCATCTAAAATATATGTGTGTTTCTTAACAGAACTAATCTTAGCATGCTTGTAGTTAATAGATACAAATCTATATATCATATACAGTGCTACTCAAAAAATTCGGATAATTTGCTGATTGTTGATGCGAGTTTCTGAAATTGGGTTTTCAAATGTGTTATGTGTTTACCATATGGCTGAATTAGGCATAATATTTTAACTCATTAAGGTATCCGCCTACGTGCGGAGCACTTTTTTTTAAAAAAAAAAGGACAGTTTTGAAAAAATATAATAATTTTTTATTCTATTGTATTACAGAATGATAAGAAAACATAAAATCCTAAATATATATTTTTTAATATTTTAAAAAATTGGGTTTTTTTACTGTTTTTTTAACAAAATTTCACGTTTACGTCAGATAGCGTACACTCAATTCAAATAAACATATTTCAATTTCCTTTATGCTGCACACTTCTATTACACTAATATGTGCACTGAACTAGGATTTTTACAATATCTTCAAAAATAGCTAAAATTTTTCAAAATATGTAAAAAAGTACATTTTTTCAGTAAAAATTACCATTTTTTCATATTTGAGTGCCTATAAAATAATTAAATTTTCAAATATAGCTTAGATCCTAGTTCAAAGCATAGTGAGTGATATGGAAAGCATTCTTACAGAATTTTACTGAAATATCTTTAAAACTTTTTGTGTAATGAAGTTTATCGCACATGGAAATAACGAAAAAAAATGATTCTCCAGAAATCACATTTAAAGATTTATTTTTAGGTAAGAAACTACAATATTTAGTTTTTACGCTTAAAATGCACCACATTAATACACTGTTAAAAATCTTGTTCTAGTTTGAACCAAAAAAGTTTGTTTTTTGGTGCTCAATAGCTGCCACCATAAGATGGTGAAATCTCGTACCAACATTTGGAGCTTCCTAGTTCAACCTCGTTCCAAATATTGGAACTATGCTTCAATGGGAGCTCCAAATTTTGGTTCAAGGTTTCATCATCTTACGGTGGCAGATATTGAGCACCAAAAAACAAACTTTTTTGGTTCAAACTAGAACAAGATTTTTAACAGTGTATTCTAACACTTCCTTAACTTTATTTTTAACCATTGTTAACTTCTTAGTAGCTCTTTTTGTTTTCCTGGTAGGTTTTGCTGTGTGTAGCGAGTGACGATTTGAATTTTTCATTTCTAGCAAAACATCCTGCTTACGCCAGACAGTGTACACTCAATTCATATAAGTATATTTCAATTTCCTTTATGCTGCATACTTCTATTACACCTATCTGTGCACTAAACTAGGAGTTTTACAATATCTTCAAAAATAGCCGAAAATTTTCAATATATGTAAAAAAGTACATATTTTAGTAAAAATTACCATTTTTTCATATTCGAGTGTCTATGAAATAATTAAATTATTACATATAGCTTAGATCCTACTTCATAGCAAAGTGAGTGACACTGAAAGCATACTTACAAAATTTTACTGAAATATCTTTAGAACTTTTTATGTAATGAAGCTTATTGAACATAGAAATAACGAAAAAAATAATTTTCCAGAAATCGCATACATGTATTTTCATGTAAAAAAATGACATATTTAATTTATACACTTAAAATGCACCACATTTATATTCAAACCCATTTTTAACTTCATATTTAACCATTTTTAACTTCTTAGTAGCTCTTTTGTTTTCCTGGTAAGTTTTGCAGAGTGACTTTTGAATTTTTTATTCGCTCATCATCAATTTTAAAATGGTTTGTGATCATATTTTGTTCAACTGATACGCCTAATTGTTAGAATACAGGTAAAAGTCCTAAATACCCTGAATTATAAATTAAAACTGATAAATTAGAGTGATTTAGAATCGTAATAAATTGTTCTTTCATAAAAAACAATTTTAAAAAATTGAAAATTTTCACAAAAATGGCATTTTGACCGTTTACTAAAATTGCCATAACTCCTCTTCTAATAATAGTAGGAATAAAATTAAAACAGATTTGGAATCGTAAAAGATTGCTCTTTCATATAAAACAATAAAAAAAAATTTCGAAAATTTTCACCAAAACAGCCAATTTGATGTAGGCAGATACCTTAAACGGCGCAGTTTTGTAACATTATTTTGAATGTGTTGGAAAGAATTTCATAAACTATGCTTGACGCATGATTTTTTTTCTTGCTTGTTTTACTTTTAAAGAGACGAAATCGCAACAGAATAACACTATTTTTTTATTGTAAAAAATACTGTAAAAAATTACGTTACTAACATTACTGTAAAAAATTGTGTTACTGTAAAAATAATATATTACAATTCGGAGTTATGCATTGCTGAAAATAAATTACAGCGAGTAATAAATTATTATAGGCAATATATCTGTCTTGAAATTATTTTGACTGAATGTAATAACATTTAGCAGAATTCATATCTTCACTCTTCTTTTTCTTTTATTTGACCTCTTTTTGACAAAGGGTTGCACTTCAAATTATGTGGGTAGGTTAATGATATCTAATAATATGAATCAGCGAGTAAAAGGGTTATGTAAGCTTGGTACATGCGTAGTTTCATTATCAATTTTTGCGCAATAATTTGTAATCATAACTAAGAAAAAAATATTCGTTTTGATAATACTTGATTTCAATTTTATTATGGGTGAAGACGATGCATTGAGGTTGATTTATCCTTTTAAAATAATTCCAAAATAATCCACGATGTCCACGAATATTCTTTGAATGAATGAACCGATTTTTTTAACACTTTCCAACATAGTTCAAAAGTTTTATGAATCCGGTTTGTCATTCTATCTATCATCTGTTTTCCGGGCTCTAACTGTCGTAGATATGTTTGAATTGCAATGTAATTTTTATATTTCATTGAGGCTTGCTATACAATAAGTATTGAAAATGAAGTATGTAGCCTTTATAGTTCATTTTTAGGGGCACACAAAAGAATCCCTTTATATTATAATCTATGACAGCGGTTCCTAACATGGGATACGCATAGCCTTGGGGGGGGGGGGGTATTGTTAGGAATTGATAAATTAAGTTATCCCAGTTTATTCACAGAAAATCGTTTGCATATTTGCAATTGTGATATTTAATTTATTTATAAGACGCGACTCGTTGCTATGGAAGCGAAGCTGTTTTTTCGTCTGCTTTGCTTTTTATATTTTTTATCTTACGAGATGAGTTAGAAGTTTAGATAAAAAAGTTGGCATCAATTTTTGATGGAATGTAAAAGAATTTTTTGAGAGAGAGAATGTTTATATTTTTTGTTTGTCGTGCGTGTCTTGAGTTTTATTGAAGAATTATGTTAATTTTATGAAAAGGCACGCAGAAATGCATAAAGGATCATCTTTCCAGTTTTTAGTATGATGATCAAAAATTATCAAGGTAAAAGCATTTATATTTTGTACATATTATACATTTTGTACATAGTATGTAAATAATTTGAATTCAATATTTCTTTATTCTATAATTCTAAGTATGTAATAAAATTTTTAAAAAGAAAATTCAAGAATATTTAGAAGATTTTTGAACCCAAATAAGTTTTGATTGTTTACAAAACATATCTGGCGCCCCGAGCACGGACATTTGAATAATACTGTTGAGATATTGAATTGTTTTTATAGCGTATAGTGTTTTCATAAGCTGTGCATTACTACTTAATTTTTCTAAGATGAATAAGCTAAAGAAAAAGCGTACACCACTACGTTCGTCATTTACCAGAACTTTAAATGTTTTGAATGAAGAAATTAACAGCGAGTCATTAGATAAGGGTAAAATTTCAGACGATTTTAGTAAATTAGAAAATTTGATTCATGAAATTAAATCTATTGATGAAGCTATAATTGAACTCATGTTAGATGATGATAAATGCGATGAAGAGGCTATTGAAAATGAAGTAGTGGAAAATGAAAGTTATTCAGATCAATTTATTACCATTAAGCGTAAAGTTAGCGAAGCACTGGGTACAAATAAACGTAATCAAGATGATAGTGAAAAAAGCACAGATCACGGTTATTCCAAATCAAAGCATTATAAATTACCTAAACTAAATATTAAGCCATTCGATTCGCAGTTAATAAATTATCTTTCATTTTGGTCCCAGTTTCAGAAAATTCATGAAGACATAGATTTGGATAATAGTGACAAATTTCAGTATCTTATCCAATCGGTAGAACCTGGAACCAGTGCCAGGCGCTTGTTAGAGAGCTATCCAATGACCGCAGTTAATTACCCCAAAGCTGTCGAGGCATTTCAAGAGCGTTTTGGAAATAAAGATTTACTAATAGAAGTGTACGTTAGAGAATTCCTAAAATTGATTGTAGCTAATGTACAGGCGCACGGCAAAGATAAACTTCCCTTATCAGATTTATTCACGAAAGTCGAGGCATATTTAAGATCGTTAGAATCAATGGGTTTAAGTTTAGAAAGCAATTCGGCGTGGCTCTATCCCATGATAGAATCTAGCTTATCGGAAGATGTATTAAAAGCATGGCAGCGATATAATATTTCAATCACATCAAACACTGTTAGTAATAATAATGCATTGTCAACAAAAGCAAATATAGTAAGTTTGATGGAATTTCTGAAACAAGAAGTTGCAAACGAGGAAAGATTCAAATTAGCCAAATCGAGTTTTATAGAGCTGGGCTTTAAAGACAAACCTAAAGAAAAGTTAAGAAAAGCAGAAAGTAAAATACCTACTGCGGCAGGGCTATTTAGCGCAAAAGAACGCCTTTGTTTATTTTGCAGTAAATCTCATGAAAGCAAGGACTGTGTTAGGGCTAGATCTCTTTCCTTTAATGAACGGAAGGCCAAAATTAAGAATAAAAATTGCTGTTTAAAATGTCTTCGTTTTGGTCACCACGCTAAAGTTTGCAAAGTTTTTATTCGTTGCCACGTTTGTTCTAAACCCCATACCGAGTTATTATGCCCTGAAATTTCAATGTGTAAAGAACCAGAAAATACAGTTAAGACCCCAGAAGTTATTCAAAGCACCATAGCAAGTAAGCAGTGTTCTGCTGAAGTAGCCCTTATGACTTTAGAAATAGTTATTAAAGGTCGAATAACAAAGAAAGTACGAGCGTTACTTGATTGTGGGTCGCAAAAGAGCTATATTTTAAAAGGTACAGCTGAAGAGTTAGGTTTACATCCCATTTCTTCTGAAGCTATTGTACACACTTTGTTTGGTGGTACGCAAACAGAAGCTAAATCTCACAATAAATTCCAAGTTGAGTTAAGTTCTTCTGATAGACAGAAACAAACGAAAGAAGTCTTAGAACTTTTGGATCAAGATATAATTTGTAACTATATTCCTCGGATACCAAAAGAATCAGTAATTAAAGAGCTTAAACAAAAAAAACTATGGATCACAGATTTAGGAGCAGGAAGTCCAAAAATTGAAATTTTGATTGGAAGCGATTACTACGGACAACTTCTTACAGGTCGAGTAAAACAGTTAAAGAGCGGTCTTACAGCAATAGAGACAAAGTTTGGATGGACACTTTGTGGTCGTTTAGAAAGTACATCACAGTCTTGCCTAAATTATGGAAATATGTTTATCACGAACCTAGCTTTAAAAGATATGAAGATTCCAGAATTATGGAAGTTAGAGACAATTGGTATAACAGATCCCTGTCAAACTTTGTCTAAAGCAGAAGAAGAAGAACTCGCTCATGATAATTTTATAAAAGAAGTTGATAGAAATATAGAAGGTCGCTATATTGTAGGTCTTCCTTGGATTAACGGCAAACGTGAGATTCCCTCAAATAGACACATAGCTGAACGAAGATTGATAAATTCAACAAAGAAATTAAAATCAATGAAAATGTTTGAAGAATATGCTAAAGTTTTCTATGAATGGGAAGAAGAAGGCGTTATAAGTAAAGTACCAGATGAAGCACTCAAGATTCCAGGACATTTTTTACCTCATCATCCCGTCATCAAACCAGATAGTCTTACTACAAGTGTTCGACCAGTTTTTGATGCATCGTGTAAGGTAGGGAGGTCTCCTTCTTTAAATGATTGCCTCTTTAAAGGACCAAACCTCATCGAACAAATTCCTGCAGTGTTAATAAGATTTCGTGAGAAAGCTATTGGGGTAGTAGCCGATATAAGAAAAGCATTTCTTCAAATTGAAGTCAAAGAATCAGATCGGCATTTCTTGCGATTTTTATGGTGGAAGAGTCCTGACGAATTTCAAGTTTATCAACACAATAGAGTAGTTTTTGGAGCAACTTGTAGCCCATTTTTGCTAGGTGCAGTTATAAGATATCATTTGAGTAATGTTGATGAAGAAAACAAACAGATAGCTAAGAAGCTTATGAAATCATACTATATAGATAACTGCGTTACTTCAGTCGACAATGTGCCTGAACTAGAAAATTTTATTTCAAAATCTACAGAAATCATGGCTGATGCGAAAATGGAATTAAGAAAGTGGGAATTCGGACCAATTAAAAGTGAAGACAGCAGTTTCCTTAACGAAAAGAAGGTGCTCAGCAAAAATGTAACAACGATAGTTCCGGTTTTAGGGTTGAAGTGGGACACAATGGAAGATAGTTTGAAGATCGCTTATAAATTTAGTGATGAGATAGAAAATCTGTCGAAAAGAAAGATATTAGCTGTAACCCAAGGGATCTTCGATCCAATAGGATTTTTAGCCCCAGCATTGTTGCCAGCCAAACTGATAATTCAAGACGCCTGGTCGACGAAATTAGATTGGGATGCTCCACTTCCAGAAGAAATCCGGAATAATTTTCAAAAATGGTATAGCGAACTCAAGTATTTAAATGACGTGAAGATAAATAGACGTGTAGGCTATGGTTGTAAAGAAAAATGGTCTATTCATACATTTTGTGATGCAAGTACCAGAGCTTATGCAACAGCAGTTTTCTTACGTTGTGAAGATAAAGACGCAGTCTTTGTACAACTTTTAGGAGCTAAGTCTCGTCTTGCACCAAAGAAAAATGTAACCATACCACGTTTAGAGCTTCTTGCTTGTATTTTAGGAATAAGGTTGACTAAATTTGTTTTGAAAGCCTTTAATTGTATTTCCATACCAGTAAAGTATTGGACCGACTCTTCGACTGTTCTCGCTTGGATTCGAAGAAATGATCAATGGGGAACGTTTGTAGGCAATAGAGTTAGAGAAATTTGTAAATTTTCCGAAGCTCAACAATGGAACTTCGTACCTGGTCATCTCAACCCTGCTGATCTACCTTCTCGCAGATGTAGTCCTAAACAGCTGCTGAAGATGAGATGGTGTGAGGAACCAGAATGGTTGAAGTTATCAGAAGAAAATTGGCCACATTCAGAAACAAGCCCCAACGAAGAATTAGTAATGATGGAAAAGAAGAAAACTTCAGTACCTACTCTTTTATGTTCTAATTCACATGAATTTATGATATATAGTAGAATTTCAAAATTTGGTAGATTTATTAATGTCGTATGTTGGGTGAAGAGATTCATAATGAAGTGCAGAAACAGAAATATATGTTTTCCATCAGAATTGTCAATTGAAGAAAAAGAAGATGCGGAAAGGTCGCTCTGGTCAATAATACAATCTGAAAGTTTTGGTAATACTACTGATGCAATAAAAGGATTAAAGGTTATGAAAGATCAAGAAGGTTTGTTAAGAGTAAAAACAAAGATATTAGAGCGAGATGACGAGTTTTCTTTCAGATATCCAATTTTATTACCATCGAAACATCATGTAGTGAATTGTCTGATTCAAGAATGTCATTTAAAGAATTGTCATGCTGGACTTCAAACAGTTGGATCCATTTTGAGAGAAAAATATTGGATAATTTCTTCTAGACGCATCATTAGAAGTCAATTGTCTAAGTGTTACAGATGCAAAAGATACTCTACAAAGCCATATACTACACCTCCAATCCACCTACCTCTAGATCGAGTCAGAGATTCCAAAGTTTTTGAAGTTGTTGGAGCTGATCTTTTTGGCCCTCTTTTCGTAAAGCAAAGATCCAAAGTTTGGGTTGTACTTTTTACATGTGCAGTATATAGGGCAATACATTTGGAACTTGTATCCAGTCTCTCAGCGGAAGGATTCATTCAGTCACTTCGAAGATTTATATGCAGGAGAGGAAGGCCGACTACTATATACTCTGATAATGGCTCAAATTTTAGAGGAACCAATAACCTTTTAAAATCATTGGATTGGAATGCAATAGTTTCTTCAAAAGAACTGTCTCCTATTAAATGGAAGTTCATCCCTCCAGCAGCAGCTTGGTGGGGTGGATGGTGGGAGCGTCTGATTAGATGTGTTAAAATTCCCTTGATCAGAACACTCGGCACTTCAACTTTAACTTTTGAAGAACTCATGACTGTTCTATGTGATGTCGAAGCAACAGTAAATAAAAGGCCTCTAACCTATATTTTTGAAGAAACAGATAAATTTATACCTTTGACTCCATCATCATTTTTGCAAGACATTGAAGAAATAGGTGTTCCTGATTTAGATGCAATAGATTCAAAGAAACTTCAATCTAGATATAAACACTGTCAAAATATTCGGCAACAACTTAGAAATAGATTTAGAAAAGAATATTTAGCTGAATTGGTCCAAAAATCAAAACAGAAAGGACAAGCTGTCAGACTAGGTGAAGTAGTCTTGATAGAACTAAACCAAAAGAGACTTTATTGGCCTATAGGAAAAATTGTAAAGATTTTCCCAAGTCGAGATGGAGCAGCTAGAGTGGCTGAAGTTAAAACAAGTTCAGGGACCTTGGTGCGTCCACTTCGTAAGCTGTACTCATTAGAGATATCAAGTCCTGATGACCCTGTAATCCAGACTGTGAGTAACAGTAAAACTAGAAGTGGTAGAGTAGTACAGAGACTTCTGAAATGACTTTTTCTAGAACTCTGAAATGACTTTTCTAAAACCCTGAATTGACTTTTCTAGAACTCTAAATGTTTCATTATTATTTTATTATTGTTTAGTTATTATCTTTATTTATTTAGATATTTTTTATTTTGAATTAGGGCTTAATTTGATCAAAAGTGATCTTAAGTTTAATTTGGCTTCCGCCTAAATTAAAGGTGGGAGTATGTTAGGAATTGATAAATTAAGTTATCCCAGTTTATTCACAGAAAATCGTTTGCATATTTGCAATTGTGATATTTAATTTATTTATAAGACGCGACTCGTTGCTATGGAAGCGAAGCTGTTTTTTCGTCTGCTTTGCTTTTTATATTTTTTATCTTACGAGATGAGTTAGAAGTTTAGATAAAAAAGTTGGCATCAATTTTTGATGGAATGTAAAAGAATTTTTTGAGAGAGAGAATGTTTATATTTTTTGTTTGTCGTGCGTGTCTTGAGTTTTATTGAAGAATTATGTTAATTTTATGAAAAGGCACGCAGAAATGCATAAAGGATCATCTTTCCAGTTTTTAGTATGATGATCAAAAATTATCAAGGTAAAAGCATTTATATTTTGTACATATTATACATTTTGTACATAGTATGTAAATAATTTGAATTCAATATTTCTTTATTCTATAATTCTAAGTATGTAATAAAATTTTTAAAAAGAAAATTCAAGAATATTTAGAAGATTTTTGAACCCAAATAAGTTTTGATTGTTTACAAAACAGGTATGCGTTACAGACATGCTGTGAATACGGGAAAATAACATCAGTAATGGCGAAAACCACAAAAATAGCTAATGAAGTCACAAAAATGGTTATTTAATTCACAAAAATGTTAGAAATGACAACGTAATTTGTTAAATAGTTTTATTATATACTTGTGGTAAGAAGATTGCTAATAAAACTAGTCGTTAGGGGCCACCGTACTACTTACCCATCTGGGATATGCATATATCATAAAATATGAAAATAAAACACGTGTAAACTATTTATAAAATGCTTTGCAATTCCATAACAAGATTAATACGTATATTTAAATATTTTTAATACATAGTAATGATCTATTACGGAATTGCGGGTACTACTTGATCATCCTATTGACCCATTTCGACAAATTATATAAATTGCCAAACTACTCGTAAATTATACAAATTGGCAGAATCTTTGTTTTAAATAACGAAAATACAATTAGTAAATTAGTAAAAGATTAATAAAAATACAAATAAACGTGAATTAAAAATCACTTGATGACGTAATAAACATGTATAAAATAAAACCAAAAAATAAAATACTTAGATTACTTAAAGGTGTTTTTTATTAATAAAACCTAGTACTTTCGAGCATGTCATGCTCATCATCAGGGTTAAAACAACGAAAAAAGTAGAAGTCGAAGGCTGAGTTCTTTTATACGAAGTGGACTGATCCAAAGACAACGTAAAAAAGGGGGGAGAAGTCAGAATGTTCCAAATTCGATAGAAAGGGGGTTCAAGTGATTCTGAGCAGATTGTACCATATTCTCGGAATATCGTACGACAAAGTATCGTTACAAGTATTGTTAGCTCGACATAAAATTTCAATTGATTCCATGATTTTAATCTTCTGATAATCTGATATTTTCTTTACTAATTTAGCTTTTTTGAAATCTATTATAACTTCTTGCTCCTGGTACAGTTTAGAGAGAGCGGTATTGCATCGATTAAGTCTGATATCTGCAATGTGTTCTGATAAACGCTTCTTAAATTTCCTGGTTGTCATGCCAATGTAATCTGTTCTCTTTTTGCTCTCCATTGTTGTGGCTGGGATTAAATATACACCTGCTGAGTCTTCCATGGGGATAGGATCGATGCTATTGTGAAGTCTTGTGCTTAATTTATTAGGGGGGGAAGCAATTAAATGTAAATTGTGTTTCTTTAATTTAAACTTTAGACATTCAAAGAGACCAGGAAAATATTGAAATTTGTGCAACTTTGTTTCGTTATAATTAAACTTACTATTACTGCTGCCGCATTGAGCTTGGTAAATAAGTCTATTTATAAACTTGAGTGGGAAACCGTTATCATTTGCTATATTTCTGATTATGTCTAATTCCTGATTAATATATTTCTTACTGCAGATATTGAAAGCTCGGTCTATATAGAATCTGTATGCTGCAGCTTTATAACTACTGGGAGAAGAGCTATTGAATGAAATGGTGTTGTTTGATCGAATTTCTTTTCTATAGACTTTTGTTTCAATAAGCAAATTATTTTTTATGAGCTCAGTATCAAGAAAGGGTAGTTTTCCATTTTGTTCTATTTCCAATGTAAATTGTATGTTTTTATCGATTGTATTAATTTCATCCAAGAACCCCTGTAATTGTTCCATAGTTGAATCCCAAATGATAAAGATATCATCTACATATCTATACCATTTTTTTGGTTTATTTTGAAACTCTGTCATAATTTTATTTTCCATTGGTCTAAGTTTAATTTCCGCTAGTAAGCCAGAGATGGGGGAGCCCATCGGTGCACCTTTTAATTGCTTATAAAAACTACCGTTAAAAGTAAAAACATTATTATTCATTATCAAATTAAAGCTGGATATAATAGTTTGTTTCATAGCTGAGTTTAGTGATGTATCGTTATTTACAGCATCTTTAATATAATCATTTACTTCTGCCAAATCAATGGATGGATACAAAGAAATTACGTCCAGACTAGCCAAAATACAATTGTTTGTTATTTCACAATTCTTGATATTACTAATAAACTCTTTAGAAGATGAAACAGTTAGGTTGGAAGGTGGAATAATAGTTTTTAAATAACTTACCAAAGCTTTTTCTAACGGATAATCCATTGATTTGGCAGAAGTAAATGATTATATTAAAGATGCTGTAAATAACGATA
This sequence comes from Maratus speculifer, assembly GCA_964019185.1. Classification (NCBI taxonomy): domain Eukaryota; kingdom Metazoa; phylum Arthropoda; class Arachnida; order Araneae; family Salticidae; genus Maratus; species Maratus speculifer. The sequence goes on from OZ025296.1 coordinate 83,275,120, forward strand.
CATCACTAAACTCAGCTATGAAACAAACTATTATATCCAGCTTTAATTTGATAATGAATAATAATGTTTTTACTTTTAACGGTAGTTTTTATAAGCAATTAAAAGGTGCACCGATGGGCTCCCCCATCTCTGGCTTACTAGCGGAAATTAAACTTAGACCAATGGAAAATAAAATTATGACAGAGTTTCAAAATAAACCAAAAAAAATGGTATAGATATGTAGATGATATCTTTATCATTTGGGATTCAACTATGGAACAATTACAGGGGTTCTTGGATGAAATTAATACAATCGATAAAAACATACAATTTACATTGGAAATAGAACAAAATGGAAAACTACCCTTTCTTGATACTGAGCTCATAAAAAATAATTTGCTTATTGAAACAAAAGTCTATAGAAAAGAAATTCGATCAAACAACACCATTTCATTCAATAGCTCTTCTCCCAGTAGTTATAAAGCTGCAGCATACAGATTCTATATAGACCGAGCTTTCAATATCTGCAGTAAGAAATATATTAATCAGGAATTAGACATAATCAGAAATATAGCAAATGATAACGGTTTCCCACTCAAGTTTATAAATAGACTTATTTACCAAGCTCAATGCGGCAGCAGTAATAGTAAGTTTAATTATAACGAAACAAAGTTGCACAAATTTCAATATTTTCCTGGTCTCTTTGAATGTCTAAAGTTTAAATTAAAGAAACACAATTTACATTTAATTGCTTCCCCCCCTAATAAATTAAGCACAAGACTTCACAATAGCATCGATCCTATCCCCATGGAAGACTCAGCAGGTGTATATTTAATCCCAGCCACAACAATGGAGAGCAAAAAGAGAACAGATTACATTGGCATGACAACCAGGAAATTTAAGAAGCGTTTATCAGAACACATTGCAGATATCAGACTTAATCGATGCAATACCGCTCTCTCTAAACTGTACCAGGAGCAAGAAGTTATAATAGATTTCAAAAAAGCTAAATTAGTAAAGAAAATATCAGATTATCAGAAGATTAAAATCATGGAATCAATTGAAATTTTATGTCGAGCTAACAATACTTGTAACGATACTTTGTCGTACGATATTCCGAGAATATGGTACAATCTGCTCAGAATCACTTGAACCCCCTTTCTATCGAATTTGGAACATTCTGACTTCTCCCCCCTTTTTTACGTTGTCTTTGGATCAGTCCACTTCGTATAAAAGAACTCAGCCTTCGACTTCTACTTTTTTCGTTGTTTTAACCCTGATGATGAGCATGACATGCTCGAAAGTACTAGGTTTTATTAATAAAAAACACCTTTAAGTAATCTAAGTATTTTATTTTTTGGTTTTATGTATAAGTAAGGTGAATTAAAGGATTCGACATATGTGATATGTTATATCATTTTAATCTTATGTATAAAATACTTAATGTCCTCAATGTGGAATTTACGATAAGCCGTTATTGGCGTGTAATCTTATAGTTTGGCAATTTTTTTTTTTTTTTTTTTTTTTTTTTTTTTTTTTTTTTTTTTTTTTTGACGGGATAATCAAGTAGTACTGAATTGCGTAAAAGAACATCCTTATAACTTCAAAAAATGATAATCATATTAAGTAACAGTTTACTGTATCAGATTAAGCGCCTCATATCCAATTAAAATGTATATTTGAATTGAAATTTCAATTAATACAGAATCATGAAAAATCGGAAAGTGTGGAAAATATTATTACAAATATCTTGGCAACTATTTACCCAATCGATGCAAATTCTTGTTTTTTTCTGAGGGGAAAGGGGGGGGGTATATTTAATTCTTAAAATAAACATTTTCGAAAAATTTTATATGCCTTTCATCAGAACGAATATTTTGAGAGTCAAAAAAATAGTTTCGGGTTATCAGGATTACTGATATTCAATAAGTTTCTTCCTATTATTACATACTATTTCATTCATAAAGTACACATAAAATTTTTAGTCTTTTTAGAAATGAGCCCGGGCCCTGCCGAGCCCGAGAGATTTTTTGTCATCAAGGATGGAATAAACCTGAAACATTGGGTGTCTATATATTTTTTATTTTTAATGTGTGTTTAGTATTGTTTTTATTTATGTAGTACGCTGATGAATATTGCCATTTTTTTAATCTCAATATTACATTTAATGAAAAAGAAATTACTTCTTGTTTCTGATGAAGCATATTGTTTGAGTTAGCAAGTGAATTAAAATTGACATATAATCCTTTTTTCATAATCCTAATTTTATTGGTCAGTGAAATTTAATAGCAATTTTTAGTTAACCCCTTGGGGACGAGCTACACATATACGTGCTATATAAAGGCTTAATAATCCTTGTTTATCCTCACCAGTAAAATTTTATTGTAAAATTTCACTTATTTAATCGGAACATTTTCCCGATTTAACCCCTTGGGGACGAGCGACAAAAATTTCAATTAAAAATTTCGTAAAAGACTCCCGTCAAGAAGGAGTTAATGAGGTAAAACAGTTTGGAAACACCATTTTAAGTTATATGAGGTGTAATATTGAAGCATAAATATGTGACTGCTTGCAAAGTCATTTAAAGTGACAAAACTGAAATGCAATAGAAAATATAATCGTATTCATTAAAATAATCCATCCGGGTAAAACATTTCTTTTTAATATAAAACTTCGAATAAGAACGAAATCATCTCTTTTTCCATTGCATTTTTCAAAACTTTGTTATTTTTTTCTTTCTCATTTTCCAAAAGTCTTTGAACATTTGATTTATGCACATGCAGCGAACATTTTCGTCAGTTTTGAAGTAGAAATCGATAACTGTGATTTATGTTTTTATATTTTTATGCATATTTCATTTATAAATAGCTATTCCACTATTGTTGTGTTAAATTTTATCCGAATTTTGATAAATCGTGTGTTTTGATAAATTATGTGTCAAATATTTCATCTCGATATAATTATTTAAGTATATTTATTTTCTTTTACATAACTGAATTAGAAATGCTCTATAGCTCTTTTACATTGTTTTGCGTAGTTTATGTGATTTCATTGTTCTTAATCCCATTGAACTTCATAGACAAACAGGATTATTCACTTATAAATATCAATTTCGATATAAAGTTAGTATGGATGAAAAAATAATGTCCCTAAATTCAAACTATTACAAATTTTTATTTGCATATATTTGCATTCGAGCTTCGATTTGCTCATTTTTGTCATTGTTTAATTCAGTAGATGCAATGGAAATTGCTTAACCCTTTACCTAATCGCATTATGAACTTATGAAAATTTTACATTCTAAAGCATTTTACGCAAATTGTTTGAACTAAATTAAAACATTTACATAATCATTTAATAAATATTTAAAGGATTTTAGAAGGATTAAAGGATTTAGAAGATTAATTAAATTTGAATTTACAGGGACTCTGTGCAATTTTTATAACCCCACTCTAATCTTTTATTTTTAATTAATTTCTTAGTATTTTGTCGAATTTTAAAATGTACAAATATGATGTTCTTACAATATATATAGAGAGATATTTCCGCATTGAACCCCCCCCCCCCTTCCTCAGCGCTAAGAAAGCTGAAAAGATGCAAAGGCAAAAGAAATCATCCTTTTAAAAATATTTTTGTTTTGTATAATCAATAATGCTTTTGGAACAAGATAAAGTAATGTATTTGTAACTCATTCTAAACAGTATTACAATTAACTGACGTATTAATAGAATTTTATTATAAGTCATTTTAATGGTACTTATAAGTAAGGTCGGTAGATAAAGGGTTAAGGAGAAATGGCCTTTAAATCTTAAAAAAAGATATATGATAGGGCAATACTTTTAATGAATTTTAAAATAAACTCCACAAATATATTTAACACTTTAAAGACGAATTCTCCAAAAAATATTTTATACTTCATATCCAAAATATTTTGGCAACGAATAAAACTATTTCTTTTTTTGGGTTCCGTACTTATAAAATGAAAATGGAACCATATAATATCAACATCGCGTCTGTCGGTCCGTCTGTCACAGTTATTTTACTCATAAACTCTGGTAAACTATGAAACGTGAAAAACTCAAATTATGGGAAATAATAAAAATTATTGACCCACATATTTACAGATGATTAAACATTTATAAATATATTTAGAAGTAGGTAAGGAAACTAAGTTATTTGAAGAAAAAAAATCTTTTCTTTGTATATCGTGTGGGATATCTTGTGAAAGCTTTCGTTACGCTGAATTCAAATACACAGGGTGTATCTAAACTCTTGGGCAAAATTTTAAGGGTGATAGTACACATCAAGGCAAACAATATTAAATGGAAAACCAAGGGTCCCAAACGTTTTCCAAAGGAGATAGCCGCCATTAAAGCTCAGGGTCCAAAATTTCAAATAATCATAAAAAACGAAAAAAATGGTCAATTGATTCGCGGTTTTCACTAAAACTATTCTTTATTTGAAAATAAATTATAAAGGTAAATTTCAAAAAATGCTGATAGAGGGCGCTTTAGACTTTGGAGTAACGAACAACTATTTTTTCCGCTATTTTTTGCATCTCATTAAATTTTTTTAGAAGCTTGGACATAAACTTAAATTTTGAGCTCAAAATCTGAATCGTTGGGAGTGGTTAAGTAGTGCAAACTGAACTGTGTTCAATGGAGGTGAGAAGGTTCAAATTTCAAATGATTATAAAAAAAAAAAAAAAAAAAAAAAAAAAAAAAAAGGAAAAATTGGTCAATTGATTTGCGGTTTTCACTAAAACTATTCTTTATGTCAGTATTGTCTTGAAAATAAATTATAAAGATGAATTTCAAAAGATGCCGATAGAGGGTGCTTTAGACTTTGGAGTAACGTACAACTATTTTTTCCGTTATTTTTTGCATCTCATTAATCTTTTTTAGAAACTTAGACATAAACTTAAATTTTGAACTCAAAATCTGTATCGTTGGGAGTGGTTAAGTAGCGCAAATTGAATTGTGTTCAATGGGGATGGAGAGGTTAAAATTTCAAATGATTAACGTAAACATTGGTCGATTCGTTTGCGGATTTCGCTAAAACTATTCTATATGTCAATATTTCCTTGAAAATAAATTTTAAAGATAAATTTCAAAAAATTCCGTTAGAGGGCGCCTTAAACTTTAGAGAAACAACAACTATTTTTAACCGTTATTTTTTGTATCTGATTAAATGCTTGCAAAAGCGTAAATTTAAATTTTGAGCTCGAATTCTGAATCCTTGGAAGGAATTAAGAAGCGCAAACTGAACTATGTTCAGAAGTTGAAATATCACAGTCCCCACCCCTCGAACACAGTTAAATTTTGTGTTACTTAATTACTCACAAGGATTCAGATTTTGAGCTCAAAATTTATATCTAAGCTTTTACAAGCATTTAATCAGATACAAAGAATAACGGTTAAAAATAGCTGTTGGTTACTCTAAAGTTTAAGGCGCCCTCTAATGGAATTTTTTGAAATTTATCTTTAAAACTTATTTTCAAAGAAATACTGACATAAAGAATAGTTTTAACAAAAACTGCAAACGACTCGCCCAAATTTTCCTTTTTTTTATATAATCATTTGAAATTTGAACCTCCCCACCCCCATTGAACACAGTTTGCGCTATTTAACCACTCCCAACGATTCAGATTTTCAGCTCAAAATTTAAGTTTATGTTTAAGATTAAAATTAATGAGATGCTAAAAGTAACGGTAAAAAATAGTTGTACGTTACTCCAAAGTCTAAAGCGCCCTCTATCGGCATTTTTTTTATTTATCTTTATAATTTATTTTCAAGACAATACTGACATAAAGAAAAGTTTTAGTGAAAACCGCAAATCAATTGACCAATTTTTCCGTGTTTTATAAGCATTTGAAATTTTGGACCCTAAACTTTAATGGCGCCTATCTCCTTCGGAATACGTTTGGGACCCTTAGTTTCCCGTTTAATCTTGTTTGTCTTGATGTGTACTATCACCCCTTAAAATTTTGCCCAAGAGTTTAGATACACCGTGTATATTCTTTAAATTTTAGGTATTATATTTTCAGAGAATCGTGAAAAATATATTTCCCCCTCTAATTCCGAATTTACTGGCACTATAATTATCAAAAGATTAAAGGTTGTAGATGTTACTTTACACTTTGCAAGAAAACTATAGCTATTACACAAAATTCCATAGTTTTTCAGAAAAGCACATTTTTCTGTTACACACAAATTTCGATATGTGGGCATTGAGCAAAGATGTTGAGGAGCGTTAGATGTACCTATCGTAGCAGAAGTATAAAAGCACTGTTGATAATGATATTTGAAAAAATTCGTCAGTAATTAGCCAGACAGGGACGGTTTGGCCAAAAATAATGACGAAACTGGTGTATTTTGCATATCATTGGCTTTTAAAGACTAGATAACAACTTTTAATAATACGTTTGTGTAATGCAATACCTAGTAGCTGTATAAAAGCAATAAACTTTATATTGTTGCAAACATACTAATTTAATTAGAATTGATCACATAATCCAGGGTTCGTAGGCAAAAGAAAAAAAATATTTTCATTTTAGTACTAAGATTTTCTCGTGGATATAAAACTATATAAACAGACACACTGCAAGTTCTCGCAGGCATTCCACCCATCATACAACAGCCAAGGTACGGACACGACAAATCATCTATCTTAAAACTTAAAAATAACACAATAGCACATGCTCTCTTCCTCAACATAGACATGCAAGACAATGTCAGAAGTTGGCAGATTCACCCAGCAGAAGAGTCATATCACTCATATATGAACATTAAGCACAACAGTTTCACATCTGCCCAAAGTCTCAATCTTCTCACTGATGGCTCTGGCACCAAGATCGGCGTTGGCGCAGCTTTCTGTGCAACGGAAGGCATGACGAAGGTACATCAGTGGGTCGGCAGACTGGATTATAATAACTCTGTGTATCAAGCAGAGCTGTGCGCCATACTTAATGCTTTAGAATGGGTTGAAGCAAACCCATGCAAAAGTATTCCCATCTTCAGCGACAGTCTCTCCGGTCTGCAGGCACAGTGCTCCAATCATACATCAAGAGGATCCTGAGACACAGGATTTTGACGTCATGGCAGGAATACTGAGACACAACAACAAAGGGTACACTGTAAAAAAAAATTTGGGCAATTACAAAAATTTTTCTAGTAGAATTGTATTCCAAGAACTTTTTATGTAACGGCAACAATAAAAATTCATGTAACAGATACAGATTTGCACTTTGAATCAAACAAATTTTAAGGTTACTAAGAATTTTTTTGGGAAATCGTATTCCAAGAACTTTTTAAGTAACGATAACAAGCATTATAGATAAAATTTTAGTAAAGTTACCAAAATTTTAGTAAATTCTTTTGTAAAGTTACAGATGGTTTTAGTTTTGCTTACAAGTTTTGTAGATTGACATCATTTTCTTGTACAGTGTACACATAAAATTTTAGTAAGCATAAGAGATTTCGGATAATTTAGATTACTAAGGTTACAGATTTTTTTTACAGTGTAGGCACACACGCGAAGTCCTTCCAAAAGTTTCCCTACAATTTTAAGCCGTACGCAGCCAGATTTCTGACGGGCCATAGCCCTTTTATGGGTTACAATTAAAAATTTAAGTGCGTCTCTTCCAATTTATGAGATTGCGGTATGCTGGGCATGGCGAGCCATGCCTACTTCCATTGTGATCTTATGAGACGCTGGCACTTAAAACGCCCGACAATTTCACCAGAAGGCTGTCTCCATAATATACTTACACGCACCCTTTTACTAAACAAACTAAACACATCCATAACCACCTATTTCAAATCTCAATTCTAACAGCATAGCCTGGGCATGCAACGATTTCTGTTGCTCTTTCTCAGCGCTACTTTTGTCACACATTCATCTTCCCATTGCGACGTAGAGGATCTGTTCCCCGGCGGAAAAGTTCCTATTTTGTTATTTTCTTTTGTTATATGATTCATGTTTGTTCCTCTTTTATCTTACCTTCCAGCTGTCGCGTTAGGTTATTTTGCACCTGGCAGGTTGCGGCCCCGATACGAGTTTTTGTATTTATACCGCTCACTGTCGAGATTCTGGCGGTTTCAGCCTTGGCTGAATCAGCTTTTTTTAGACCTCAATAAAGGCGACCGAGAGGGACATTATGCTCCACAGACGTCGTTTCCTTGTCTGAGCTGTCTCTCTTAGGCAAACAAACCTTAATGGAATTATAGCAAAACTGCATTTCCTGGCATTTTCACTAATTGAGTTGTGCTTTACTATGCATTGGAATTTCAAACCCATATCGAAGTTTGAAAAGAAATAATCGCTTGATTTCTTCTGTTACATAAGAAATTGTTTATTTCAAGAAGTCATGTCCTAGTTTCTGTGATTTGCAAGTATCAACTATTTGTTGTTTCTAAGTATGTTTAAGTTCACCCCCACCCTTTTATTTTCATGCCCACCGCAAGATCTAATCTCATTTGGCTTAGTATTGAGTCTAGGCCATTTTGGTAGGCCTTAGTCTTAGACGGCCATTCCTGCCTTTTTTGTTATTTCTTATTTCAGGCAAAAAAAAATTAAAAAATCCTAAAATATGTAAATTGTCATAAAAAACATCAAGGAATTTGTTATTAAGGCGAAAATAAATTTAAAAAAATTGTCAAACGGCAACAAAAAAAAACAAAAAAACCCTATACATTTGAGGGGAAATATAAAGTAAGTCGTCAATGGATCACTGGAAAATATTATGAAATTTGTTAGTCTGTCACAGGCAAATATTGTGAAATTCATCAGCCAGTCACGTAGAAAAAAAGCGAAATTTTCAGTCAGATGCAGAAAAAAAATCATTAGTTTCATCAGGATATCTCAAAAATAAACAGGGAAATTTGCCAATCGGTCGCAGAGTAAAATTGTTAGATTCTTCAATTGGTCGAGAAATAGAAAATTATGAAATTTGCCAAAAGGTCTTCAGAAAAAAACACAAAATCCGTCAAACCGTTGCAGAGAAAAGTCACAACATTTTTCAGTCAAACTCAGAATAACAGACACAAAATTTGTCAATTTGTCCTAAGAGGAAACTGCGAAATCCGCCAGTCGATAGCGGAAATATCACGAAATTTGTCAGTCGGTAAACTTTATTGTTTCACACAAATAAAATTTCGGAAAATAAAATTTAAAAAAAAAATTTACACCCACAATATTCTTGAGGGAATGAATCGTGCCATTTCATCCCAATACTCAAACCCTGTGTATGTACATTAACAATGTTGTATAAAAAATGCAAAGGAAACATTAAAATGTTCTGTTTATTTGTACAATGAAATGCTGATAATTAATTGCTAATAATTAATTTATGCAATGAAATGCTGATAATTTGTACAACAAATTTTAACCATAACACATTTATTAAAATATCTATAATTGTAGAATATATATATTTTTTAAATCCACACTTTCTTTTTATAATTAAAACATAAAATGTCTATTAATATACCCATGATTGGAGAGTTATTTTTTCCTAACATACATTTAGTTGATGTCTTTTTTATGCTTTAATTATGTAATACTGTTATAGTGTAAGTTGCATTTAGTTTTACTTTAGTTAAATCTCTTTGATATTTAAAAGTAAAAGAAAAAAATTAAATATTTATTTAAATTGAAATTAAAAAAAAAAAAAAAAAAAAAAAAAAACTAGTTGGTTGTGCCAATCCTAAAACTCTTTTATCTCATAGATTTTAATATTTTAAAAAGTAACTGCAAATATTATTACTTCAATATTATCAATTTAATACTATACCAACTTTGATTTTCCTTCAAAATTTCTGCTCCCGTCAATTAATCGGAGTAAGAATGAATTAATTTCGTTCATGATATTTGTAAAAAGAATTTTTTTTCATTATTCTATTATACAATCGGTGGCAAATTATTAGTTACACTACAACTTTTCTTATTGCCAATCTTGATTTAATGTTTCTGTACTGACAACACTGACAGGTGTTGTCATCCGGTAAGGGACTCTTAGTACATAACGTGCCTCAGGAATATTATAGGAGCGCTTGGTGATTCAAATTTTTTCAATTGAACGTTTATAAAGAATTCTATTCTCTGCGAAATGTATCAAAAGGAAATTCAACAAACAAAAGAAATTTAATAGAAACCCTGATTATAGTCAATCATCATAATCAGTAATTAAAAGGAAAGCTTAAAAAAAATGCATATATGCATTAGAGTCAAAGAGAGTACAATCCGTAAAGAGAGGTTCAATGAAATATTGAAGAATTTCACTTGGAATATTTATGTTGATTTTTTTCCTAATGAATTTCTGCTTTATTAGCAAAAGTTTGTTTTTATTTATAAATCCATAAGTATTCAATCCATGTATGTATACTGAAAACAGTTTAACAATCCACCAGTAAATTACAACAAAACGAAGCGTTTTGTTCTTCACAATGTAACGTTTAGGCGTGTAATTAATAGTTTGGCCACCCACTGTCTATCAGATGTTTGCAAAAAGAGAGCTTAGCAGGATGCAAAATCCACGTTGCTGCACAAGCTGCCAATACTATAAAAAAATTATGAAAAATCAAGAAAATTTTACAAAAATCGCTAGTACAGTACCATCTTTTAGCAAAATATTTCCTAATTGAAAGAAGCCCTGAAGGTAATGGCCAAAAACATACAGAAAAGGCTCATTTCTACACATAACTTCATGTACTTTTCGATGATACTGTGGCAACACATGGACAGACAAATGTTTTGCATGAACGGGGTTTTTGGGATCTCTGACCCATAAAACCTGTAAATACATCAAACTGGAAGTAAAAAAAAAATTCGATTGCGATGCTTTCTTTTAAAGATAAGAAGAGAAAAAAAATAGGTTTGTTTATTTGTTTAACTTAAATGAAAGAAAAAAAGTAATAAAATTATACTTTGTAATAAAAAAATTATTAATTTGAAAATAAAGGTACAATTTTCTAAAAGATGTAAATAAATTCTTAAATGTATTACAAAGAGTTAAAAAAAAAAGAAGATTTTTGGCGTTGTTTGAGATAAAATGATTTCTGTTATCCATTCATATTTGCTTTGCGGCACTCTGCCGGATATCCGGTGATTGTGTCTCGGATACCCGATGATATTTCGGATATTGAAAAATCATCCGGATATGTCAGATATCGGATATTTGCTGGATATCAGTTGCATCCCTACTTAAAACCTAAAATATGTTTTCTGTCAAATTTTCGAAACGTTTCGAAACGGCAAAATCCAACTACACTTGGAAGCAGAATTACGCATTTTTCTTTTTTGGATACATGCTTTGTGTATTTTTAGATATTTAAATATTTTTAAAACTTTTCCTATTATTATTGAATTTTAGAATATTGCATCTTTTTTTCTTATTATTTATTAAATGAACCTTGAATTCCGATTGAATCACACTGCAATGTCTCACCAGCAGAGAAACTTTTATTAGTGAAACTACTTAAATGTCAAACTGACTGTATATGCCAGAATATATCGAAATACTTTATCTAAAAATATTTTAAACTATCTACCAGTCTTGGAAAACTAATAAATTCTGAAATGAAGATCTGAGAAAGATATTAGTTAATAGTAAAACAGAGTATGTAAATATACATTGCGAAATATATATTTTAAAATTTAAAGTAGGAATATACTCGGCTATCAACTGACGATGATGTAAAAGGATTCTAAAGCAAAGAAGATAATAATGATGGGAATAAAAAAGGCTTCTTTAAAATTGATAAGAATGTAAATCCAAAATACTTCTTGTACATTGTGTTTTGTACCCAGAATTTCCAATTGTTTTTGATGAGGCACTAAAATTATACGTTCAAATTATGTAACAGTGAGAGACCAAATATATTTATTATGAATTGTGTTTATAAAAAACAAATATGTACACTGGGGTGCAAAACTTAAGCAACAGGTGGTTTTTTGACATAACTCCATGTAAAATCATCCAAAAGGCATGAAATTAAAAAATGAGAGACGGCATTTTATACTTAAATGATGACGAAAACATAGTTGCACTAAAATGAATACAATGCATACAGTATGGGATCAAACAAAAAAGGCTTTATTCAACTCATAGAGCATTACACACTATTGTCTGTCCAAGAGGAAGAACAACAAACAAATGTTCCTTTAGTATGGGATATGCCTTCCCCTTATTGCAATGATTGCTTAGCACCGTCTCTCCATAATCAGCACCAGCTTATCCAACAGCTTTTGAGGTAAAAGTGTCCATTCCTCAATCAGCATCTGTTTCACTTGCTGGGTGTTCTCCAGAGGATATAATCGTGCAGCAAGGCGCCTCTCTAAAGCATCCCACATTTGTTCAATGGGGTTTAAATCAGGAGAATGCGCTGGCCAATCCATTCGAGTGATATATTCACTTTCCAGTAGCTCCTAAACAAAAGGAGTCCAGTGTGGTCGGGCATAGTCATCAATACAAACGAAGTCTGCACCAATTTTACCTCGCAACAGACGCACATGGGGAAGGATCACCTCATTACAATAGCGATCTCAGATTGCAGAACCTCTATCGGACACGTGGAGCTCAGTCCGCCCGTTCAGCATTATTCCTTCTCTGACAAAAATTCCAGGACCATCTTAACGGTCTCTTTCCACGATGTTACTGGGATGAAACTGTGCCCCGATATTTCTCCAAATCAACTGGTGTTTATAATCGCTTGTGGAATTGAAACGTCTCTCATCTTTAAAGAGAACATCACTCCATCGATGAGATGTCCAGTTTTTGTGCGCTTTGTTGCACCTCTCAAAACGATCCCACCCATGGACTACTTTTAAAAGAATGCAGTGTTCAGGACGGCGGGTGAATTGGCCACCTTTGTGGAGGAGTCAGGACACAGTAAACCGTGACGCTTGTAGCCCTGTTGCTGCACACAGTTGCTGCTAAATGGCGCTTGCTGACTGATTTCATGTTCTTTTCGCCTGATGGACTATATATCGGTTATCCATTGCAGTTGTTTTCTTAGGGGGCCACTGACAACCTTTCTAACAGCTGTACCTGTGATTTGAGAGGCTTTCCAAGCGTGCGAAACAATACTTTTGGTGATTCCGAACTCTTCAGCTACAGTCAGCTTCACTACACCCCTCCTCCAGCTTTCCGATCATTCTTCCACGTGTGAAGTCATCCAGGTGATTTCTTTTAGCCATATTTCACGAAAAAACTCATTTGCACTTGTACCGAATGTCTTTAATTGCTTTTCAGTCCTTTTATTGCAGTCTTGAACTGTGCCCGCCGACCACAAGCGTTTTGTGTACGCTCATGTTGTCTGTGATGTTTTATTACTGACAAATGCATACGCATGACCTTTATATGGAATCGTGTGTTCATTGTACTGATCGCAAGAAAACCTTTTCTGCAATTTCATGGCTATTTCCTTAAAATTTACTTTGTTGCTTAAGTTTTGCACAGGTCAACCAAAAATTTCTGCCGTAAAATGTTATATATATATATATATATATATTAGGGGGGCTCCGCCCCCCTGCTCGCTACGCTCGCCAACCCCCAACGTAATCACTTCGCGATTCCAAGTTGTAGGCTACCCCTGCTTACTGCGCTTGGCAATACCCCATAGTATCGCTTCGCGATACCTTATTTTCCATACACTGTTAAAAATCTGCTGCATTTTGTTGCAACGCACTCCCCTGCTTGTATAGAAAACGGTTACTTGGCCGTGAAATGGAGCTTTCTCATTGGTTGGAATACAGCTATTACATACAAGCGGTGGAGTGTGTTGCAACAAAATGCAGCATATTTTTAACGTACACTCAATTTTGGAATTCATCCCTCTCCTCATTGGTCGAAGCATAGACGAAGCCCTTTCCTGATTGGTCTATTCGACTCATGGAAGGTGTGGTACACCCGGACGCGTTATTTCCGGAAACCTTACACATCAGCATCATTCCAGGAGTCATTCCTGGAGATTTGTTTAAGGCTAGTTTTTTTTACTATAGAAGATATATATATATATATATATATAGAGAGAGAGAGAGAGAAAGAGAGAGAGAGAGAGTTATATATATATATATATATATATATATTGGCTTGATTAGTGCCTTTTTTGTTAATGTGGCTTTTGCCGCCTCTTTTAACCCCTTGGAAACGAGCGACACATTTACGTGCCGCAAAAAGGCTAAAGAATTCTTGTGTATCCCCACTATATTGTAGATCTGTAATTTAAAGTATGTTGACAGGTTCTTTTTAAAAAGGCATTCGCTAGTTATAGGCTATGATCGCTTAAGACAATAAATGCTCTTTAAGAAAAATTATTTATTTGCAGTAAACTTCAAAATTTAAGGGTTTCATACAGAAAAGTTAGGGATGGTGCCTGAACGCATTTTTTTAAGAAAACAGTCTTCACATGACTGAGTTCATGAAGCGAGAGGGAGGCAATTAATTCCTCACTGAAAAATTCACACATTGGCATCACACAATTGGCGACATTAAGCATATGAAAAATGACTGATATCATCTCCGCAAAATTGTCTGTTACGCTTAAACAATAAAAGGATTTTGAATTTAATAGCAGGGCAACCAGAAAACAGCAGTCCTAAAAAATACGCCAAAAAGGAATCCGACTGCCAATTCGTACGTTAGGAGCATATTTTGGGAAAATGTTCTCAAAAGACATAACAACCATTATGTACCTAAAAAGACTCATATGCAACGAATAAGTTATACTTAAAATTACGCAGAGAGGAAAATGAAATTTCACTGACCGCAAACACATTCGAACTTTATTCTTTTTTTATTTGTTTCCAGCAAGGGTGAAATACGCATCTTAATGAATTCTCTTTATCTGATAGCCGTTTTTCAGTAATAAGGCAGATGCTAGATGTTTTTCTTTCTTTTCTTTTGAACGGAAAGTTATTGTGGAATCGAAAATAAACGTTAAGATAAAATGGACATTTAATTAAAGATTAGTTTTAACGGTAATTTAGAAAAATGTAAAATTTAAGAAAACTATATGTGATTCTACATCACACTCCACCAGTAAAATTTTACTGTAAATTTTGATTTTCTTAATCGCAGCATTTTCTGGATTTAATAAGGCACAAATTTCTGTTTTTAAAAACCAGTGACGAAACTTTAAATTTTCGTAAAAGATTCTCGTCGCGAAGAGATAAGAGCTTTTCTTGCCTTGCTTGGTGAGAGTAATTTTTGAACAAATGACAACTTTTATTTATTTTTTATAGTAGTCTTATAACTACAGTTACACCATTACATTATTCTTTTTACCTATCTTAATAGACTTAAGTTAATATCTTATTCCTAACTTTAATTTTTTTTATTAATTGTAATTTTATAATTTTTCTCTATAAAAATTTTTTTCATCGTCATTTTGTAGTATATCTACAATTAAACTTTTTCCCAACGGCACTTAACAACATAAGATTTTTCAATTATAGAGACTGTGTGAAGTTGCTTTCAACTAGATAACCCCCCCCCCCCCCAAAGATGCTCTACTGTTCAACAAGAAACATTATTCTAAATCAGTGGTTCCCAATCTTGTTTGGCCACGTGCCGCTAACGCATCTTAAACGCCCCTTCTTATACTTTCCTCTGTAATATATCATTCGCATTATATAAAAATTAACTGTTACTCATGGCGAGAAAGCTTAAAAGAACATAAACTATGATAAACCATTTCACATTCTTTAAAGCATCAAAAGGATCAAATATTTGTTACAAATATGTTTTTGCATGTAATTCTGTGACTCCAATGATGTCTTACATCTACGCACTTATAAATAGAAAATTGTTATTGTTCTTTGGTAATTTTCCTCATATACAAAAATGTTACGTAGTCTGCATTTTTATCTTTGTGAAACTTCTTAAAAGACACTCCCACATCTTCCATTACATTTGATAGAATTGAATTTAATTCTTCACTAAGATTTACTTTTAGCATGGAGATCATTTCTTTTATATCAATAATGCAATTCCGGATTTGCACCTTTATCATTTTACAGTAGCCATTTTTCTTTTCACTTTTAGCATACTTCTTTGATTACTTCTGTTTTTTTCCAATTACCTATTGATAGTTGGCAATCATGTATCATCCGATTAAAAAATTTGAAATACGTATATCATAATGTATGTTCATACACTACACATGGTTTGCACAACATTCTTAAAAAGTTTAGTTTTGATCCATTTTCTTCAGCTATATTCGGATACGGATTAATTAATTTAATAAAAGCAGTACAGTCGTCCCCGTTTAAACGAATATTGATGGTTCCAGAAAAAATATTCGATTAAGCGAGGTATTTGATTAAACGGGGAACACAGAAATGTGATATTTAATACGTAATAAAAAGGTAAAACAACCATCTGCAGCATAATTAATTAATAGCATAATAAAATCGTTAATATAATAACGTAAATTAGTAAAATAAATACAATTTCTAATATAAAGTAAGTACGTAATAATTTAATATCAATTCACATAACTGTATGATTTACATTATACTTAATGTAGTTCAATGGAATTTGGTTAAAACATTGCTAGCACAAAAAACGTGGATACGTTTTTGTGCGTTAGCACACGCTTTCTGCTAAATCATAGCGCCATTTATTTCGCTAAACCTATTCCAGTGCATATTGTTATGAAAACTGGGATTATGTTTCCCCTTTCAATCCCAATTTCGATTTTACCTCTCTTATTTTTGGCATTGTGTTTTATATTGGAACCTTACTTCTGCTACCTGGACTTCTGTTTTCTTATTTAACGCTTCAAAAACTGCAGTTTTTCATAAAGGTTTCTTTCCAATTAAAATTCATAGGTAGCTTTCCATTTAAAATTCATAGCAACGCCTTATTCCGAACAAAACCGCGACTAAACTTAAAAATAATCCATTGACCAACTTATTTTACTCATTCGCAGAAAAAAGGAAGGGAGATCATTTAACCTGTCCATTATACACCTGCCAGCCGAAATCGTTGCAGGAAGAACTGATAATTTGTCTTCAATAGAAATGGGCCGAAAATGACGAAAGGTGAAGAAAAATTCAATATGAAACGTGTTTTTCGCGCCTGTTTTCAAACATAGGTCACCCAGATGGTATTCGAATAAGCGGAGAGATTCGCGAAATTTATTCGGTTTAAGCGGGGAAAAATAACATAGATCCAATGACGATACATTCAGTTCCGGGGAGTTCTATTCGAATAAGCGGGGTATTCGATTATCCGTACCCGATTAAGTGGGGAGGACTGTATCTTGTTTAGGTATTTAAAATATATTTTCGGTTAAATGAGTTCAATAAAATCAATTTTAGATGTAACAACAATATAATAACAAATCTGAATTCCCCCGCCCCTCAACACACATTAAAAAGTCGAACTGCACCCCTCTGGGACATAGACCCTACGTTAAGAACTTTACATATTTTTTCTGGTGCAAATTATTTTCAGTTTTATTTATTTATATTTTCTATTTATTTATTTATTTATTTATTTATTTATTTGCTTATTCATTTACTTTTTTTTACTTGGGAGAGTGGAAAAATAAAACGAAAGGTTGGTAGCTACGCATAGCTAAAACAGACATAAGTATCAATGTTCTCTTTTAGCAATAAATCAGCTCAATACCAGAAAAAGATATTGGCCTTTTTTCGATTGAGATACAGATATATTTTCGTTTTCATCCTATACCTAAAAAATGAATTTTGGAACCGTCCTCAGAAGTGGGGAAAATATGCTGGTAATTTATCATTTTTTAAAACTCTGTTTACTTCATAATTTCATAAACCAAACACATTTGTTGCAGGATGCAAATATAGTAATCTCTTAACATTCGCGAGTTTTGATTATTTGCGAAATAAAAAATCTTGGTTTTGAGCGAATTTTGTTTTTTAAAGTGAACTCAATTTTTTTTATAATTCTATGAACTAAGTGACACTGACACTTATGTACTTTATAGCTTACCATATGGCCTAAGGTGCGTGAATTTCAGCCCTTGTATCAAGGGGAAATATAGGTCAGTAATTTATTTTACTTTTTTATGCAGATTGTTTCATTTTTATAAAATTTCAAATTTTTATTGTAAGAGAAATATTTTCTACAAAAATTTTAAAAATATTTTAAAACATCAACAACAACTTGCTGAAAATGTAACAGAATGAAAAAAAATTGAGGTCGCAATTTTTCTTTACATGGAAATTCATGAATATAAGATATGTTTTGCGAAACAATCGCACATGACTAAATTTTTTCCACCATACACTAGCAAGTAAATTTTGTTCAAAATGTTTATAATTATCTACATTTATTCAAAGCATATACTTTTAATGTATAATATTTAATAAATATATTTTTTAATTCAGTTGCTCTTTTCCATTAAGAAAAATAAAATAAAACGTAAACCCCTCATATGTACGTAAAGATAGTCTCAAAATTCGCCATTTTGACATTCGCGGATGTTTTCGGGAACCTTACCTTTCCGAATGTTAAGGAATTACTGTACACAGTTTTGAGTCTCTTCGTTCAGACAATTTTGCACAGTGAAGTTTTATAAATCGACAACAAATCCATGTCACATCATTGTCTCCATTGTCTCTAATCTCAGTGCAAACAGAAAATTTTAACTAAACATCAGAAAATGTGGAATTGTCTCAATATTAAGTATTTGCTGCTTCAGCATGAGGTAATAACTCATTTTTGAAGGAAAATTCCTTTATTGTGTATAAACACGAGTGCTCTCAAACTAATCCCGCAGAGAGAGAAAAAAAGTCCACTTTTAAATTTATCACCAATTTCTTCCATTCTTTTAATAAGTCATGTATTTTGGATTCAATAGGAAAGTCGATATCATCTTTCTGATTTTCTAAAAGAAGAAAAAGAATTTCAATCAAACTGTCAAAAGTTTAATAATAGAGGACTTAATAAGCTTAAGAAAGAATCCTTTCTAGAATTCCTCAAAAATTCTTGAGATTTTTTTAAGGCATTTAATTTTGATTTCACTTGTATCAGAATTGTTCTAGAGTTAAAATCTGCAAATCAAATTTTAAATTCATAAATTAGTAAACCTTGTTTAATGAAGTAAAATAATACTGAGTATTGCTTATTACTTACCCATCAATACGTAATATAGGTTAGATTTTATATTCGTTTTAAAAATCGAAAAAAAAAGTTTTTTTTTTTTTTTTTTTTTTTGTTATGATTTACAAGTTTCAGGCATTGGCGATTCCAAAAAACATATATTTAGTAAAAAAAAATAGCTGCACGTCTGTGTCAACGCTCTACCTGCCGAACAAAATCAGACAGAGTCTTGAAATTTGGTTTGTACTTAGTATGTAAGGATGGAAAGAAGCCTAGTTAATATCAGTAACCTCGATTATAAGGAACTATTCTTTTCGGTCTCTCAAAATATTCGTTCTGATGAAATGTCCATAAAACTTTTCGATTTTTTTTTTTTTTTTAAGGGGTGGACTTAAAAAGAAAATAAAATAACATAAATTTTCCATAATGAGTGAAGCTGATCGGATAAATAGTTGCCGAGATATTTGTAATCCAATTTTCCACACTCTTAGATTTTTCATGACCCTGTATTTCATTCAAATTTCAATTCAAAAATATATATTAATTGGATATGAGACGCTTAATCTGACGCAGTAAACTCTTAGTTAATATCATTATTATTTTTGGAGTTATAAGGATATTTCTTTTACGCAATTCGGTATTACTTGAGTAGTTTGGTGTTTTATATAATTTGTCGAAAATGGTTCATCAGCAATTCATTAATAGAACATTACTATGTGATAAAAATATTTAAATATACCTTCCAATTTTATTTTGGAATTTTATAAATATTTTACACATGTCATATTTTCATGTTTTATATTATACATATCCATGAAGTAAGTATTACGCCCCCCCCCTCCCCCGCCGAATGACTAGTTTTATCAAAGAAGTCAATGATTTTACTTCCCACCATACGTAGTACAGGTAAAATCATATAATCGTTTTGAAAATTGAAAAAAAATTGTCGGATTTACACGTCTTAGACACTGGGGATTCTAAAAAACATATTTTTAGAAAAAAAAAATTGCCTGTCTGTCCGCCTGTCTTTAAACGCTCCTGAACAAATTGAGATAGAGACTTAAATTTTTTTGTGTTCTTAGTATATAATAATGGAAAGAAGCATATTAAATATCAATAACCTCGATTATCCGGAACTATTTTTTTTTTTCGGACTCTCGAATTATTCGTTCTGATGAAAGGTATATAAAATTTTACTATTTTTTTTAAGTAGTGGCTGTAAAAGACAATAAAAAATATAAATTTTTGCATAAAGAATGAAATCGATCGGATAATTAGTTATTGAGATATTTATAATCTTTTTTTTTCACATTCTTCAATTTTTCATGACCTTGTATTTCATTCAAATTTTAATTCAAATATATTTTTTGATTGAAAATGAGACACTTTATCCGAATCAATAAACTGCTAGTTAACAGGTTTATCATTTTTGGAGTGATAAGGATTTTTTTCTACTACTTGATTATTATGTCGACCAAAAAACTACCGCCAAACTATAAGATTAAATGCCATTAATGGCTTATCGTAAATGTCACATGTAGGGGAGAGTGGGAATACTTGAGCCACCCTTATTATTTCTACAGTTGGTTAATTTTTCTTTCTAAAACTGGCAATATGGTAACATATTTATTGTTCTGAACATGTAAAAAAGAAATCACATACCTTGGTACCATTTTGAAAAAATGGTGATTAATAGTTGTTTTTCCCTATCTAAAGTAAATGTTTAGGTGCATGGTTTTTTTTTTTTTTTTTTTTTTTTTTTTTTTTTTTTTTTTTTTTTAAGTTTCGTTTAAAGTTGCAACAATATATATAAATTTAAAAAGTATAATCTCAATTGTATTTTGAATCTAAAATAGCTCAAATAGCTGCATGCTTTACTTAGTAAAACTCTGATAAACAAAAATAGTGGTAATGGGGATACTTGAGCCATGGCTCAACCATCCCCACTAGGAAATTAGACATGGGTAAAATAAACAAAAAATAAAATTACGTCCTTATATTCACTAACAATTTTTTTTCTGTATAAAAGGGAGCATAATTTTTTATTTTAAGTTTTTTCTGTAAAAAATGACTTAGAAAAAAATGTTTAAAAATGTATTTTTTAAATGAAAATATCCATTTTATTTTTCATTTTGACTTACAAAATAGCCTGTCTAGATAAATGTAAAATAATCTCTAATACTTTAATTAGTCAGGTCTAACATATTAAATATTTATTTTTTAATATAATATAATATATTAAGATTAATATTTTATATTGAAATTGTAACCTCTGTTACTGTAACTTTTTTTAATCAAAAAATGACTTCTATTGTCCCCAACAGAGGGCACTACAGAGTTACCATGTAGGTTAACCTCCTGACTGCCGCCGGCTGATTTTTTCACACACTAAGCTGCAGGTTTCACTGCAACATAAGCAATATTTAAATTAGTATAATTCCACAAATAAAACCCAGTTCTGAAAAATTAAGTTAGGACTGATGCTATCAAAGTTCATACACCGATACTAATAACCTATTTTGCATCAGATTGGAAAAAACATCTTTTTTTTATACTTTTAATAAATTACAGAGAAAACAACATTACAATATTACCCTTTGGCTGGGCAGTCAGGGGGTTAAAAAAAAAGATGTTTGGTTTTACAACCATTCTGAATTTGTTCTTCATACATGTATAACATACATGTATATATATACATGCCAAAGAGTTGAGACATCTGAACTCTAATCTCAATTGGTTTTGAAGGACTTTATGCATCATATTTTATCATTCTGTAAAATATTTGTGCAAAAATAAAGCAAAAAAATTACTTTTGTAAGTATTTTTCCGTACTGGCTCAACTATCCCCTCCATGGGGATACTTGAGCCACGATGTAGAAAAAAAAGTAAAAATTAATTAGACATAGAAAAATAGTTCAAAATTAATTGAAAGTGGTTTTAAGTTGAAGACAAATTATCAAATTTTCATTTTCAATATTTTATTTTGCTCTAAGAAATTATAAAAAATTTTAAAAAAATTAAAATTTAAAAAATGGCTTAAGTATCCCCATCTTCCCCTACTCGACAATAAATACGTTACATGCTTTTTTATATCATAATTGATTTTTCATTTGATGTTTAATTTAATTTTTATTAATATTTTACTAATTTATTTGTTTTTTCATCAATGAAAATAAAAATTATGCTAATCTGTATAATTTACGAATAGTTGGGCGATTTATATAATTTGTCGAAATGGGTCGATGGGTTATTCAAGTAGTACCCCTATTTTCGTAATACGGCATTACTATGTACTAAAAATATTTAAATACACTTTTACATTTTATTTTGGATTTGTAATGAATTTAAAAATGGTTTACATGTGTTTTATTTTCATATTTTATAGTATGCATATCCATGATGGGTAAGTATTATTTTGGCCCAAAACGACTTGTTTGTTCCTAATTTTATAGAATATACTCTTCTGATAGAAAATAGTGTTTATGTAAAATATGTAAATGTGAAATTTATAGACGAATCTCAAATATTATACTAGGTGCGCAACTAAATTTCTGTGTTTTTTTTTTTTTTTTTTTTTTTTTTTTTTTTTTTTTTTGATCAAGAAAAATTGCAAAATTTCAAGAGAAATATAAAAAATGGTTTATTGAAAGCATCGTCCCTCGCTAGCTGCCATATTTCTGATAAAACATGAATACCACGGTGATAAAATAACGCGTCTTTGGATCGAAACCATTTAACCAATCAATTTTGCATTTCTTCGAAATTAGCCAGGTGTATCCCAGCTAAGGCAAGTGTCATCGGCCAGAACAAGTGATAATCGGAAGAGGCCAGATCTGACATATACAGCGGGTGCGGTAGAAGATCCTATTTCAGTTTTTTGGTGGTGTCCTGAACGATGGAAATTGAAATAACGGAACGTTGTTGTTCTGCAATATGACTCCTTTGTGTCTCCTCTCCCATTCTGACCGTTGTTCGAACAATGCATGGTTCAAATTAATCAGATTTTGTCGGTTGCGATGCCTATTGTCAGTTTTGCCTAGTTTCAGCAGCTCATAGAACACGATTTCGTTCTGGTCCCACCAAATACAGGGCATTGTCTTTTTTCCGAAGTGATTTGATTATGCCGTTCGATATTGATACTTCGCCAGGTGAAAGACACGATTTTTTTCATTTGGGATTCTCGAAATATATCTACTTCTCATCACCAATAACAATTCGGTACAGAAAACTTTCTTAGGTGCCGAAAAAGCAAAATTTCGATAATGGCTCTTCCACTTTTCATATGTATTTCAGTCAACTCGTGCGGCGCCATTTTCTTGCTTTTTGAATTTTTTCCATGATATGTAAGCATTTGAAAATTCTTTGGCGAGTCATGTTTAATGCTTCCCCAAGTTAATTTTGTTATTTTTTCATCAACTCCCTGCAATAATGCGTCCAGATCGGTACCCTCAATTGTTTTGGTTTTCCGGAGAAATCGCCACTTCTAAAACATTTAAACAAATCTTCACAGGTAGTTTTCGATGGGTGCATGTTCGCCATAGGCCTCCTTAACAAAGGACGTCCTTCAGCTGCAATTGTCTTCAGATTAAATGTGAAACCCGGGAACTTAGTTGCGCATCAGTAGATATGTTGATAATTGATATTTATGGTTGCAAAATTATATTAGATGAAAGAAACGTAAATATTTTGTGAAAGGATTTGAATTCAAAATGCATGCATGTATAAATTGTGCAAAGTATTTCATACACAAAATAAACACTTAAATAAGCATCGATAGCATTTAGCATCGATAGCCTTTAGCATCGATATTAGATTTTTTCGAAAACAGTTTCAATATTAAAAAGTAAAAGTGTAATATTTTTTATAAAGCTGTATAGAATTTGACCTATTAGTATTCTAAAATGCTACGATAGTAACAGTTTTTTCAAACCACATAGAAGCAATAAAATAATTTTTTCTCAACAAGTGAAGGTAACTGTGAATAATAAACAATCTTAAATCATTCCGATTCAATTAAAATTTAATGAATATGTTTGGTTTATACATAAATTGTTAGTATTTATTTTTTATTTGCGATAAATATTTATTTACAAATTAATCAGTAATACATTCTGCTGCACAGTATAAATATCGCTTTTTCCAAAATCAAGATGCTTCCTTAAAACTGATATGGTCATTTCAAAGAAATAAACAGCTGCATTTCTTAATAAAAATCAATTTTTAGAAAATTACAACTTTAATTTTTCCAAAAAATTTAAACTAAAATTTTATTGCATTGATGAAAAAATATATTTTTAAAAATTATATAGATTGAATAAAAGCCTGCTTGTATGTGAATATTTTTGCATCTCAGTTTTACCCATACAACAATTATATCACGAGATATTGCAAATTGTGTTAATAAGCCCTGCGCAATTACCCACACAAATTAAAAATTTAAATAGCTTTTTTTCCATGCTCAAATTTTCTTCACTTTCATGTTTTAAAAATGCTAAAATTTTTCTTGTGTTTGATATAGAGATTTAAACTTTTTTGTACATGTTTTTTATTATACAGGGTGTCCCAGAACTTCGTGTACAACCTTTGAGGGGTGATAGAGAACATCGTTTGGAACCACAATTACATAGGAAAGCATGGACGGAAACGTCTTGTTAACCCTTTCAGAGACAGTGGTTTGTAGATGAAACTACAGAATTTTTAATACAAAATGAACATTGACACCAGAATTTTAATATGATTTTTCCATTTATTAGGTATGTGAAATGTCTGGCTTTTCTTCTTTGCGTATATGTTTTTCAGCAATTTTTGATGTCATTTATATTTTTCCACATTTTAGCATTGGAAGTGCTTTGTCCGTGAAAAGCTCAAAGAAACACAAAGACACAGTTATGACACAATGCGGAAAGCAGCGTAGAACGCTTTATTACACAGAAAAAAGTACAATAAATGATTTAATTTTAAATTAAATTTAAAATTATGTTTCTTTAAAATCTAGTACTTTACTAGCTATTAGAAATTGCTAAGATATGGAAAAATAGGAATGTAATCAGAAATCACGGAAAAATGTATTTCAAAGAAGAAAAAAATATATTCCACATCCACAGACATAATAGTTGGAAAAATCATATTAAAATTCTAATGTCAATGTTAATTTTGTATTAAAAATTTTGTAGTTTCATAGACATACCATTGTCTGTGAAAGGGTTAACAAGTAAGGATGACGTTTCCGCCTACAGCTCATATTCAAAATATTAGAATAATTACCTTTTTTTTAGAAATTGAAAATATCGTTTGGTAATTTAATGTCTTTTAATGAAAATATGCAAATGATATTTTTATTAAGAACTTATTGTTGATTAAACTTACTTGTTATCTTAAATTTAATATCATTTTTGAAAAGATTAATTGCAAAAAAATTATTTTGAAAAGTCAAAATATTAGAATATTTATTCAAGTGGTTCAAAATATTAGAATATTTCACATTAATTCTCCTTTAATTATTACCAATTCTTAACTGGTGGCATCATTGATTAAATTCAGACTGTTTTATTTAAAATCAGTATTCTTTTTTGCAGTTTGTTTCTTTTTTGTCTTAAAATGGGACGTGTGAGTGATATTCCTGAATCTACTAAACTTAGTATGGTTGATTTGTATCGGCACGGTAAAAATCAATGTTTTATAGCGAATTATTTACATTGTTCGCAATCGAGCGTTAGTAAAATACTAACACAATATTCAAAAATTGGAAAATTTCAAAATAATCGCCGAAATGGTGGCCGAAAACCAAAAACATCTGCTAGAGATGACAGGAAACTGAAGCGTATAGTTAAGAAAAACCGTTTTAAAAGTGTGCGATTCTTGCACCGAAAATGGAAAGAAGAAGGAGTTGAAGTTTCTACATCGACAAATTAAGAATTCTCCATAAATTTAAATTTGAATCTTGTGTACCGAAAACAAAACCTCTCATGACTGCAAGACAAAAGCGTATAAGATTGAATTGGTGTAAATCAAGACGTTTATGGAGCAATGAAGATTGGAAAAATATATTATTTAGTGATGAAAGTATGTTTTGTGTTTCATATGGTAATCAAGGTATTCGAGTTTGGAGAATGAAGCAAGAAGCATTTGATAAAGAATGCCTTAAACGTTCCGTAAAATTTGCTGCTAGTGTCATGGTTTGGGGTTGTATGAGTGCAGAAAGACCTGGAAAGTTATGCATCGTCTACGAAAAGGTTAACTATCTGATATATCAAGAAATTTTAGAATATTACATGATTCCATCATCAGAAGATTTATTTGAAGATGATTTCATCTTTCAACAAGATTTAGCGTCCCCGCATACCTCGGTGTCAACTAAGAATTGGTTCCGCCAACGCAACATTAAGGTACTTCCTTGGGCACCAAATTCACCAGATCTTAATCCCATTGAAAACTTATGGTGTATAATGAAGAAAAACCTTCAAAAAAATCCTCCTCCAAGTAAAACTGAGTTAGTGGCACGTATAAAGTCTATTTGGGCTAATATTGATAGAAATGTTTGTAAACACCTTGTATATAGTATGCAAGATCGATTGTACCTGTTATGAAAGCTAAAGGGGATGCTACAAAATATTAACTACCATTTACTTCATATTCATAATGTAATATTGTTGCGTAAAATAAAATATTCTAATATTTTGAACCAATCTAAATTTTATTCTAATATTCTGGTGTGTTTAAGGAAGCTGTATACCTAATTTATTGTGCTGTATTTTATATTTTATAAATGTTAAAATCTTATCTAAACATTCTAGATTTAATTTATAAGAAATTTAATTGCATTTACTTAGTATAAAAAATAAATAAATGACAAATAATTTTTTTCTTATTACTTTTTCTCAATTATTCTAATATTTTGAATATGAGCTGTATGTGTTCCTATGTAATTGTGATTCCAAATGATGTTCTTTACCACTCCTCAAAGTTTGTACACGAATTTCTGGGATACCCTCTATATATAGTAAATGTACGCATGAAATTAGCCTTCAGGGTTTTTGTTTTGATTTTTTAAATACAATTATATGAAGATCCGTTAAATTTCATCGTTTTACAGTATATACACCAGTAAAAGTAGTTGGATTAACCAATCTCAAAACTTTCTTCTATCTCATACGTACATTTGAATATTTCAAAAATTAGTTACATATGTTAGTACTTTCATTTATTAATTCAATACTATGCCCACTTTGATTTTCATCCTAAATTACTGCTTTAGCCAATTAATCGCAGTAGAAACGAATTAATGTGGATCATGATAGTTATTAAAATCGATAATTTTCCCTTATTCTGTTATCAGTATCTGTTTGCAAATAGCCGGTTTAGCAGGGCACGAGTTTCCGTCTCTGCACGAGCCGATTGACAATAAAACGACGAAGAATCGAGAAAATTATACACAAAAGTGCTATCACAATGCTTGTTTCCTATGGAATATTTTCAAATGCAAAGAAGATCGATCTACATGCATAAAAATTTTTTTTCTATTCTGTATATAAGTTTACACACTTCTCGATGGTAGAATAATGAAAATCGCTTTTACAGCGCCTCCTTTCGGAAGATTTTTTTCAAACTTATTGTGGACCTGCTTGCCATATCCATAAACAATCATACACCAAAAAATTAGTTCAGTTCTATGCAAGGCCGTAGTTAGAAGAGAATAATGGGGGGGGGGGGGGGCTCAAGAAAATGTAGGGTAGACTCATATTTTCTCTCTCTATCTGACATAGAAATATAAATTAGTTCATATTCACACTGTAGGTACTATGTTTCTTATCACACTGTTGTAATAACATCATTTTATGCCGAGAAAAGAATATAATTTTGAAAATTTTCAGTTACAACTCGTGCAATGTTAAACATCATGTTAGCTTAATCTGTGCAAATAGGATTAGCGAGTGTCAAAACACTTATTTTAGTTAAATTTAGTATTTGTCAGGGTGGCTACAGATTGTGGAAATCATGGAATCAGGGAAAAATCAGGGAAGTTTATCAATCTGGAAAAATCAGGGAAATATGAGGGAACTTTATAAAAAATACTGAAAAATCAGGGAAAATTTTCTTTATGCGAAAATATTTCTGTTTTCATCTTCCAACAACATTCATTCATTTCCTATATTTAAACCAATAATAAGATGTGATAAAGAGACATAACACCGTACTGCTGCCAAACATTATCCCTCTGCATGAAAGCTAACTTATCTCATAAACCCAAATTTTCAAAAGTTAGTTCATTCGCGATCTTTTGACGAAATTCACCAGTTTTAGGAATCTGTTGACAAAATTTGCACTTTTTCACGATTTTTTGATAAAATCTGCATGAAATTTGTGAACAATTTTTTGTGAAATTTGTGCATTTTTCGAAATTTTTTGAAAAAATTCGAACTTTTTTACAATCTTTTGGAAAAATTTGCGTGATATTTGCGATTTTTTGACGAAATGTGCACATTTTTCGTGGTTTTTTTTATGCATTTTGTGTGTTTTTCGCAATTTTTAGATGAGATTTGTGAAATTTTTGTGATATTAAGATGAAATTTCCATCTTTTTGTGATCTTTAGATGAAAATTGTGCGTTTTTTGCGATCATTAGATGAAATTTGTGAGTTTTTCGGAATCGTTTGACTATATTCTTGCTTTTATGTGAACCTTTTACGAAATCTGCATTTTTTTATACAAGCTTTGGATAAAATTTGCATCTTTGATGCGATTTTTAGGACTAATTTTGTGCTTTTTTGCGATCTTTTGACAAAATGTTTTTTTTTTTTTTTTTTTTTTTCGTGAAACTTTGACGACATGGGCGTTTTTTTATATGATTTTTTGGCAAAATTTCATGTTTTTTTTCCTGGAATCACATGTCGAAATTCGCGTTATTTCAAGCGATCCTTTGACAGCAATTTTTTTTATCAGATGTCCGTAATGTCGTAACTTTTGTTGAGTATCCGTAATAATTTCAGATAAATCGTAATACTTGGCACCTCTGCTAATTAAATACTGTGCAATTTTTGTTTTTTCCTCCCAAAAGAGATATTTGCATGCTGGATAAGTATGTTACAGGCAAAGCAGCATATGTTAAAAATATACCGTATATGTTCTTTAATAATAAAAATCAGGGAAATCTTGATTTTTATTATTAAACAGATAATCATAATATTGACAGATAATCAGGGAAAAATCAGGGAACTTTTTTTCATCTTTTCTGTAGCCACCCTGTTAGTGCAAAACTGTGAAAGGGCCTCAGAACTAAATTAGATTTTTGCTCGGAATTTCATTTGGATTTTTGGAACAGAAATTCATTTAGGGACCTTGGAATCTTTTCCAGGGGAGGATTTAACCCCCCCCCCCCTTAGCTAAAACTCAGGTTCTATGCATAACTTCATACACTTTTTGATGATATAATGATGAATATTACACAGGCATCGCAATTATAGCTCCCCCTTTGGGCGATTTTTTTTTTTCAAATTCAAGGAGGGCTTACTGATTATAGCCAAATACTTACACAAAAAATTTAATTCAATTTTATGCATAACTTCATAAACTTTTCGGTGGTGCAATATTGATAATGACACAAAAATCGCTATTTCAGCGCCTTCTTCCGGCGGATTTGTTTCAAATTCAGAAAGGACCAATTTAGAGAACTGCACGGGCCAGATTTCCATTAACGGCATTCGGGCCGGGCCGGGCCGGGCTCGAGCCTTTTTTCTGAAGACTCGGGCCGAGCCAGGCTCGGGCCTTACCTTTTTCCTGGAGTTTCGGCCCGACCCGATCCTAACTTCTTTTTTCCGTACGAAGCCGGGACTGATTTCATTCTTCCTCGTCTTCAAGGACCAAAAAAAAATCAGTTCCGGTTGAACCATCCCTATGAAAATCCTGTTCGCGTCGTGGCCAAATTTGTTCAAAAAACAGTAAAATTGGCTTGGTTCAAAAGTTTTTGCAAAAAAGGCATATACTTTTAAGTCGTCATTATTCTATAATTAAACATTAGAATTTATTCTTTTTAAGGTATCGTAGATTTCTAGGCTTATTAAAATACGAGTTAAACGCATGAAAAAAAAAGGCCTATGACGGAATTTTCTTTTAAACTGAAAAAACTTCTTTTAAACTGTTCATTTATATAAAACAAACAAAGGTTTATTAAAAGCATAAATATCGCAGCCTACAGCACTTCTGCAAGAATGAAGATTATAGACATTGAAAAAAAAAAGACTAAGATACGTTTTTTTAGTCAGAACTCTACCGTAAGAATAAAGATTAATATTCTGTACAAAATCACTTGAGTCAAGATGGTTCGAGCCAAAATTCCAACTTTTTCCGGTCCGGGTCGAGCTCGGGCCTTGTTTTTAGCTATATCGGTCCGAGTCTGGCCGCGAATTTCTCTAAGGGCAGGAGCAATACTTTCTTTCGTTCGGGAAGGGCCGAATTTTTAAGCTATTGCATAGCTTTTATCGCGGGCTTTGAGCGCAGTAACCGAATCCAAAAATTCCGTAACGCGAAAAATCCTAACACATCCGTAACGAAAAAACCTAACACTCGGTTAACGTCGTTTCTGTTCAGAAAACTTCGGGACGGTATCCTTCGGTAGACTTCGGCAGACATTGAAGCGGTATTTTTCAGATATAAGGATATCAAGTCTCAAACTTATGTTTCTTATGATCTAATTTTCATAGCGCGGCCAAATTTTGTTTGGTAATTTATTATAAGACAGTGTTTATCTTGGTGACAGGAGACCCCCCACCGTGAAGGTCGAAAAATTTAAAATGCTTATAACTCGCGATCTAACTTTCGTAGCGCGGCCAAACTTTGTTTGGTAATTTATTATGAGACATTGTTAATTTCTGGTGACAGGAGACATCCCACGGTGAGGGTCGAAAAATTTAAAATGCTTATAACTCGAGATCAAATTTTCGTAGAGCGGCTAAACTTGTTTGGTAATTTATTATGAGACAGTGTTAATTTTTGGTGACAGGAGACCCCCCCACCATGAAGGTCGAAAAATTTTAAATGCTTATAACTCGCGATCTAACTTTCGTAGCGCGGCCAAATTTTGTTTGGTAATTTATTATGAGACATTGTTAATTTCTGGTGACAGGAGACACCCGACGGTGAGGATCGAAAAATTAAAAATGCTTATAACTCGCGATCTAATTTTGGTAGCTCGGCAAAATATTGTTTGGTAATTTATTATAAGACAGTGTTAATTTTTGGTGACAGGAGACCCTCCACGGTGAGGGTCGAAAAATTTAAAATGCTTATAACTCACTATCTAATTTCCTTAGCGCGGCCAAATTTTGTTTGGTAATTTAATATGAGACTGTTAATTTTTGGTGACAGGAGAACACCCACGGTGAGGGTCGAAAAATTTAAAATGCTTATAACTCGCGATCTAATTTTCGTAGCGCGACCAAATTTTGTTTGGTAATTTATTATTAGACAGTGTTAATTTCTGGTGACAGGAGACCCCCCACGGTGAAGGTCGAAAAATTTAAAATGCTTATAACTAGCGATCTAATATTCGTAGCGCGGCCAAATCTTGTTTGATGATTTATCATGAGACAGTGTTAATTTTTGGTCACAGGAGACCCCCCCCCCCAACGGTGAGGGAAGAAAAATTTTAAATGCTTATAACTCGCGATCTACTTTTCGTATCGCGGCCAAATATTGTTTGGTAATTTATTATGAGATATTGTTAATTTTTGGTGACAGGAGACCCCCAAGGTGAGGGTCGAAAAATTTAAAATGCTTATAACTCGCGATCTAATTTTAGTAGCGCGGCAAAATATTGTTTGGTAATTTATTATAAGACAGTGTTAATTTTTGGTGACAGGAGACCCTCCACGGTGAGGGTCAAAAAATTTAAAATGCTTATAACTCGCGATCTAATTTTCGTAGCACGACCAAAATTTATTTGATAATTTATTATGAGACAGTGTTAATTTTTGGGGACATTAGATCCCCCACAGTGAGGGTCGGAAAATTTAAATGCTTATAACTCACGATCTAATTTTCGTAGCGCGGCCAAATTTTGTTTGGTAATTTAATATGATACTGTTAATTTTTGGTGATAGGAGACCCCCCACGGTGAGGGTCGAAAAATTTAAAATGCTTATAACTCGCGATCTAATTTTAGTAGCGCGGCCAAATTTTGTTTGGTAATTTTTTATGAGACAGTGTTAATTTTTGGTGACAGGAGAACCCCCGTCAGGGTCAAAAAATTTTAAATGCTTATAACTCGCGATCTAATTTTCGTAGCGCGACCAAATTATGTTTGGTAATTTATTATGAGATATTGCTAATTTTTGGTGACAGGAGACCC
The DNA here is from genome assembly GCA_964019185.1 of Maratus speculifer. Classification (NCBI taxonomy): domain Eukaryota; kingdom Metazoa; phylum Arthropoda; class Arachnida; order Araneae; family Salticidae; genus Maratus; species Maratus speculifer. Next base: position 83,307,527 of record OZ025296.1, read on the forward strand.
CCACGGTGAGGGTCGAAAAATTTAAAATGCTTATAACTCGCGATCTAATTTTCGTAGCGCGACCAAATTTTGTTAGGTAATTTATTATTAGACAGTGTTAATTTTTGGGGACATTAGACCCCCCACAGTGAGAGTCGAAAAATTTAAAATGCTTATAACTCACGATCTAATTTTCGTAGCGCGGCCAAATATTGTTTGGTAATTTATTATGAGATATTGTTAATTTTTGGTGACAGGAGACCCTCCACGGTGAGGGTCAAAAAATTTAAAATGCTTATAACTCACGATCTAATTTTCGTAGCGCGGCCAAATTTTGTTTGGTAATTTAATATGAGACTGTTAATTTTTGGTGACAGGAGAACCCCCACGGTGAGGGTCAAAAAATTTAAAATGCTTATAACTCGCGATCTAATTTTCGTAGCACGACCAAAATTTGTTTGATAATTTATTATGAGACAGTGTTAATTTTTGGGGACATTAGATCCCCCACGGTGAGGGTCGGAAAATTTAAATGCTTATAACTCACGATCTAATTTTCGTAGCGCGGCCAAATTTTGTTTGGTAATTTAATATGATACTGTTAATTTTTGGTGATAGGAGATCCCCCACGGTGAGGGTCGAAAAATTTAAAATGCTTATAACTCGCGATCTAATTTTACTAGCGCGGCCAAATTTTGTTTGGTAATTTTTTATGAGACAGTGTTAATTTTTGGTGACAGGAGACCCCCCACCGTCAGGGAAGAAAAATTTAAAATGCTTATAATTCGCGATCTAATTTTCGTATCGCGGCCAAATTTTGTTTGGTAATTTATTATGAGACATTGTTAATTGTTGGTGACAGAAGACCCCCCACGGTGGGGGTCGAAAAATATAAAATGCTTATAAATCACGATCTAATTTACGTAGTGCGGCCAAATTTTTTTGGTAATTTAATATGAGACTGTTAATTTTTAGTGACAGGAGACACCCCCCACGGTGATGGTCGAATAATTTAAAATGCTTAGAACTCGCGATCTATTTTTCATGGCGCGGCCAAATTCTGTTTGGTAATTTATTATGAGATATTGTTAATTTTTGTTGACACGAGAACCCCACGGTGAGGGTCGAAAAATTTAAAATGCTTATAACTCACGATCTAATTTTCGTAGCACGGCCAAATTTTGTTTGGTAATTTATTATGAAACAGTGTTAATTTTTGGTGATAGGAGACTCCCCACGGTGAGGGTCGAAAAATTTAAAATGCCTATAACTCGTGATCTAATTTTCGTAGCGCGGCCAAGTTTTGTTTGGTAATTTATTATGAGATATTGTTAATTTTTGGTGACAGGAGACCCCCACGGTGAGGGTCGAAAAATTTTAAATGCTTATAACTCGCGATCTAATTTTCGTAGCGCGACCAAATTATGTTTGGTAATTTATTATGAGATATTGCTAATTTTTGGTGACAGGAGACCCCCACGGTGAGGGTCGAAAAATTTAAAATGCTTATAACTCGCGATCTAATTTTCGTAGCGCGACCAAATTTTGTTAGGTAATTTATTATTAGACAGTGTTAATTTTTGGGGACATTAGACCCCCCACAGTGAGGGTCGAAAAATTTAAAATGCTTATAACTCACGATCTAATTTTCGTAGCGCGGCCAAATATTGTTTGGTAATTTATTATGAGATATTGTTAATTTTTGGTGACAGGAGACCCTCCACGGTGAGGGTCAAAAAATTTAAAATGCTTATAACTCACGATCTAATTTTCGTAGCGCGGCCAAATTTTGTTTGGTAATTTAATATGAGACTGTTAATTTTTGGTGACAGGAGAACCCCACGGTGAGGGTCAAAAAATTTAAAATGCTTATAACTCGCGATCTAATTTTCGTAGCACGACCAAAATTTGTTTGATAATTTATTATGAGACAGTGTTAATTTTTGGGGACATTAGATCCCCCACGGTGAGGGTCGGAAAATTTAAATGCTTATAACTCACGATCTAATTTTCGTAGCGCGGCCAAATTTTGTTTGGTAATTTAATATGATACTGTTAATTTTTGGTGATAGGAGACCCCCCACGGTGAGGGTCGAAAAATTTAAAATGCTTATAACTCGCGATCTAATTTTACTAGCGCGGCCAAATTTTGTTTGGTAATTTTTTATGAGACAGTGTTAATTTTTGGTGACAGGAGACCCCCCACCGTCAGGGAAGAAAAATTTAAAATGCTTATAATTCGCGATCTAATTTTCGTATCGCGGCCAAATTTTGTTCGGTAATTTATTATGAGACATTGTTAATTGTTGGTGACAGAAGACTCCCCACGGTGGGGGTCGAAAAATATAAAATGCTTATAAATCACGATCTAATTTACGTAGTGCGGCCAAATTTTTTTTGGTAATTTAATATGAGACTGTTAATTTTTAGTGACAGGAGACACCCCCCACGGTGAGGGTCGAATAATTTAAAATGCTTAGAACTCGCGATCTATTTTTCATGGCGCGGCCAAATTCTGTTTGGTAATTTATTATGAGATATTGTTAATTTTTGTTGACACGAGACCCCCACGGTGAGGGTCGAAAAATTTAAAATGCTTATAACTCACGATCTAATTTTCGTAGCACGGCCAAATTTTGTTTGGTAATTTATTATGAAACAGTGTTAATTTTTGGTGATAGGAGACTCCCCACGGTGAGGGTCGAAAAATTTAAAATGCCTATAACTCGTGATCTAATTTTCGTAGCGCGGCCAAGTTTTGTTTGGTAATTTATTATGAGATATTGTTAATTTTTGGTGACAGGAGACCCCCACGGTGAGGGTCGAAAAATTTAAAATGCTTATAACTCGCGATCTAATTTTCGTAGCGCGACCAAATTATGTTTGGTAATTTATTATGAGATATTGCTAATTTTTGGTGACAGGACACCCCCACGGTGAGGATCGAAAAATTTAAAATTCTTATAACTCGCGATCTAATTTTCGTAGCGCGACCAAATTTTGTTAGGTAATTTATTATTAGACAGTGTTAATTTTTGGGGACATTAGACCCCCCACGGTGAGGGTCGAAAAATTTAAAATGCTTATAACTCACGATCTAATTTTCGTAGCGCGGCCAAATATTGTTTGGTAATTTATTATGAGATATTGTTAATTTTTGGTGACAGGAGACCCTCCACGGTGAGGGTCAAAAAATTTAAAATGCTTATAACTCACGATCTAATTTTCGTAGCGCGGCCAAATTTTGTTTGGTAATTTAATATGAGACTGTTAATTTTTGGTGACAGGAGAACCCCCACGGTGAGGGTCAAAAAATTTAAAATGCTTATAACTCGCGATCTAATTTTCGTAGCACGACCAAAATTTGTTTGATAATTTATTATGAGACAGTGTTAATTTTTGGGGACATTAGATCCCCCACGGTGAGGGTCGGAAAAATTAAATGCTTATAACTCACGATCTAATTTTCGTAGCGCGGCCAAATTTTGTTTGGTAATTTAATATGATACTCTTAATTTTTGGTGATAGGAGACCCCCCACGGTGAGGGTCGAAAAATTTAAAATGCTTATAACTCGCGATCTAATTTTAGTAGCGCGGCCAAATTTTGTTTGGTAATTTTTTATAAAACAGTGTTAATTTTTGGTGACAGGAGACCCCCCCGTCAGGGTCAAAAAATTTTAAATGCTTATAACTCGCGATCTAATATTCCTAGCGCGGCCAAATTTTGTTTGGTAATTTATTATGAGACAGTGTTAATTTTTGGTGACAGGAGACCCCTCACCGTTAGGGAAGAAAAATTTAAAATGCTTATAATTCGCGATCTAATTTTCGTATCGCGGCCAAATTTTGTTTGGTAATTTATTATGAGACATTGTTAATTGTTGGTGACAGAAGACCCCCCACCGTCAGGATCGAAAAATTAAAAATGCTTATAACTCGCGATATAATTTTCTATCGCGCCCAAGTTTTGTTTGGTAATTTATTATGAGACAGTGTTAATTTTTGATGACATTAGACCCCCCACGGTGGGGGTCGAAAAATATAAAATGCTTATAAATCACGATCTAATTTACGTAGTGCGGCCAAATTTTTTTTGGTAATTTAATATGAGACTGTTAATTTTTAGTGACAGGAGACACCCACCACGGTGAGGGTCGAATAATTTAAAATGCTTAGAGCTCGCGATCTATTTTTCATGGCGCGGCCAAATTCTGTTTGGTAATTTATTATGAGATATTGTTAATTTTTGTTGACACGAGAACCCCACGGTGAGGGTCGAAAAATTTAAAATGCTTATAACTCACGATCTAATTTTCGTAGCACGGCCAAATTTTGTTTGGTAATTTATTATGAAACAGTGTTAATTTTTGGTGATAGGAGACTCCCCACGGTGAGGGTCGAAAAATTTAAAATGCCTATAACTCGTGATCTAATTTTCGTAGCGCGGCCAAGTTTTGTTTGGTAATTTATTATGAGATATTGTTAATTTTTGGTGACAGGAGACCCCCACGGTGAGGGTCGAAAAATTTTAAATGCTTATAACTCGCGATCTAATTTTCGTAGCGCGACCAAATTATGTTTGGTAATTTATTATGAGATATTGCTAATTTTTGGTGACAGGAGACCCCCACGGTGAGGGTCGAAAAATTTAAAATGCTTATAACTCGCGATCTAATTTTCGTAGCGCGACCAAATTTTGTTAGGTAATTTATTATTAGACAGTGTTAATTTTTGGGGACATTAGACCCCCCACAGTGAGGGTCGAAAAATTTAAAATGCTTATAACTCACGATCTAATTTTCGTAGCGCGGCCAAATATTGTTTGGTAATTTATTATGAGATATTGTTAATTTTTGGTGACAGGAGACCCTCCACGGTGAGGGTCAAAAAATTTAAAATGCTTATAACTCACGATCTAATTTTCGTAGCGCGGCCAAATTTTGTTTGGTAATTTAATATGAGACTGTTAATTTTTGGTGACAGGAGAACCCCACGGTGAGGGTCAAAAAATTTAAAATGCTTATAACTCGCGATCTAATTTTCGTAGCACGACCAAAATTTGTTTGATAATTTATTATGAGACAGTGTTAATTTTTGGGGACATTAGATCCCCCACGGTGAGGGTCGGAAAATTTAAATGCTTATAACTCACGATCTAATTTTCGTAGCGCGGCCAAATTTTGTTTGGTAATTTAATATGATACTGTTAATTTTTGGTGATAGGAGACCCCCCACGGTGAGGGTCGAAAAATTTAAAATGCTTATAACTCGCGATCTAATTTTACTAGCGCGGCCAAATTTTGTTTGGTAATTTTTTATGAGACAGTGTTAATTTTTGGTGACAGGAGACCCCCCACCGTCAGGGAAGAAAAATTTAAAATGCTTATAATTCGCGATCTAATTTTCGTATCGCGGCCAAATTTTGTTCGGTAATTTATTATGAGACATTGTTAATTGTTGGTGACAGAAGACTCCCCACGGTGGGGGTCGAAAAATATAAAATGCTTATAAATCACGATCTAATTTACGTAGTGCGGCCAAATTTTTTTTGGTAATTTAATATGAGACTGTTAATTTTTAGTGACAGGAGACACCCCCCACGGTGAGGGTCGAATAATTTAAAATGCTTAGAACTCGCGATCTATTTTTCATGGCGCGGCCAAATTCTGTTTGGTAATTTATTATGAGATATTGTTAATTTTTGTTGACACGAGACCCCCACGGTGAGGGTCGAAAAATTTAAAATGCTTATAACTCACGATCTAATTTTCGTAGCACGGCCAAATTTTGTTTGGTAATTTATTATGAAACAGTGTTAATTTTTGGTGATAGGAGACTCCCCACGGTGAGGGTCGAAAAATTTAAAATGCCTATAACTCGTGATCTAATTTTCGTAGCGCGGCCAAGTTTTGTTTGGTAATTTATTATGAGATATTGTTAATTTTTGGTGACAGGAGACCCCCACGGTGAGGGTCGAAAAATTTAAAATGCTTATAACTCGCGATCTAATTTTCGTAGCGCGACCAAATTATGTTTGGTAATTTATTATGAGATATTGCTAATTTTTGGTGACAGGAGACCCCCACGGTGAGGATCGAAAAATTTAAAATTCTTATAACTCGCGATCTAATTTTCGTAGCGCGACCAAATTTTGTTAGGTAATTTATTATTAGACAGTGTTAATTTTTGGGGACATTAGACCCCCCACGGTGAGGGTCGAAAAATTTAAAATGCTTATAACTCACGATCTAATTTTCGTAGCGCGGCCAAATATTGTTTGGTAATTTATTATGAGATATTGTTAATTTTTGGTGACAGGAGACCCTCCACGGTGAGGGTCAAAAAATTTAAAATGCTTATAACTCACGATCTAATTTTCGTAGCGCGGCCAAATTTTGTTTGGTAATTTAATATGAGACTGTTAATTTTTGGTGACAGGAGAACCCCCACGGTGAGGGTCAAAAAATTTAAAATGCTTATAACTCGCGATCTAATTTTCGTAGCACGACCAAAATTTGTTTGATAATTTATTATGAGACAGTGTTAATTTTTGGGGACATTAGATCCCCCACGGTGAGGGTCGGAAAAATTAAATGCTTATAACTCACGATCTAATTTTCGTAGCGCGGCCAAATTTTGTTTGGTAATTTAATATGATACTCTTAATTTTTGGTGATAGGAGACCCCCCACGGTGAGGGTCGAAAAATTTAAAATGCTTATAACTCGCGATCTAATTTTAGTAGCGCGGCCAAATTTTGTTTGGTAATTTTTTATAAAACAGTGTTAATTTTTGGTGACAGGAGACCCCCCCGTCAGGGTCAAAAAATTTTAAATGCTTATAACTCGCGATCTAATATTCCTAGCGCGGCCAAATTTTGTTTGGTAATTTATTATGAGACAGTGTTAATTTTTGGTGACAGGAGACCCCTCACCGTTAGGGAAGAAAAATTTAAAATGCTTATAATTCGCGATCTAATTTTCGTATCGCGGCCAAATTTTGTTTGGTAATTTATTATGAGACATTGTTAATTGTTGGTGACAGAAGACCCCCCACCGTCAGGATCGAAAAATTAAAAATGCTTATAACTCGCGATATAATTTTCTATCGCGCCCAAGTTTTGTTTGGTAATTTATTATGAGACAGTGTTAATTTTTGATGACATTAGACCCCCCACGGTGGGGGTCGAAAAATATAAAATGCTTATAAATCACGATCTAATTTACGTAGTGCGGCCAAATTTTTTTTGGTAATTTAATATGAGACTGTTAATTTTTAGTGACAGGAGACACCCACCACGGTGAGGGTCGAATAATTTAAAATGCTTAGAGCTCGCGATCTATTTTTCATGGCGCGGCCAAATTCTGTTTAGTAATTTATTATGAGATATTGTTAATTTTTGTTGACACGAGACCCCCACGGTGAGGGTCGAAAAATTTAAAATGCTTATAACTCACGATCTAATTTTCGTAGCACGGCCAAATTTTGTGTGGTAATTTATTATGAAACAGTGTTAATTTTTGGTGATAGGAGACTCCCCACGGTGAGGGTCGAAAAATTTAAAATGCCTATAACTCGCGATCTAATTTTCGTAGCGCGGCCAAGTTTTGTTTGGTAATTTATTATGAGATATTGTTAATTTTTGGTGACAGGAGACCCCCCACGGTGAGGGTCGAAAAATTTAAAATGCTTATAACTCGCGATCTAATTTTCGTAGCGCGACCAAATTATGTTTGGTAATTTATTATGAGATATTGCTAATTTTTGGTGACAGGAGACCCCCACGGTGACGGTCGAAAAATTTAAAATGCTTATAACTCGCGATCTAATTTCCGTAGCGCGGCCAAATTTTGTTTGGTAATTTATTATGAGATATTGTTAATTTTTGTTGACAGGAGACCCCCACGGTGAGGGTCGAAAAACTTAAAATGCTTATAACTCGTGATCTAATTTCCGTAGCGCGGCCAAATTTTGTTTGGTAATTTAGTATGAGACAGTGTTAATTTTTGGGGACCTTAGACCCCCCACGGTGAGTGTCGAAAAATTTAAAATGCTTATAACTCACGATCTAATTTTCGTAGCGCGGCCAAATTTTGTTCGGTAATTTAATATGAGACTGTTAATTTTTGGTGACAGGGGATCCCCCACGGCGAGAGTCGAAAAATTTAAAATGTTTATAACTCGCGATCTAATTTTTGTAGCGCGGCCAAATTTTGTTTGGTAATTTATTATGAGGCAGTGTTAATTTTTGGGGATATTAGACCTCCCCCCCCCAAGGTGAGGGTCGAAAAATTTAAAATGCTTATAACTCATGATCTAATTTTCGTAGCGCGGCCAAATTTTGTTTGGTAATTTATTATGAAACAGTGTTAATTTTTGGTGATAGGAGACTCCCCACGGTGAGGGTCGAAAAATTTAAAATGCCTATAACTCGCGATCTAATTTTGGTAGCGCGGCCAAGTTTTGTTTCGTAATTTATTATGTGATATTGTTAATTTTTGGTGACAGGAGACCCCCACGGTGAGGGTCGAAAAATTTAAAATGCCTATAACTCGCGATCTAATTTTCGTAGCGCGGCCATGTTTTGTTTGGTAATTTATTATGAGATATTGTTAATTTTTGGTGACAGGAGACCCCCACGGTGAGGGTCGACAAATTTAAAATGCTTTTAACTCGCGATCTAATTTTCGTAGCGCGACCAAATTATGTTTGGTAATTTATTATGAGATATTGTTAATTTTTGGTGACAGGAGACCCCCACGGTGAGGGTAGAAAAACTTAAAATGCTTATAACTCGCGATTTAATTTTCGTAGCGCGGCGAAATTTTGTTTGTTAATTTATTATGAGGCAGTGTTAATTTTTGGGGATATTAGACCAGCCCAAGATGAGGGTCGAAAAATTTAAAATGCTTATAACTCACGATCTAATTTTCGTAGCGCGGCCAAATTTTCTTTGGTAATTTAATATGAGACTTAATTTTTGGTGACAGGAAACCCCCCACGGTGATGGTCGAAAAATTTTAAATGCTTATAACTCACGATCTAATTTTCGTAGCGCGGCCAAATTTTGTTTGGTAATTTATTATGAGGCAGTGTTAATTTTTGGGGATATTAGACCCGCCCAAGATGAGGGTCGAAAAATTTAAAATGCTTATAACTCACGATCTAATTTTCGTAGCGCGGCCAAATTTTGTTTGGTAATTTAATATGAGACTTAATTTTTGGTGACAGGAAACCCCCCACGGTGAGGGTCGAAAAATTTAAAATGCTTATAACTCGCGATCTAATTTTCGTAGCGCGGCCAAATTTTGTTTGGTAATTTATTATGAGATAGTGTTAATTTTTGGGAAAATTAGACCCCCCCCCTACGGTGAGGGTCGAAAAATTTAAAATGCTTATAACTCACGATCTAATTTTCGTAGCGCGGCCAAATTTTGTTTGGTAATTTATTATGAAACAGTGTTAATTTTTGGTGATAGGAGACTCCCCACGGTGAGGGTCGAAAAATTTAAAACGCCTATAACTCGCGATCTAATTTTCGTAGCGCGACCAAATTATGTTTGGTAATTTATTATGAGATATTGTTAATTTTTGGTGACAGGAGACCCCCACGGTGAGGGTCGAAAAATTTAAAATGCTTATAACTCGCGATCTAATTTTCGTAGCGCGACCAAATTATGTTTATTAATTTATTATGAGATATTGTTAATTTTTGGTGACAGGAGACCCCCACGGTGAGGGTCGAAAAATTTAAAATGCTTATAACTCGCGATCTAATTATCGTAGCGCGGCCAAATTTTGTTTGGTAATTTATTATGAGATATTGTTAATTTTTGGTGACAGGAGACCCCCACGGTGAGGGTCGAAAAATTTAAAATGCTTATAACTCGCGATCTAATTATCGTAGCGCGGCCAAATTTTGTTTGGTAATTTATTATGAGATATTGTTAATTTTTGGTGACAGGAGACCCCCACGGTGAGGGACGAAAAATTTAAAATGCCTATAACTCGCGATCTAATTTTCGTAGCGCGGCCAAGTTTTGTTTGGTAATTTATTATGAGATATTGTTAATTTTTGGTGACAGGAGACCCCCACGGTGAGGGTCGAAAAATTTAAAATGCTTTTAACTCGCGATCTAATTTTCGTAGCGCGACCAAATTATGTTTGGTAATTTATTATGAGATATTGTTAATTTTTGGTGACAGGAGATCCCCACGGTGAGGGTAGAAAAACTTAAAATGCTTATAACTCGCGATTTAATTTTCGTAGCGCGGCGAAATTTTGTTTGTTAATTTATTATGAGGCAGTGTTAATTTTTGGGGATATTAGACCCGCCCAAGATGAGGGTCGAAAAATTTAAAATGCTTATAACTCACGATCTAATTTTCGTAGCGCGGCCAAATTTTGTTTGGTAATTTAATATGAGACTTAATTTTTGGTGACAGGAAACCCCCCACGGTGAGGGTCGAAAAATTTAAAATGCTTATAACTCACGATCTAATTTTCGTAGCGCGGCCAAATTTTGTTTGGTAATTTAATATGAGACTTAATTTTTGGTGACAGGAAACCCCCCACGGTGAGGGTCGAAAAATTTAAAATGCTTATAACACGCGATCTAATTTTCGTAGCGCGGCCAAATTTTGTTTGGTAATTTATTATGAGACAGTGTTAATTTTTGGGAAAATTAGACCCCCCCCCCCACGGTGAGGGTCGAAAAATTTTAAATGCTTATAACTCACGATCTAATTTTCGTAGCGCGGCCAAATTTTGTTTGGTAATTTATTATGAAACAGTGTTAATTTTTGGTGATAGGAGACTCCCCACGGTGAGGGTCGAAAAAATTAAAACGCCTATAACTCGCGATCTAATTTTCGTAGCGCGACCAAATTATGTTTGGTAATTTATCATGAGATATTGTTAATTTTTGTTGACAGGAGACCCCCACGGTGAGGGTCGGAAAACTTAAAATGCTTATAACTCGTGATCTAATTTTCGTAGCGCGGCCAAATTTTGTTTGGTAATTTTTTATGAGACAGTGTTAATTTTTGGTGACAAGAGACCCCCCCCCCACCGTCAGGGTCGAAAAATTTAAAATACTTATAACTCGCGATCTAATTTTCGTAGCGCGACCAAATTTTGTTTGGTAATTTATTAATCTATTGCATAGCTTTTATCGCGGGCTTTGAGCGCGGCGACCGAATCTAGGAATTCCGTAAAGAGAAAAAATCCTAACACTCCGGCTAACGAAGTTTCAGTTTGGCAGACTTCGGCACGGTATCCTTCGATAGACTTCGGCAGACATTGACGTGGTATTTTTGCATAAGTTGATAAAAATGCTATGCAATAGCTTTACCGCGGCAGTCCACGAGTGCCACACATATTTTTTTTTTTTACTATGGATCGGGCCGGGCTCGGGCCTAGAAATTTCGGCTCGTGCAGACCTCTACACAAACTAGCCATCGACAAATACCTACAGAAATCATTTTGGTACACTTTTCAATGGCACAAAAATCGCTATTGCAGAGCCCCTTTCCGGCGATTTTTTTTTCTTCAAATTAAGAGAGGACCAACTAATCATAGCCAAACACTCACACAAAAAATTTGGTTCAATTCTATGCGTAACTTCATACATATTTCGATGGTACAATATTAAAAATGGGACAAAAATCGTTATTACAGCACCTCCTTTAGGCGGAATATTCAAAAATTAAAGGAGGACCTACTTACCACAGTCAAAAACATACACAAAAATTTGGTTTCATTCTATGCATATTTTCATACATTTTTCGGTGATACATTGGCAACATACGGACACATACACACACACGCACGGACAGACATACATTTTGTAAAAACATGTTATTTGGAATCTCAGACCCCTTAATCCGTCGAAAAAAATTTCGATTACAATACTTTCTTCTTAACAAAAGATAGAAGATAGAAAAAATTAAAAATTACAGTCGAGGCTCTATATAACGAAATCCATCGTTCCAGTAAAAATTTCGTTATATAGAGCAATTCGATGTATAGAGAATGATGTTAAAAATCGTATTTAATGTGTATATTTTGAACAAATATTATTTTTGATCTTTTTAATTAAGAACTTGAAATGTTTAAAAGTAAATATTACCCTAACATTTTATTTATTAATTATTTAAGCTGTTTCAAAAAAGAGAACATAACATTTATATGAAAATCCAAGAGGAAGACTTGCATTAATTTCAGACGAAGATATCTGTAATTTTTTGTTGTTTTGATTTTAAAATTGTTATGCTTTCAAAAAAAATGTTCAAATTTTCGCAAGGAATGAAAAATTGTAATTAACATTTTGAACCATTTGAAGGCCTCTCTTATGTGTCTCTCATTGATTCCTCTCTTATATGTGTAACAATCCAATTGACTCTGTTTTGAGAAAGATGTGGAAAGGTGTGTGGGAGGTGGGATGAACTCGTTGGATTTAAAGAACAAGGGAAAAAGTATATATATATTACAAATTTAAAAATTTTTCGCCAAAACTAACCTTTATACTACCTTAATTTTCTTATCTAATGTTCCGTACTTACTTCAAATTATTAAATTAAAATCTTTTTTCTAGATCTAATCTGTTAATCTGTATGCAGACGATATAAATTCTTAATTTGCCTTAAAAAACATTATTCCAGTATGCGTAAATTTAAAAAGATGGCTCTAAATTAAAAATATTCTTAATTAAAACTTTATTTCTTAATATTCCAAATAAAACTGATTTCTTCTATGTTTTTATCAACCCTTTTTAAGAAAATCTTATTAAATTTATTCCAAAACCATACCTTTCAAAAAATATCATTATTTTATTTTATCTATTTATTTATTTTTCCGCCGTCAACCTTTGATGTGTGCATTAATAAATTCATTTCTTTTCTTTTTCTCTTAAAATTAATCATTGATAAAAATCGTCTGCCTAAGAAATTATGAGTCGATTATAAATTGGTTAAATAATATATTTTTTTTTAAATAAATTTATCGTCTGTGTAAAATAGTCTCGTATCTGGAGAAGAATTCTGTTTACATAAAAGGATGATGGTTTGAGATTACAGAAAGTTCTAGAATTTTCTTTTTAGTTTTAAAAGGTGGAAGTCTCGAGATGAGAAGGGGAGAGATTCTGGAGTTCTTTCGTCGATGAGTACGGCTGATTGAATATTTTTTGGACATTTCGGTAAAAGATCGTCTGCAAAAAGGAGCTTTTCCCTCTATAATGACTACAGTTGAATAAATAAACTTACAGCTACCAATGAGTGATTTCTTGGATCTGCTACATTTATTTATTATTCTATTTTTTTCCTCGCTGGCCATGACTTCTGTGCAAAGAACGGGGACCCTGGCGATGATGTTTTTAGCTCCTATCTTTAAAATGTCACATATATATATATATATATATATATATATATATATATATATATATATATATATATATATAAACTCAGCATTGAACGAGAAATCAAAAATAAGTGGTGGAAAATTGATCCCATATGATTTCGAAGCTTTTTAAAAACTGAATAAAGACCAATTTATGAAAAAATTCGTTATATGGATATAGATATTTCGCTATATAGAGACTGTTTTTAATGTAATCATGCGATAAGGGGACCGTTCCTACTAAAAATTCGTTATATAGAGAAATTCGATGGATGGAGTTTTGTCATAGAGAGACTCGACTGTATATTCAATGTAATATTAGATGTCTGTAAAATCCCATGCGTAGTTTTGTGCAATACACATTTGAAAACCTTAAAAAAAATGGAGAAAAATATCAATATTTAGAAAAGTAGTAGGGATTTTTAAAAATCCATTTTATCTTAACTTTTACAATTTTTTTAACGAGGTATGCAGTTTTGTTCTTGTTTTGTGTTTTGATTGTTTTCAAAATGTACTTTTATTTCAACATTGAAATGTAGTGAGTTCATCACTATTACTATATTGTTCGCCAATATTTTTTTAATTAAATTTTTTTTGAAAATGTAAACTGTCCTCTTAATGTTTAAATGAATGTTTATTATCTTTTATTTTATTAAAAGAATCCATAAATGACTGTAACATTCATTGCAGCATGCTTTACTGCTGACAAATAAATCTGGAAAGAATGGCGGCAGTCAGCAAAGACCCGATTCTTTCCTGGAGAAGTTCACATCTCAGCCCACTCAAAGTACAGAAGAAGATCCAAATGCTCAATTTTTGGAAAGGTAAAATTGGATGCATTTGCCATAAACATTAACAACAATAATTTCAGAATTTATTAATTTTAATACTGATTTGATTGACTTTGATTACTTTAATTGGTGAATAAATCACACGAAATGTAATTTTCCAACTAAATGAAAAAAAGAGTCCAGGATAGGGTTCTAATCAAGGAATTTTCACATTAAGCTACAAATGCTCTGCTAACTGAAGTATTTTGAACAAATCGAACGTAATCAATTCACCCAGAGAAATTTTTAGTTTAAACTACTAATCTTCTGCCAACTGAACTATCTTAACAAATCTGGTGGCTATAATAGAAACAATTATAATAGAATAAAATCATAAAAAATAAATAATCAAACAAACTTCAAGCAATGACTTATACTTTCTAAAAATATTCTCTCAGATTATATACTGTGATCCCATCATTCGTTTCAAATAAGTAGTGGAAAATTTAATGAAAGTTCTTTGTAATGTAATTCAGATGCTAGCAAACATGTGAAGCATTAAAGTGTCCTCTCAGCAAAAACAGAAACTTATGCAATATGAAATTAATAACTACAATAAAATAAAATCATAAAAAAAATAATAATCAAACGAAATTCAGGCAATGACTTATACATTAAAAAAATATTTTTCTATAATATAAAAATTAACTATAGTAGAGTAAAGTTATAAAAATAAATAATCATAAGTAAAGCAAGGAATGCAGTATATGTTTTTAAAATACCTTCTCACAAATTTTGTACTGTGAAGCCATTATTCTTTTCAAGACAAGTAGAGAAGTATTTTGTGAAAGTTGTTTTTGCAGTGGATGTGCTGTGAAGTACTAAAGTTTTTTCAGTAAATATATAAAATATATATATTATGGAATTAATTACATTAATAAATTATAAAAATTTCAAAGCAGTTTATTACTTTTATTAGTAACGAAATCGTGTAGTGTTGTTTTTTGCTCTTTTACTTATCCATAATGCTTACTATAGTCTTGCAATCGTTTCAAAAATCGAAAAGAAAATGACGGATTTACACGTTTCAGACACTGGAGATTCCGAAAAACGTATTTTTAGAAGAAAAGAAAATGCCGTCCGTCTGCTGTGTGCCTGTAAACGCTGTATTTCCCGAACAAATTGAGATAGAGACTTGAAATTTGTTTTGTACTTAGTATGTAATAATGGAAAAAAACCTACTTAATATGAATAACTTTAATAATTCGGAACTTTTTTTTCATACTGACAAAAAAGTACCTAAAAATTTTCGAAATTTTTTATTTTAAGGAGATAGTATAAAATGTAATAAAAAACATAAATTTGCATTAAGAACGAAGTTGATCGGATAATTTAGTTGCTGAGATATTTGTAATCATATTTTCCACACTCTTTGATTTTTCACGTCACTGTATTTAATTCAAATTTCAATTCAAAGATATATTTCAATTGAATATTAGGAGATGCTTAATCCAACTCAGTAAACTTTTAGTGTTAATATGATTATTATGTTTGGAGTAATAAAGTTGTTTCTTTTACTCTATTCGGTACTACTTGGTTATTCAGTCGACCAAGAAACTATCGCTAAACTATAAGAATAAATGCCGATAATGGCTTATCATAAATGTTACATTCACTTGACATTAAACACGTTACACGTGTTTGTTATGTCAACAAGTGGCTTTTAATTTGATGCTTAATTTGCATTTCTTTTTTTCGATCTTTTATTAATTTGTCTGTTCTTTCATTATTTAAAATAAAAAATTATGCCAGCTTATCTAACTTACGAGTAGTTTGATGATTTAATTTCTCGAAATGGGTTGATGGCATAATCAAATAATACCTGCAATTATGTAATGGAACATTACTTTGTATTAAAAATATTTAAATATGCGTTAAAATTTTATTTTGGAATTGCAATGCATTGTATAAATAGTTTACACGTGTTTTATTTTCATATTTTATATTATGCATTTCCACGGTGGGTAGGCATTACGTGGCCCCCAACGACTAGTTGGATTTTAAACGATATAAATATAGCGAGAAAATTAATTGTAAGGGACTTATCCCTTCGTAACAAAAAATATAAAACCTCCAACAGTTGTTTATAGCATGATCATCTAATCATTCTCAGCTCTTAAGTCTCTCCTACCTTTGGTCAACAAAGCTATATCAAAGTGACCTCTAATGGGCAATTATGAACTACTAATGGGTGCGACACGCCATATGTCAACAGCAGTTGTTGCGCACTCAATTCACTGATGGCAAAGCTAACAAAGAATCCAGGTAACTGTTTTAGCAGCATTTTTGTATGAAGGTTTTCTGCTCTCTTTCCTTATACTATGAACAAACGCTTAGATATTTAAAAGGAGCGTTTCTTTCCTTAGAAGACACGTTTAGAAATAAATGAATTAAGTAGATAACACCGTTTCAGAATTAATTTCAGCTAATCATTTTCTTCATTTTTACTAACAAGAGACGTGAAATCTAAACCCGATATAATTTTCATCTTCTGAAAATTTACATACGCATCTCGCATATCCGTACTCAGAATTTCTTAAAGGATGGTATTTTAATTTGATCTTCTTAAAATAATTTTAATTTAAAAATTAAAGTCACGATTAACAACGATCAGTAAAACTGTTTACATGCAAAGATCAACTTTGCATGTAAACAGTCACACTCTTAACTTCAGATTCTAATCTCAGTACAGGAGAATAAAAATTGCCGTATTTAATTTTTTTTTCAGACGTATTTGTGTAAAAAATATTTTGTTTTATCTTAGAAAATTCCTTCTAATACTATCTAAATTATTTTTTTATGATGTTGTTATTTTTACTTATTTAAGCATTTTGCTTAGTGTCTGAAACTTAAGCATCAGAACACATGTAGAAAAAAATATATAGAAATTTTTTGAAGACAAATGCGTGTTTTCAAAAGCAGTATGTAAATACTGCCATTCAAAATATTTTGGCGCAGCATGTCCTTAATGGGATTTGGCGCCATTTAAAAACTATGTAACAAAATTTAAACTGTATACATTTAGAAAAAATTGGGGTTTTTTTATTATTATTATTTCTATTAGAAAATGGAATGGATAAAGGTAAAAAATACTCATTAATTCTCTCTTCAGAGTAATAATGAAAACTATGCAATTATCACCATTCTGAAGAATTTTCATAAAATATTTTTTAAATAAAAATATAAAAAGAGAAATATTTTACAAAAAAATAGCTAGTGTGGCCACATCTACAAATAAACAGCATTCAGTTTTAAAAAAAATCAATAAAACTGATTCAGTCGAAAACTCAAGGTAGATGACTAAAAAACAGCCTTCTGTTTTAAGTATATAGATAACACTAAATAATGAAAAATTCAACTAATCAAATTATGTTATTTTGATAATAGTAAAATGTCCCAAAAAAAGAAATATATATTTTTTTTTTAAGTCTAGAGAATTTAGGGAGTCTTATATTATTTTAAACCTCAAATTATTGGCAAGATCTTTGTTTGCTTGTCTAACTCGGCGAAGCGAATTCCTCCAAGCGAGAATCATCCAGTTCTGTAATTTAAAATGCTATTTTTTGGACAAAAACTTCCGATCTGAATATGCACACTACAGGGTGTCTTTAAAAGAACTCCGGGGTTTTGAGGCAAAATATTTTAATGAAATAAAAAACATACATACATGTTTCATACACGACTGAAAAGCTTACATTTTCAAGTTTTTTTTAACACTTAGTAAAGTTCTATATGAGCCCCGTTGGTGGCACGGCAGACGCCTAAACGGTATTCTACCTCTTCCCATGTCCTGGCGAGCATGTCTGGGGGGACGGTTGCCACACAATTGACTATTCGTTCTCTGAGATTTAGACCATCACGAATTTTCTCTGCATACACAAGATTCTTGATATGCCTCCAGAAGAAATTTCTATCGTTTCTATGAGCCAAATAACACATTGAGCCTTTTGTTGCGGAATCGCCATCATTTCAAGGTCAACGCCCTGCAGCGCTGCCAACAGTTGATGCAAACATTCCCAATTCGTATGAGTAAAACTTTTTGAGCTTCTCTTTTCAGAGAAATCGACTAAATTTTGCTATCTTTTATAGTTAGTGAGATATGAATTTTTAAAACCCCGGAGTTCTTTTATAGACACCCTGTGTTTGTCACTGCTTTTCTATAAAGCCACTCTAATATTTTGTAAAACAATGAGTTTTATCAATCTGTGATTTCGATTACATTAATTTCACCTGTGAAGAATTTCAAAACAGCTGCGATGAATTAATGCACTTCTAGAAAACATAGTTCAACTTTAAAAATTAAAATATAGGCTTTTTTTCAAAAAAATTACGTCATTTGCATCTGCGGAAGCATTTGATTTTTACAATCCAGCCTTAAAGAACATGGATAGAAAAATATGAATATGACATCATTATCGCAAATAATGTACAGGGGCGGTCAAAAGTTTCCGTCCAGCAAAAATTTTTCAATTTATTTGTAAGTATACCCACATGAAGAGGAATCTCAATGTGATACTTATGTATTTTATTGACATAATAGTTAGGAACTTACTTATAGAAGAACGTGTAAATATCAATAAATTTAATTTTAAAAAATTAAGTATAAACGAAAACGGATGTTCTCAAAAGTTTCCGGCCGCCTTCACAAGCTTGTAAAAAAGTGGTATTGTAATAGAAAATTACAGTGATCAACAACATTTACAATTAGTATTTTATCGTATTACTATTTTAGCTTTAATAATAAGTACTGTGGCGCAGCAACGTGACATTCATACAATCAACGGTTAAAGATCGTCTATGATACGTTTTTTCCACATTTCTTGCAATTTTGGTGAAATTTCGGCTGAGTTGGAATATTTATAGTTCCGCAGACTTTTGCCAACTTCTTTCCAAAGATTTTCTATTGGATGCATGTTGGGCGTTTGGGCTAACCATTTCAAAAACGAGATATTTTGTGTGAAAACCATTGATTATAGAGGCTTGCATACATTATTTATGTCGTTATCATGTTAAGAAAAGTAGTTGCGACCAAATTTTTTATTCTAATAAGGCAGAAAATGGTCTTGGAAGATATCCTTATACATTGGATAATTCACTTGGCTGTGGATTTCAAATAACGGACCGACACTTTTTGAAGAAAATACTCCCCACGGCATAACGTGTCCTCCGCCATGCTTCATTGCAAGAATAAAATAGGTCGAATGATATCTTTTGTTGTTAAGTCATCGGACGTTGTGTCTGCCATCACTTCAACAACTAAATTGAATTCGATTAATGGAAAAATAGAACTTTTGTCCAGTTTTCACTTGACCAGACTTTGTGTTCCTTGGAAAATGCCAGTAAGGTACATCGGTATTTTTTAACCTCTGAAAATTTTTTAACACCGACTCTTCCATAAAATTTTGTATCACGTCAGCATCATAACACGGTAGACAAACTTATTCCAGCAACATTTTCATTTCGTAAATCGCAGTATATTGCAACGGAATTTTCATACGGATTATCAATGGTTTTTCCCCTGATAATTCTGTCCACAGGAATAGTAATTTTCCGGGGTCTCTCGGACCTCTGAAAGTCCTGAAAGCCATGGCCATATTTAAATAATTTTTAAATATCGTTTACAGTCGATTTTACCGATCGATAACTTAGCCGCAATATCTCGGGAAGATCGTCCTTTTAGCGACAAACTAATCACTCATTTATGAACAATAATTATTGAACTTTTCAAATGTGAATTCAAATTAGGCTATACATGTTGATTCATTCATAAACACAACCAAAAAACACTTTACGGATAGAAAAAAACTAAAGAATGATAAGTGGCCGGTAACTTTTGAGAACATGCGTTTTCTTTCATACTTAATTTTGTCAATTAAATTTATTGATATTTACACATTCTTCTATAAGTAAGTTCCTAACTAATATGTCAATAAAATGTATAAGTATCGCTTTGAGATTCCTCTTCATATGGGTATATTTACAAATTAACTGAAAAAATTTTGCTGGCCGGAAACTTTTGACCGTCACTGTATAAACTCAGCAAAAAGCAATATCATCATTCAAGAAGCACAATGAAACAAATCAGATATTTAATTACTCATTTGCCTTCATCTGTTTTTTTATAATAACTCAGTGTTTTTTTTAGAAATTCTTCATTTATGCATTTTCAGGATTCGGAAAATATTATTACACACGGATTAATAAAATTGCGGGGTTTGTTTTCTGCTGTTTGATGCGAATTAAATAAATGCGGAAGGAAAAGGTCACACAAACATTCTTTTAAATACATTTTTGTAAGGAGAAAGTGTTGTATCGTTTTTAAAGCAAGTTTTCAATAAACTAAAAATCATTTAACTAATGAGTAAAAACGAAATATAACCAAAATTCACCGGGGACCATTCTAAACGAAGCATTTATATACACTGGTGTGCAAAATTTAAGGACGAGTCCCAAAATGCCAATTTTCAAGGGATTTTCAAGTGATAATATTCACGTGAATATTCAAAAGGAAGTAATATAAATCGTTAAAAAAATTATTCCTGCATAACAGATCGGTCCATATAACATCTCATTCAGGTCACACTTTGTCAGAAGAGTCACAGTCACTACAGCGAAACAAAAATATGCGAAATTTCATACGTCTCTTTTATGAGTCTCAAATGACTACTATATGTGACTCCACTGGCAGGTCGTGGCGACTTCTGCTTTGTGTCGAGTCACCAAGTGACTTTACAATGTAGTTTTTTTTGAGACTCTCAAGTGACTGTCATTTGGAGACTCAATTTCAAAGTCATTGTGAATGTTGAATTATGATAAATCACCAAATAATGTCACATTAAAGTCAAATGGTGACTTTTTGTCACAAGACTTTGTCAAATGGTGACAGAGACCCTACTGTGAATTAACCACTGTGAAAAGTGGTGAAAAGTCACTATTTGACTTTATTGGGACATTATTTGGTGATTTATCATAATGCAACGTTCACAGTAACTTTGAAATTGAGTCTCCAGATGAAAGTTCACACGAGAGTCTCAATGAAACGACATTGTAAACTCACCTGGTGAACTCACCACAAAGCAGAAGTCACAATGACCTGTCAGTGAAGTCACATATAGTAAACATTTCAGACTCATAAAAGAAGAGGTGTATGGAATTTCCTATTTTTTGTTTCACCGTAGTGACTGTGAATCTTGTGACCATGTGTGATCTAAATGAGACGTTTTATGGACTAGCTATTATGCAGGAATAGTAATTATTCGAATCATATTACTTCCTTTTGAATATTCTCGTGAAAATTATCGCTTTAAAATCCATTGAAAAGTGGGATTTTGGGACTCGTCTTTAAATTTTGCACACCAGTGTATATATATATATATATATATATATATGAGAAAATGGTAACAAAAATGAATAGTAAACTACTATTTTCCCTACACTTTTAATAAAAAGGGACTACTTCAGTTGCTCCAATTACAAAATTCGTATTAAAAAAACATTAATTAATATCTCAAAAAAACTGAGATACAGCTTTCAAACATGTTGCATTTAAAAGTAAATTTTTTTCCTTATACGATGGTGTAAAAAATAAAAATGGTCGATCTTTAGAAGTTTAAAAATTTGCAGTAGCAGGAATTGCAAAACCGAAACTTCATTTCAAATTTCAAAATGTTGCCATTTGCAGAATGATGTCAGTGTTGCACACAGATATGTTTGTCCTTTATAATATAGATAATTGAAAAAAAAAATTTTTAATTTATTTTTTAAAAAGCAAGATTGTTCATGGTAA
This sequence comes from Maratus speculifer, assembly GCA_964019185.1. NCBI lineage: Eukaryota > Metazoa > Arthropoda > Arachnida > Araneae > Salticidae > Maratus > Maratus speculifer. The sequence continues at coordinate 83,329,518 of OZ025296.1, forward strand.
CTACAGTGAAACTTCTAAATAAGGGACACCTGTGGGACCGGAACTTTTGTTCCTTAAATAGAGGTGTCCCTTATTCGGAGTTTTTTATATTATTTGTAATTAATCATTCAGTAGCATATAAAAATAACAAAGTGTTAAAGGCGAAATTTAGATGTACCCGAAGTGTATAAATTACGTTAATCAGACAAAAGGAATAAAAAAGGAATTAATTAAAAAATTCAATTGATTACTAAATCTTTAAGAATCTTTTTTGGGATTACGGATTTATATTTTTAAGACAACAAATCTCTCAACTGCTCTACTCAACTAGCGGAAAACGCTTTGATACATTTAGAAATCCATTTTTTAACGGAAAAGTATAATTTTGGAACGCTTGACTTTTGAAGTGAATTGGAATTGAGGTGTGTTTTCAACATTTTGATAAATAAATTACCTATTGAGTTAGAGGCGATTTTGATCACGTGACAAAGACTTTTTTACCCTTTCTTGAGTAGTTAATCTTCTTTCGCGTGGAAATTTGGTTCAAAACACCAACTTTACAGTATTTTTTTAAAGATCTATTGCATTTTTTAAAAAAATGGAAAAAAAAATATCGATTACATTTTCTAAACAACGCCCGCTAGTTTCAGGTATTTCCGAATAAAAATAAATTAAAACTTATGTCTTAAAAGTTGACTTTTTAGGATTTGAGAAAAGCCTAAAAGCATCTGTAAAGTCCTTTTATTTCACAATTTTCTTTCTCCACTTTCAGAATCATCGTCACAATTTTCAGCATTACTTTCAATGGGGATAAACGCACTGATGTCGAATCAGAATTGTGGGTAAATAAATGCTTGTAAATTATGTCGTTTGCTTCTGTATCAAGATGACTGCCTATCTGTTTGATAAGTTTACAAAAATCTGTATTTCTATTTTCATCACAGGCTACTTATTATCTGAAATGCCAAAATCCAGTCCCTTTAATCTCATTTTCAAGTGTCCCTTAAATCGAGTGTCCCTTATCCAGAGGTAAATACACGTCCTATACCAAGGGACTGGGACCGGATGTTTTGTCCCTCATTCGGAGTGTCCCTTATTTGGAGGTTTCACAGTATTTCATTTTGAGAGAGAGCATTTCCATAAATCTCAAATGACTTGGACTAAAATAACTAAGAAATCTTTTCCGCATAGAAAGTACTGGTGTTTTTGTTGAATTTCCGTCGATGTATTCGAACCCGCCCGAAATGATCGTTTTCCAAAGCATTTAGATGATTACGTTATAATGGTTTTTGTTTTTCTAATAAATATTAGATATTTCAGACAATCATTACGAGGTTGACAACTTTTTATTCAATTTGTACCACTCTTTTAAAAAATTATTTTTGCCGTATACATTTAGAATAATTTCAGTAGATCCGATTCAATAATTACGAGTAGAGTTAAAAATAGTCTCAAGTGGCTACTCTGCATAATGTAAAATGTACAGATGAACTTAATTGAAACTAATTCTTAAATCTAAATAAAGTAAGTAACTGTACCAATAGAACAATCTTTAATGTTATCAGATTCTGAGTTTTAGTGATTGTAACAATAGTGAACGCTTGATATTTTAGTTAATTATTTCTGTACACAGCTCTGCAGCAAATATTTCTGCTCTAAACATTTTTCCTGCCATTTTTTTTTTCAGAAAGCTTAAAATGCGTCATTAATGGACATACAAAATCCAGTATTAGACACATGTTTGTGACAATAGTAAACATATTTAAATTACTGTGGAAAACATCAGGTATAATATAAACTTTTACCCCCCTCCCCAAAAAAAACGACTTTAATACACAAATTATTTTATTTTATATTGAGATAATAAAAAGCGTTTTGTAGTTCTGTTGTATATTGACTGTTCGTGGTAGCGACGTCCACTTCCCATTTAGTTAAACTATCTATTAGCAAGCTATTAACATACAACAAATTAAGGAGAAATATTGTTTTTATTCATTTTGATTCGATTTTAAAAAAGTATTGAACCAGTTTTGTTCAAAATGAAATAGGGCCAGTTCGAGAGTGTCCTCTTTCAACTAATATATATATGTGTGTGTGTAATAATATGTCGATTTACTTGAAAATATAAACAGGTTTGCTTGGAATAATATATCGATTCTCGTGGAATAACATCTATCTTTTTATCAATGTTGGTTTAGCAGCCGTAGTTGGAAGCAATGTAGTTGTGTTCTATGGAAGTTTCTTCAGTGAAAATGCAAGAAAATTAGTTTTTAGTCCTTTATTATTTTTGAGCACGACCATCAGTTATTCCACATCTCTCCAGTCTCCCAAATTTCTAATAGGCAACTTGCTCTAAGCCTGCATCATCTCAAACCTTCTAAATTATACCGAAGCTAAGACGGGAATCCTGGCATTTTAAAGGTCAAAAGCGTTCTGCACACTCTTCCAAAGCAAAATGACTCTCTCATAATTCCAAGCCAATCTAGCCCCTCCCTTTTTTACGTAAGGCTTTTAAAGATCCATTAGGATAGTTTTCAACGCAAAAATAATCCAACCCACTCTCTAGTATTGGACGCTAGCCGTGACTAGAGGTACGAACTCTTTACCTAATCGCGTAATAGCGCAATTTGCCCACGCGAAAAAGCATATGAATCTCTAGACAGACAATTAATTAAATAACAAAACAAAATTAAAGTTTCGATAAATGTTTTTTAATTCTAAAAAGAAAAATGGATTTGTGTACTGAATATAAGATTTCGCAATAAGATATTGGCATTCAAGAAACATTCTAGCTTTTTTTTAAGAAAATAATCAATAGATTATGCTAAATAAAATAAAATAAAATAAAAGAACTTTAGCCGTTAAAAATATTAATACATTACGGAAACTGAGAATAAAAATATGTTCCATAAAACGTTAGAATAAAACTCAGAACGGGCAAAATGAAAAAAAAAAATTTTATTACAAATATATATATATATCATTCGCATTGTTTGAGAGCAATCGACAAACATACACAATATATATGTATAAATGTGTGAAATGATAACCTCCTCCTTTTTTGAAGTTGATTAAAAAGATGAAATGGCTAGAAAAAAATATACATATAATAGAACACAGTGTAACGCATAGCGCGCTAAGCCGGTTTTTCTCTCTAAAAATAATCAATGGAATTGACGCTCCCACCGAGACCAGCAGTGGTCTGTGTGCATCCGAAGCACAAACATAAATTTGCCAACAAAAAGCAAAAATGACAATTTGTTTTCGGGTAGGGGTGGGAGTAAATGAAAAAAATACAATTTCCAAGTGCTATAAAAATAGTTAAAATTTTAAATTATTAATATTATTTCAAAAATTGCAGCAGACTTTTTTAATTACACAGTTTTATTGCATATTTGTTAAAGTTTTGTTTTATTTAGAAATCTTAATTTTGTTATGGTATATTAGCCGCAAAGCCTGATTTACCCAGAAGTATTGTAAATTCTAATAGTGTGTTTATTAGAACAAAAACTAGCCAAATTTTGCTCATCGAAACGCTTTCATATAATCAATTATTTTTATCAGATTTTTTTTTTTTTTTTTTTTTTTTTTTTTTTTTTTTTTCAAATTTTTGTGAAAAACACGATTTTTACCCATTGTCCTAGGACGGGCATCTACACGAGTATAAATATATTAATTGTATTTGGTGTTGCATTAATGAAGCAATAGTTTGAAAAAATAGCAAGCTTGCACCAAAAGCGGAAAAATGAGTTTATACAAGTTTAACAAATTTAACTTTATATCATGGCATATTTCAGAAAGAACGCTGTAACCTGAGCATTGTATTGCAATTAAGTCTTAATGCATAGCTGGAATTCTAGTCACAACATTGTGTAATAATGTATCTATGTCAAAAATTCCTAGCCTGTTCATATCCTACTGAATACTAAGCCTATGCATTGACTAGAAAAACGATTCTGAAATAGACGAATTTTTCTCAGCGTTTTCAATGGTCACTTGAATTTTGCTCCACTTTTTCCGAATAGGAAACTTTTCCTATTCGGGGAACCACTTTTTCCTCGCCTTATTTTTTTTATTATTATTAAAGAAGGCAAAGATTATTATTCGGAAATAATAAGCTTAAGTAAATGGTTTTCTTCTCTTTACTTGTACAAGGATTTAGAGGGTGTGATGTTTTGTCTGCGTTGAATTCTGTTCTGCTTGAGTTTCAAATATCCAATGAATTCATTTTTCTATGAAATAACTTTAAGTCTCCTTGAACCATTTCTAGAGCTTTTTTTCATTGATAAAGCCCTTGTTGTTGTTAAATTCTAAGCTACTCCTGGCAAAAATTTCGGATTCCTTGGTAAAAATGCATAAAACCACTTGTATCCATGTTGGTTATCTACAAAATATGTTCTCCCTTATCAGAGTTGCCAAATCTCCAGCTTTTTGCACAGCACTACTATGTTAGAGAAATATTGTTCTTTTAAATTGCCCAAATGTTTCAGTCAAATAAAGAAACATTTTCTGCATTAAAATTCCGCTTTCCAAAATCCGGAGACTTGAAAGGTCTGCCCTTATTCATTTCCATCTTCAGTTGGCGTACATTGTTCCCAACGTCGTTCCTTGTCACCGGGGTTACAACTTTCAATAGGAGTGCCAATTACTGATTATGGTGATATGAGACAACCGTAAAATATGCATAAACTTGATGCAAATTTTAAAAAATATACACAATAAATAAATTCTCCATATTGACTTAGCTCATATTAAAACAGTGGGTATAAAAAATGCGTCAGATTACACACAAACAGAAAATAAAAATTGTCTTGCCTTTTTCTAAACTAAAACAAATTACTATAAGATAACGTCACTGTCAAATCAAATTTCTCTGAAACTGACGATTTAAAATGTATGTAGTTATTGCTGTCGAAAAAGCTGCTAAACTGACACTAGTGCTGCTATCTAAATTTTCAGACCAAAACTTTTCTGTTAATTCAAGTGATGTAGCAGATTTAAACTTTTTTCACTCTTGCCGCAAAGTTACCCTGATTGACTGTACTATGATACCGTGTCCAACACTGGTTCCATTACATTATTATTATTATTATTTTGAATGAATGTCTTAACTCTCTGAATGTTTGGCACGTAATATTCCGTTCACTAATTTCCAGGTTCCACTGCAATATAAGCAATATTTAAGATAGTATAGTTCTATAGATTTAATAAATTTTCATTAAATTGAAGAATAATTAACATTCTCAAGGATTGCATTCATATTTGTAATTATTTTTTTATATATAATGTTGAAAGAATCATATTTTCTTAGCATTTAAATCAAAATACAGAGAAAACAACATTACAATTTTACCCTTTTGCAAGATGCTCAGAGGGTATATTTTTCTTTTTCTAGGATAGCGTTATCTACTACTAAATTTAACACTAGAACCGCCGGCTATTTTATTCAAATTTTATAAAAACTGTTTGACACCAGAATTTTTAATTAAAACTTTTTAACTTACTTAATTAGCCTATTTTCATCTTTTATATATCTAACAAATCTTATCAAGAAATTTCTGGTTCGAATCGGCTATTTTCAATTTGGCAGGTGTCATCATGACCACTAATGGCGGTTCTAGTGTTAATTAAATTTGAGATTTTATAAGTAATTTATATTTTAATTTATATTTTACTTGTAGATTAGGACATAGTCTTGTTCTTGATCCAGCTGCGCATCAGTATTATAGGTGGTTATCAATAATTTCCATTGCTGTTTTCTACAATATCATAATCATCATCGGCCGTAGTGTATTTTGGGAGCTTCAAAACCTCTGTCCACAAGTTTGGTTTTGTATGGACTATATCTGTGATGTTATCTACTTGATCGACATAGCTGTACATTGTCGAACGGGTAAGTCGAGTCTCTAAATCTGTTTAAACAAATTTTAACATAAATCTTTGAAATTTTAAAGTTGCTGTTTAGAATAGTTTTAATATTTCACTCTAAGGGGGTCCGAAACATAAAAATCTTCAAATTTTATTTCAGTTGGATCAAATATTATTGATGTTCGAATTTAGTGTCAATTATCTTTGAACTCAATTATCGGCCCCACCAGTGGCCGCGAGGTTCCAACCTCCAAACTGGTAGACGGTATGTGCTGGGTTCGAACCCAATCGCGACCGTCGGCCTAACTGTTCGGAGTTTTCCGTGGTTTTCTTCGAACCTTGGGTTAATACGGGTTAGGATCCCTTAGAAAGACTCCCACGGAAGGCATCCCACCCCATAGGGCCTATATCCCAAAGCGTAGATAATTGGCCGACATACATACAAAACAAAATTGAACTCAATTATCGAATTTTTATCTCTAGTACTCCTTGGCTCTTGAGGTTTTGAGATCTTCATAATGATGTGCATTAGCTACAGGTCATCTTGAGTATTATTTTACAGGGTGGTTACAAATAACATGGCACTAACTATCTTCGTGATTAAATATTTGTTGAAAATTATGATGTTGAACTTTTTCTTTATACTTTCGAAATTGCAGAATAATTCTTCAAATAGTTATGTAGATATTCGACAAAATGTCTAAATTTTCAATTTTTGACTTTTGGTTAAATAGTAAATTAGTGGCAAAAGCTTGTGTGGCAAAAATACTAGAAATATCTCTGAAAACTTTTACGAAATCTAATGTGTATTATTTTAAGATAGATATTGGTTATTGTGGAAAATTTACTATTACCTTGTAATAATGCAGAAGCTGTTAAATTATGTTCTTGAGCTTAAAATTCCTATTTTCAATAAACTACTATCTAATACGTATAGAAAATCTTGATAAATTATGTTCTTGAGCTTATAACTCCTATTCTCAATGTAATACTGTTCAGTACGTATAAGAAATCTTGATTGTTTATAATGCATATTTCAAAGCTCTTTAGTACACAGGTAGTACATATAATGAAATTAATTTCTAACTTGTATAATTTTTGTTTACTATATTCAGCGCTACATTATTGTATTATGTTTCAGGTTACCTCGAACAAGGTTTGCTCGTGCGAGAGCAAGCAAAACTTTTGAAAAACTACACATCTTCCGTTTCATTCAAATTAGATATCCTAAGCCTTCTTCCAACTGATCTCCTGTATATAATGATCGGCACTTCCTGTGAGAACAAAGTACCATGCGGAGTGATCGTTCGCATGAACAGGTTGTTTCGCTTTCCAAGAATGCAAGAGTTCTTCGATAGGACTGAAACAAGGACAAATTTTCCGTACGCCTTCAGAATAGCAAAATTAATTTGCTATATCCTTGTCATCATCCACTGGAATGCTTGTTTCTTTTTTGCCATGAGTTATGTAATTGGTTTTGGAACAGATTCTTGGGTGAGTAGATTATGCTCATAACTTATTTTTATTACGGCCATTTTCAACATAGTGTCAAGTCCGTTACCAAATGCCAAGTCTGTTTCTTCAGGGTTTTTTAATTATCATCATTTTTCCACCGTTCTACTTTTATTTTTTATTCAGCTAAGAAACAAATGTGCAATTTCCTTAAAATTTAATAATTTACATGAATATATACTGTAATTATTAGAAAAAGATCTTGTAGGATTTCTATGTGATCAAAATCTTGTGGCTAAAACTGTCTCTCCTTTCAATTTAATTTAAGTTTTATTGATAAATATCAAGTTTTGAAATTTAGGGACATAAGTCACTTCAAAGTAAGTTGATTTTAGGAAATGTAATAAATTTTAAGCTGGGTATTTTCAGTAATTTTGTATGGTAAAGGACTTGACAATTTGCCTTACAAGCCAACTTTAAATAGCACTTACATATTATATTATAGGGCAAAATGCACACCAAATTTTTTTCACGTACCTTAAACATTTACTTTAACACCTGTCTCCATTTTTAAAAGAAATTATTAAGTTTGGAAAATAAAATTCTGAAATGTAAGCAAATGGTGAAAATAGCCCATTAATGTCCTTCATGATGATTTTGCAGAAATTATTTTCCTTTTTGAAATTAGTTATATAATTGGTTTTGAGACCGATTCTTAGGTGAGTAAATTAGGCTGATAATTAATATGAATCATCGCCGATGTGCAATATTTTTTTTATAATAAGAACTTTTTTATGGGCTCGAAACACAAAGTCTGAAAACACAAAGTCACTGCTGTTTGCGTAATTTGGTTAATGAAGACTGGCGGAAAGAACCCAACTATGGAAGAACCTCTTTTTCCCCTCGAAAAATTTAAATGAATATTTTTTAAGAAAAAGACTTCAAAAGTGGATTTCGAATTGTTCAGGGGTGAAAAATAAGTCGATGACGGAAGCGACTTCCAACATATTCATTGTCGTCGACTATCAAAGATAAGGGAAAATCACGCCTATATACAACATCGTCTACAATCTGTATTCCAACTGAGAAATAAGCCACCTGATTTTTTTTAAATAATTATTTCGTTAAGTAAAATACATTAATGAACAGTTAAAAACAGGTTAATTTTTTTATACATCACAAACTGGAGTTGCTTCAAAAGAATTAATTCAAATTAGATATTGGCTATCTGACGTATATCCTGTATATAATGATAGGCATCTCCGGTGAGAATAAAGTACCTTGTATAATGATAGTTCGTATAAGCAGATTATTTCGCTTAGCGAAAATTCTTTGAAACGATTGAAACAAGAACGAATTTTCCACATGCCTTCAGGTTATCAAAATTAATTTTTTACATCACTGTCATCATACGCTGGAATAATTGAATGCTTTTGACATGAGTTACACAATTGGTCGGAGACAGAAACTTCTCACGTATAATATGCATTGTACTAATGTCTTTTACAATGGTTTTGCATGTGTAACGAAAAGTTTAAAGACTTCGAAGCACAGCACCTATATCCACCATTGTCTATGTATCCCGAATGCATATTTCAGATGTGTATATTGCTGGGACGATTACTGTTTCTAAACTAATAGGAGACCGTCATTATCACGGTCAAGTACACGCCCACACAGTTTGATTGACAGGAACTCGTGGACAATTGATCGTATGTGTTTATTATTTATTTGTACTCGGATTGTTTGAATTTGTACTCGGTAATTAAAAATTAAAGGTACGAAAGAATTTTTTTTTTTTTCAAAATGACTGAATTTTATTTACTTCAATTAGAAATTATACTTCCTCTGATCCTGAAATAAATAAATAAATAAATAAATAAAAATTAAAGTAAGAATTTTGCTTATACGGATATTTTCGCAGAATACTTTTTTTCCCATTTGTTTAATATATATATAAATCATTTTGGAACGATATTTAGAATATTAAAAGGGTTTGAAATATTTTTTTTAAATGTCTTATTTATTAATAAAAGACAGCCTCCAATAATTAAAAAAAAAATCACCAACGGACTCTCGGCCCGCGATGGACTCGAACCCATATCCTCCGGTTTCAAGCTCGACGCTCTAACCATTCAGCCAGTCAGCTCACTTTCATCCGCAACAGATTATCGTTATAATTAGCACCGTCAATTGTCCACGAGTTCCTGTCAATCAAACTGTGTAGGCGTGTACTTGACCGTGATAATGACGCTCTCCTATTGGTTTAGAAACAGTAATCGTCCCAGCAATATACACATCTGAAATATGCATCCCGACTACTGAATACTGACTGGAAGGTGCCCTACTGCCTTCCTAAGTTCCCTTTTGGAAATGTTTAAAAAACTGCGCAGTCATGAGTTTATATCACCTATCTTTTAGTTTTTTATTATTCTTAAATTATAACGTATGGTCTTTGAAAAGAACCCTCTTTATTTACTAGGGGTTTTCCCATGGTAGCTTTTTCACCTATATCTTTTTTTAATTAATGGAGATTTTTCTATCCTCTTACATTTTTCAATAGTATTTTTTTAATCTTTTACTGTCCTTTTCTCATGTGACTACCAATTACATTTAAACACTTAAAAAATAATAATTTTTACGGCTTACTAATGCCTTTGTAATACGAATCATCTTTCTATTGGATGTTAAGTTGCTATGCAACTAGAAATTACACAAATTTTATCAATTTTGTTCGATCGTTCTATTGCCAACATAGCAGGGTTTATTTTAAGTCAAACAGACATAATTCTAACCATAAAATTTACTTTATAAAGTATACTTTACTTGAATGTGGCATAAGAATTTTGTGTCAATTTTTTCTTACAAGCTGGACAAAAAAATCGGCTATAAAAACTATTACAAAATTTTATATGGCTTGCTGATAGCGCAGGCATTAGGAATTCTACCGCCAACTGCGAATATTATTATATTTAAATTTTAAAATTATTGTTTAACACTAGCTTATGCAATAGCAGTTAATTGCTATATGGTTAAATCTGCTCTAAAATGACAACTACTTTGTCACCTGCTGTCTAAATCTTATACAGTGTTGAAAGTCAAAAGCCAACAGCACAAAAGCCAAAAGTATCAAGCGCAAGAAAAAACACCTTTATTTTATGGAAAAGTAGTAATAGGGGAATCTAAGGTTTCATGTCTGCCGGAAGTGAAGAGGTGTATATAAGTCAAAAATTAATACCATTAGTGGTTGAATCGTAGGTTTATCTTGTGTTTGTCGTACAATCATTTCTTACCTTTGATTGTGCGGCAAACACAATGTTAAACCTACGAATCAACCACTGGTGGTATTAATTTTTGATTTATGCACCACTTCACTTCCGGCAGACTTGGATCATTAGATTCCCCTATTACTGCTCTATCATAAAATAAAGGCTTATTTCTTGTGCTCTATACCTTAGGTTTTTGTGCTGTCGGCTGTTGGACTATGATTTATTCCGAAAAATTTATATCTTTGATCTTCATTTCAGGTCTACAAGAATGTGTCTGATCCTAGGTATGGATCCTTGACTCATCAATACATCTACAGCTTCTATTGGTCCACCCTTACACTAACCACAATTGGTGAAGTTCCTGTGCCCGAACAAGATATAGAATACTTATTCGTCGTAGTCGATTTCTTAGTTGGAGTGTTAATTTTCGCCACGATTGTTGGCAACGTCGGCAGTATGATAACCAATATGAACGCTGCCAGAGCAGACTTTCAGAGTAAAATGGATAACATTAAGCAGTACTTGGAATTTCGAAAAGTTGGTCAAGACTTAGAGAATAGAGTAATTAAGTGGTTCGAATATCTATGGACGAACAAGCAAAGTCTCGATGAGGATGCTGTAACATCAACACTACCCGATAAACTTAAAGCAGAAATAGCTATCCATGTGCATCTGGATACACTAAAGCAAGTGAGAATTTTTCAAGATTGTGAACCTGGATTATTAGTACAGTTAGTTTTAAGATTGAGACTACAAGTGTTTAGTCCAGGAGATTATATTTGCCGGAAAGGTAAGATCCTTATTACTGATTGCGTCAATAAGACTGTAATTGCTAAAATCTGTTTTTAAAATGTGGTTTACGGGTTTTCAAAAATGTTTACTTAGGTATTGTGTTTACCTTATTAAAAGCAAAGTTTTCTTAAATTATTATAGAAATATTGAAAAGTGTTTCATAATATACATTTGACACAGGATTTTTCTTTCTTTTTTAAATTTATAACACAGCTGGTATTTAGCATTTTGTATCATAAAAATGGATGTATTTTATTACTCAGTAATTTGTATTATAAAAACAGTTTGGTCATAAAATAATTCTTCAAATATATGGACCTCTAACGACTGGTCCGCTAAATCGATCGTGATGAAATTTCACATACAGTTACTCAGAGGTATGAACTCGAGATTTTGAAAATGACAACAAAGTGACGCTGACGGTTGCCGTTAAATTAAAAGAAACTCGAAATTTTCGAATGGAAACGCCCATTTTTTTCCATCGCAAAATATTCAGCGCTTGCGAAATCCGTAAAGAGCGTTAGAACGGTACGTGTATCACAAAAAACGGTCACGTTATACCTCTATATAAAACAGTTCTTCGAATGGCCAAATAAAAATAAAGATCGGGAAGCATAGGGGAAATCTGCATATGAACAAAGGCATGACATCAAATCCTGATTATAGCACATATCAGAGAAAAGCAACTTTGATTTGGATTAGGCATTTTTAGCATGGGTGCCATCACAGGCAATTATGCACTGCATGTGGGAGACTGTTGGCAGTACAACCGAATGTAACATAGCATGAGGGAAGTTTGCAATCTCATTTTGATAGAATTATACAAATCCAGAAAAGTTTGCTGATTGTTACACTAGAGATTTCAGATATCCCCAAAACAATAAAAAATAGCCTTCAATAGAAATCCATAGTCTTGAGGTCGGGAATTTCCAGGACCCTACGAACAAATTTCGCTGTCTGTGGAGTGCGCCATTTTGCATTCAAACGGTGTTATTTAGTGCATTTTGATGCAAAATTCTAGTAAGTTGTAATTTTGAAGTCTGTAGGGAAAGCCTGCCACAGAGCACGTTACAAAAAGCTTTGGGTTGCTTCCTCAACGAAGTACGAGTCAAAAATAATTGAGCCTGCAATGCCACACAACGACACAACATCGTAGCTTTGGCGTCATATGAAGGTATTGGTGCCACAGCTTGTAAATATGTGTTTGCCCAGTGCACGCAATGTTTGGTCTTAACGTTGTCAGTTAAGATGCCTCGTCTGTTCACAACATGCGAAGAGGCGAGTCATTATCGCAAGCATATCCGATAAGCAATTCACTTGCAAAGTCCATACGTTGTTGATAGTCCCCCGCTTCCAACATATGGACGTGCTGGTACCGGTAGCATATTTCAGATGTGTATATTGCTGGGACGATTACTGTTTCTAAACCAATAGGAGAGCGTCATTATCACGGTCAAGTACACGCCCACACAGTTTGATTGACAGGAACTCGTGGACAATTGACGGTACTAATTATAACGATAATCTGTTGCGGATGAAAGTGAGCTGACTGGCTGAATGGTTAGAGCGTCGAGCTTGAAACCGGAGGATATGGATTCGAGTCCATCGCGGTCCGAGAGTCCGTTGGTGATTTTTTTTTTAATTATTGGAGGCTGTCTTTTATTAATAAATAAGACATTTAAAAAAAAATATTTCAAACCCTTTTAATATTCTAAATATCGTTCCAAAATGATTTATATATATATTAAACAAATGGGAAAAAAAGTATTCTGCGAAAATATCCGTATAAGCAAAATTCTTACTTTAATTTTTATTTATTTATTTATTTATTTATTTTAGGATCAGAGGAAGTAAAATTTCTAATTAAAGTAAATAAAATTCAGTCATTTTGAAAAAAAAAAATTCTTTCGTACCTTTAATTTTTAATTACCGAGTACAAATTCAAACAATCCGAGTACAAATAAATAATAAACACACACGATCAATTGTCCACGAGTTCCTGTCAATCAAACTGTGTGGGCGTGTACTTGACCGTGATAATGACGGTCTCCTATTGGTTTAGAAACAGTAATCGTCCCAGCAATATACACATCTGAAATATGCGTACCGGTATAGAAACATGTCGAAAGAGCAGTAATTTTAGGACAGTTGTTTTCTATATATCCAATGCACGAGTTGTACTTCTTGTCGTTTGCATGTACCCTGAACTATGTGATGTACTTCCTCAGAAAACAGTTGGTCGTCCGAATTGTGATTTGTCACAGGTGCAGTCAGTTTTTCTGAATGTCTTTACTAAATCACGCAGAGCTTGGCCACGTATGTGGCAATAGTTTCTTGAGCAAATACGCAAGGCTTCTGGGCATTCAGCCTATTTTGATTTTTTCTCCTTTGCAGTTTTTAGAGCGGGTTTTTGTACGTGAATAACGCGTCCGTTTTTGAGATACATGTACTGTTCCAATGCTCTTAAGGGTTATCGCATGCATTAAACGTTTTGCGACGGGAAAAAATAGGCGTCGTCATTCGAAGATTTCGAATTTCTATGCCTAAAATTGTAACTGTGAGCGCCACTTTGTTGCCGTTTACAAAATCCCGAGCTTATATCGGCCCTATAACTATATCTGAAATCTCATCTCAATCTGTTGAAAGGACCACCCGCTAAAGGTCCATATATCAGCAATTTTTTTTTTTTTTTTTATGACCACCCTGTACTTATTTTACTATCGAAATTTCCAGTATTTCGGGCTAATGTATTCTCTGATTCACAGACTTTTTAAGAATAAATGTTTTTTGATAGCCTGCGTTAGTAAAGTAAAGACGCTGACATGCTAATGTTAAATTAGTGGTAGTATTCGTTTGAAATTTCTCTGCATTTCAATATTTTTATTTTATTTTATTTGTTTATTTTTTCATGCGATATCTTCGTACTCTCTTTCAGTTACAGTTTCTGTTTTTGAGGTCCCTTTAAATTTTGAAACATGTGTGACAAAATAGAAATTGTCCTTAGAAATTAAACACCAACAAAAATACGAAGTTACTAATTAGACATCGACTACAGATATCCTATGAAAAATAAACCATTCAAAAATAAGAATTCAAGCGAGAAATTTGAAAAGAGTGATGCCATCTGTGTAACATTAGCTTGCGAGTGTCTCCGTTCTTAAGAGAAACGGTTTAATTATACTATTAGAAGATGTTTAATTGCATCGAAAACTTTTACATGTCCCTGTATAAGCAAGCTATAAGAGCTACATACTTGATTAACAAACTCATCCTAGACCAATAGACTATCTTAACTATATTCGAAGAGGTTCATTATTTTGAACACATCCGTGCTGACAAGTGACAAATAATGAATATTTTTTGTTTGTGTGTTCCTGTTAACGAAGTATAAGCGCTACATACTTGATTAAAGAACTCATCCAAGATACTGGAAAGCTCACCATACTGTCTCGATTGGATTCAAAATTTCAAAGGTTATCGTAAATATTAAAAAAAAATTCTATTCTTTTTTCTTTTGTGTATCACTGTAAACGATATATAAGAGCTACATATTCGATTAGAGAGCTGCATTGTTATAAACAATATTCACCACATTATTTTGTCCCCTCTGTATTCATTATTTTCTTCTTTTATCATTTGCAGGAGATGTTGGCAAGGAAATGTACATCGTTAAAAGGGGGAAATTAAATGTAGTCGCTGACGATGGAAAAACTGTATTTGTGACTTTATGTGACGGCAGTGTTTTTGGAGAATTAAGTCTCTTGAATATTTCAGGAGTGAAAACGGGAAACAGAAGAACAGCTAATGTAAGAAGCGTTGGATATTCCGACTTGTTTTGCCTTTCCAAAGAAGATCTGTGGGAGGTAAGAAAAAAGAACACAGGATAATTATATGCATTGTTAATCATCCCATATATATGACTGAAATAATAATAACAAGTTGAATGTAGATTCTGCCATTGCAGAATTCAGTTTCGCCTCGGATTAGAAAAAAAAAAAAAAAAAAAAAAAAAAAAAAAAAATCGATAGAGGTCTTTTAGAAGGGCGACCCCGTTTAGAATGCAATGAACTACCTTCATTTTTCTAGTGTTTATCAATATAATAGCAAACAGAACGGCGTGAAATACCCAATTGATTAACAATTTCTCTCTGAAACATTTGAATTGCGGAATAATATAGAGATACAATTTGATGCGCTACTTCTTCATTGACTAGATTCATCGAAAACGGATTTTTTCTTTAGTTTAAACGCTTTTTTATAGACTCTGATAAAAAGGAAATGCATTTTAACAATAAAACGAGTGGAATCCCGCCGAATTCCACGAATGAAATGTTTAAAAGAACCTATCGATTTGTTAAAAAAAGGCAAAAGTAATTACATTATTGAATCAATATATAGTAAACATATTTCGAAACTTAGTGTCAAGTTTGCCAGTTACAATTTTGCATGCAAATATTCGCACATCTTCAGTTAAAAGTGTAATCTGAGTGCCGGCGAAATCCAGAAATTTTATTTTATATGCACTCACAGAAAAATAGTTTTATTAAGAAAAAAACTAATTTCATTTTTACTATGACATTATTTTCACTAACTAATGTCATCTGAAAGTAAAATCTCAATCTCAGCGTCCATAATGAAAAGAAATATTGAAATGTAATATCGTTATGAGTAAAAATGCGATGTTTTAAATGGTGACGTCATTTTTTCTTCAAATGTTTTTTAAAAATTACTGTTATTAGTAATATAAACAAGTTGAAAATTGCGCGTGAAGCGTAGCAAATGAGGCGCGTTCGTACGATAATGAAGTTTTTAAAATATCACTCTCATATATCAATCTCATAAAATTGTAAATAGTTAATTACAATTAAAATGCGCAACAAACAATGGTCTCTCTATACTCATTATGTAATTGAATACTTTTGTGTGGCCTTGTAAATCAATAACAAAAGTTCTTTGCACAATTGATTATGCAAAATCTATATTATAATATGTAATTTATTATGCATATCAATATTATTATGTTCGAATGAATGTAATATTATTAAAATGCATTTGAAACCTTTTTTTCCATTGACTGTAACGTAACGGAGTACTTTTGATTGTCCCTGTATTTGATCTATGCATCCTATTTTCAAAAAAATTGAAATGACAAGACAAAATTATGTAATAAGTATGTAATTTAAATTTCAAACGATTAAAATGCAATTGCAACATTTTTCCCCATTGACAGTAATGTAACGGAATACTTTTGATCGTCCCTGTAATTGATCTATCCATCCGATTCTCATAAAATTTGAAATGGCTCGACAAAATTATGCAATAATTATGTATTTTAAATTTCAAAAGATTCGGTTGGGTAGTTTTTGCGTTGCTATATGCGGACAGACAGACGGACGGACGGACGGACTGAACGACAACTATAGGTGCTACGTATTTACATAATTACGAACGCACCTAAAAAGGCATCCGTAATAAAATTGTAATTCCCATTTATCTGGTTGCTGGATGACATCATTTTTCTCATTTGAAATTTTTCTTATTTTGCTTTAGACATTAATTTTTATCATAAATTATTTTCTGTTATTTTATTTACATTATTAATATTATTTCTCAGTAAATATATTTTTTTACCTCAATTAGTGCATAACTATACGCAATCATTTTATTGTGGTTAAATTTTACGAAAACAATTAACTTTTTTCTATTAAATGCGAGGACATGTTCACTGATGAAATAAAGTTTCTGACTGGTGGAAAGTGATAATGGAAAATAAATTTTTATTATCGAGAGAAAAGCTAAACTGAGTTGCCACCATTTTGAAGAAATATCGTAAAAAGCATTTAAAATTAAAAATAAAATATAAAAATGGAAATAAATTAAAAAATAGCTAAAATGGGCACAACTACAAATAAATAGGTTTCATTTAAAAAAAATAATTTTCAAAATCGGTTCAGTAGAAAATTCAGGGCTGATGACTAAAAAAAAAAAAAAAAAACAGCCAGGTCTTTTAAATATATAGATTGTATGAATGCCTCGTTTTAACGGCCAAATTATGAAAAAATGGGCCACAATTTTTGACACGACACTTTTTAGCTTGTCTGAAAGATAAAGCATCGGAAGCTAATAATAATAATAATTGGCAGTTAGAGCAACTGTTGATAATTTCCTTCTGACAACCGTCCTGTACACAATTTTTAACTTTTAGCACCTGTATTTCCAAATAGAAAAATAGATTTTTACAATTTAATCACAGAAATTGTGTCGATAAAAAAGGCAAATTTGAACTTTGTATACGTGCAGTCTTAATTTTTTCTCAATAAAAAAAGTTCTTAATAATAAAGTTCGAAAATATATGAGTTATTCCATCAATAAATGCCATAAGTTTGTTTATATCTTCATTATTTTATGAGTTTTTAAACATGAAAATGGGTCCGGAACTTTATAAACACCCTGTATATTTAATGTATTTGTAGCGGACATTTGAATTTAGACTAATAACAATCGTTTTCGCTGTTATAAAACCTTGGGTTATTATAGAACAAATTGAAAAAATAGCAGGGTAGATTAAAGGATTAAAGATATTTTTTGTGCTACACGGCAAATCTATTTTACTAATGCTTTTTTCATTTGGCGAATGTTTTATATTTTTAATTAGCCAAATTACTAACGTTTGTCAAATGTCAGCGAGAACACTGCATTTAACCGAATGAAAGAGGCAGGTGCAAGAAAATTTTCAATCTTAATCCGAATCAAATTCAATTCGGCATATATGAAGGGTTGAAACGGTTCTAGAAATGCAGAAATTTCTCTGGCAGGGAGCCATCCTGCCAACTTCTAAAGTTGTCATAAGTTAGTAGGTATCTATAAGATCGCATTCTTGAAAGAAGTAGTTAATGGATTAAACAACTGACACGGGATCGTGTTGTTTGCAATAAACGTTTTTTTTTTTTTTTTTTGGGGGGGGGGGGAAGCAGTGTGAGGTCTGAGAAACCATATTCTTCTTGAATTACATCATCGATCTGTTTTAGCCGGCTCAAATATCTAAAAAATCTGAGCTCTCCTATACGTTATGTACATGCGATGCTCGCCACACGATCGCGTATTTTCCGAAATCTAGATCAAAACTCGTATTCTTTCTTTCTTTTTTTTTTTTTTTATTTACTTCGATAACAAGCTAATTGTCAAAATAGTGAAATGGATTAGTAAATAACTGAAGGGTCGGTATTTTATGGAAGGTAGAGTTTACAGGTACCATATAAGTGTAGTTTTGTGAGCCTCAGTATAAAATTCAAGTCATTTCATGCATTTAATAAGCAAAATAGTTAAATAATAAAGCAGCATTTTCTATCAAAATAGTGAAAAAACAGCAATAAAAATGAATCATATTGTACAGATAATATTGCAAACTATTTCACTGATTTATTAGTTCGACCAAATCGGTTAAAACTCAAGCATTTCCATACATGTACTAGCTAAAGTACACGGAGTTGTTCAGAATTTTAAGAATGTTTGTTTTGAAAAATCAATCTCAAAATTAACCATACATTATAAACCAGACACCACCACCAACAACAAAAAAGAAGCAGTGAAGCCATCTTACTTCAGTTCTTCACATAGAATGAGCTCTAGGAACCTAAACCTTTGTGGAAATTCTAATATACACGCATTTACACACACATACATATGAAACAGATTTTAAAAATGACGAAAGCAAATTCAGAGAATCTGAAAATGTTAAAATATGCCAACGAATTGTAATCGGATTGTATGTATTGTATGTAATCGGATTTTTATTATGTTTCAATACTTTTTTCAAACTCATATGACGTTACATATATTCACCTGATTGCGTCCAGTTTTTTTTTCAATATGATATAATATTAACTTTAAAAAAATCGTCAAACTATTTATTTCATTTTCATTTTTCACTTGGAAATCTTCCACAAGAAAAATTATGATGTAATATACCCTGGTATTTTCATGCGTCAAACTATTTATTTCATTTTCATTTTTCAACTGGAAATCTTGCAACAGCAAAGTAATTGTTGCAATTGTAAGAATTTTATTGAGGAACTTTAATCATTAGCAATTGCTATAACGAAAAATGCTTAAATTTAATATGAAATTGCTGTTAATTTGGTATTTTTTATTAATTAAAAATTAACTATAAATTATGTCGATTCTGGATTACTTTAGTTGCCTCAGCCATGTTTTAATACACATGCACGTAATATTTCAAAATTCTGGTTTTCAAACTGTGGATTTCTATAGAACTAGCAGCCTTCGCCCGCTACGCTGGCCAGAACTACGCTGGTATCTCACGAACTTACTAGATTTAATCCGTTCATAGCGGCACTCGATGTTATAAGAAATATTTTTACCCCAATTTTCAAGATTTTTGGTTCGGTAGATTTTTTTGTGCTGTGATTAATACGAAATCCTGACTTTCTTATATATATATATAGATAAGGATTGAAAATTTCAGGTTTCTGCGCCGAAGTCATCGCAAAATTAGGAAAATGTGAAGTATCTCATGAACTACTGGATTTAAAAGAATTTGTTTAGTACCATTCGATTCAGCATGAAAAAATACACTAAAATATGTTGTCAGTTGAAAAATAACTACAAAAACCGATTTTTAAGGAATTTTTTTAAAGTTCGTTCTTTTTTTTACCCCCCCTTAGGTGTGGAATTTTCGAAAATCCCTTCTTAGCGTCACTCGATATTATAAGGAGTATTTTTACCCCAATTTTCAAGATTTTTGGTTCGGTAGATTTTTGTGTGCTGTGATTAATACGAAATCCAGACTTTCATTTATATATATAGATTAAAGACAGGCAATTTTTCACTTTTATATATTTGTATATTAGAAGAAATATGAAATGACTCTGATAATTTATAACCAAAAAAATCATAAAGACATAATTATCAAAACCTACTGATACCTCTTTCTTGGAGCACAGTCCATCATAAAAACACTAAAAGTTCATTTTAGTTTCAGCAATGAATACTATTATTAACTTTCAAAAATTTCAACATCACTTATACACTATATTGCCATTGATTATGGGACACTTGCGATTTTAGACATTTTACTAAATATCTAGAAAAATACATGAGGAATCATCTCGAAACTCTTAGTGTATAAATATAATAGTATAAGTCATACATCTCCGTGAAGATTTTTTCACGAAACTCCAAAGGGGACCGTCAACAAATTAAAAAAGAATGAATATCTTTTGAATAACCCTGTCAAAACTAATGTAGCAAAAGCGCTCAAACTCTAGATTGTGATTGAATGCCTTATTGTAATAAGCCTTGTTCATTTTTATGCAAATAGCATGCATAATCGCAGAGTAATTAAGGTTTTTATAAAAATGATCCCAAATTTTTCCAAGTTTTTTCCTTATAATTTTCAGAGTTCTTAATATAAAATATTATTTTTTTCAGAAAATATGACAAACAACATTGCACACAGTACCCTGTAATCAGAATTTAAAAATAATGAAAATTGCATAAAAAATGAGTTGGTTTACTAAATAATGTTTTACTGCGCATGCGTCAACGATATCAAAATTTCATTTGCATATTATGTTAGCTAAATGTATAGAGCAACTTTTGTGAAAGTCACAAAATCATAACTTGAAAATTCTGACAATAATCGTCAATTGAATAAGTCGAAAATCCGTTATTCTCAAAATGAAGCAAAAACAAGAGGGGTTGTATCCATATATTCATTGATTAGTGTCAATATAGAATACACAATATGGGATGTACTACTGCATTTGGATAAAATCCCTCATTTTTTTTGCTTCATTTTGGAAACAACGGATTTTATCCTTTTTCTATAGACGATTACTTTCAGAATGTTCAAGCTATGATTTTGAGACTTCTACAAAAGTTGCTCTATACATTTAGCTAGCATAATATGCAAATGAAATTTTGATATCTTTGACGCATGCGCAGTAAAAAATTTTATAGTAAACCTACTCATTTTTCATACAATTTTTATTATTTTTTAATTCTGATTACAGGGTACTGTGTGCAATGTTGTTTGTCATATTTTCAGAAAAAAATATTATTTTATATTAAGAACTCTGAAAATTATATTGAAAAAACTTGGAAAAATTTGGGACCATTTTTATAAAAACCTTAATTACTCTTCGAGTGTGCATGCTATTTGCATAAAAATGAACAAGGCTTGTTACAATAAGGAATTCAATCACAATCTAGAGTTTGAGCTCTTTTGCTACATTAGTTTTGACAGGGTTATTCAAAAGATATTCATTCTTTTTTAATTTGTTGACGGTCCCCTATGGCGTTTCGGTAAAAAATCTTCACGGAGATGTATGACGTATACTATTATATTTATACACTAAGAGTTTCGAGATGATTCCTCATGTATTTTTCTAGATATTTAGTAAAATGTCTAAAATCGCAAGTGTCCCATAATCAATGGCAATATAGTGTATAAACTGTAACAACTGTATTTGACGCAATAAAAATAAACTAAATATCTTTTTAAGACATTGATGTACAATTACACTGGTCAACAGCTGTTTTGGTGCTGGGGTATTTTTAGCTGATTTTATATGAATTTGATGTCCTGAATTCAAATATGGCATTAGTTTTTCTCTATCAGCTCAGTTTTTTAAGATAAACAACTTTTTGTGAAATATATGTTTCATTATTTTAAGGTAAATCCATGTATTAAAAAATATATGTAAAAATAAAATAAATACAGGATTTTTATTTTTTATAATACACAAATGTTAGTTTTTATTATTATGATGTACACATATTGAAATAATAATTTTTTAATTATATTGTACAAATATTTTTACTCACAAAAATAGAGAAAAACGTCACTGATGAAACTGATACTCATTGAATGCTCCGGAAGCTTCTTTTTCGTGACATTCTGGAATATATTTTAGAACAGTGTCTTTTTAAACTCAAACTGTAATCTGAAACCCTTTGCATATCTCATCTTTTTTGGTAGCGGTCCTCCATAGTCTTAATATTGTGGTGAAATCTTTCGGGATGTTTATCACTTGTGCCTTCTTTATTTTCAAGAAAATGCTCTAAGTGGCAATGTAAATAGTGCACTTTAATGCTTCTAGTACACCCAAGAGATTTAAAACTATTATGCTTTTCATTTACCAGTTCTACATAGATTTCTCCTTTGCATTTGTCCGGAATGTTTTTGTGAACTGCTACAAAAAAGTCCAGGCTTTTTATTCAGCCTCATTCGTTGAATTTACGAAAGCAGGATCCTTAATCAGTGGTCTCATTTGTTGTCCGTCAAACATTCTTGCTTTAATATCTTTATAACTCAATTCGGGTGTTTTTATCTTATATATGCAAATCATGTCCCGTTCTTATGGAGAATTTACACAAACTGCTTCATAGGACAGAGCTTGATATGCAGTGCAGAAAGTATGATTTTCTTTCGCCCAACTAAAGTGTTATTAATGACATTCCTTTCTCCAACATCCATGTTTTCTTTCTTAGGCCTCTCTTTTCTAATCTAATGGTGTGTTTTATCCCTGCTATCCCAAAAATAGAAAAACAATAGTATTTTGTGTAACTTCTTTGCTGTCCAAGGACAATCATCTGGAGAATATTTAGGAAGAACCAATTTTTCTAACAGTCCTCTAAATTCATGACAAAATACAAGATTGTTTTTTTTTAAGAGAAGTAGGGTAGTAGACAATTTTGTCTTGTGTGATAAAATGTAAGTTTGGCTCTTTGTTTTAATAAATTTTTGTCTTTTAATCTTGAAACCAACCAGTAATTCAGAAGCTTCTTTTAAAACATTGAAATCTCTTTTGAAATCATTTAAATCAACCTGGTTGAAAAATTTAGGCATTGATGACATCTCCTCATAATCACTGTTACCTTCACAGCTATCTAAAAGATGATCAGAAGGACAATATTCATCCTCACTGAGCTCTGGTAGCTGATGAAACGTTGTGATCGGTAGTTCCTCTGAGTGAGGAAGTGGGGGGTCTTGAAGACACTAAATCAGGATAAGTTTTCTTATTACAATTGTTTCGATTAATTCAAATAGTAGGGGAGAGTGGGGATACTTGAGCATAGGGGATACTTGAGCCACCCCTATTATCTCTACTGTTGGTTAATTTTTCTTTCTAAAACTGCCAATATGATAACATATTTATAGTTCTGAACATGTAAAAAAGAAATCACACATCTTGGTACCATTTTGAAAGCATAGTGATTAATAGTTGTCTTTTCCCTATCTGAAGTAAATATTTGGGTGCATGGTTTTTTGTTTTTTTGTAATCAAAGTTTTGTTTAAAGTTGCAACTATATACATACATTCAATAAGCATAATTTCAATTGTATTTTGAGTCTAAAATAGTTCTAATTGCTGCATGCTTTATTTAGTAAAACTCTGGGAAACAAAAATAGTGATAGTGGGGATACTTGAGCCAATGAGAGTGGGGATACTTGAGCCATGTTTTAACCATCCCCACTAGAAATAAAACATGGGTGAAACAAACAAAAAATAAAATTACATCCTTATATTCACTAATAGATATTTTTCTGGAGAAAAGGGAGAATAATTTTTCATTTTATTTTTTTTACTTAAAAAAATAACGATCTAAAAATGTTTAAAAATGTATATTTTTTAAATGAAAATTTCTATTTTATTTTTCGATTTGACTATTAACAAAATAGCCTGTCTAGATAAATGTAAACATAGTTTTCAATTTAACTTTCATTAAATGAAAATAACTTTTTAAAACGGTTTTACAGGCTATAATCTCTAATAGTTTAATTAGTTAGGTCCAACATATTAAAATATTTATTTTTTAATATAAGATATTAAGATTAGTATTTTATATTGAAATCGTAACCTCTGTTGCTGTAACTTTTTTTAACTAAGAAAATTGTAGAAAAATTGGTAAAAAGAGCGCACAAAAACAAGAAAAGCAACAAAAACCCCAGTTCAAACTTACCTACATGGAGCCAAAGAGGAAGACAAAATCTTTTCCTGTGAAATCAAAAAAGTGTTTGAAATAGTAGAATGATACATCTGGCTTAAATTCCGACAGCTACTAAACTAAAAGCATGAGTTCGACAATACCATTAGAGGAAAATTCTGTCAATGATGGTGATGATGTGAAAGGAAACCTTCTATTGATGGTTGGTTACTAATAAAATATGCCAGAAAGAAAACTGTAAAAATATTTGTTGGATAAGTGCTTAATATTTTGAAAATGAAATTTGCCCGAAGAATTGCAGATTCCAAATTTAAATGGCTCTGAACTGAGGATGTTTCTACCGTCATTATAACTCAAGTTCAATTTATCCTTCGACAATCAGTTTTAACGACAAAAAATGATCGTATTACTAGCTTTGTTTTCTCAATTGGTTTTGAAAGACTTTACGTTTCATAATTTATCATTCTGTAAAATGTTTGTGTAAAAATAAAGCGAAAAAAATTATTTTTGTAGATATTTTTCCGTAGTGGCTCAAGTATCCCTTCATTATGGCTCAAGTATCCCCGCCATGGGGATACTTGAGCCATGATGTAAAACAAAAAATAAGCATTTATTATACATAAAAAAAATTTCAAAATTTATTGAAAGTGGTTTTTAGTTGAAGGAAAAATATCAAATTTTCATTTTCAATATTTTATTTTATTCTAAAAAAATATAAAAAATTTAAAAAAATTAAAATTCAAAAAATGGCTCAAGTATCCCCATCTTCCCCTATACCAGTGCTAGGAAGAAATAATAGCCATAGAAATGGTTTTGGAGTTCTCTCCAAACCATTGGTAAACCGAATTTGAGACTTATTCTCTTCCGTCAGCTCACTGTCATAAATGCTCTGTACAAGTTTTACAGACCTGTTGCGATGCGCAGATTTTATCCTGATCACCAAGTCTAACCCCAAAGTATCCAAAATAAGTTCTCTTTACAAAGTCAGTAATATATTTTCTGTGTTCTTTCAACTTTTATTCTCCGCATATGTAGCAAAACTTATCTGGATGATTTATACAACTTTTTCTACTTGAACTCATTTAAATTCCATTCTACAACGCAAACACAACAATCTACAACACTACGAGTTTTACGTTAAATTGATACGAATTCTACCTTAAACACAAATATCATGGAAGTTCAAAAACTTTAGAAAGTCAAAGAAAGCCAGTTTTGTTTCCATGGAGCGAACTCTGAAACTAACCTTATCTCTTGGAGGCTTTTACATTTGGCTTTATGGATGAGCTGCGCGAAATCATAAGGATGCGCAGATCTTCAGTTTTGCTTGCACATTTCTTTTTTTCAAGATCTTGTGGTATTTCAACGTCCTTCTAATCGCCTTGAGCATCGTTACAGGGCTATCTTACACTAATAAAAGAACAAAACGCTCTGTCTGTCTGTGTGTGTGTCTGCGATGGCTAGCAAAATCTACAGCACGTACGAAGCTCAAAATTTTTTTAAGAGTAGCCCAATGTCTCTCCTGATGCACCTGAAGCTCAGAATTTCAAAATTCGATTTATTAACTGAGTAATTAATTAAATTCCAAAGCTCACTCTCATAAAAAATCGCCTTTTTTCCATTTCATTTTTTTATGGTTGATTGGTTGCATAAAATTTTCGCAGAAATAATTAAAAAAGCTGGGACAGACCTTTAAAATTCATAGACTGGCAAACTGTCAATTTAAATGAGGATTTTTTTTTTATCACAGCTGCTGTACACCATGGAGAAAAAGATAGGTGGAGGCGAAGTAAAGCGAAAAAAGGTTTGCAACACGGAGTAAGAAGTGTCTTACTCCGTGGTTTGCAATATTAAACCATTTATCGCTGAAATTTTAATGTCTCAAACAAAAGCACGAGGAAGGAATTTTGTATTAATAAAACGAATTGAAAGAAACGAATTACAGCTGAAGCATATTTTACGAAGAAATAGTAATTTTTTAAAATGGTTTTTTTCTATTATATTATTTAGGTTAAAGTTAAATTGCATTTATGTTATGGTTAGAATAAGGATATGTTACAATAAAGTGAATACATTTAGGTTAGGTTACATTTCTGTTATATTTAATTTACGATAAGGGTACTGTTAAGTCGCTGTTAGGTTACAGACAGGTTCTGGTTACGGTTTAAAAGTTTAAGGTTAGGAATTTATACACAGAGTGAACCTATATGCAAGATTTGATTAAAAATAACACTTACTTTTGTTAAACAGCTCTGAAATTATAGTGCTATATACCAACCTTTTAGCTACCATCGTGTATCGATTTCATTCATGGTATAGTCGGATTTAAGAGTGATATAATTAGTTTGAAATTCAAAATATTTCACTTGGGATTTGTATGTGAAAATAATAATTAGTTATGTAACTTAACAGTGATTTTTACGGGTAAATATCAACTTTTTTACAAGAAAATCATGCAATCGTTGGATACATATTCCCTCCCGCGTTTTTCATTGCTCATTTTGAGTATTTTTAGAGCTTAATATTAGTTGTTTTTAAAACCGATTTTTCACAAAGTCAGTGGCTACGTATTTCAGACAATGCATTTCTGCATGTAACGAGTTAAAAATAAAATCATACAAATTTCAAGTTCGTTTAATATTGTTAATACGGACTCGGGCAACGCCGGGCGGATCAGCTAGTGTATCATAAAGTCAGTTTAAGTGTTTAAGGTCACTTTAGTTCTAAAAAATCTTTAGTTCGCTTTGCATATCTAAAAAAGTAGAGCTGATAGAGAAAAACTGATTGCATATTTGGAATCAGCGTCCCAAAAATATCCAAAATCAGTTGTAAAATCTCAGGCACCAAAAAATAAAATTTTTTTTGTAGACCTGTGTTATGCAACGTTATGCGTACAATTTGTTCCCGAATTTTGGTAAGTATTTTGTTAAAATTCGGCCAGTATGTGTCACGAAGAGGTTAAGTCGATTTTACGCAAAATAAAAGATTAGTTTTTTTTTCTATATTGTTGTTGTCGTTTGTTTTCCTTTTGTTCTGTCAAAAGTAATTTATTGGGGTTTTTTTTCTTTCTTTTAATTTCTTTTCTTTCTTGCCATTTGTTTTCCATTTGTTCTGACAAGAATAATTTAATGCGAGACCGCTAATTCTATGATATAGATTTTGCGACTAGACGATGTATGTGTATTCACAGTATTAGTAACTATAAATTTTTGAAAATTTTGAAATTTTTTGAAGCTAAGAGATGAGTACAGTCATTCAGGGTATAACTTTGAATGATGGGGTGTAACTTTGCACCAGTCCTAATTTTCAATAATTTGACTTCAAAAGGCTAAATAAACTCCAATGTTGCACTCTGTTGGCAAAACCTAACCTAGAATTTTTACTAATGGAAAATAAATTAGCAACATTATACTCAATTATTAACATCATCCAACTATTTTTGTGAGGTCCTGTTTTCAAGTTGTTGTAATTGAATAAATTTTTTATAATAAGTAACAATATACTCATTTATCAGATATATTATAATCTAAATGTTGTAAATGTGTTAATATTTTGTGATTAATTATTTATTAATAGTTAATAAACTGCAAAATAGGAAGGCACTGCCGTTTTACTCCATTTTCTTTCAAATGGGGTAAAACCGTAACTTTGAGCTGACTCAAAGTTATACTGAATGTTTATAATTTACTGATTATAAGTACTATTGTAAAAAATTCCCCATATTCGCACGTATTATATAAATGTCGAAAGAGTGCAATAAATGTAACATGTAAATATTTTTACAAATATGTGTAAAATACATAAAATTCATTTACAGGCGTTATTCGGGGCGAGATTATTCAAATTTGACGTTTCATACGTTTTACATTTTTACTTTCTTCTATCTTTACAAGAAGAAAGTATTGGATTCATGAAATTTTTCGACTTCCGGTTTTCGACGGATTTACACGTTTTAGAAGGTCCTGAACACGTTTTGACTATTTTTAGAAAATGTCTGTCTGTGAGTCTGTCCGTCTGTCTGTCTGTCTGTCTGTCTGTCTGTCTGTATGACAAAAAATTTGTGGGCGCTCTATCTCAAGAACTAATGCTCGAAATTTAATAAAATTTTATATTTAGTTAGACCTTGATATGAATTAGTGCCTATTGGTTTTTGGTGAAAATTGGCCTGCAGGTGGCGCTGCTATACTAAGTTTTCCATGATTTTCAAGATTGCTATATCTCAAGAACTAATGCACAGAATTTCACCAAACTTCAGATTCTGTGACCACTTGATATACATAGACGCTGATTACGTTTTGGTGTAAATTGGCCAGCAGGTGGCGCTGCTATGCCACTTTTTCATGATTTTCATGATAGCTTTATCTCAAGAACTAATGCACAGAATTTCACCAAACTTCAGAATCCGCGATACCTTGAGATACATAGCCGCTGATAAGGTTTTGTGTGAACTGCCCTATAGGTGGCGCTGCTATGCTACATTTTGCACGATTTTTGCGATAGCTATATCTCAAGAACTAATCCAGAGAACTTTATCAAATTTTAGATTATGTTACAGTAGAATATATAACATAATTAGACGCTGATTGCATTTTGGTATTAACCTTGCAACAGGTGGTGCAGCTATGCTGCATTTTGCACGATTTTTCCGATAGCTATATCTCAACAACCAACCCATAGTATTTCATCAAACTTCAGATTTTGTTACAAAATGACATATAACATAATTACACGATGATTACGTTTTGTTATAAATCCTTCAACTGATGGTACTGCTGTGCTATATTTTACACGGTTTTTTTAAACTAGCTATATCTCAAGAACGAATGCACAGAATTTCATCAAACTTCAGATTCTTTTACACCATAACATAATTAGACGCTTTTTTACGTTTTGGCATAAATTGTCCAAGATATGGTGTTGCTGTGCTACGTTTTACAAATTTTTTGCTATAACTATATCTCAAGAACTAATGGACGAAATTCCATCAAATTTCAGATTCTGTTAGGTCTTGACATATATAGATGCTTATTAGGTTTTAGTATAAATTACCCAACATGAGGAGGCACTACTAAGCTCATTTTCTCAGAATATTAATTAAATTCTGCGTTTTAGGCTTTTCGGATACCAGAATCTCATTAGGCTAGGTCAAATGATCGAGGAAATTCGATAGTGGATAACTTTGCGGTCACCACGTTTTTTTTTTTTTTTTTTTTTTTTTTTTAAATATTAAAATGTACTTATGAGATAGAAGAAAGTTTTGGGATTGACACATCCAACTAGTTTAATCTTGTTTGAATAGTACTAGTACTAGAATGTATCTGTAACTATGGATACATTATTGAATTAAAACATTGAAAATTGTTTTTCACTGCATTTTTATGTTTTATATGAGAAATAAACAGCTCTTTTTTTAATTTTTAATTATCCATGTTTTTCTTCTTTCATCCTTCTTGTGCATAACATTTGTTATAATATAATAAATTATACAAATCTTGTGACGTTGGGAAATGTAAATTACATACCTGAAAACAATTTGGGGGGTTCAAATTTATCCTACCTATAATACTTATATATATATAATGAACAGAGCCCGATTAAGGTTGTGTGGGGCCCAAGGCCCAGCACCTCTTAGAAGGGCCCCTCGCGCCGCAAAATAGTTTTTAGCACTTTCCAACAAAGTTGAAAAGAGCTATTCATTCGGTTTCTCTGGCCGTCTGTCCGTCTAAATTATTTTAACGTGGTTCTTAAATAAGCTATACATTTTTACGCTGAGCTTCATTCAATTTACTGAGAAATGTTTGCAGCATATAGATAAAAGGATATACAGGGCCACGCAAAAAAATCGGTACATGGACGCTTATGAATGATGATTTATGAGAATGTGATTTCAGTTGTTTTAAAAGTGTTTTAGTTTACAATAAATTTTAGCCTAATGCTGACGTGTAATGAAGGTACAATGTAAACTACAGGACTGAACAAAAGTATTCAAGTATGTTTCCATCTAATAGTATGAATTGCTGAAAAAGAAATTTCAAGTTACTGGGTATATTCTTGCTAAACTAAATTTTTCCATTATATCAACTGACATATGAAATACAGGGATGTTCAAAAGTTCTGGAATACATATTTGGGTATATTTGACTATACACTATTATTTCCCTAAATAACAAAGTTTTGTTAAAGATTTCATTAAGTGTTGGAAAGTGCTTCATAATCTATGCTTAAGCATGATTTTTCTTACTTGTTTTTTTTTTCTTTTGATGGGGGAGCATAGGGAATGAGGATATTAATTACGTATTACGATACGGTTATAATGTAAACCAAAATTTATTTCGATTTTTGAGAAAATAATTGTGGAAACTGCAATTTTAAGACTTTTTTCTAAATCATTTTACTCTATTTGGGGATCATGCAGCAGTGGGCCCAAAGCCAGGGCCTAATTGGCCTGTGCGGTATTCAGACCCTGATAATGAATTATTTTAGATGATATTTATAACATGGTGCAAAGTTATCCTACAAGGCTGGGTAACTTTGAACCAGGTTAAAAATTAATTTTTATTACTTTTATCATTATTATTCCTTAATTTTTGATAGTCATTCAACAATTTGGGATCATTTCTTCTCTTTCATGCCTCTAGTTGCAATAGTATTCTTAAAATAACAGCGTGACATCTGAAAATAGAGAAAAGGCGGATCAAAGTTACTCTGAATGACTGTTATAGAGAAGCAAAGTCGCTCATCGAGTGTTAGCTAAAATTTCAATAATCGAGCGCCAAGTTCCGATCGCAACAAGTAATTTAATGCATGCTTCGAAAAAGCGTTAAACAACATTAAAAAAAAGAACATTGCCATTAACAAACTAGGAAAAACTAGACAATATTTATGGGCTGCAAAATAATTGATAATGGTCGATAATTAATAATAGTAATTGATAGTACAACGATAATGCTCTGTAGTCATGCTATAAAATTATGTCTATAGTAATGCAATGCATGCTTTATGCTTTTAGAATATTTTTTAAAATAAAGAACAATAAATTAGGCTGGCAGCACGATGTTTTTGGATAGTGAATTGAATAATGTAACGGTAAAGGTCGCAATATTAATGTAATGCTAATAATACTTAATCAAATCAAGAAATACATCTACAGCAATTCAGTGCATGTTTTGAAAATCCAAAGTTTATTATTAACAAGATTCACTCGCCATAATTATTATTCTATTGTTTACAGACTGAAACAATACGGTTTATAATTTGAAAATTCATTAAAAAAAATAACAAAAAGTTTCTTTTTTTTTTTTTTTTGGTCGCAATAGGGAAAAAAATAGTTTAAAGAGAACCATAAATAAAATCAGAATTCAAATATTTATTAAATTTAAGATTGGTATACCCGAGTAGGATTTTAATTATAAGACTCGTAAATCAGGGGAATTTATTATAATAAAAGGAAAAGATAGTAATAAGTTCAGAGCCTTATAAATCCGTTAACGTTTCAAAAATTTGTTTTTAAAAAAAATCAAATAATCGGAATTTTTGTGGTAACAAATCTGATAACTGTACACTGCAAACGCACTTACAAATATATTTTTGAAATGTGAACTAACTTATGCGATATCCTGTATACACTGTAAAAAATTTATGTAACGTTATTCCTTAAAATTGGTAGCAGCTACTGCCTCCAATTTACAGTGTAATTTTTTTCACTTATATAATGATGTAATTTTAACATATATTATTGGTGTAACATTACAATGTTACACCGATTATATCGATTAAATTACTCCATAAAATTGGAGAGAGAAAGGCTGCCACCAACTTAATGGAGTAACTTTACAGAAATGTTTCACAGTGTATCGTTAAAAAAATAGCAATTTAACGATAGTCAAATATAAGCTTATATAACTAGTAAATGAATGAGATGATTTGCGTCAAACATACATACTTCTGACTTAAACAAGAAATCTTTTTCATCCGCAAGTACATAAAATTTACCGAAATATATCATTAGACTCCCAAGAATGGAAGTCTTTTTCTGTAAAAGTAATGCATCTAATAAAATATAGTGATAAAATTGACGTTTTGAAAAAAAACAGAAAATTAATCGTGAAAGATAATCATGAAGAGAAAACAGGAAGGTGAGTCACGTACTAAAATACTCAAGAGAAAAAAGATCAGATTACTTATTCGATACCTGAAACAAACAACAAAAAAAGAAAATTTCTTGTGTACAGATAAGTATTCATGATAGTGATATTTTATTAAGTGATATAATATAAGCGATATTTTAATTGTATTTAAAATACTCATTGTAGTTTATGTTGAACTTACACTGCACTTAAGCATTTCAATATTATTTATACTTTACATTCTCTCTTTACCTTTTTATTTTTTTAACTGCATTTTTTTTTTTTTTTAATACGGAATGTTTGTCATTCATTTAATCCTAGGGTCCTCGTCAGATATAACACCACTACCACCATTCATTTAATAACCACACAGAAAAAGTTATATCTGTTTACTTGTACCAGAAAATGTGTAAATTATTCACAGAATAACAGTTCTTTATTTGAATTTGCTTCAGATAAAAGAGGCTATTATTTTTATAATTTTGCCCATCCAGTTTAGAAATATTTCAGTAGATTTTAAGCATGTATATAGATGGCAGCACTACAAATGCAATTTCAAACTCTGATTTATCTTGTCTTCAAGGTAATTTTCGGTTCTGAAATATAAATGTAGATGGCAGCACTATAAATAGAATTATTTCTTTTATTTTTCAGATAATTTTTTTTTCATTGCTTTTTAAGGTATTTTTCTTTTTTTCAGCCTTTTTTTTAATAAGCTAGCACATTTTTATTATAAAGTAAAATGCGGTATTAACTCTTTTTTTTTTTTTTTTTTTTAATTTCTGGTTGGTTCTTAAACTGTTTTCCACAGAAAAAAAAAAAATATTTTTTTTTGTGCTGAGTGGCATCACATTAAAATTTCATTAAAAGGAATAATAAATATTTAACTTTAGAAATTACTGTCCTTTCTCGATAAATCAAGAAAGATTCATTATATCCTTAATATAAATGTGAATTGGTGCATATTTTCAGACATGTGATTACTCCATTAAATCTACATACATAAATCAAAATAAATTTTTCACAGTGACACCCTAAAATTGAATATGAACCCTTTTCCGATAACTTTAACTTTAGAAACTTGTGAAATTTAACTTAATAAAATTGCATTTTAAACCTTCTTTTTTTTTTTTTTTTTTTTTTTTTTTTTTGCTATAGTTAAAAATATGTTCTTGTTCTGCATTGTTTAATACTATACTATCCCTGGGAGAACTTACCATCCATTTAATAGTGAAAGAAAAAGACAGTAAGGAAAATTAGCACTTACTTTTAAGCAAATCATGTTAAATCTAAGAGGTGACATTCATTAATGTGCAACAGGCAGGGCATCGCAAAGACTTTTTATTGGTGGGGGAGAAGACCTTAAATTGCCAAGTCAAATTTTCATATTTGCCAACTCGTTTTTTAATTTTGCCAAGTTACCACACTTAAAAAATCTAATACAGTTCTTATTTGTAAAATTTTTAATAATATTTCCAATTAGAGTTTTAACTTTTGCAAATTCTATCAAAAATAGAAAATGCACTACAAGTTTTATTAAAATTTTAATTAAATTTGCCAAGTGTAACAACATTTGCGAATGTTTGGGGGGGAGGCTCCCCCCTGTCCCCCCCTTAGCGAGGCCCCTGGCAACAGGAGTTATTAGCATCGAATTAAACAACAAGAAGTTAAAGTTCTCTAAAAGTTTAGGAATAAATTTTGAGGACAGTAAGAATACCAATGAAGTCATAATGATTGAAATTTACATTTAAATACCGGTTTAAATTCTGAAGAAATATTTGTGTCAAGCAACTACAACCATTTTTTTCTTTAGCATTCTTTTTGTATTAAGAAAAAAATTGAAAAAGACTCTCAAGCTGTGTCTGGCATGATTTTCTGAAAATTTTTAGCAAGACTTAGATAGTAGAAGTGTGTGCAGTAAAATTTTCATCTGTTTATATAATACAGTAATTCCAGTTTTGTTAAAAAAAAAAAAAAAAAAAAAAAAAAAAAAAAAAAAAAACTAACAGATGGTCCCACAGACCCGACCAGTACATTTAAAATTACTTTTCTCGTTTAAAAAAAGGAAAAACTTCTGTAAATATGCAACATATTTTGGAATGTTCCAGTAAAAATCACACACTTACAGAATTTTTATACTTTTTTATTTTTTTTTTTTTATGAGAAAAATGATTTTGGATGTACCTGTCGAACCCATTGTACCCGTATGGTAGGTGAAGAGTTAATATTGTTATACAATCATGCAATGACGTTTTATAATATTAAAAAAACAAGAATAAATAAAACCTTATTAAGAGACTTAAAAGTCAAAATTATATAAGAATAACTTATGTATCGCTTATAGCTGCACAAAATCAACAGTTATCATATGTCTAAAGTTCACATTCTAAGAACAATGTTAGATTAGTTTTAACATTTTGTTTGTGCACATTTGGTTTAAAAAATAAGAGAACATTTAAGTGTTTTTTACATACATTTATCTCCTCTTAATAAGGATAATTAGCTACAGGCTCCAAATTTACCTCATTAAGACAAGAATACAAAGTTATTGAATGCTGCCATTACGAAATTTTATGAACAATGATAAATTTAGACACTAAAATAATGGCCTTCCAAGCAAAACATTTTGAGTTTTGTACAGAAAACTCAATTTAAGGTAAAATCGATGCAAAACAAAAAATTTTTGCTATAGGAAGTATTTTGCTTTAGAAAAAGTTTACTTTATGTCTAGTCTATGGATTCACTGGTACATTAAAATCTTTCTACAGAAGACAAATATATATTTTGCAGCATCCACTTTAGACAGAGTTTGCTATACTTGTTAATGAATTTAGGTGAACAGTTAAAACCCCTTTTTCATTCCAAAGCTGCAGAAATTCATCCCAGTAGAAAAAATCGAAATTTAAATCAAATTTGCAAAATCCAAAATTTTCGATTTAAGGCATAAATTTAATAACTTCATTAAACAATTCATATTTTGTGTTTTTTAAGGGTGTTCTTAACTGCTCCGCTCAACAAGCACAAAACGTTTTGACACATTTACAAATTCATTTTTTAACAGAAAGATATCAAATGGAATGCCTGACTATGGAAGTGATTTCGAAACTAACTTATTTTTCCATTTTATGATAATTACATTACCTGTCCAGTTCTAGGCTATTTCAATCACTCGATCACCCGTTTTTCTCCTGCTTTTCGACCGGTTTTTTTTCTTTCGTTAGGAAATGTGCTCAAAAATGTCAACTTTGAAGGCTTGTTATAAAAAATCTATTGTGTGTTTTTTTTTTTTTTTTTTTTTTTTTTTTTAACAGAAAATTGAGTGCAATTAGACAGTTTCTGAATAATAACACCAGCTATTTTTATGCATTTCCGAACAAAAATAAATTAAAGCATGTGCCACAAAGTTGCCCTTTTTGATTTAAGAACACTCTTAAGGGATTTTGAAATACTAATTACCCCCTTTATCCTCACCAATCTTGTCTCTAAAGCTGCAGAAAATCATCATGGAGAAAAAAGAATAAATTCAAGACTAATTATTTTTAATATTCTTTTGCCTGTTTTTATATTTATCTTTTCTTTTTCCAGGTTTTAGCAGAATATCCAGATGCACAAAAATTACTAATAGAGAGAGGCAAACAAATCCTTATTAAAGATGGCTTACTTGACGAAGAAGCTATCAAAGCTTCGGAAAAAGAACAAGAAACATTAAAAGACAAAGTGGAGAGATTGGAAAATTCCATTGAAGTACTTCAAACCAGATTTGCAAGGCTACTTGCAGAATTTATAGCTTCACAAAGCACCATTAAAAAAAGACTACACAGACTTGAAAATAG
This sequence comes from Maratus speculifer, assembly GCA_964019185.1. Taxonomy (NCBI): domain Eukaryota; kingdom Metazoa; phylum Arthropoda; class Arachnida; order Araneae; family Salticidae; genus Maratus; species Maratus speculifer. Next base: position 83,365,808 of record OZ025296.1, read on the forward strand.
TGATTTACTTCTCGATGACACAGAAGAAAAAAGAGTTACTTTTACGGAAGATGTTGAGGAATGTTTTTAAAATATATTTTTATGCATAATGATAAATACAACGTATTTGTACTATAACAGATACCAAAGTGTACATAAAAAAAATAAATATATAATTTAAAAAGAAAACTCTTCTAATTGCTAATGTTTTGGCTGAAAGTACACTAAAAGTATTATATTAAAAGCTACACAAAATCATTTTGTATATTACTGGGAAATTTATTTTACTGGAATTTAGATTTTTGATAGTAAGATAGTATGATGAATGATAAATATGAAATGTCTTAGTACTATGATGGATACCAATATGTAAATTTAAAAAATGTATTTAAAAAAAAATAACAAGCATGCTATTTAAGATATTTATATAAAAATGAAAAATTTGTTTTGATTTCAAATCCTTTCAATATTTATGCTTAAAATTTCAATACTTTCATACAATGGATCAGAATATAATGCCTGATCTAGGATCTGGGGAAATTTTAGCCACCTGGGAAAATTTTGCAGAAAAATATACAATTTATTTTTATTTCAACAATGAATTACATAATTCACCTATATATATATATATATATATAAATTCACTATGAATAAAAAAATCTGTATGGTGACTTTCACAAAATCATTCTTAGAATAATAAGTACCATATTATTACTTGTGCATAAGTTGACATACATAAGTTGATAAATTTTAGAAAAAAAAATATCTATACCCACAGTAATACAGAATGTATGTAAGCCTATAATATAATATATAGTAAAATTTTCATATGGATTGGGGGAAATGTTGGGAGTAAAAAGATTTTCTGCACCTCTGCTTTCATACATAAAAATAAGTCTGATTGTGTCAGGAAGTTTCGCATTATTGATTGAAAAAAATATATACATTTTTTTAGAATAGCTTTTATAACTTGAGAAATATAGTAAATCCTGCTAAGATGAATTTCAAGAAATTGAAAAAAAATTTCCTTTTATACTGATATCATTAAATGCTTAAATCTTTCCATTTCTTGAGACAGATAAAAAATGTACTTTATAACAAACAGAAAATTCCAATATTTTTTTTAATTCTGTAAAATATTAGAATACAAAGGCAATATTAGAATCAAATATTATTATGTAATAACTAAATTGCAGTTTTTTTTTTTATTATTATATAAATGCATAAGAATTCAAATCAAAATATACCAACTCTTCTTTTTTTTTTAGGGGGGGGCATACATTTTCTACCACTGTTTTGAAAATTTCAGTATTACACTTGTATGCTTATTTCAGACATTCAACAACATTCACAAACTAATGTTAGATCACTGGAGAATTATTTATAAGCTTATATTTTGAATTTGAATAATTTTAAATTATCTAGACACACGGCAGTGTGTCAGCCAAGTTCACAAAGTAAAAGACGACACACCGGCAGTGGGTTATATTACCCGAACCGTTTCGGGCCACTTTTGACCCCTCAATAACTTAAATTCTATATAACCTACACAATTGCAATTTTTCGTGTCGTGTAAAACCATCTTCTAATTTCCGAATCCTGTAATTTTTTTTCAAAATCTTTTACCGTTCACGAGAAATTGACGTCTGAAAATCACTGTTTTTACCACTGACTCACTCATAGAAATATTTGACTACTTCCAGGTGACTTAGGAAGTTGAAATTTGGTGTGGAGGTACGTTATTGGATCTATAAATAGTAAAAAATCAGAAATCACCATTAATTAAATATTAATGGTTGGTTAGGAGATAAATATTGGATTACAATGGGAGTTTATGAGAATTTCACAAAATACCAGAAATAGTGCCAAGTTGGCGTTACTTTTGACGAGTATCGGGGTTAATCATGGAAACTACCAAACCGATTTTAAAAGTAATAGTACCAAAATGATGGTATTCGCCCCGGTTCAAACATAGATTATATTTTATGTCTGTGCCTCTAACCAAAAGGGTCTTCAGAAGTAAAAAACATTATAAAAATGTGATTTTTGTTTTACTGAAGGGCCTAGAAGCACAAAATTTGGCATGCTAATTATTTATAAGATATAAATGTTCACTAATGACATTTGCTAAAAAAATACCAAATTTAAAAGGGCTGGAAACCCGCAAAGAGCATTCTAAAAACGTTCTAAATAGCAAATTTAAAGCAATCTCAGCAAACAACAAACCGATCTTAATAGTAATGATATCAAAATGATGATGACAGTCCTTACTCCAACATAGGCATATCTTATGTCGATGCCACTAACCCAAAGTGGGTAAAAGAGCAAAAAATGTTCTAAAAATGTTTTGTCTGTATGTTAAGGGACTGGAATTATAAAGTTTGGCATTTTAGAGTTTATGGGAATTTCGCGAAATATCAGAAATAGTGTCAAGTTGGCGTCACTTTTTGCGAGTATCAATGCTAATCTGCGAAACTATGAACCGATTTCAAAATCAATGGTGCCAAAATGATGGTATTCACCCCGGTTCAAACATAGGCTATATTTTATGAGTATACCATTAACCATAAGAGGGTGAAGAAGCAAAAAACATTCTAAAAATGCAACTTTTGTAATACTGAAGGACATAGAAACATAAAATTTGGTATGTTAATTATTTATAAAATATAAATGATCTCTAAGGTCATTTGCTAAAAAATACGGTATTCAAAAAAGGTGAAAAAGTGCGAAAAGCATTCTAAAAATGTTTTAAATTGGGATTTTTAAGCAATCTCAGCAAACAACAAACTGATCTTAAAAGTAATGATATGAAAATGATGGTGACAGTCCTTGCTCCAATATAGGCTATAACTTATGTCGATGCCACTAATCCAAAACGATTAAAAGAGCAAAAAATTTCTAAAAGTGCGATGTCTGTATGTTAAGGGCCTAGAAACATCAAATTTGCCATGTTCATTACTTATAAGATATAAATGATCACTAAGAACATTTGTTAACAAATACAAAATTTAAAAGATTAAAAATGCACGAAAAGCATTCTAAAAACTTTCTAAATAGCAATATTTAAGCAATATTGGGAAGTTAGAGAACCAATTTAAAAAAAAGATGTCAAAATGATGGCGGCAGTCCTTGCTCTAACAAAAGTATTGGATAAATTGCCAGATTACAGTGGGAGTCTATGGAAATTTGGCGAAATACCAGAAATAGCGCCAAATTAGCATCACTTTTGGCATCAATTTCGCGATATATTGTTTAGTTGGCGACAATCTTTTTTTGGTCGACGAGATAATCAAGTAGTACCCAATCACATAAAAGAATCATCCTTATTAGTGAATTTAAAGGAACATAAGCAGTCCTAATGTTAAAATTTTTTAATTTGATTGAAAAAGACAGTGAATAAACGCAAGAAAAAGCTGTAAGATTAATTAATATTAAGTAAACCTAATTTAATATTAAGCCTATTTATTTCAAAAAGGAAACAAATACCTACTTATTTGACAAAAAATAATGATATCCTATCAAAAACATGAATGTGAAAAATTGTTAAGTTTGTTAAAGGTTTCGCTAATAAAAGAAGTGATTTGAGAAAAAATCAAAAACATGAATGTGAAAAAATGCCAAGTTCGTTAGGTTTCGCTAATAAGTGATTTGACAAAAAATAATGATATCCTATCAAAAACATGAATGTGAAAGAATGCCAAGTTCGTTAAAGGTTTCGCTAATAAAAGAAATGAGATCTAACTGCAAACCAAGTTCTTTCGAAGGTTCTTAAATTTTAGCTCCTGTCATGCATAGTATTCTTCAATTGCTTAAAATGATTTGGTATGTTACTTGTTATTCAATGGAGCGACTTGGCAAGTTTTCAGCCACCAAATTTAATGTTTCAGTCAGAGTACAATTTAATCTAGAATCTGATTGGAAAAGATGTAGTCAATAGAGTGTTCGAATAAGTATATTGAAGTTAAGGTATTGATAAATTAATTAAGTGATCAACTTTAAGTTCTGATCAATTAAATAGAGAAATTTGGATAAGAGAAAACTTGTTAAATCGCTCTATTGAATAACAAGTAACATACCAAATCATTTTAAGCAATTGAAGAATATTATGCATGACAGGAGCTAAAATTTAAGAACCTTCGAAAGAACTTGGTTTGCAGTTAGATCTCATTTCTTTTATTAGCGAAATCTTTAACCAACTTGGCATTCTTTCACATTCATGTTTTTGATAGGATTCTTTTTACATGAGACTTCTGAGTTCAAAGTCTAACATTGTGTGGTTATATTTTTTCAATTTTGGTTTTTGATTTTGAGAACACTTTCAATTTTGGAACCAATGAACATATTTGTTTTTGAAATTCAAATTGCACTCTATCAAAAATATAAAATAAATAAATAAAAATTACAAACAAATTCCTACACATAGAAAATATATATATATATGAAAATATCAAGTTAGACATTAACCTCAAATAGGCAAAATGAATAACATTTAAATGCATGTAAGAAATTTTAAAGAATACTTTCATTGCTTTAATGTTAGCTTGTAAATGTTGTTGCATGATTGAAGCAGGATCTTGACGCTATCCAGCTTGGTGTAATTCAGTTTGCAAAATGATGACTGGTACCAGAATTTACAAAAAAATTTATTGGAAAATAAAAATTTACTGATTTTTCCATACTTTAAAAAAGGAAAATTCATTAAATATTCCTAGTGAAATTTCTCTTAAAATTATGTGTCTTTTTTTGAGGACACCACTTACTAAAGAGTCAAGCAGAAATAAACATAAGTTAAACAAACAGGCCAATGAAATGGCAGTCAATTTTCATCGGTTTAAATTTTACTTTTCACCTTAAGTTTTATAGATTATACAATTTTGGAATCAGCTTGAAAAGACATCTAATTTTATATGGAACCCTATGGAGCTCAAAGTGAATAATGTGTTTCAGATTAATTGTATATGCCATATTAAATATCTTTGTGATACTTCTGCTTAAAAGGATATTCATGTGTCTTTTTTACAAATATATTATACAGAATATATACTAAGTAATAGTACGGAATATATAAGTAAATATATTCCATATATATAGTAAAAGTACAGAATATATACTAAGCAAACTAACACGCACTACCTAAAATTTTTTAAAATATTGGCCAAGACCCAGGAAGGACAGCAACACTCCTTTCAGGCACAACATTCCATAATTGTTTATAAATTTTCTTAAAATATATCTAGCTCACTTTTACTGCATTAAACTGAAGTATTACCATTTAGTTTAGCTCATACTAATGTATGTTGAGTATTTTGAAAATGAATAATTTTAATTGTTAAAAAAAATTCACCGAAAATTAATTTTCCAGAAAAGTATCAGCTCTATTAAAACGTGATTTAGTGAAAATAAGCAATTTTTGAACTTGCTTAATTGTTGGGCACTTTGTTCATAATTTTCCATTGATTGATCTAATTATTTCTATATTATGATTAATTTGGGAAATTATTGAGATAAAAAATACAGAAAAAAATCAAATATTTTCACATTTGATGTTTTTAGCATTTGATATCTTTTTTCTGCTGCATAGCGTATAAGGCCTCACAGCAATAAAAATATATTAGTATTCATCAGTTAATGCATCATAAAATTAATCATTTAATGATAGTCAAAATTTTTTCAGGGACATATGTTATTGCATTCTTCACGAACATTTAAAATGAATTCTAATTTGTTATATGCTAAAAAATACTTTTTTTTTTTTTTTTTTTTTTTTTTTGGTCAAGCTATTTGCAAGAATTTTTTTTTTTTTTTTGCTTAAAAGACCATATTTTATTGAAACAAGTTCCAATGTTAATCTTTATTGCTACATCCTCTTTCCACAGCAAAAATACTTAATATAAAAACCTTTAAAAAAAAAAGAAAAAGATATGGCAGAAAATATTGTTTTAATGTAGAACACAAAACTGACACATTGCAAATTCATTCAAAAACTTGCTGATAAAGTTTTACATATGAGATTTTGTTTCCATATACTTTTTACTTTAAAACTAGCAAAAAGGAAAAAATACTGGTCTCCTATTTAAAAACTTTGTGATACAATAAAAGAAAAAAAAACCTAAATTTTCATTTAAAAATTTAATTTTACCTAATATCTTTAACCATTTCATCAAAACTCTCCAAACAATTAAGCAAACATTACAATACAACATAAGTTTTATAAAAACAGATGTTAGATTATATACAACAAAAACATTTGGTTAAAATAATTGGCAAATTTTCTGCAAAAATATTTATTTCAGAAATTAATATAACATGAAAAGTAACAATATTGCTTAACAAGGAAAAAATCTCTTATTTATACATAACAAAATTACCAAAACCACAAAATCTTTATATCATAAAATATTGCAAATATTAAAAACAGTTATTAGAATAAAACAAATATTAACAAAAAGGCAGATGACTAGCAGATATACAGAATTTATAAAGCTCATATAACATCGATTGATGATTAGCAATTATTCAAGCTTCGTAAAAATAATAAATTTTGGTGTAATACTCTTTACTACTGATTAGTCTTTGAAATGCAGAAATATTTAATATAAAAATCTCTATTCTTCATTAGGCAGAAAATACTATTTCAAAGTAGATACAAAATCATTTTTGATACTTTGATAAAATTGTTCAAAAGATTTACTAATAAGATTAACATTTGAGATTTTGTCTTTATATCCCATTTTGCAGTAAAATAATAAAACTTTTTTTTATTATTTAATAAATCTGTAATATAATACAAGAAAAAACTTCTAAATTTTCATTTACACCTATCTGCAATTTCTATATCATTTTAACTATTTCATTTACCAAAAAAATTCCATCAGCCAATAAAATAAACATTTTACAGAACAATATAAGTTTTATTTATAAAATTATAGCTGAGGTCAGAATACATATATATACAAAAGAAGAAAAAAATTGAAGTTAAAATAATGGGCAAATCTGGTGTAAAAATATATTTCAGAAATTAAAATGACACAAAAAGTAATAATATTGCTTAATAATTAAAAAATCTATTGTTTATACAATAAAAAATTTATAAAAGCAGAAAAATTCTAAATATTAAAATATTGCAAATATTAAAAACAATACAAAGGAAACAGCACCAGAAAACTGGCAATAAATCAGAATTAAATAATAAAACTTTGTATAAATCACCATAAAACCAAATAACTCACAGGCCATTCATTCCTTTATGACTCTGTCTCATTTCGGACATATGTTTACATTACTGATGATGGGCTGTCAAAATTTCAAGCCCAATATGCATTCTGTGGGTAATTTAGTTTGTGACAATTCATACAAAGTTTTGTTATTTATTTAAAAACAATTTTTTAAATAAAACAAAATATTACCAAAAAATATTGATGACTAGGAAATATAGAGAGTCTATAAAGTTCATATAAACCCATAAAACTTATAAAATTTCAACAAAAGAAGACTTAAAATACATATAACACCATAAAATAAATATAACTTTTATAACATTAAAATTAATTACAAGTTTATTTGTTAAACATTTAAAGTGCATTTCAAAAATGGACAGATATGGATAACTGACAACTTTAAACAGATTTTTGCATCATATACTAGGGTTGCTACATTACTTGGCAAACCTGAAAAAATCAATTTTGGTAATTGGCCAAATAAGTCAGAGAAGATTCCAACATTTGTTACACACTGAAATTTCAACAAAACAATCCTGTTCCCAAATTTTGCACTTTCTATTCTTGCCACCCCACATACAGTTTAAAATTTATAAAACATGGATAATATATTGTTTTTGAAAATTTCTGCAAAATTTATTATTCTGAAGTAGTAATTAATATTTCTTATGAATCATTTTAAATCTACTCAACCCTCATCCTAAAATGTTTGCTTCTCCCACCCCCCTCCCTTTGCTTAAGTTGGGCTTACATGATTTTGTGACAGTTGTTGAAGTAAACTGTGGCCCAGTACATAAACATTATATGTAATACCATTAATTGTAATACAACATACATCATTTAAACATGAAAAATTGAATTAATAGAAATATAATCAAAATTTGTAGATCCAAAGTAGATTCATCAAAGCCTAAATACTTTAGATGAAACCACACACTTTATTTGTAGTATTAAAGTATTTGGGGTCTGATGATTGAATCTATTTTATATCTACAAATTTTGATTTTATTCTTTTTAATTAATTTCTTCATGTTTATACGATGCATATTGCATTATAATTAATGGTATCATATTAGCATTTATATTATTATAAGGCCTTGTGCAAGTAATTATGAATGCAAGTCTATTTTGATATTTTATAGTTTGGTATCTTTTAATTTTGAACTATTTTTTTAATGTAGGTATCTTATACATTTTTTTAATATATAACAGGTAGCTAAATATTTTAACAATCATATATATATATATATCCTTTTTTCTTGGAGTTGAAAAGAAATTCCATTTGACAGTTTATAACTATTATAGTTTATTAAGGAAAGCAATCCCTATTATAATCCCAAGATCAAGTTTTTTGGAGAGTTACAGAAGTGCAATTTTTAATCAATGTTATCCATAGTTGAAAAAATTCAGTATTTTCTAATGATGCAATATTTATTTTACCCTGAGCCTATTTGGCACACACAATGTTGCTCGACTGACATTTTAAATACACCTGAGTTTAATAAAGTACAGACTGGATAGTAAAAAAACAAAGAGACAAAATAAATGATTGATTTTCTAAAGTTAATAGCTGAAAAAGAGTTCTATAATACAATAGTCCACAAACTAAAAGAAAGAAAAGATGGCATTTGGATAGAAAAATAATTCGACACCTTTTTGAAAACAATTCAATAAAAACAACAACCAACAATTTCAAACATTAACTATTTCAATAGCATGTTTGTTTGCATTTATAAAAAATATTCATAAGATTGCTGCTTTAATGTTCAATAAATATCACAAATTAATAGGAAATAAGAATTCTATGAATGACAATATATTTTAGTGTGTAATTGCAGAGTATAATAATTATTACTATTTAGTATAATAATTATTACTACCTTTAAATAATTATTTGTGAAATCAGAATTGCACTGAAAACAGTTTATGCTTGTTTTATTATATTAATATTTTATAATTATTATTATTTTTATTATTTGTGCATTTCATATTGAATATTTATCACAATTAAATATCACAAATTTATGGCAAGTGCATTTGTACCTATTTTTAAAAATATTGACCAATGACCTTCTATTAACAGCATCACATCAAAAGTGACAAATTTTAATTTTATAGCCATAAAACTATTATGCAACATACATGTTTATTTCCTTTCCTAATTTCTTTAGAAGCTGATTGAAAATTATATTGCACTATTATGCACTGCAAGAGTCTAATTTCAGATCCAGGGAGAATGACAACTATTACTAGATGAACTAAAGATTAGAACGCGGTTTGATCAAATATAAATTTGAAAGAAAAAAAAAACATTAAGAAAATGAATATATCAATGAAATAGAAATTGGTTATCATACTTTATGGAAGAACCACCACAGCATTTATGATTTTTAAAAATTTCAAATATGGTGTTTACATTTGTGCATGTGTGTGTGTAAAATTTTGAGAAAATAAAAATTCTATACTTATTTTTTCCTTGTTTATACTGAGGCAATTTTGTTAGCAAAAGCATTTTACACCACAGGAGTTTCCTACACTTTTTAAAATGGGTCGGTCAAGCCAATTTGTTTGACCTTGACCACTTGTTTCCCCTTCTTTGATTTCCATTTTAAGAAAATACAGTTATTCTTTTATTTTCCTAATTTATTGAAGCATGTTTGTCAATTTTTACTGTGAGAATCTCTTCATTTCGCTTTTTTTTCCTTTCGTGTCAGTGATTCAATTAGCTTTTTTTTTTTTTCTGTAGAGATTATATGACTCCTGAATGTCACTTGAGACACATATCTGCTTTAAAAATGCAAGCGATAGCAGGAGCAGAATGCAGCGGGAACCGAATGTGAATGCAAGAAAAGAATGTGAGCCTTTGATGAATGGTGCATTTGATATTTGAGAGTTGTTAAACCAATCAATGAAAATATGGCAAAAACAAATATGCATGATCAGGGAGAAATGTGGCATGGCCTGATTTAGAAAATCAATTGTAAAAATGGATAATTCAACAGCATGTGACTACCTGTGCCTACAGTTCAGATAAAACTTCAAGAGAAAAAGATGGCAAGCATCATCAATTTCAATGGTAATCCAAATTGGTGCCATCGCTTTATGAAACGAAAGCAGCTGCCAGTCTGATGTCAGGCCACAGTTGGCCAAAAACTTCCTGTAGACTGTGAAGAAAAAGTGTCTGCATTTTTATATTTAAAGAAAAAAAAAGTGTAATAACAATCAAGCAATCAACATAAAAAAATCCCTTATGATTGGATTCAGTGGGGTAGCAAACGGGAGGAGCGGAGGGGGTGGTCCGCCTCAGGTGACATCCAATCTCTTTTTGCAAATATATATATATAATCTTATAAGATTTTGAAAAAGAATTCTGAAATAAAATGAACATTTTAGCGCACAACGCAACAGTGTTAATTTTCTTTTCTTTGAGAATTTGAAAATTTTCTAAATAAGATAGAACAAAAACCAATCTATCCAATGAATAGGTAGAAAAAGCAAACTTAAAAAGAAAGACTTATCTTCTACACATAAACATCACATTGATTCATGCAGATTATAGACTGAGTAATAAATCACTCCAAATTTTTTTAACCCTTTACAACACGGGCAAAATCTGTTCATAAAATGAGAAATTATCGACTGACACCGGAATTCACAAACTACGTTTTTAGATATTTTGAAATCCTTAATTTAAGCTTTGTTAGGATGTGTGTTAGGCAGTGTTTTATTTTCAAAAATACCTATTATTATTTTTAAGAAAAAATTAATTAATAAATATCCATTTCAAAAACGTAATCTTAAATTGCAATAATTCCATTAATAAATCCATTAAATCTAATATTTATCAGTGTAGACATTGTAGCCTTCCAATATTACAAAATAGTAATTGCAATCTACCAAATAATATTTTTCTAAAATATTTTTAATATCAGTTATTCACTCTTCAAATTATATTAATCAGTCTTTATTTTAAATATAAATGATTTTAACATAATCTTTCAGCTTTTTGAACAATTACTTTGCGATTTATGCAATTTTAAAAAAATGACAGTCTCAGTATGTTTAAATAACGTCGGCCGAGTTTTTCAAAATAATTGATCGACATCTTTCTTTTTTCAATCTTCCTTTCTCGGCTAGACATGATTCATCATAGATGGAAATTTCCAGATTTTTCTACAAGCTTCGATCGGACGAATTCCTCGCCAAAATAGGGGAGTCCCCTTTGGAGAAAGATCGAGAAAGTCTTTCTGATTGGCTATCCGTGCGAGGCGTAAGCATGCACTGAATTTATGCAGGAGTTCTGAGACAGATTTACCAGAAAACTTGAGATAGAAAGAAGCATATCGCGCTTTCAGCCTTTTTTTGACCGATAGTGAGAAATTTGCAGTCGCAGCGGAAATTAGCTTCACCTCATGTTATTTCTTAGTATTTTATGTGGTAAATCATCTTAGACGTTCCAGGAACACCTCCAGCCCTGCAGCTGAATAACTTTTCACACATTTTAGAAGCCAATGATGTTACAACTTTTCTGCGATGTTTGGATTGTTGTGTCATCTTAGATAATCTGGCAATATTTACAGTCCTGCTATCGATAAGTTTTTATACAATAGGTAGGTCATTGTCGCAGTAAATTTTTTATCTAATCTTCTCCAGCTCAGTGGATTCCTTCTTGAACCTCATCGAACACCTTGGAGTCTTAGGCCATGCAAAGATGCAAGAAGGAGTCATCTAATATGATTAATCTCAACGTCATCGAGGTGCATCCTATAACTAGAGAATTATGTTAATAATGTGTGAACTTTTAAACCAATAAGAACTGTAGCAGTGTAAAAACTTTCATCTACCATGATCTACCCTACGGTGCTAATACATCACCTCTTGTAATAAATAGTGTTGCATTATTAATTCTGAGTTACATCTGTGGCCACAGTATACAATAGAAATGTTTAAAAAAAAAGTATTCATTATGATATTTTCGTCCTCATTGTGTACAAACATCTCGGGGCGAGTCCTTTTTCTTTTCCTTTTATTTTTAGGAACTTTGCATTTTCACAACTTTTAATAGATTCAACAAACAGTATTAACTTTCATAGTAATTTTTAAAATTGATAACGCAATGTACTCCACTATTCATCGCGAGCTGCTGGCTGTGTTTGGAGAATATGCTTTCCTGCAATACCATTTTTGGGCTGACTTAGTTTCTTTAATAGGTTTCGCTGCAATAGTATTGCTGTGATCGCTGTTCACCAGACATAGCATAGCAAGCTTCTACAGTAAAAGCAAAATTTTATTAAAATATTATTTGTGTCCAAAATTTTATTAAAATATTATTTGTGTCATTTGCAAGTTTGGAATTAAAATTAGGTATCCCAGACCAGGCACAGTGTACCAGAAAGGGTTAATAAAGAGAACAAAAGATATATAAGGAATGGTATGGTCATTTGTTGCAATAACGTATTGTGTTTGATAAAATATGACTGATAGGGCACGGGGGGACACCATTTATGCCTGCCCCGGGTGTCCGCCACTGCTGGGATTGTCTATCCAACAGGATAGTGAACAAAAGTGGCTAGAAATCCATTTATATTATAATGGACAAACTTGTCCATGCATAACTTTGATGTCATTTTGATAGTGGCAACAGCAGATGATTAAATTTAAATTTCATTAACTTTTATTGTAATTCATTTTTAATTTTTAAATACAGCTAAATACAGCTATAGTGAACATGGCGTTTAATTAATCACCACATATAATGAATGAAATATTTGTCTTGCATGCAATAAACACATAATGTTATTTTTTATAAGCCCCAAAAAAATGATCCAGTTGGATATAATAAACTTTTTTCTGCATTTGATTGATATTTTTTCTCTTTTGTTGCAGTAATACATATACTGTTTTTAAAACCATCAATAGATTGAAATGTAGAGATCTTGTTTGCCTTTTTATCTCGCTTCACCCTCCCTAAACAAAGGCCATCCCCAGCAGATATTGCACCAGTGAGAGTTGAATGGGTGATACATCCATTCCCAGAAGTTGAAGGGAGATGCATATGAATGTACACTTCTTATTAGTCAAAAGGATGCATACAGATCGGTGTTGAAAAAACACTCCACCTTTCATCCCATTTTTACACTTAATTCAAAGCAAATTTTAAACTATAGTGAGCAATAAATATAAAACATTCTCAATTCAAGATAAAATGGACATAATAAAAAAAATAAAAATGGATGCAATCATGTTGCTATCTGCTGGGGTTATAAATTATCCAAATCTACAGTTTGTAACATGTAGAAAAATAGGCAATTAATAATTTCTGCTCATGCAAAAAATTTAGAATCAGCCTCTCATCAATTAAATATATATATGCATATATATAATTTTTTGTGTGTGTGTGCAAGATGTAGAGTAAAAAATAACAAAAGTAAGTTAACATGTATTTTGTATTTCATTTTATTGCTCATTTATTTAAATAATTGGGATTTTGAGTAAAAAGTTCGGAACTGTTTAGTTAAAATTGTTTGGGCAATGGATATAGTGAACCAAAATTTCAGTCCCTTGAGAATTTCCAATAGCAAGATTTGACTATGCTTCGCTCTTTCGATTTTTACACTGCCGAATACAGACAGAGTATCAATTTAAAAATAAAATAAAATAATCAAATATAAATAAAACATAAACTTAAGATATGTAATTGAACTGTACTTTAACCACTGAAATTATTAAAATAAAAAAAGGCTAGCAACCTTTGTTGATTTCTTTGACTGTTAATTCCTAGCACAAGACCAATATATAATTATCACTTTTAATAAATTTCAAAATTTATTTGAATGGATAATTGTTATTTTTCTTTAAATAATTGTTGGTATTGTTAGTGAAAATTCTAAAGAATATATAACAAATGTAAAAATCAATTTTCAATTCTAAAAAATATGTATGGTTTTCACCTATATTCTGTAGCCTGAGTTGGAACTCTATCCATCTATAACTATCACAGGCAATGAAAAAATTTATTTTACTTGCACACTTGCCTGAGTTGTCGACGACTGGAAGTTAAAATCAATGTTTATTTTTATACAAAAAAATGTTGTCACAGGTAATTTCCCATTGGACATGATCGTCAAAGAAAATTTCAAAGATTGGATGAGCATTATGTTTATGTTTGACTGGCTGACTGAAGTTTGGTGTATATGTAAAGGGGCTTTTTCTTCAGCCAAGTAGCATTTTAGTAATGAACTCCATGAAATCACATCAAATGGAATCCATAAAAATCTCAGAAGTTTGTCATTTATTTGGCTATTACCAAAGACATTGCCAGACATTTGATTTAACTGTTAATCATAGTTCTAAAATCCAAGTCTGAAAATATTGGGAGAAGTAGATGGTCAATGGCCTCCATTTTACCAAAAAGGGTAATATGAAGAAAGCCACATACAAAAAGGCAGGGAAATGGGTATCACAGACTTGGAAAGATGTACCATTTTCTTCAATCAAATCTGTTTTTATAGAGGCTGGAATTATTATCCCTCTTGCCAACAATAAAAACTATAATACATCTAGTAATGACACCAAACAATAAATGGATATATTGAATGTATAAAATTTACAACTCTTCCACTCTGTTATTGATTACTCACATTTTAAGATGCTTAAACAAAAATTGAAACAGATCTAAAGTGGATGTGACCCACTCATAAAGAGTGTGCCAACTAACCACTTTAACAAACATGAAGAGCCTAAGAAAAAAGGAAAGCAATCATACTGTGCATTGGAGGATTTAAATATCAGTGAATATTTTAATTTAAAAATTAAATAAAGAAATTTAAAGTCTGATTTTAATATTTTTACTAAAATTTTAAGCATCTTAATGCTATTAAAAAGAAAAAGCCTTACACTGTACAAAAAAAAAAAAAAAAAAAAAAAAAAAAAAAAAATTAAAGTTAGGTCAATGTCCTAACCAATCAGCAAAAAAAAATAGTGTTCCCTTAAGTGCAATGGTATAACAAGTGTACCGATTTGAATATTTTTAAGCTTATTGGGGGCAATTTTAAATTTTAAGAAGTGCAGAACTTATGATGGGTGCAGCATTTCTTCCATAAAATACAGTAATAGAAAGATATACATAAATCAGGTCAACATTTTTGGGATTTAGCTACACTTATCACATTAGATGTCAATATACACAATCATTATACAAAAAATACTAAGAATATACAAAACATTTTAATGCACATATACTGAAAAAATTACATTTTTTTTTTTTTTTTTTTTTTTTTTTTTTATTAAATATGTATATGTATTAAAATAAACTAAATATTATCAACTTGAAAAAAAGATTTTATATTTTTAAGCTGTTAAAAACCTTATTATTTCTAAAAAGTCTAAAGTAAAAGAAATAAAAGCATTATAAAATATTAACAATTTAAGAGAGTTTTCATTAAGAATATAAATCTAACAAAAGCAATGCAATCAAATCAGATTCCATATTTATTTTATAATTTAAAATTCAAATTTTTAATAAATGTAATAAAACATTAAATTTTTTATATAAGAATTCAAATAAACATAAACATACAACTGGATAAAAATTTCAATTATAAATAACATCAAAAAAATTTTATAAATAAAAATCACATTTTTTTGTAATAATAAATAAAAATATTCAAATTATATCACAGTTTCATGAATTCATAAAAAATTAACAATACATATTTTTTAAATAACATTTAATTTTTATGTAAGTCTAGAACTTAATTAATCATCATATAAAACAGAGGTAATTCATGCACTATATGTATTTACAACATGTTAAGATTGTTATTTTACACATGGAAAATATTTTTTAAAAGACTTGTAATTAAAGGCATCACAAATTCAAGTGTAATTGACACTTGTAATTTGAGCAACATTAAAAATTATTATATTCTTTGTGATAGTTTATGTGCAACTTTAAATGTAACAAACACATTCAGAGAATAAAATTCAAATTTTAACGAAGTAGGAAGACTCCATGCCAACATTTATAAATGGAGGGGATCACAGGTAAGTTGATAGGAAGCGAAATTGGCAATATTATTTTTTTTTTTTTTTTTCTATTTTTTACCTATTTCAATTACTTTTTTCTTTTTATGCCACGCATCACAGGTTCCTACAATTTGTATATCTGATATCAGATTACTCGAATTCTAAATACTTAATAAATCTGTAAATTAACTTTCAATTCTTTTGGATATTAAATCCATGTTCACAGGTCATCCTCAATCTTCTAATTTTAAATACTCCAAAATTGTTTTTGCCTATGTTTTAAATGGTGTCATGTTATTATTCTTAAAAACAATGTATCAGATATTATAAACATGATTTTTCATCAATGATGCAAGATTTAAATTGATTGTACAAAATCATTTCAAAGATTCAATAATTGTTAGGATGAATTCAAGTAATTCATTTACTGAGATTTTCTTTAAAGATATCTATAAAAATTGAAACTTAAAAGATGTGAAGAAATAAAAGAAGGCAGGTTTATTCCTTCAAAGATTTTAGATTTTAATAAAACAAGTTTAATATAAATATTGCCATTTATGTTGTGAATGGAGAAGGATTGGACATTGTAAGCCTTTGTGTAATATTTAAACCAATTTCTGAAACTCTCAATTTTTTTTTTAATGCCATACTGAATAAATGGATTGAACCTACATGACAAAAATGCTTGTAACTTCCATAGTTTTCGAAATCAATAGGCACGCTACCTCCTATGAGCATGAGTCTTCCACCCTCACATTAAAAAAAGTTAGACAGATGTTTCCAATATAAAACAGATATATCCAACATAATTTTTAAAACAACAAGGAAACTTCATTCTTCATGTAATGCATCATTGAAATAATACAGACAATACTGTGAAAAATATGAAGAGGGAGGAAGAAAGATTCAGTTTCTGGTACATTATATATATATTTTTTTTTTTATATAATGGGTATATTCTACACAACTTTTAAAACAACAGAAAAGTTTTGCACTTCATATAATAAATTATTCCATTAAATATAGACAATGGAGAGAAAATAAAGCTAGCAAGAGATTCAATTTCTTGTATGCATTTTTATTTGTGCTACCTTTGCTTGCTCAAAAAGAATATATTTAACACAACTTTTAGTTTTATGCTTTATATAATACATTATTGCTATTTTTAAAAGTATTTTAAACAACCTTAAGAGATGCCAAACAAGTGAGGAGGCAGAGAATGCCGCCAACCACTTTTTATTTTTTTAGACAACTCTTTAACTGTATAATTATACACAGCAGCATTGTACAAGTTATGCACTTCAAAAGGATCATATTTATGATCATATAACTCTTGAGCAACTACATGATGCCATTTGGGTTTGCAGATGGTATTATTGAATAAAACCCATTCTGTATAACGAAATCGGTTAGTTCTAACCGAATATCCCATTATTTCTATGTCTTTCAATTTAGGTTGATCACTATTTAGCTGAATATTTTCAGATGGACGAGGATATTGACTAAATGCACCAGTTTTCCAAGCAAAATCAGCTTTTAGTTCCTCTATATGATGCTTAATCACTGGATAAAAGCTTATACCTTCTGAACATAATAGTGTTGGATATAACCGGCACAGTGGAGGCACAGATATGTTAACTATTTCAGCTAATGTAGGGAAAATATCCACTAATTCAATTAACTCTTCACTAGCATATTGGGAATCCCTTTCTGAAGAAGAAATATTTGAAGGTTCAAAAAACGATGTGTTATTCATGGAAATAAAATCTAAAACTGGTATGTGTTTAAATGGTCTCTTGTCTTTGGTTGTAAGTCCAGGTATATGAACTATCAATGGAACTTTAAGAGAAACTTCATAATTACTATATTTTGACCATTCCTGATGTTCCCCGAGAGACCAACCTGAAATAAATGTTATATAATAAGAAATATAAAATAGTAAATGCAAAATAAATTTAGACCTAACAATATATACATATATATTTAATTATCTCTCTCACCTGAACCGCATATAAGATTCATGAACTTAAATGATAAAAAACAGTGTTCAAAAATCTGTTTTTAATTAAAATTTATTTGGAGTGATACACTTAAATATTCAAGCCTCATATATGAAGTAAATCTTTTCTTTTCTTTACACAATCTTAACTGACATTTTAATTATTATCAATTCAGAGAGTGATACATAAAAAAAAAAAATTTGTGAACAAAATGATTATTGTTTTTTTTTTTTTTTTTTTTTTTTTTTGTGAACCAAGAAAAGATGAAAAAAAAAGAGAAACTCTCAATTATTTGGAGATCAAATGAGTACTGGAAGAACTAGTAAAAAGTTAACTGAGAATGTATTCTTTTTAAAGATTTTGATAAATAAAACTAGTTCATTAGTCCATTATTGCCTGAAAGAAAATTTGTGAGCAAGATGATTTTAAAAAATATAATTCTGAATTTTATATATCTAATCTGATTTTGTATAAAATTATATTTTAAAATAAAAATCTTATTCTTTTTCAAGCAAACCTCATATTGAAGTCCTATTGCCATGAAATGGATAGATGTTATTGGGTATCACTTTGACATGTTCAAAAAATGAAGTGAGCTTTAAAACTCAGAGAAAAAGTTTATATGCCTATCAGATGTGAATTCAAGCTTAGTTCAAAGAATCCTTAAAATCCAAAAGGAGAACTAGACAGATTAGATTTAAATTTTTGTTTAAGTTATATATTAAACAGAAATATATTTTAAAAAAAAAATCAGTTATATTTCTATCCCCTTAATATTTTCTCACATTTAATTTGTAATTACAACATGCCTTTTTACTAATAAAGATCCAAACAATACAGTGCCTGTCATTTCTATAAAGAAAACAAGCAATAAAAGCAAAATCTTTTCATTGATGCAATTTTTAATTTTCATTAGTATTTTAAAATCAGTAATATTTCTAAGATAAACTCATCAAAAATCTTACATAATAAACACCTCAGAACTGTGACATTTGTCTGTTATTCAGAGGCTAAAACATACAAATAAAAGTTTTAAGGATTGAAAAAAAATTCTGATAAAAGAGATGTTGGTTATTCGGAAATGTATATAATGGAGCTTTATTACTGTACAAGCATCTTATATTAAATTAAAAAACATACATATTTTTTTATTCTTTTAATTATTTTTACAAAATGTACATTTTTATAATAGCTGAATGTTTATAGTGCAATGTTATAAAATTATACATAATGGTTGTGTTAATGTAAATAACTTAAGCTTAATGTTAAACTTGTAATTTAAAACTATAGCTTCTTCACAGTGATTGACATTCCCACATCTATTTAAAGTTTACATTCTTACGTTTAACAATGTTACATTGAAATTGTTCAATAACTACTACACATAATGTATTATTAAACTTATCTTAGTAATCATAACTGTGATAATCTCAGGATTGTTCAATGTCTTTAAAAACATTAACGGTCAAAAGTTATAGAAATACCTCTTTTCATTTACATAGGCATCATTAAACAATCAGAAAACTTTTAGTAAATTTTCCAACATTAAAAATATATTAAATTTTTAAAGCTAGAACATAAAGACTGAAATAAAAATTTGAAAATTTCCTTTACTTTTATGCAGAAAAAAAATCCCCCCCAAAAATATAAAATTGGTTTAATAAATGCTTACAATTTAAATTATAAAATATATATATATATCATTATCAAATAATTCTGACCAATAATTTTTATTATCTCACTTTTGTTTACAACAAAGATTTCATTTTTATTCATTACAATGGTTCCCAATCTTTATTGGTATGCAACCCATCTTTAGTTTTTAAAAAAATTCAAGATCCACCTAATATAAAGATGAATATCAGTACAGGGATTGTTGTATGGTTTCTATAAGCAAAATAAATGCTTATAATTTAACTTTCTAATAAATAACTACTCTAATTAATGCTTACAATATAACTTTCTTTAAAAAATTATCATTATCAAATAATTCTGACCAATAATTTTTATTATTTCACTTTTGTTTACTACAAAGATTTCACTTTTATTTATTACAATGGTTCCCAATCTTTATTGGTGGAACAATGAAGAATTCTAAGCACCTTAAGTGGCACCAATATCATTCCCCTTGTGGCTTGTCCAGATAGGGTTAAAGATGCATTTAATCACTATCAAAACATAACTTTATAATCAGTCATATATCTGGCACTGGTGTTTACTGATGAAGGCATCTATATCAAGGTCAAAACTGGTTCATTTTAATGTAATGTCACATTCTAGATGCAGTTTGTTTCTGTACTTGTTTTTCAAAAACAGCTAAGTAGAAAAAGCATGTTCACACAAGTAATGAAACCCCATCAAGAAATTCAAAACAGACTTAGATATTTTTTAATATTCTGCTTGTATATTCATCCCAAAGGAAGTTAAGGATTTTCCCTTGAAATATTATTTGCTGTTGAAAGTGTTACTTTTTAACTGTTGTAAAAGATACATTTTTGTGACAAACCTCGACTGTTCTGTGACCTATTAAAATGTCCATTGCAACCCACAGGTTGGTAAACTGCTTATTTATTATATTATTAAAAAATAATAATCATCATACCATGGTCTCCAAGTAATACAATAGCTGTGTGTTCTGCAAATCCAGTTTCTGATAAAGCTTCAAGCAGTTCTCCCAATTGGTCATCCATGTAAGAGAGTGAAGCATAATAACCTTGGCGGGCCAATTTCTACACTCAAGAATATATACATCACTATTATTAAATAAAATTCTGAAATATTTAAACAATGTTTATAATTTTAAAAAATTAAGCCAGTTTTCAATATAAGTATACAAAACAGAAAAAAATTACATAATCTTCAGGAGCAGACTTACTGAATTTTCTAAAATATTTCAAACTGTAGTTTCTAAAATTCAATCTCACACTTTATTTTCCAAGTAAAAAGCCTAATAATCAAGATCTACACTTTATATTACAGATCTATAGCTTGCTTTCAAAGAAAGTTCAGAATTTAATAAAATCATTCTGGATCATTCAAAACTGAATATTTTTTTTTTTTTTTTTTTTTTTTTTTTTTTTTTTTTTAAAGGAATGATAGAGCATACTATGAAGAATCTTTTTTGTATAAGAAAACACTGTTGTAATCCATTTATTCAGTCAAAAATATAGTGTTTCAATATTCTAGATTTTTTTTTGTTTTTTTTTTTGGGAGGGGGGGGCATAATTTTAATAATATTGAAGATATTTTAATGAAACTCGCAAGAGACTTACTCTAAAGTACACACAGTTTCATCTACTGAAATACTAAACATTATCATCACTTTTTATGATCCCATTACAATGATAGAGAGCAAGATATTTCTATTGAAGATTTCTTCAGAATACCCTAATTTTTGTTAAAATTGTAAACTATAGTTATGTTCAGATAAGAATGAGATATCCTGTAATTGTGAGTGAATAAATGAGTTACAACACTGATTGTTCTAATATGCTCTACTACCCTTTAAAGTGTGAATGATCAATAACTTTATGCATGTGACCTGAAGATCAAAACTAAAATTTGTCTGCTGGCAGTATTGATTTTTCAGTAGTAGTGTAGCACTCTATTAAATACTAGTGTTATTAATGTTTATTTATAAAAAATACTACAAATAAATTCACTTTCTTAGCAGAAGGTACATACCTTACAAGATTCAAATTGTCATTTTATATCAAGGAAAATTTTGCTAAATTGCAATTTAGATTTATACATGCAACTGGATGAGGTTAAAATTTATCTGCTGACAGTATTTGTGACTGTGATACTAGCATCATGACAGATAAAAATACTGCCAGCTCCAGGCCATGACATCACAAGGATCATTCTGAATTACTCTGTATATTCTGGATATAATTTGAAAGAGAGGAAATTCCTAGGTAGACTGCTGCATGTATATATGCAAATAAATATTATTTTCTCTGAAATTTATTCAGATTTGTAATTTATTTCAGATGTCCCAAGAAACTTTTATTTAGCCACTTAGGCAAAAAAAAAAAAAATTATTTTGTTATCTCTGCTAAAAAAAATTGAAGGATTCAATAAATAATGGCCTAAAAATAATCTGAAGCCAAAAGAAGAAGAAGAAAAAAAAAATCTGTGACATTTTTTTTTTTTTTTTTTCTGGTCTTGTATTTTCTTTTTTAAGGATGTATTCAAACACTGAAATTTAGAAAGTTTATAACAGGCATAATTCTGAAGAAAGGTAAGATATTAAGAATATTGAAATACTACTTTTTATAAATGCATTTACTTAATTCGGTTCTGTTTTCCAAAATATACAAATGTCTCTGAAGGACTTCACTCATAGTCATTACAACTAGTTTCACTTGAAATTTTACATCTATTACTAATTCCTAATGGCAATAAAATGTTTTATTAATTTTTTTTTTTTTTTTTTTTATAAGGCATATGAAAAATTTGATATAGATTATCTCTGAACAATATTAAAATTTTTTTTAAGGACAACAAAATTTAATTTTGTTGTTCATACCATACATTATATTCTTGTATTGATAAAATTATGTGGTTCCGGCATTCTCAAAAGTAGAAAAATTTCCAGACAATTTCAATAGCTCCTTAATGGTATAAAATTAATCAGAAAATATAGGTGATGTACAGAGATGGAGAAGAAAAAAAAAACAAGTTACAGAAAGTAAAGATCCACAGATGTTAGATATAAAATTATTAAAGAAAAATCCTTCAATTTAACTTGCACTGTCTTCGCAGCATAGATCAAGTTTTACAAATTCTTTATTAACATGATTTCAATATTCATAAAAAATATCACCAAAGGCAATTTCTTAATTTGACTATGGTAAGCATGTAAAATTTCTATTTCAGCCATAACTTTGGATTAGATATATCAATTTTAATAATTCTCATCTATTTTAAAAGCTGTGTTTTCTTAAAGATCATATCAATTTTACATGAAAGTTTAAAACAAAATTATGTTAACCATCTCCTAACAGAATAAACAAATGAGTAAAAAAAATGTTAGCCTAAAAATAATGAATGCTAGTTCTAAAAATTAATAAAAGGATTTTCTTTAAAAAAAAAATACTTTTATATAACAAGCTTATTGTATTTAATGTTATTATGGATATTTTATACACAGTGTCATAAGAAAGGGAGGGGCTCAGAAAGCTCAAACCTTTCCCATTCAAGAGATGGCAGTTTTTAAGTCATATAAGCTGTTCCAAAAGCTTCCATGTTTTAATTATTTAATAATTCATCTCTGTAAAAACAACTCTCTGCATAAAAAAGCACTATAAATATTGATTGCTTTCTAACTAATAATTATGCTAAACCAGAATGTCATAATTCTGGCATATTTTAAGTTTGTATTCATTTTATTTGATATTTGAAGCTTCAAACCCACAATTTAATTTCTTCCATATCTGAATTATTGCAAGTAAGATTTAGAATTTTTTTTTAAGTTTTAAGATTTTTTATTTATTTATTTATTTATTTAATTATTGTAAATTTCAACAAGAAATACAATTGCGAGCATTGATGCTGTAAAAAAAGTTTATTTTCTGTAAAAAAAAAAAAAAAAAAAAAAAAAAAAAACTGTCCCTCCCCTCTATTGTCTCATTAACTTAATAATTCTCTAGAATTTAATGATTGGAATCTAAAATAATTTTTAAAAAATTATTACATTATTATGATAGCAAATATTACTTAGGACAATTAATTATATTCATAAATATTTTAGAAATTGTTTATTTGTAGGTGGTACTTATTAAAGTGGGTGGCATCAATATATTCTCAAAATCATTCCAGTTGACTGAAAAGATCAGGTAGATGCCCACATCAAACCTAAGAACGATAAAGAAATGATTCGAAGATAAATCACTCTCCATTTGATAGAATGAAAAGTTTTAGTGGGTAGGCTCAGAGGGAATTAAAATGTCAAGCAACACACTTAGTAACAAGTTCGTTTAACATAATGAATACCTGAAGGGAAGTGGTGCATGTTAAATTAACTACAATGACAAAATTTGAAAAAGAAAAAATTAAATAAATCAGTAAGATTTTGATTCCTTTGAGGAGGGTTATAAACAGTTGCAATCAGAAGATTTGAAGCAAGAGCTAGAAGACAGGTCTAAAACAATAGGAAAGGCATCAATGAAGAACGAAATGGATAAGGAATATTTGGAGAATAAAATGTATGTCTTTTTTTAGAAGGAGTGGCAACTTCACGTACACAATATGTGATACAATGAAGGAAAAAAAAGGATAGCCTCTCTCTACACCAATTCTATTTCAATTCATTGTATAAAAAATGACACAGGTTCCAAATAATTTGAATAAATTTTACAATTAGAAACCATCTACATATTGAAAACTGCACCAACTTTGATATGTTGTTTTCAAATTAAAAATTTTAGAAACCATATAAGTTTTTTAATTAAATCAGCATGGAAGAATGTATAGCATATGCATTTTTTCTCATTTTATGCATTGTTATCGACATTCATTCCCTAAAAAGACTCATTCAATTTTTTAAATGAATAATTTTTAGTTGATTCCTCACTGTGCCTGATCTGAACCTGCAGAATCGAAGCTGAAAGGAGAAGCAGTTGTCAGTAGTCTAGTTATGCCATTTCTAAACAAGGCAAAAGAACATCGAGTGTGGCTAAGAATGATTTTGCTTTTTAAAACTTCACATATATCTTTGGATCTGCCATATTAAGATGCTTTGAAATGCTTTGTTCAATTTCATCTAAAACTTTTTTTGTTTTTCAAAATGACACGGAGTCCAGAAACCCATTAAAATATTCTCAGTGAGACACCTGTGGCATTCAAAAACATGTTTTCAGCAATAGCAGAAATGCAATTACATAAATATATATTTATGCAAGAATTTGTAACATTTAGGCTATGATCAATAAAACATTAAACTGTGATAGTTATAAAGATTTGCAGCAATAATCTAAATAAAAATATGCATTTTCTTTCAGGCAACATTCGAAATCCTTAGTGGTCTGCCGGTTTGAGGCCACAAAAAATTTAATCAGACCACTAACTTAAAAAATTTAGTTGGCTGCAGAACGAGTAATTTTTTTACTCCCTCTCAGAAAAGTAAACGTAAATTTTCTTGTCCCTGAGAAAACTGAACCAAATACAAACCACTAAGTTTTATTTTATTCGAAAAAAATACATATCAAAATATTTGCATTAATGCTTACAGTCAGTAGAAATAAATGATCAGAAATAAAATATGCACAATTAATAATTTTATAGTTTTTGCTTATGTACTGTATACTTTTGAGTAACAGTGAAAGGAAGTTTGGTTTATATTCTAGTAAGAGACAGGGGATGGAGGTCACTCAATGGGTTAAAGGTACTTAATAGAATTTTATGTAGTGGGCCAATGATGATGATTGCGAATTAGTAAATTCGCATACTTACTGATCTTTGGGACTAGTAATTTTTTCTTATCAATTCTACCAATGTTTCAGGTCAATGTAATATGACAAAATATAATAGAATAAATATTGTTACTTAAAAATGAAGAAGTCAATAATTTCAGTAGGCTAGAATAAAAACTCTAAAAATTGATTCTAATCATAATTCAAAATCAGAAGAAATATTGTTTCACTTTAGGCCACACGCATCGTAAAAAAATTCAAATGCTGAAAATCATCTTCATAATCTCACCCTCCCTCCCCGAAAAAAAGTTACCAATAGAAGTAGTTTGGAAAATACTTTTAGAATTTTAAATTTTGAAATATGGAAAGCCCTTACACTTCATATCATTTTTTACACACTATACTGGAAACTTTATCAAGCATTATTATTATTTTTTTAAAGATGATATCTTTTAACTATAAACATCAAATTCTAAGGAGCATTTAACATAATTCTTCAAAAAAAAAAAAAAAAAAAAAAAAAAAGACAATGCATGCAAAAAGTGACATGGTAAACTCTGAAAGAACATGATGCATTTGTAAAATAATACAGCACACTCATAAAAAATGCTTATAATATTTTCAAAACAGATTAACACAATATTGCACTATGTCAAATAATCATTAGTAATAAGGAATAAAAGAAATGCCTACTGTAGATCAACTCAAAAAGTATTGAATTTTTAAAGCAAGGAACTCAGTTCTATTACTGCTTTTAAAAAAATTCATTAGTCTTTTGAAAAGAATTTGTTTTAGAAGGTGAATAAACCAAGTCATTATTGAACAGGTACACATGACAATTATTTTGTATTTTTCAAAAATTAAATAAAAAGGCTTCATTATTAAAAAGTATTTCATTATTATTAAAACATAATATTACTGTAAATATTACACATTTTACAGAAATCAAAAGAAATATTTCTACTGTGATTCATATCTACTGTAAAACATTAATTTTTTTGCATCAAAAAATATTTTTTCTTTTTTAAAGATTTTATTTTTATTTATTTTTTTAATTTTATTTATTTATTTATTTTTATTTATTTATTTTAATTAATGGACAAAAGAATAACAATCTTTAAAAAAATAATTTGAATATAAGATGCAGGATCTGTGCTCTGTAAAAATGATAAAATGAAACAATACAAAACAGACAGAATTCTGAAAATCAAATAATTAATTTTAAATGCACTGTAATACAGTCGAACCTCGTTACCGTGAACATGCTTAACATGAATTACTTTTAACATGAACAGTTCCTACTGTCCCCGTCAAAATGAATAGGGATTCGAGGGTTTTTTCTCCTTTTAACATGAACACGTTTAACATGAAAATTCACTTAATATAAACAATTCTCAATGTCCTATGAGAGATTTAGATGGTTAACATGAACAAAAGATTCTAAATACAGTTAATATTTCAGCAACTCTTTCCTTTTCAAAATTTAAAACAATATTTTAATTTCTTTGGAAGATCAAGAAATAACGCAGTCTATTACTGGGTGCAAGTTTTACATTACATAATATAACTAAAAGAACAAGAAAAAATGGTTTTAATATCAATTATCTAGTAGTCACATGACATGGCACCTCCCGTCTGTTCGAATGAGAAAGAAGTTTGCGAAATATCCCACATAGAAAGTAGAATATCTGTCGTCATCTACATGTCACCAGGAGATAGTTACTATTTAAAAGGAGTATTTTTATGCATTGTTTCTGTATTCAAACATAGAAAATTTACAGTTTGGTGTTGCAACTTCCATATGAAAGTTCATGTATTCAGTCTTTTTTTTTTTTTTTTTTTTTTCGTTTACCCATATTAATTCATAAAGACTTTCACGTGTACAGTATAATTGCTCAAAACGAGTGGCAAAGTACGGCAATCCTTAAGTTTGCAAAATAAGCTCGATATATTACATGATGGAGATTCGAGAAATTAATAAAAATCTGATATTGCTAAGAAATATGGAATAGCTAAAAGTACGGTATCAATGATTTTAAAAGGTAGAGACAAAATTGAAACAGCTTATGTACTAAACAAGTTTGAACCAAGTCGAAAAAGAATGAGAGTCGCCAATAATGAAGAAGTTGAAACAGCAGTAATCAAATGGATGAATGAAGCAAGAAACCTTAATCTTTCCATCACTGGTGCGATTTTGCTTGAAAAGGCTCATTTTTTCGCCGATGCTTCAGGTGTAAGAGATTTTTTAGGCTCATCAGGATGGCTTCAACGATTTAGGGATAGACACGGAATATTTGCAAGAAAATTTGTGGGGAAGCGGCTGCAGTAAATGATAAACTAACGAATGACTTCGTAATCAATAAACTTCGATCAATTTTAAGCAAATATGCTGAAGAAGATATTTTTAAAGCCGACAAGACATCATTATTCTGGAAAGCACTTCCTTCGCAAACTTTAACGATAAAGAATATGAAATGTTCAGGTGGAAAATGCAGCAAAGAAAGATTAACTGCGTTAATTGCTTGCAACATGACTGGAACGGAAAAATTACCATTGATGGTCATTGGAAAGGCTGCAAAACCTTGCTGTTTTAAAGGTATAAAAACATTACCAGTGACTTGCGAGTCGAGCAAAAAGGCATGGATTACCATAGAGTTATTCCAGAAGTGGGTTAAAAAACTCGACAGAAAATTCGAAAGAGATGGCAGAAATATTTGTTTAATTTTAGATAATTGCAGCGCTCATTGGGCCGTTTCCGAACTCAAAGCAATCCATATTGAGTTTTTACCTCCAAACACAACTGCAAAAATACAACCATATGATCAAGGGATAATTAAATGCATAAAAGCATACTATAGAAGAGAAATTCTCCTACAAATAGTTTCTTGTTTCGATCAAGGAACATCCTTTTCTATAAACTTGTTGGATGCATTAAATGTACTACGATCTGACTGGAAAGAAGTTTCTGTCACTACTAACCAAAATTGCTTCCAAAGCGCTGGATTTTCTACCAAAGAAACTCCTTCACAAACAGAAGAAACAATAAAATTTGATTCTTCAGAAGCATAAGCACGCGTCATACTTCCAGAAAATGTCACATTTGAGGATTATGTAACAATGGACAATGAAATAATGACATCTGACACAGTTACGGATGAAGAAATAGTTAAGGAAATTAAGTGTACTAAAATCACTGCCGATAATTTACACTATTCTTCTGAAACAGAAGAGGAAGATGATAGCAGTAACTGTTCAGAATACAACAATGTACCCAGTATTGAAGCATTTAATGCATTAAAAATTGTATGAAGATTTGTGATGCAAGCAGAAAATTCTATCGAGTACCTGGATGTTGTAGATAAACTAGAAGATTTCTGCAAACAAACTGTTAACAGAAACTGAAAACAGTTGCAAATAACAGATTTTTTTAAGGTGTAATTTTGATTTTTTTTTTCTGGTACCTATAAATTATAAATAAATAAGGTAAGAATCTATTTATTATTTTTGTTATTATTTAGTCTTTTGAGTGTAAATAGAATTAATGTCTCATATTTTAGTTACAAATGTATGATTCATTATTTGATATAAAGCTATTGAAGTTGATGTTATATACTTTACCATTTATGCTGTAAAAAAATGCAATTTATAGCATTCATGTTTTATTTACTTAATTACTTTTAATAGTTTTCTATTAATGGATAAAAATATATATAACTATTAGTCTAATTATTAAAATAGAAATAAGTCTCAGTTCAAAGTAGAATTCAAATAGAAATAAGATTGAGACAAAGTTTTCTCTCATTAGACCCTATTTTAAATGCACATTTGTCCCTGTATTTTTTATTGTTGCATTTAAGCTTATTGTAAATTAACTGTTTGGTACGAAATAAAAATTAAAAATAAGTATACTACATAAGTTTCATAATAAATTTTATTATTATTAAAAAACTGATTTCATTGTTTATCAAAAAAAAATATTTATTGAATATAAATGATCATTAAAAAATATTTTTTTTACTACTGATAACATGAACAAAAATTTAATTCCCCTTGAGGTTCATGTTAACGAGGTTTGACTGTATTGAAAATGGCAGACTACAAAGACAAAAATATAAAATAATTATACTTGAAAATCTTCAGGAAGTGGGCCAAATGGAAATGGAACATTCAAAGCTTTTACATCATCTCTTTCTCGAATATCTGTCCATGGATTCCAAGACACATTGTTTAACTTCTTGGGTAATGTATGATTAGGAGCAAGGTCCATACTAGCAAGTGGATATAAATCTAAAATACGATGAAAAAATTGCTAATTCACTTATAATATGTTAAACTTTTTCATCATTCTTAAAATTAGGAGGGAAAAATAAATGATGGAATGAAAAGCTAGGAAATTTTGTAAAATTCAATATATCACAACTCAGTGAGTTTTGGCTGTAGAAGAATTTTACTGTCTTACCTGTAAGAGCAATTAAAATATTTTTACTTTCTTTTATTTTCAATAGAAGAAAGTATTGCAATCGAAATTTTTTTTTACTTCCGTTTTTCAGCGGATTTACACGTTTTAGGGGTCAGAAATTCCAAAAAACCTGTTTTTACAAAATGTCTGTCTGTGTGTATGTTGCCATTCTACCATCAAAAAGTGTATGAAGTTATGCATAGAAATGAACCAAATTTTTTGTGAATGTTTCTGGCTGTGGCAAGCAGGTCCTCCTTCAGTTTTGAAATATTCCACCGGAAGGGAGTGCTGCAATCGCGATTTTTGTGCCATTTTCAATATTGTACAGACCAAAAGTATATGAAGTTATGCATCAAATTTTTTGTGTAAGTGTATGACTATGGCTAATTGGTCCTCCCTGAATTTGCAAAAAAATCCGCCGAAAGGAGCGCTGCAATCGCGATTTTTGTGCCATTTTCAATATTGTACCAGACAAAAGTATATAAAGTGATGTATCGAATCAAACCAAATTTTTTGTGTAAGTGTATGACTATGGCTAATTGGTCCTCCCTGAATTTGAAAAAATCTGCCAAAAGGGCATGCTGCAATCGCGATTTTTGTGCCATTTTCAATATTGTACCGACCAAAAGTATATGAAGTTATGCATCGAATAGGACCAAATTTTTTGTGTAAGTGTATGGCTATGGCTAGTTGGTCCTCCCTGAATTAAAAAAAAATCTGCTCGGTGGGGGCGTTGCAATCGCGATTTTTGTGCCATTTTCAATATTGTACCGACGAAAAGTATATGAATTTATACTACAAATTGAGCCAAATTTTTTGTGTAAGTGTATGGCTATGGCTAGTTGGTCCTCCCTGAATTTGAAAAAAAATGCCAGAAGGGGGCGCTGCAATAGCCAATTTTATGCCATTTTCAATATTGCACCACCTAAAAGTGTATGAAGTTAGTCTTAGAACTGAACTAAAAAATTTTTTATATAATTATTTTTTGGTAAAGAAAATAGTTCCTCCCTGAATTAAAAAAAAAAAAAATCTGTATCATTCTATTGTTCATCGGCTCGTGTAGAGATGGAAATTCGTTTTTACTCAGATTAATTGATTGAAGCAGAAATTTAAGATGAAAACCTAAGGTCGTATGGTATTGAATTAATATTATTAAAACATTAATATGAGTAACTATTTTTTTAAATATTAAAATGCATGTATGAGATAGAAGAAAGTTTTGGGATTGGCACATCCAACTAGTTTTTTATATAACTTATAGGAACCAAAGACCATATAAAAATTTAAAAAGTAATTTTTTTCAAAATTAAAAGCTGGATTATTTTATCAGCATAATCTTAAATTCAATCTTACTTTGAGTTTTTTTTGAAATTTACATTGTCTAGATATCTACAAAAGGTAAAAAATTAAAGAATATTTTATTCATTTGGGACACCCTGTACATATATACAGTATCAATTTATGCTCAGTCATTTAAAAAGCTTTTTATATATGATTTATTTAGTATTCTTTAAATAATCTTTGAATGTGTATTGTTAGTTAATAATTCTTCTGATATATTTTTTAATTTATAAGAAGGTTGACAGAGTCACATTTATGACTTATTTACGCTAGTTCTTTAGTGTATGGACATTTATTTGAATTATCGAATCTAAAGTTTTTCAGTAAACAGCAACACACTACTTAAAATGTACATCAATAAGAAGACTTACTTAAATAATCTCGAGGAAACTTGAAAGGTATATGTGGTTTATAATAGCCAACTCCCAAGAAAAAAGGAACTGTTTTGTTAGAACTTCTACTTTTATTCTTAAGATACTCAATGGCATATTGTGTACTTTCAATGTCAGGTAATGTACCACCAGGTTGATCCAGAACATCAACAGGACAAATTAAATTCATGTGCCGCAGACCATCAACACCTGGACATACCTATCAAAAATTGTCAAATTTAAATGTCAAAGCAATAAAAAAGTTTTCATTATTGAAATATTTTAATGCATATATCAAATAATGAAACAAAAACTTAGACAGAACAGCAAGATCAGTACATACAGGGTGCTTACATAGCATTAAAAATAAACATTCTTTTAAAAATAAAATTTCTTATATTAGAGAAACATTAACTGCAATTAGAATTTTCTAATTTTAACAGTACCAATATTTCATCATTGAATCTGTTATGTTATAAAAACCTTACATAACATTTCCTATTCAAAATTTAGATATAATTTGCATAAAATAAATATTTATTTTTTATTTATTAAAGTTAACAAGGCTTAAAATTCAATCTCTATCTAATAATCCCATATTTCGTATAATAAATTACATTTTCCTAATAATAAATTTTATTTAATATTAATTCCCATATTTTATCAATATTTATTAATTTAATTAATATTATTAACTTTTAGCAATCTGCTAACTTTGCTTTTATTTTTAAAGGTTCGCAATGTCATTTTCTTTGCAATATTTACTAAGTTCTAAATATATAAAATCTAAAACCTTTATTTTTAATATTCATGTTTCAATCTATATTCAATCAATAAAACTATTTTTTCTTATTCCTCTGGTAAAATTTCAGCAAGATTAAGCAATTATTAAACCAGATATGTGTCGTAATATTTTTTTAGATTTTTCTCTCTGTAAAATAATGCGCGCCACTTCTCCTTCATTCCAACACCATCATTATCCACCCACGCAGTTTTTAGAACATCATCTTGTTCTTTTAAAGCTATATTGAGGAGGTGGAAAGGAAATTCCTATCTCCTGAGTCATCCTTTTCTGGGAATCTCTAGCATCCCTTAAAATCCTGCTCATTTGAAGTTGCCACTCGCTGTTACTTTTCACCCGAACTCCGTTTTATAATCTCTCTGCTATCAACAAGCCCTTTTTCCCTTATTCTGATTGGTTTAGCGAGCGGAGAACATAATCACTTTCGGCGGCATCTTTTTCAATTCTCTCTCAGTCTGTTCGTAATTTTCGTCTGTTATAGATGTACATGAGTTCCGGGAAATTTTTACCGTTAGGCAGTAAGGCCTAATGAGCATCCCTTATTTATAATACAATATTGACTATACAGAGCCTTAGCTGCAAATGAGAAATATTAATGTTTTTGATAAATAAACTTTTAAATCAAACGTCAGCAGATTCAACATGTAACTGAATTCTGGAGCAGTAGGATCGATGGCTGTCTCCCTCGGCAAATGATGACTGACATCATCGCTTATGAAGTAGCCTATATGTATTATCACCGCCATTAAACATTCTTGTTATCTGCACTCCAGTTCCCTGCCTAAACATCTGTGGATTTCCCGATTCAACCCTTATCTGGTAATATCTCAACTGATGCATTCTATAAATCACCCCTCTTCCAGTTACTTACAAGGACTGTCGTCTAACGATCGGCAAATTGTGTTTCACTTCAATTGATCCCCGGGAAGGTTTTCCTTTTTTTTTTTTTTTTTGTCCTACAGTCAGTTTATTGTCGGACTTTGGACATGTAAACTTGTAACTTGCCTTCTTTCATCAATTATAATATAGCTTATATAACTGCAACACTACATCTGAAGAACTACAATTTACTGTGTAATTGGAATCAGTGTATATCACAATTAAATTTAATTCACAAAAAGAATATGTTTTATCTTTGGAATTTAAAGTTTTTTGCTAGTAAAAACTGTAAAATCTAGTAGTATGTATATTGATAATTGAAAATGGGTTTTAAATATCAGGATCCTGATTCACTCTGTTGTTAATATATTTCAATAAAATTATTTATAGTTCAAGTACAATCATGGCTTATTTGTCTTTCTACATATGTCAAATTTGGGGTGAGTAACAATTTTTGTATATATTTTGTCTTCAGGAATACTGACTTATAATAGTAATAATAATAATAACTATACTTTAATAATAATGAATTAAATTATATACTATTATTTTGTTAAAAAATAATTTTTAAGAAACTGATTAAATTAAAGCTTTGTGTTCTACACAAATTCTACACAAGCAGTGTACGTAACAGAATCCATCAGTAAATATTTCTTTCATAGAGGCTTTGACATGATGAAGAAAACAGCAAGATTGAATTCAATTCAATCTAAACAATCCCGATAAAGAATTATGATATATTTCAAACATAATAAAATTTATATGCCTGACTCATATGGGAAGCAGCAGGTTTTTTTTTTTTTTTTTTTTTTTTTTTTTGTAGAGTATTGATTAAGAAGTCATTATAAATCGTTTATAGGGACCCCAAAAAAGTATTCCAATAAGGAATTATGATATATGCGAAAAATACTTTTACATAGTATTTTATGATATTTTATAACTTCAAACATAATAAAGCCTTTATATATTTCTAATATGCTCTAGAATATATTTTCTATAGATAATTGACTAGGTGGAATTTACCATTTATATACCGACTCAAATTATCTGGATGTTTTATTAATTATGAGCCATTATTGTTTTTCATGTGTGATGTTTTTCATTGTTTTCTAGCTGTGATAAGCATTTAAAATTTATTTGTAAAGCAATTTATAAATCATATGAAAGTTTAATGAAAATAAAATAAATAGATTACTGGTTGTGAACACCCATTGCTGAAAGAAATTTTACTTTTCTTTTTATGTGGATATCTCTTTACATTAAAAGAACCAGAGTAAATTCTCTTAAAAACATTCAGATAGAGTTTGATGATGTTTTGTAAACTATTCTGTGATTCATTTTCTTTCATGTTTTAACTTCAAAATTGTTCATTTGTTGATAAGTTAGGTTTATTAATTTTAAAAAAGAATTTTAAAAAAGAAGCCATCTACCAGGACCGTTGAAAAACAACTTTCTTCTCTAAATAAGAAACAACTTCTAAGAGAAGTTTCATGACGGCCCCACATTTAAAAAGTAGCCTTAAATCCCCAATTCAGATGTTGGCCAAGACTTTCTGGTCAGTTCACGAATTGGCCAGTCAAAACCTGAAATACGCTATTCATTTCATGTATTTCGGGTATTAACCAGGAAGCTTGGCCAGTTCTAGAATTGGCCAGGCTACGGGTTTTGGCCGCAACATATATATCAACCGACGGATCAAAAACAGGGCTGTTCAAAAGTATTGGAATACATATTTGGCTATGAACAGTAGCATCTTATTTCCCAAAATAATAAAGTTTAGTTAAAGATTTCAGGAAATGTTGGAAAGTGTTTCATAATTTATGTTAATGCATGATTTTTCTTACTTGTTTTAATTAAAAAAGGGCACAAAATATTATGCATACATTTAAAAATAATATAAATCAATAGTTTTATTTTACATTAGACTGTTAGGTATTTTTAAACTATACATTTAAAAAAACTAATATAAGTAGTAACTTTTGATTTAACAAACATTAAATTTGATATCTTTTTTGCCAAAGTACTGTGACCAAGGTTCTTAAAATTTTTACAAGTCTATTGCATAAGAAATAAGAATACAGAAAACTTACTGGTGCCATTTTATATTCTTGCGTAGGTGGTCGATAAGGATATTCAGACCAACTATAAGGATAATCATCAGTTTTATTTGAAACAACGCCTGAAAAAAATAAATCAAATATTTAGACTGTTAAGTACTAATTTAGGTATAAAACATATTAATTAAATGCAATTATTACCTAGTATTAATTACACAAATAAATATTTCTTTTTTAAATACAGAAGAGCAATATTAATAATAATAAAAGAACTGAAGAAAAATAGTGTAGCAAAAAATCAGAGGAAAATATTCTTCTGTATTTTAATTACTTTAATTTCAAAAATATTTTTAATAGAAATGATTTCAACAAAAACTAATTTTCAATTGTTTGAATACAAAATATACAATGCAAATACTTAAAAACATGAAAGATTGTGTATGCCTCAAAAATGTAGAAAAGCAGAAAAACCCAGATAGAATGTACATTATTCTCTATACAAGAAATGAACACTATTTAATGTAATTTGATAAATAATACTATTAATGATTTGAAACCTATTACCAGAATACTATATTAAAAATACCTTATTAAGTAAATAACACCTAATGTAGAACAGCCAAAGACTTTCAAGTAACTAAAAATTGATTCAGCCTTTTAAATATATATATATGTTTTTAAAAATACAATCTTATCTCAGGGCCATAGCTAATGTGGAGCAGTTGTAGCAAACTGCTCCAGGTGCACAAGTTCTAGCAATGCAAAATTAAGAAGTGAAAGAAAAAAAAAAATTGTAAAAATATTTACATATTTTTTTTTCATTATTAATGAGGTATTATGGACATATTTTTTTACAATCAGAATATTTCTGATATCTTCTATTTTGTTTAGCTTGGACTATTTCAACGTAAAGCACATTTTTATACACATTATAAGAAATTACTTCTATTTATGAAGTTATCATTTTGCAGCCTCAAATAAGTTCTATAACATCATTTCAGTATGCCTGATGTTTTTTTTTTCTGTAACTTTTTCGTAGTTACAGATAAAGTTTTTCAAATCTTAAATTAATCAAAACTTTATCATAATAAAAAGAATATATATTCTACAACAAAAAGGTAAGAATTTATATTATAAATAATTATTTTGCTTATTAGATGTTATCTTAATAATAAAACATTTAAAATATATTACAAATTGACATGTTTCAACTCATTTTCATTGAGTCATCGTCAGAAAGTATAAATAGAAAATTACAAACACTGTGAATATGAAAAACACAATGAACATGAAAAACTGGAATAAATAATTATTTCATTCAAATTAAATATAAGGCCCTCTATATTTAAGATAGTGCCTGTGTCTCTACTATGTAGTGCTTCATGCTTCTGCATTACTGTGACCATTATGAAATCATGAGAAAAGCTTTATGAATGAATCAATTAAGTATCAAAAATTGAAAGTGTATTAAATTTCCTCAAATTTTGTGAAAAGTTTTAAGAAAATGACTCATATATAATAATAATTAAAACTTTTAAAGATATATTTTCTGTATCAACAGTGCAGAAGATTCAGTACTCAGATTAAAGACAGGGGGGAAAAAATCTAGATTCAGAAATACTCTGAACGATAAAAACTTAATGTGAACACAATGAGAATTTCTGAACTATGATCAGAGAGACTGAATGGAAATAAATAAAGATTTTTTTTTTCATAAAAATGAATATTTACCATTTTATTTTGAATTTTTTTAGTTAAAATCTTTTAATGATAAATAGCATGTTAAATAAATGAAATGGTTTCTTCCCTCCAAACAGTTCTACTCCCCACCATTTATAAATGTTAAAAGTCATGTTACTTGTAACAAGTATACTTCATAAAAGGAGTTTCACAACAAAAGTAGAAAGAAAATAATAATAAACATCATTTTTTATGTTGATCAAATTGTGGTTTACATAACAACAGAGTCATATATTACATGCGAACTGAAAAAAATACGAACATCACAAGGATTTAGATATGTCTCAGACAGGGTTAGGTTCCTTCCGGAAGAAACCTGTCTGGAAAAAAACAGTAGAAACTGCAAGAAATGGAAAAAAACTGGAAGAAACTAGCAGAAACTAAAACAAATGCTCAAAGTTAAAATATATTAACCATGTACAAGAATTAAAGTATAATTACATGAAATCTAAATTGGAAAATTTAATTATTAAAAATGTTTTTAATAATAATTATATTAAAAACAATGAATATATTAACAACAAACAATTAATTATATTAAAAACAATTATATTTAATAATAATAATTTATTGTTTGTCATTAAAAAATAACTTATATTTTTGCAAATACAGTAAAACCTCCATAACGGACACTCCCGAATAGCGGACACCTCTATTTAACGGACAGTTTTCAAATCCCCACTCCCAAAACTGAAATTTTTGTATTATTAACCTCCGAATAACGGACATTCCGAATAGCGGACAGTAGTTTTGGCAAAAAAGAATGAAAAATTATTTTTTAACGAGGAAAAAAATAAGAATCCTCTAAATTTATCAGGGCAATGCGTCACAAATTTTGTGATCACAGATAAATGTGGGGATGAACTGGAGAAAATTCCCTCTCCCCCTACATTTATCTGTGATCATAAGCCTCTCCCCCCCCCCCTATGTCGGGTGATTTGAAATTGCATGCTTTTAAGATGAAAAATTCAGTAAACAGTTACACAATTTTTTTTAGAAAAAGATGATTGAAAAGGATTAAAACTACTGACAGAGTTAAAACTTCACATTTAAAGACAAATTACATGTAATCGCAAGTAAAAGCAAACTTTTGTAAAAAAAATTTTTGTAAGAATGTAATAAACAAAGGATAAAGGTATGCACACTTTTATTTCAAGTTTATTGCTTTAAAAATTATTTTAATTTCTGGTTAATCATAAGAGGTTTTAGGGTATATTAAAATCGACTAAACATTAAGCATTCATTAGCAATTTTTCTATCTCTGAGGTTTTCCCAATAGCGGACACCTCCGAATAGCGGACAATTTCTGCGCTCCCAAGGTGTCCGTTATTTAGAGGTTTTACTGTATAAGTATATATATAAGTAAATACAAGTAATTATTAATTTCTCCATTTATAAAAAAAGAAAAAGAAACTACATACAAATTGTTTATTTTTCATATTATCTATATATTTAGAAGATCTGTCTGTTTTTTTAGTCATCAGCTCTGAATTTTCTACTCAACCGATTTTGATAATTATTTTTTTAAATGAAAGCTATTTATTTATAGTTGTGCCCATTTTAGCTATTTTTGTAATTTATTTCCATTTTTATATTTTATTTTTAATTTAAAATGCTTTTTACAATATTTCTTCAAAATGGTGGCAACTCAGTTTAGCTTTTCTCTCGATAACAAAAATTTATTTTCCATTATCACTTTCCACCATTCAGAAGCTTTATTTCATCAGTGAACATGTCCTCACATTTAAAAGAAAAAACTTAATTGTTTTCGTAAAATTTAACCACAATAAAATGATTGTGTATAATTATGCACTAATTGAGGTAAAAAATATATATATATTTACTGAGAAATAATATTAATAATGTAAATAAAACAGAAAATAATTTATGATAAAAATTAATGTCTAAAACAAAATAAGAAAAATTTCAAATGAGGAAAATGATGTCATTTAGCAACCATATAAATGGGAATTACAATATTATTACGGATGCCTTTTTCATATTACTAATAACAGTGGCTTTTAAAAAACATTTGAAGAGAAAATGACGTCACTATTTAAAACATTGCATTTTTACTCATAACGGTATTACATTTCAATATTTCTTTTCATTATGGACACTGAGATTGAGATTTTACTTTCAGATGACTTCAGTTAGTGAAAATATGAGTCAGAGTATTGAGTCAGAGTAAAAATGAAATAGTTTTTTTTTTTAATAAAACTATTTTTCTGTGAGTGCATATAAAAAAAACATTTCTGGATTTCGCCGGCACTCATATTACTATTTTAACTGAAGATATGTGAATATTTGCATGCAAAATTGTAACTGGCAAATTTGACATTAAGTTTGGAAATATATTTATTATATATTGATTCAATAATATAATTACTTTTGCTTTTTTTTTAAACCAAATCGATCGGGTCTTTTAAATATTTCATTCATTCAATTCGACAGGATTCCACTCGTTTTCATATAAATATGCATTATTTTAAACTGTGCAACTCAGTACATAAATAAATTTGTAATATTTTATATTTATCTAGCATGAACATCTCAATGCTTATTTTAAAAGATTAGTATTCTAAAAACATCTATGAGTACGTAAAAATGCTTTTAAACTATTCTGAAGTGTATAACTTGAAAAAAGAAAAAAAACTTCATTTTTTGCTTTTATCCAATTTAAGGGGGCTCAGGGGTTGAAAACTTTTCAAAAAATCAATTTTTTTTATGATCTAGTTTGATTATTCAATTAATTCTTAACTCAATGCAAAAAACTGCATAAAAATATTTGCATTTTTAACAGAGTTATAAGTATTTATGTATCAACACTTTCATAGCCGCAACCATATAATTTCAACTTTAAGTCTCGTTTTCTCAAAACTTTTTTTTTGACGACTAACACAAGATTTTAAAAAAACTATTTAACGGAATGGCTTAA
Source organism: Maratus speculifer (assembly GCA_964019185.1). Taxonomy (NCBI): domain Eukaryota; kingdom Metazoa; phylum Arthropoda; class Arachnida; order Araneae; family Salticidae; genus Maratus; species Maratus speculifer. The sequence goes on from OZ025296.1 coordinate 83,406,033, forward strand.
ATTTTTTTTGCATGCATATAACATCATTATCTAGAGAATGAATTAATATAGTTTAGATAAATTAATATTTTGAGTATTTTTAATGCAAAAAAAGTTGTATTTTTTAGGGGTTTTTTTTAAGTTTGAGAGTTTTTTTACTAATGTTTTTTTGAGTGATTGTTATATCCTTAATTCATTCTATAGTGTAAAGTTTCCTGATCATTTTAAAGCAAAAATCAGGTTCTTAAGTCAATTCAACGTTAGGATATTTTGATGTTGGTGATATAACACATAATTTTTTTTTTGAAAATTCTGTTACATAAATTTTGCTATATTTCTTATTATATTACATTGAAGCACTTCATTTTATAATTTTATAAGACTACAAACATACCTTTAAAATATCAGAAAGTTTAAATTAATTACACTGAATACTTCTGTTTTTATATGGACTCAAAGAGAGAGCTCTGTTTACATGTTTTTCCGTATCGATCAACCCCTGAGCCCCCTTAAGTTGAGAAATTAATTGCAGCATCCTACTGCTAAAAACTTTTTTTGGTGTACTATGTTGCATTGTATTAAGAAAAATAAAGATTTTAATGACTTTTTTTAATACTGAGGATAGACCGAAACATGTTTTTAAGGCCAATACCGAATTTAGGTGACCTTCCTACTTTTTAGCCGAAAATGAAAACTTCCAAAAAAAAATTAAGTAATTAAATTGTATGTTTTAAAGTAATTAATGCATACATAAATATACATAATTGAAATCAATTATATGTAAAGTATTTATTAATTATGTAAAACTGTTAATAATCCAAAAACTTCTTTTTCATATACAATAATACGTAATTAATTCATCCATGACACAGAGCGATTTTCTAATTATAGAATTTCATTTAATTAAAAATATTTTAGTCTTAGGTATACATATCTTGATTTTTCTTCTATAATGAATTTTGTAAATGATCACTTATTATTCTAGAACTTTCTCAAAGAATATTTGAAATCTAATGCAGTTTAAACTAAAAAATTTCTATGAGATGATTGATAAATCATGACTGATAATTACAAACAATGAAGTTCATTGCAATACATTCATTTGAGCCGATACAGTTCAAATCAATAACTAAAGTTGAAAATTTCCGAAGGAAGAAACAAGATTTTTGGAATACTAAGTGTTTCAATCTGGATGAATTTTCGCCCATGTTTTTGGCAAAACTCTGATTTTGGGCCAAAAACAAAACGGTATTTTTGATTGATGTCTATTTAATATAGTAATTATTATACATTATTTACATTAATTATATTGATGTAAACTAAAAGTTTTTATTTAAATGGGTTTCATTCTACCATTAGTAAAGAATCTCTATTATTTACTAGGGATGGGACAAATATTCGGCCACTATTCGGTATTCGGCCTATTCGGCCCTTTTGCCGAATATTCGGTTGGCCGAATATTGAAGGCTTGTTGACCGAATACTTCGGCCGAATATTTAGAGATATCTTGCCGAATATTGCTAAAATCTCGCCGAATAGTAAAAGATATCTTGCCAAATAAATTTCGGATTTAAAGAATTTCATTCTTGCATTTTTTTTTCTCTAATCCAAATTGGCTACTTCATTTATGTAGTCATTCTCACTCTTACTTACAAAATATAGAGTTATTCAGATACTAAAAAATATACAGCCTTTCTGTATTTCCTATAAAAGTTAGTGATATTCTAGAAAATGCTGCCCAAGTTGGAGATTTAATTGTACGGAAAAAGTCATCATTAGAGAATGATATATTACAATTCAAGATATAAAAACACTGCCTTATTCTAAAATGCTCGAATATTTATTAATGTCTGCAAGTTCCATGCACATATAAAAAAGGCTCTTATGAAATTCATAACTTATTTTCTATAAAGTAAAAAATGAAAAAATTTATTCACTAGGTGTGTTAACAAAGATTCATTTTCAAAATTAAATATAATATATCATCATTCCAAATACAACGGTACATCTGAAAGCAGAACTGGTGTCAAACTCGATACACATTAGATGACACAACTTGCTGTATGAAGGTGGTTTTATAAATATTTTACCGTATTTACTCCTGTATAAGGAGCACTTTTTTTTTCAAAAAATTAGGGCAAAACTCCTAGGTGCGCCTTATACAAGGGATAATTTTTTTACTGTTGGATGCAGTCGAACTATATACATATGAAACATGAAATTATTCAAAGAAGATAGTTACTTAATTGAAGTATTACTGCATATTTAGGAGTTTTTTATACAACAGAGCTAGTGACATTATCTACATGGGGGGGCTCAAGAGAATGTAAGGGGGCTCATAATTTTTTTTTTATCTCGCATTGCCACAGAAAGATAAAGTAATGCATATTCACATTTTAGGTACTATGTTTCTTATTGAAAAGTGTTCTAATAACTTCATTTTATACTAAGAAAATTATATGATGATGAAAATTTTGAGTGTATAGCTGATCAAAATTAAACATCATGCTAGCTTCCTATGTACAAAGAAGACGAGGGAGTGTTGAAACACTTATATTTTAGATATAATTTAGTAATCCTGCAAAACTATGAAAGGTTCTCAAAACTAAGTCTAAGTTAGATTTTTGAACAGAATTTCATTCGAATTTTCGGAATAGAAATTTATTTAGTGACCTTGGAATCTTTTCCGGGGGGGGGGGGGGGGGGGGGGGCTGAGCCGCCCATAGCACCCCCTTAGCTACAGCCCTGGATGCAAGACGTATCGATTGATAGTAAAAGTGAAGTACATTCTTCATATTTTAATGGAAATATTTTCCCATCTTGACTTACTGAAAATCAATTTGATGTAAATTAGAATACAGGATATAATGCAATTTCATACTTTTTTTGTGTTAAAATAAGGTTTTCAAATTTAAAAATACATTTAAAAGCACATTTAAGAGTAATAATTATTAATGAGCTCCTATTTTTTAAATTATATATAATCAAAATTTATTTTCTTTATTGGGAAAAAAAATTTTACTATTCGGCCTAAAATTTGGCCGAATATTCGGTATTCGGCTATTCGGCGAAATCACTATTCGTCCCATCCCTACTATTTACTACTAGTTTCAGAAATTTAAATAATAAAAATATATATTGGTTAAATTATAATGGATAGCATTTAATTGATTTTGTGTATTTTGTACAAAATTTCTTTTCATTTAGCCAATGGTTTAAGATCTCTAGATATGGATTTCTATTGAATTGATGTTGTTTTTAAATAAAAATTTACTTTCAAATATTGTTATAATCAATAATTTTTAATCAAATAATGAAGCATTGTAAATATACCAGTTTTTTTGTGCATTAAAAGCATTTTTTATTATTTAAAATTTATTTAGTACATAATGATTTGAAATCTGATGTCTTCATTAGTTTCTTTATAAACTATAATTGGCTATTAGACCCGTGCATGGGTTATACTGTGCACGAAAAAAAGCCGATGCACTTCAGTCCAAATCTGACAGGATCAAAGTTTTCAAATTCAAATCCAAAGTAAAAGGAAATTAATCCAGATTTTAATTCAATTATAGACAAACAGTCTACTATTATGTTTATATTATCATTTATAAAAGTAAAAGTGAACATATATCTAATCCTTAATCCTTTCAGGATGAGTGTCTTTTACAGAATTTTTATTATTTTATGATCGTTTTTTCAAAATGAAAATTTATACCTAACTGAATCGGGAAAATGCTCAGATTAAAAATGGCAAAATTTATAATAAAAATTTACTGGTGAGAATAATTAAGGATTCTGAGCACGTTATGTGGCACATATCCTGGTCGCTTGTCCCTAAGGAGTTAAAACTGTTCTTAAATTCACAGGAACTACTTTCTGACACATTTTTTTACTCATTTTATTTATGAAATTGACAGTAGTTAATATTCGAAAATTATTGATCAAAGGAAGATTCGTTTACAACACCTGATGTATATTGCCAAAGGCAATGATATCTTCAACTATAGGTTTGATTAGATAGATTATCATATTAAAATATAAAATTACACAAATTCAAGTCTGCACAATTTTCAAAGGGAATGGGATCCTCAACGTTATCTTCATTTGAGCAAATTTTCATTTAAAAATATAAAATCATTCAATACAGATTTTAGACATATTTAAGGCTATTAACATAACCCGAGCAACGCTGGGCAAGTTAACCTGTAATAAATAAATCATACAGATTGATAAATATCACGTGTGCAAGAAAAATCATACTATACCATGATGAAATACTTTTCCTACACTAACAGTCTCATAGCCATGTTTTTTAAAATGCTGAGGTATTGTCACAAAATTACCAACAGTATCTCTCCAATAAGCTCCATTATCATATAGACAAAGAGTATCTGGCCGACGACTGGTTAAAAATGATGTTCTGCTAGGAGCACATAATGCTTGCTAAAATAGAATTTTTTTCCTTTATTAGTAAAGTCATGAGTATATATTTTTTAAAGTAAGAAGTGCAACAGAAATTTCCAAAACCTAAATATAAATTTAAAATTGTATTAGACAACTACAAAATACATTAATAGTTAACCTGTTAATTATATTCACACACAAATCATAACACGATATTACTCTTTGTAGATCAGATAATACCCAAAAACTGGAACTTCCCTGTTACATGGACCAGGTTATTACATATCAAATGAATCCAAAAAAATGTATTTTTTTTTTTATCTCTAGTTAACCTCTAAATGTTTTCGTTTATTTGTTGTACTTATCTAAAGAACAAGAAAGAATTAATATTTTTTATTTTTGGGATTTTAATTTTTTAGTTATTCACTTTCAAAAAATGAAAAATTGCAGAAATTTTATTTCATTTTGATATTTTTAAACAGCCATAGAAAAAAACTATTTGACACAGGATTGGGTTTCTTCCAGGACAGTGGAAGAAACTGGAAAAAACCGGAAGAAACGGAAAAAACTGGAAGAAATGGAAGAAACCACCAGAAACCAAAATAAATGCTCAAAGTTAAAGTATATTAACTATATAAAAGAAATAAAGTATTATTAAATGAAATCTAAATTGTAAAATTTAATTATTAAATTTTTTTTTTTTTTTTTGCGAAGATATGTTATTTTTTAATAACATACTTCAGGTTCAGCAGACATTTTCAGGTGATGTATTTATCTACTCTAAAGGTAGAGGGATGTTTTTTCATTATTAATTACGCTATTTATGAAAAAAAGAGAGGAAAAAAACCCTACAAATTGTTTATTTTTCATATAAAAATATATTTTTACATAAAAATCTTTTATTTTAAACTGTGCAACACAATAAATTAATAAATTTGTAATTATTTATACTAACAACTAGCATGAATATCTCAATGCTGATTTTAAAAGATTAGTGTTCTAAAAATATCTATGGGTATGTCAAAATGTTTTTAAACTATCCTGAAATGTAGGACTTGTAAAAAAATAAATAATTTTTTGCTATATATTATCCTGCATTGACCTAAGAAAAGTTAGAATTTTAATAATTTTTTTTTTTTAACTGGGATTGACCAACACAGGTTTCTAAGGCCAAAACCAATTTTCAGAAAATTCGACCAAAAATGAAAACATCCAAAAAAAAAAATTAAGTAATTAAATTGTATGTTTTAAAGTAATTAATACATACATAAATGTAAATTAATTAGATGTATAGTATTTATTAACTATGCACAATTGTTAATTACCCAAAAACGTTATTTTCATATACAATAAAACGTAATAAATTCGTCAATGACACAGAAAGATTTTTTAATCATACGAATTTCATTTAATTAAAAAATATTTTAGTTTTAAGTATACACATCATTTCTCTTTTATAATGATTTTTGTAAATGATCATTTATTATTCTAGGACTTCCTCAAAGAATATTTGAAAAACTAATGCAGTTTAAACTAAAAATTTTCTATAAGATGATTGCTAATTCATGACTGATAATTATAAACAATGAAGTTCATTGCAAAAGACTCATTAGAGCAGATACAGTTCAAATCAATGACTAATGTTGAAAATTTCTGAAGGAAGAAACAAGAATTTTGGAATACTGAGAGTTTCAGTCAAACTGAATTTTCAGCCATGCTTTTGGCAAAACTCAGATTTTGGCCTGAAAATGAAATTATATTTTTGATCAATCACTGTTTAATACAGTAATATTAAAAATTTAATATTACGCTTTTAATATTACAGTAATTATTGTATATTACATACATTAATAAAATTGGTAACATTAGTAAAGAATCCCTACTATTTACTACTAGTTTCAGAAATTTAAATAAGTAAAAAAAATGTTGGTTAAATTGAAACGAATAACAATTAATTAATTTTGTGTATTTTAATTTTGGATAAATTTTCATTTAGCCAATCATTGAAGATCTTTAGACAGAGTTGTGTGTGATCTTGGCTAAAAAACTGATGTAATTATTAATTTAGCATATATATTTAATTAAATTTGTTTTGGTCCAATGGAATTAATTTATATAAGTTTATAGGAAGAACATATTTATTATATTCTACAAAATTGAAAGTATATGGTAAATTCTAGAAGAAAAACAGTTTCTACCATTTCTTCCCACTTGGAAGAAACCTATTTCTTCCGGCCGGTTTTTTCCACTGCGGAAGGAACTTGCCAACCCTGCTTAAAGAGCTCAAATTGGTGTCATCCCTATATGATTTTCATAATCTTTAAATTATATACAGCATGATTAAAATATTTAGAATTTAATTTTTTATCAAAAAAATTAAAATTTCAAAACTTTTCTTTTTTAAATATATAGATAGATAGATAGATAGATGTATATATGTTTTAAAGAAATTAATTGACTATGCATATGGCAACTTTCGTACTGATGACAATGGGTTAATATGGAAATTAATATTTTTGTATTATTAGATATAAAATTTATTATACTTGTTTTTCCAAGTTAATAATCTTTTCTACCAAAAATTGAACCAACTTCAAAAACTACTGCAATTTTTTTTTTTTTTTTTTTTTTTTTTTTTTTTTTTTTTTTTTTACATAATAGTAATAAGAAATTAAATTAAGAGCATAGTATTTACCATGCGTATTATTATATTTATGTACAATAATTTGATTTTTTGGAGTCGGTACCAGCCAAGCCTTTATTCTTTTAGGATTTGCATTGGATACTTAATTTTAATTTTGAAATTGGCTTGGCCTGACACTGACTCCAAAAAATCAAATTATTGTACATAAATATAATAATACACATGGTAAATACTATGCTCTTAATTTAATTTCTTATTACTATTATGTAAAAAATATATATATATTTTACTTTGAAGTAGTTTTTGAAGTCGGTTCAATTTTTGGTAGAAAAGTTTATTTTTCTCTTTTTAGTTAAAAGTTAACGATTTTTTGAAATCAGTTAATAAAATTATAGTATGGAAAAAAAAAAATTGTAAATTATACATGGATGTAAATTTTGTCAAGAGTGGGGTTCGAACGCTCACTCTCTTTCCAGCACCAGAGCTTAAATATGGCTCCTTAAACCGCTGGACTCGCCGACTGCGCTCCAGTCGGCGAGCTTATTCAAAGTCCATGCCATTTTTAATTTGCGAAAAATCACCAATTTTATTAAATTTTGCCTAATTACTAAAAAAGTACTGAACCAATTTCAATGAAATGGAAGTAGTACCAATTCGAGAGTAGTCTCTTTTATTTAACACAAAAACGAAAATAATCGGTTGGATAGTTTCGGACTAATCGGTAAACATACATAGAAAAAAAATACATACATGTCGAATTGATAACTTCCTCTTCCGTTTCTGAAGTCAGTTAATAATAAAAATTATAACACGGAAAAAATATTATAAATTATACACAGATGTAATTTATGTCAGGAGTGGGGTTTGAACCCTTACTTTCTTTCAAGAACCAGAGCTGAAGCTGAAATCTGGTGGCTTAGACCGCTCGGCCATCCTGACAGCGCTACAGCCAGCGAGCTGATTCAACGTCCATGTTACTTTTAATTTGCGAGAAAGCACAAATTTTATTAAATTTTGACTAATTACTAAAAAAGTACTGAACTAATTTCAATGAAATGGAAGTGGTACCAATTCGAGAGTAGCCTCTTTTATTTAACACAAAAACAAAATTAATCGGTTGGATAGTTTTGAAGTAATCAGTGAACATGCATAGGAAAAAAAATACACATGCATCGAATTGATAACTTCCTCTTCCTTTTCTGAAGCCAGTTAATAATAAAAATTGTTATACGGAAAAAAATATTGTAAATTTTACATGGATGTAAATTATGTCAGGAGTGGGGTTCGAACCCACGCTCTCTTTCGAGATACAGAGCTTCATTCTGGCACCTTAGACCGCTTGGCCATGCTGTCTGCTCTTCATTCAGTGAACGTATTCAACACTTTTAATTAGCAAAAAATCATTAATTATATTAGTTTTTGCTTAATTAATAAAAAAGTACTGAAGCAATTTCGATGAAACAGAAGTGGTACGAATTTGAGAGCATCGTCTTTCGTTTGAAACAAAAATAACAGAAATCGGTTGCATAGTTTCAGAGTAATCAATGAACATACATAAAAAAAAATAATAATACATATGCGTTGAATTGATAATCTCCTCTCCCTTTTGGAAGTCGGTTAAAAATATAACTATAAATTCATTGGTTAATGTTTGAAATAGAAATCTGCATTTCTGGACCCAGTGTAAAAGTTTGGCCTGAGCCTAGCTTGTACAAAAAAAGTGCAAAAAGTTAAGCCTGTTACTACAACTGAGAGAGTTTATATGCTGAGTAATTAAAAAATGAAATCATCTTCTCTTTGTTTGTAAAAGCTCATATCTAAAGGTCCATGAGAAATTGAATTTTTTTGCATATTTATAGATTTTTTAATTACAAACAAATTTCAAATTTTAAGAACATTTACAAACTTTCATTGAGTAGCAAATATTATAAATTAATAACATTTTCTGCTTGGTACCAAATGCTTGAAAACAGCTGTTTCATGAATTAAGCACAGCTGGATTCCAGGTGTTAAAAGAGTTCTGCCACTTGATAACTATGCCTAAAGTTTCAAATTTCATAAATTCCATATTTATATAATATGTCAAGTTATTTTAGTGGGAAGTTACAAGTACTTGATCTCCATTAGCATAACTTGAAATTATTTATAGAGACTAGCAGTTAATTTTACACAGAGCCTGTAAGTTAATTTTCTTCTTCATTTTTTTAAATTGTTTGATTTTAAAGTAAACCATGTATTAGTATGTTTACTCTATTGTCATAAAATAAACAAGAAGAACAATGCAACAGGACAAGCATTTTTCAAATTGCTATTACCTCATATTATATTTAATAAATGAAAATTTCATATTTATTTGTATAATAAAAACTATTTAATAGATTTGTAAAAGTAGTCAAACATTAAGCAATGAGTTTACAATTACGCTTTAAACATGGAAAAACAAGTAGGGGAGAATGGAGTGGAATGAGACAGTGGGGGAAATGGGAACATAGGTGTTTCTTTTTACGCATCATGCTAAACATTTCATCAATCTCACACTAGATGAAGCAATGGTAGCCCAATCTTCTCTTCAGTTGAAAAAAGTAGCTGATCTGCATAAGCTTGCTGTAGTATAAAGAAAAAGATCATCTCAAGAATCAGAAATAAATTTTCTTCATATACTTTCTGTATATTAATAACTTATTTATGCATAGGTGTAATAGTTTCCCTATTTATTAGAACATTATACTGTCCACATTATACTTATGCACAATTTAAACTATGCCTAAAAGCAGCATTTTTGCTTATACAAGAAGTTTAACTCAGAAGAAAGTAGCAGGAGGAATGGGACATGCAAGCAAAAGGAGGAATGGGACAGGTCTAATTCCTTCTTTTTAATAAGTATAAATTCAGGGTTGCCACTCTGATGTTGAAAAAAAATTCCCTGTATTTTCCCTGTACTATAACGCGTTTATTCCATGTCGAGTGCGAAAAAATATATGCGTGTATGAAGGCTAATTAGAAATGATATAATTTGCCATTACAAAATTCCCTGTGTTTTCCAGATTTTTTTAAAAATTCCCTGGAATTTCCCTGTTTTGGGAGGAGATTTATAATTCCCTGTGTTTTCCCGGTTCTCCAGGTTGCATGGCAACCCGGAAATTTTTAATATGCAAATATTTTTTTAAGTTAGTATATTAATTATAACATTGAAAATATATTCAATTACTTTAAAATATAAATCAATTGAACTGATATTTTTTTTTTATGTTTTAATAATCTATATATGTCATCTCTGGCTGACAATCCTTAATTTCCTTCCAGTGATGAAGATACTGGAATTTGATATTATGGCACTGGCATTATCAACCTACAATCTTTGTTAGATTGTATATATAACCGACATTAGACTATTTGTGTCTTATCACACTCAGTTTTATAACTGTCTCATATCTCCTTCTCCCTATTAGTTGGGAAGTATGGGACACATTTCGAAATTTACAATTCCTTTAGCTATAAAATTGTTTTTGGAAAGGCTCTTGTACTGTTTAAGGACATTAGAAAACATTTTATTTTGCATTGTATAAATAAAAAATTTTGTTTTTGAGTCAAACAAAGTTGATTTTCTTATTTTTGTACAAAGCACCCCATTCCTTTCCATTCTCCCCTATAGCAAATTTCATATGTGATAATACAAAATTAGTAATTTCCATAGGAACCCATTGGCATACAATTAGTCAGTTAATGTCTTTTAAGACTTATGTTACTTTTGTTCATAATTTAATTTACTTCCTCAATCCTTCACCAAATTGGAAAATTCTGATAGAGAAATAAATTTTTAAATATTTTTGTTTTAGAAAGGTGCAGGTGATAAATCGCCGAACATTATTCACATCACAGTTTTTCATATATCATTAATTTCATTTAAAATATAATCCTTTCATTCATTTTATTTAAAATACATAATTTTAAAACTGAAAAAATTTAAATTCATTACTTTCACTTTTTTGTTTCTCCTTTTTTTTAAGGAAAAAAAAAATAAAATAAATAAATAAATAATACTATAAACCATGAAATTTAACTTTAGTATCAAAGCATTGTTTTAATTAACCCTGCAAATGACAAAATATGCTTCTTAGCTGGTTAAAAATGCTATTAACAATATTTGCGTCCAGCTAACATAAAAACACTAAGAGTTTTTTAGATTGTGGCTACTCATAAATTTCTCCAAGTTACCTCCGAATTACACCTCTGGAAGTATCTCGTCAGGGTCTGGTTACAAGATCAAGGCTCTAAATTATGGACAAACACATGTATGCATGCAGCAGGAATTTAAATAAGTAAAACCACTTAAGGTAACAAGTCAACATATAACCGAAACAAAGTTAAACAATGATGGCATATGTGCATCTCAATCAGACTGCTGCTAAGTGGCAATCAGGCAATTTTGTCTCGTTTCCTGTAACTCAAATCCGTGAAACTGGGTTATTGCCTGGTAGGTAGGGGCCTGGCTAGTGGTTAGAAAGAAAGAAAGAGATCATGGCAACTTTTAAGTAGCTTTTTTAGATATATATATACATTAAAAATAGACATCTTGCATATAAAAAGTGAAAGGATCAGCCCTAATAATTTATAACAGTCACATGAATTATCACAATTACAATTAGAAGAAATGATGACAATTAATATTTTTGTATTATTAGATATAAAATTTATTATACTTGTTTTTCCAAGTTAATAATCTTTTGGATGCAATGGAGCAATATTTGGCTATTTATCACTAAGCAGGTTAAAATTAAAGTATAAAAAAAACTTTACTATTTATATGCCCACCTAGCATATAAATAGTAAAGCGATCAACCCTGCTGATGACAATCACATGACTTCTGCTTTTTTCACTTATAAATTTTTATTATTTTTATCTGAAAATGAGTGTTGATAAATTATATACCTGTGCATAAGCATTTTTAAATATGATACTTCTTGCAGCCAAAGAATCAATATTAGGAGTAATGGCTCTTTTATCACCATAACATCCTAGAGCAGGTCTTAAATCATCCACCACAATGAAGAGCACATTCACAGGACCAGTATATTCCTCTATTATAAAAAGCACAGAAAATAAGATAAAGTTATTAAAAGAATTTTATATTTTAATAAAATTAAATAACATTAAAAATACAACTATAAACTTTGAAATCAAACTTTATTTATTTTAATACTAGTTGACTTGATGGATGTCTGTTATAATAATCTTAAACAATAAACAATATTCAAATTTGTTGGATTTTCTATCTTTTGAAAATCTTTTAAATGAACTTAGTTTAGGGAGCCCATTGATTTCCACAGCATCTAGTGTGTTCTCAACAAACCTCTTTCCAAACAAACCTGGGACCTGGATCTCTATTACTTAAAGCAGCATGCACCGGAAGCCCTCTGCACATGCCTTAGACAATCAAGCTGAGTGAGCCAAACCTCATAATAATCAAATTCATTGAATCCAAAAAAAGAACGCACTATTAATGTTCGAAAATATTGGTAACTAAAACCCAAGATAAAATTTCGTAACCCAGAAAGTAGTCAAATTGTCATCTAAGTGGAATGCATCAAACTTCATTGAAATTATACCCTCAGAACACAATGCAAGAATGTGCCTCCAAGTGGAGTAAGATGTCCCTCCTGTTAACTAGAGTGTAGAATGTGAAAATAACTAACTGGAAAAGGGTTTCGAAAATGAAGATTATATTAAAAAGGGACAATTTAATAACAATTTATGATGCTAGAACTTCAAAGGGCACTGTAACAAGTCCCAAGGGACCAGGGATTTAACTGGCATATTGTAGCTGGGTATAAGGATATTTTTTAGTAGTTTTTAAAATAATCAGCAAGTTTGAGGAGCTAAATATTTTCACATTTTATAAGGAAAATTATTAAATTTTAAATCCACTTTTAATATTTACAAATAAATAATCATAGGGAAATTTAGTATTTAAAATTAAAACCAAGTCTCTAAACAATCTTTTTATTTTTTAAATATAATTACACACTTAAATTAACTTTCTAAATAAGCCTCATCCTCATTGTAATAAAGTAGCAAACAATAAATATATTATCAATATACATTCGACACATTGCATCAAGATAAACTATTTTACACACACACAAGAAAGAAAGAAAGAAAAACTTTAATTGTAATTTCTAGAGAAAAAAAAAATAATAATAACTTTTTTAAAATTCCAGTACTAATTTGGACAGTTAAAAATTGTGAATACCTTTTTCACTTTGCGGTGGATAAATTATTAATATTGAAATACTAACAGCTAACACCGATATGACAATAATTCCAACCAAGACAAGCACAAGAACCTGCCTCTGTTGGAGTGTTTGTTCCTTTACATGAGTCATGAAATAAAATCACTATAAACGGAAAGGAATTAATTCATAATCTAAATTCACTCTCTGCTTATTTAAAGATATAAATTACATGAAATCATCAAATAAATACAAACTGAGATGTAAAACAGTCGAACTAAGTAAACAAACATTTAAATTGCACGCCCCCTGTAAACAGTGAATGTAACAGTGAGTCGCTTTAGGGAGTGGGCGCGTTCAGCTACTACGCGCGCTGAGCGCGCGTGTTCAGGAGCCAGGGACATGGAATGGGTTCTTATCGCAGACAAGATATCCGTCACTACTGGCTACTGTGCTACAGGTACTGCAACAGTGCGCTCAATAACAGGTGGAGAACAGTACACGGATTTGATTAATTATGTGCTATTTATAAAGATAATCTGTTGCAGATGAAGGTGAGCTCGATGGCCGAATGGTTAGAGAATCGAATCCTTCGCGGGCCAAAAGTCGATTCATGATTTTTCTTTTAATTATTATTGGTTGCTTTTTATTAATAAATAAGACATTTTTATAAAGATAAATTTTATATTAATAATACAGAAGCACATGTATTTCTATTATAATAACTAGTAGATCTAACCCGGGCTTCCCGATTTACATAGCAAAGATAAAAAGCATTTTTCAAATTGAAAACTTTAATGAATTTTCTACAACTAATGTGCATTTTAGATTGCTAACTAACTCCAAAAAAGCATTTTTAACCCTTTAACCCCTTGAAGAGGATGAGATAAAATATATCCCACTTAATTTTAATTGAAAAACGCCACATTGACGCCAGTAATTTGAAATAGCAATTTTATTTTTTTTCAAATACGGGAAAAAGCGCTTTTAAATATTTTGAAACAAATTTGTTTTTAAATTCTGGTGTCAATCAATCATTTCAGCATTTTAAGAATTGAAGTGCTTTTTCCTTCGAATGGTTAGGTATTTTGCGGATTTTTTCATTCATGTTTCATTCATAAAATAATAACTGTGAAAAGTATTGGTATGAAGATTTGTATTTCATAACTTAACATATTTTTTTATCTTATTCAATTCGAAAAATTAACATTATTCTCAATATTATATTAAATCAGTCTTTGAATTAAAATATTACATATCGGAAAAACATGGTTAGGTTGAAGGGTTAAATGAAAAATATTAATTATGGAATCAAAATAAGCAATGAATTTTTTCAAAAGTTACATTTCCGTTTTAGACGCATGCCGAAAAGCCAAAGATTTCGTTACGGCAGCAATTTTGTTTCTGGTCATTTCAGTGCTTCAAGCACGTAATTCAATTACATGTCTGTTAAATTTGTATTTATTTTATTTTATTTTATTATTTATAAAGGAAATTTTAATTTTACTTTAGTATATTAGCCGGAAACAAATCCCGAACTCTTTATATTTTTCTAAGGACAAATAGATTAATTTATCGTAATCGAGTTTCACTCGGTAGAGATAAATTTAAAAACAAGTTGAATGTAGAGTCTGCTATTCCAGAATTGAGTTTCGCCTCCGTTTAGGAAAAAAAAAAATCGATAGAGGTTTTTTAGAAGGGTGATCCCGTTTAGATTACAATGAACTACTTCATTTTTCTTGTGTTTATCAATATAATATCAAACAAAACGGCGTGAAATACCCAATTGAATTGCAATTTCTCTCTGAGACATTGGAATTGCGGAATAATAAACAGATACAATTTGACGTGCTACTTCTTCATTGACTAGATTCATCAAAAACGGATTTTTTCTTTAGTTTAAACGCTTTTTTATAGACTGTGAGTAAAAGGAAATGCAATTTAACAATAAAACGAGTGAAATCCCGGCGAATTCGACGAGTGAAATATTTAAAAGACCCGATCGATTTAGTTTTTAAAAAAGCAAAAGTAATTACATTATTGAATCAATATATAATAAATATATTTACAAACTAAATGTCAAATAGACGCTTTCAGTGTGTCGTCAGTCATGCCATTTTCCTTGGATACTGACTCCAAACAAACGGTTGCTATGCTTCATTTCTTATTAAATATAAATCGTAGAAAATGGTATCATTACATATAAAGCATTAAACATGTGTCTGTTATATATAGCTGAAAAATGTTGCTGTAATATGCAAATAAAATAGAAAATACAGCATAGCAACCGTTTGTTTGGAGTCAGTATCCAAGCAAAATGTCATAACTGACGTCACGACTGAAAGCGCCTATTTTCCAGTTTCAATTTCGCATGCAAATATTCGCACATCTTCAGTTAAAATTGTAATTTGAGTGCCGGCAAAATCAAGAAATTTTATTTTATATGCACTCACAGAAAAATAGTTTTATTTAAAAAAAAAAAAACTAATTTTATTTTTATTGTGACATTATTTTCACTAACTGAAGTCATCTGAAAGTAAAATCTCAATCTCAGTGTCCATAATGAAAAGAAATATTGAAATGTAATATCGGGTACTAC
The DNA here is from genome assembly GCA_964019185.1 of Maratus speculifer. Lineage (NCBI taxonomy): Eukaryota > Metazoa > Arthropoda > Arachnida > Araneae > Salticidae > Maratus > Maratus speculifer. The sequence goes on from OZ025296.1 coordinate 83,421,893, forward strand.
TAGGTTATTCATTCGACCAAAAAATTATCGCCAAATTATAAGATTAAATGCCAATACTGGATGATCGTGAATGTCACATTCAATGACATTAAATACGATTCATATGTTTAAAATGTCATTAAGTGATTTTTATTTCGACTTTTTTATTAATATTTTTATTAATATTCTACTAATTATTTGTTTTTCCGTTATTTAAAATAAAAGTTATGTCAATATGTGTAATTTGGCTATTAGTTTGGCGATTTGTATAATTTGGCGACATGGGTCGACGGGATAACAGAGTAGTACCTAATATCGTTATGAGTAAAAATGCGATGTTTTAAATAGTGACGTCATTTTCTCTTCAAATGATTTTTAAAAGTTACTGTTATTAGTAATATGAAAAAGGCAACCGTAATAATATTGTAATTCCCATTTATCTGGTTGATGAATGACATCATTTTCCTCATTTGAAATTTTTCTTATTTTGCTTTAGACATTAATTTTTATCATAACTTATTTTCTGCTATTTTATTTACATTATTACTATTATTTCTCAGTAAATATATTTTTTTACCTTAATTAGTGCATAATTATACCACAGCTACACTAGATACCTACACTAGTATCTAGTGTTGACTTGATTATACGCAATCATTTTAAATAAATTTTTATTATCGAGAGAAAAGCTAAACTGAGATGCCAGCATTTTAAACAAATATCTTAAAAAGCATTTAAAATTAAAAATAATATATAAAAATGGAAATAAATTAAAAAATGACTAAAATGGGCACAACTATAAATAAATAGCTTTCATTTAAAAAAAATAATTATCAAAATCGGTTGAGTAGAAAATTCAGGGCTGATGACACGACATTTTTAGCTTGTCTGAAAGAAATAGCATCGGAGGCTAATAATAAATCGCACCTGATTTTTTTTTTAAACACAACCAATTAGTAAATTAAAATAGAGTTTTCAAACAAATTCAAAATATTTTCAATTTTTTTTTTCTTATTTGGCAGTGTAAAATTTTAAGTTGTTTGATTATATGTTGAATTTGTAATTTTTAATAATTTAATCTGCATTTTTAATCATTCTTTTATTTTATTACTCAACCAATTTTAATTTTATAATGGAAAATTATCAGGAACAATATTCATAGATTTATGAGTAAATTGCGTATCATTATTTCTTAATGGAGATAGAGATTTAAAAAAAAATGCTTGAAAAATATAAGCTTGCAATAAATGAGTCAAATAAGATAGTTTTCAATCAAATTGCATTTGAAAGTAGATTTCTTTTCCTATATGATGAAATAAAAATCGAAAATGTGCGACGTTTAGAAGATTAAAAAATTGCAGTAACAAAAATTGCAAAAAGTAATTTATCCTGAAATGTCGTCATTCGCAAAATAACGTCATTGCAACACACGGACACATTTGTTTGTTACAATATAGATTTTGCGCATATGAAAAATCGGTACTACTTGATTATACCATCGACGATTTTCGCCAAATTAAAAAAATCGCCAAAATAATAGCCAAGTTATATATGCTGACATAATTTTTATGTTAAATAACGGAAAAACAAATAAATTAGTAAAACATGAACAAAGATACAAATAAGACATTTTAAACATGTGTATCGTGTTTAATATCATTGAATATGACATTCACAAATCATCCATTTTTGGCATTTAATCTAATAAATTTGGCGATAGTTTCTTGGCGGACGGGATAACCAAGTAGTACCGAAAAATCTTACGCGCATGCTAAAATGTTAAAAGTAAAGAAATGACTGCACGTACATTTTTTTCAAAAAAGTTTTCTTCAAAGTTAACTCCATGACAAATTTAAAATTCGTTTTATAAATTAAAATACACAACACAAATTAAAAGAATGAACATTGCACTGCGTCACTTCAACGTGCAAAGAAGATGCCGTATTTTCCGTGAAATACGCAAACCTTGATTTTTACAAATCATGCCAAACCAAATTTTCAATTAAACTTTAAACATTGGATATTCGCGAATTATGAAATCTCATTTTGTCTTTCACATCGTTCTTTTTCTATTTCAGATCAATTTTCTATGTAAAAATATACTTTTTTTTTCTTTTCTGAAAATATATTTGGAAAATAAAAATGGTTCTAAAAATAAAGTAAAAAATAAATAACATAAAAAATATAATTATACGAAGAAGAAAGAAAAATTAAATAATTTTGTTTTGCATTTTCCTTCTGCTAAAATGACAGGTAACAAAAAAAATCTAAAAAAATCGTCTGCTCTAGCAAGTTTAACTGAAATTTATAAAAAATTACACTAAGCGAATAATGTTATTTTAATATAATTATAATTGTATGTCTTAAACAATTGGACAAAAATTTGGGGAACCGAACATTACCTTAAACCTGGAATTATCGGCGATTCAAGCGCTCGAATACGCCATCTGGTGGAGAAAAGATGCAACTTCTTCATTCAGGATAATGCCGTGTAAACTCATTGCATTACATGCGTTTTAAATTTGTCCAGAATAATTATTCTTTTGCTGCACAATTTCAGATTTCCTGTGACATTTATTTTCTGTCTTATATGACGAAGTAAATATTATACGAATTTGAATATCTAAAACTTTTAAAAACATTTATAATAAAGAATTGTTTCAATGGGCCTTTAACATTAGTTAAAGCGAAATTAAAGGGACAGTTATCCTGTATCGAAGGCTGCGAGCAGCGCCTCTATAGGCCGTTTTAGTTCCCAATTGCCAAGATCGTCTTTGTTTGCTTTCTATCTCGGTCTCGACGAAAAAAACTCAACCCGGAGGGGAAAAAAAAGAATCACACTGAACAGGTACTAAATCCTTTGACATCAGCCGTGCGTTTTTTCTCTAAATAAAAATGATCTGCTTGAATTTAAGCATTATAAAGTAGCATTTTATTTTATTATAAACTAAAAACTATAGTATTAAAATTTTCCGCAGACTTGTCATTGAAAGTTTCCTTCTTTTTAGCGAAAACACGCGGTTGTGTTTGGGCTTAATGTAGCAGATTTCAGGGTTACATTTTTTGCACCTCTCCCAGCCACCATAAGTTCTCTCTATTTCTTGTTTTTACTTTATGGCTATTTTCCCCTTACTTTGCACAGAAATGGAGTACTCAAGTTCTCACCGCCAGAAAAATCAAATTAAAAACTAAATTAATAACTCAAAATCGAATTAAGATATAGTTTTCAAACAAATTGCATTTAAAAGTACATATTTTTCTCTACACAAGGTTATAAAGATTGAAAATGTGCGATGTCTAGGAGTTAACAAAAATTGCAGCAATGAAAATTGCATAAGTAAAATTTCACCAGAAAGTGTTGCCTTTCGAAAAATGACGTATGCGTTACGCACAGATACGTTTGGCCTTTATAATATAGATTTTCCCTTACTTTGCACAGAAATGGAGTACCCAAGTTGCCACCTCCAGAAAAATTAAATTAAAAACTACAAAAAAATAATAATAATAACTCAAAAACAAATTAAGATACAGTTTTCAAACAAATTGCATTTAAAAGCACATATTTTTCTCTACACAACGGTATAAAGATTGAAAATGTGCGATGTCTAGGAGTTAAAAAATTTGCAGCAATGAAAATTGCAAAATTAAAATTTCATCAGAAAGTGTTGCCATTCGAAAAATGACGCATGCGTTACGCACAGATACGTTTGGCCTTTATAATAAGATAAAATACTTATTTAAATACGAGAAAATGAGATGTTTTGCGAAGAAAGGTTTATATTTGAGCCCTTTTAATATTCTAAATATCGTTCCAAATTGATTTATATACAGGGTGTCCGAAAAAGTCTGGAAACGGTCGAATAACTCGAGAAATATATAAGAGATTGAAAAACGAAAATATACGTGTTAAATATTTTTAAATAAGCTAATCAGTTATACCAAATTTGACCTTCGCAACCGACCCCCTGGGGGTCAGAGGGGGTCCAACTTCGAAATCTTAAATAATAATCCCCATTTTTTATTGCAGATTCGGATTCTACGGACAAAAATACGTAACTTTTGTATTTGATGTTTATTTCGAGTCCTCGTTTATCACGGTGTAATTAAGCATATTAAATCGATACATATTTCGGTTTTCCCAACCAGGTTTTGCCTGATTGGCCAGAATTTTGACGTCAAATTCCTCGTCTTTTGCAGGAATAGTGGTTTCTTGAAAATTACCCGTGGCGATTATTTCGATAATGTTACACTGTTAAAAATCTGACCCATTTGCTGTAGCGTCACTCCACAGCTTTTATAGAATATCTCTTTTATGACCAATGAGAATGCTCCATAACACAGTAAAGTAACCGTTTTCTATAAAAGCGGTGGAGCGAAACTGTAGCAAATGAGTTAAATTTTTTACAGTGTATAGAGTTTTTTTATGTTTTTCTCTACAAAAATTCATTGAAATATTTTTAGTTTTCCACTTGGACTTTTATTTTATCCAGTAAATGGTTTCTAAATAACGAATAGTTTCTAAATACGGCTGATGTGGGTGTATGTTTTTTTAAATTATTTGCTGTAGCGTCACTCCATCGCTTTTATAGAAAACGGTTACTTTACTGTGTTATGGAGCATTCTCGTTGGTCATAAAAGAGATATTCTATAAAAGCTGTGGAGTGACGCTAAGGCAAATGGATAAAATTTTTAACAGCGTAGCATTATCGAAATAATCGCCACGGGTGATTTTCAAGAAACGCTATTTCTGCAAAAGACGAGAAATTTGACGTCAAAAATTCTGGCCAATCAGGCAAAACTTGGTTGGAAAAACCCGAGGAAAAACCGAAATATGTATCGATTTAATATGGTCAATTACACCGTGATAAACGAGGATTCGAAATAAACATCAAATACAAAAGTTACGTATTTTTGTCCGTAGAATCCGAATCTTTAATAAAAATGGGGGTTATAATTTAAGATTTCAAAGTAGGACCCCCTCTGACCCCTAGGTGGTCGGTTGGGAAGGTCAAATTTGGTATCACTGAGTAGCTTATTAGGATGAGCGAAGCGAATCCTCTACTAGTCCACTCAAATTACAATTTGTTGTACGCTTTACAAAAAAACTATTCAATATTTTAACTTCAAATTAAACACAAAAATAAATTATGATTTGTAGATTTCCAGAATATAATTTTTTTTTACAGTAAAACGTTAAAAAAATTATTATTTTAATTAATTTATTTTACATGCATTTCCAATACGGACGCATTTTAGCAAATAAATAAAAAATGAAACGCGTATATTTTCAGAAAAAAAAAAGTTTAAATCATGGAGTAAATAATTATAGATAGAATCATGATTAATTTATTAAATAAAACATGTTTTCATTTTCCTGCAAAATCGTTTGCACAGATGACACTTAAACATTTTAAAAGAATTGTATTATGGATTTTTTTTTTTTTGTAAACTGGCAACAAAATAATTGTAAACAAATAAAATTAATTTTTAATTTGCTCCGCGCCATATACACTACAAATCGATCTCACAGAGGATGATGATGATGATAATTCTTAAATTTGTTATATAAATGAAAAATTAAAAGATCTGCGTGAAGTTGTTGGTTCAAGCTCTTTATAAATATTTTTGCGATGGTCGTATTGTGGCTAAATAATATCGACTCATTAATCAGAAGGATTTTATAGAAAAATAAGAATTTAATAAGTTCGCAAACACAACAATAATTATTCGTGAAAACGTCACTGCGAGAATGAGAGAGCGCTTCGTTAAAAGGTAATTCCATTAATTGAGTTGCCATTCGCAGAAAGTAAAAAGTTCTCCCACGCGGAGAGAATTACAGCAATTCTCATACGCTAACATGTATAAAAACGAAGAAATTAAAATAAAATGTTTTACAATTAAAAATTCATAGTATCAACGAAAGCAGATTTCAAATGTTTTTTCCAGAAAATAGGATTTTGAAGAAGTAACTTTCTTCAAGCTTTCTTCAAATATATTATTCTAAAATAGCTATCAGAGATTATCGGATGTTGATTACAAAGATTGGAAACATGCATATTTCAAACAATTAAAAAACACCAGTTGCTACTTGAAATTGTAAAAACATCTTTAAAAGAGCTTTTAGTTGAAAATTTAAAAAAAAAAAATTGTAAAAGTTTGCTTTGAAAATATCTTATTATGCCAGTTTTACATCATAAATAAAAAATTAAAATGCGCCAAAACATAAAATAACGTTTTTGTTTAATAAAGATGCAAAAATAATAATAAAAAAATATTGTTACTTTCAAATATCTGTTTTATAAAATAATGCTTCGCGAATCCAAACAAAGCATGGCTTTTGCTAGTTTAAAAATATTTAACACGTATATTTTCGTTTTTCAATCGCATATGTATTTCTCAAGTTATTCGACCGTTTCCAGACTTTTGGAACACCCTGTATATATTAAGTAAATGAAAAAAAATATATATTCTGCGAAAATATCCGTATATACGTAAAAGAATTTCTTAATGTTTTTTTTTTTTTTTTTTTTTTTTTTAGAAGTAAGTTTTTATTTTCACACATATTTTTTAAAAGGGTAAAATATTTGGTGTTTGCCTTTTAGTTTTGTAATGAATAAAGTATGATTAGAATGGTGTTTTGCTTATACTAACATGATTTCGGATGTCGTTTGTTTCTCACATTTTATGATATATTTTGGCCTGTTATCCACACGGTATTAAAATATACAATCATTAAATAAGAAATATATATGTACTAAAACTTTTTCTGAAAAATTGTGCAACTAACAGTGCAAATTCCATTGAAATCCATCCAGTATTGTAGATTAGAGTCTTGTAATATGTGGATATCTCAACCTTGGTTTATTAACATCATTCCATTTAATATGAAAAATATAAAGCAACTGATAAATCATTTTTAAATAAATAAAAAGAAAATTATTAAAAATTTAAATCACCAATTGTTAAATTGTATCAGCCAACCTACCAATCAAAGCCCAACCAATAACAGATAAGCACAAAACGCACAATCATGTGATCAAATCGCCAAACAGTTTTTTTTTTTTTTTTTTTTTTTTTTTTTTTTTTTTTTTTTTTTTTTAACCATTTGAAAAATGGTTGTTGTTTTCGGGAGAATGGACCCGATGATGTTACCACTTTTGAATGATGTTACCACTTTTGAATGATGTGGTCACTTTTGAATTTAAATTAATTTCTTTACTTTTAGAAGAGTTTTTTTAACCATTTGAAAAATGGTTGTTGTTTTCGGGAGAATGGACCCGATGATGTTACCACTTTTGAATGATGTTACCACTTTTGAATGATGTTACCACTTTTGAATTTAAATTAAATTCTTTATTTTTAGAAGAATTTTTATTTGAATTTAAATTAAATTCTTTACTTTTAGAAGAATTTTTATTTGAATAGTAAATTAAAATGGTTAAAATCATTGTAATAAAGGAGAAAACTAACAAATTTAAAAATGGGTAGACGGAAATTAACAGATACGGAAAAAGCCGAAGCCAAAGAAATGAATGAACGTGAATATCGCATTCAATGATATTAAACACAATACGCGTACTTAAACAATCATAAAGTGATTTTTATTTCTTCTTTTGCTATTTAAAATAAAAATTTAGTCAACATGTATAAGTTGCTTATTAGTTTGGCGATTCGTATCATTTGGCGAAATTGGTCGACGGGATAACTGAGTAATACTGTATTTGGTTTGGCGCAAAAACGTCTTTCAATGCAGAAAATGATAAAATCAAAAGATTATTGAGCCGCTGAAAACCAATTACGTGTTGAAAGGCGATCACGAAAAAGGAAGCAATTTAATGCCGAACCGATTAATTGTAAAACATCATGTCGCCAGGGCGACCAATCCACTAGCCATGGCGTTTTACTATCGGTCGGTTCTAACCAGGAAAATTTGAGTGCCAATAGTGATTCTAACAAGCCGGAAAATGTTATAGCTATTACTCTTGATTTTCCACCACCTAAAAAGAAAACTAAAAAGCAATCGGCTTGGGAAAAACTGGGAAAAAACTTTTTTGATTCGATGTCTGATGGACCCATTCACAGATGCATGTGCTGCGATCGATTTTGGTTTAAAACCTCCATCACCAAAATTCTGCTCTGTAAAATCAAACAATATATGCCAAAGTCTTACAAGTATAACAGTATATGCCAAAGCTGTATTTTAATAATGATTACTTTTGCACCAACAATGTTAAATAGTTTGAAATGTTTCTTTCGTCGCCAACTTTTATGCTTGGCGACAATAGAGTGATATAACTTAAACGAACCGTACCTTCAAATTGCAGCATGTATAAAGTCATTTATAGCAGTGGCACGGATAATACACAATAAAACAACTGGTATTTAGCTTAAAATGATAGATGAATGTATCGAGTGAAACATTTTTCAAATGGTTGGGGTAATTTCTCAAATTACAATTTTTTTTTTTTTTTTTTTTTTTTTTTTTTTTGCGTAGCACACGCGAGTTTTGAGTAGGGTTGGTGGTTATATTTTAAATGCTGATCGGGCTTAATTAGATGAATTAAGTCACGTGACACTTTTCCGGATTATTTTAGATTTTGTTTGAGTGACCACAGGTATGTATTTTTGTTAGGAGAATATTGTTATGGAAGGATAAAGGGATATAGTATTTGTATTTACTAATTTTGAACCTTAAAAATAATGCAATAATTGAATAACTTTAAAATTCCCTTCTTTGATAATCCCTACTCCATGCAGAATCTTCTGAGCGCGCGCGCGAGCATAAATGGTGTCACTTGAACACGCCCAGTGTTCAATGGCTACGCGCCATTGACTTTCTCATATACGTAGACGCCAAATCCCATTGTTATCTCGGCATGGTTTCGAATCCAACATCTTTGGCGAAAAGATGCTGTTTTTTGGCGGTGATCGCTTTATTGGCAACTTTCAGATTTCACAAAGAGAAAAGAAGAAGTGCTGTCTAATTCAAGACAAATATAGCAATATGAGTTTCGGCGGGAGAAAAACCGGTTTGGCGTGCTAAGTCTGTCCTCCGTCACGTGACGGAAGGCAGACATGTCGGCCTACGAAAAGGTTTCTATTTTGGTGTCTACGTAGGTATTATAGGTCATTGCTATGCGCGCGCTCAGGAGCCACGGACATGGAGTGGATTCTTATCGCGGACGGGATATCCGTTCACTACTCGCTACAGGTACTGTAACTGTGCGCTCAATTGACCACTAGCACGGGGCGGAGTTTCCAATGTTTCCCACAAGCGTTGCGGTATTTGATTGGCTTTTGGTGAACGCTTGTGGGATAAATAGAGAAGCTGATTAGTTGAAATCTGTTGTGACGTTCTTTGACGTCAGAAATGCTAGTGGTCCAATAACAGGTGGAGAACAGATTACGGATGTGATTACTTATGATGCTAATTATAAAGATAATCTGTAGTCATGGAGATAGAATAGTAGAAGGAGGGCAGAGAAGATAGGCTTTTCCCAACAGAACTCAGCCCCAAAGTATTGCCCGGTGCATGGCGTGGCGCTAGTGATGCTGGACGGACTTTCGATCACATGACCTGTTTGACTAGTCTCTCGACTAATTTGCTAGCGGGACGTAGGGGACGTCAAATTTTAGCTTCTCCCAAACCGCCGGCAATGCCAGCCAGACTCACAAGGAAGGTCTCCATACGGACATACTCAGAAAAATCTAAAAAAATTACAGAATGTTCTTCTCATATAGTTATATATGTTTATAAAAAAAATTTCGGCGGAATCTCCTTATAACGTCCGTAAAAAAATAATAAAAATTTCGTTTATTTGGCGATTTATTTCGGGTTGGCGAAAAAACGAAATTTTGAAAAATACGCTTTTACGCTTCGAATACTTTTTAAAGAAAAAACTTTCTATGTTCAATTTATTTAAATAAGTTTAGTTTAAGTAATTTTAGTTTTGCATTTTTACTTTACTTTAAGTGTAATTTTGTCATATACGTTTATATGTACTTATAACAAAATGAAATTAATATATTTTATCATTTAAAGCACAACTTAAATTGATTAAAATTGTTCCAAATTGAAAAATACACTGTTAGAAATCTGCTGCATTTTGTTGCAACGCACTCCCTTGCTTGTATACAAAACGGTTACTTGGCCGTGAAATGGAGTTTTCTCATTGGTTGGAATAGAGATATTATATACAAGCGGTGGAGTGCGTTGCAACAAAATGCAGCAGATTTTTAACAGTGTATGACACGGTCAATTCACCGTGCTATGGAGCATTCTCATTGGTCAGAAGAGAGATATTATATAAAAGTAGTGGAGTGACGTTGAAGTAAATGCTGCAGATTTTTAACAGTGAAGTCAATTAAAATCAATTTTCAGATTCGTTAAGATCGTCTGCTTTTGGCGAGGAAATCCATTGCTCGCCAAATCCCGCGTCGCTTTCAGCTTTTCACGCCAATTATTCCAAACTATTTTATTTTTTTACATATCTAATAATGTAATTCCGCCGCTAATTTTCATTGATCCTTTTTTACCTACATGAGTAGTTTAATTCGTATTTTTTTCAAAATATTCTGAGTATGCCCCCAATGGAGACCTTCCTTGTCAGAAAGACTTTAGGGACGAAAGTGGAAGCACCGTCTTTGTTCTCCTTATACTATAAGGAAAGGGCAGCTGACGTCAGTGTGGGCTCTTATTAGTGTGGGCAAGCTGTTTTCGCCCGTGCTTCGTTACAGCAACCACTCTACATGTGAATTCAGGCATTCTGATTGGTCTACAAATTTTATTATGGTTGTCTGCTTGCTATGATTGGGCTACGTCGTCAAGATGATTCCTACAATGATCGCTATGACAAAAATGTAGCGGTAGATTGGTTGACAGAAGTGTTTGTTTGTAAACATGCCCTTTCCTTATTTCTATCTTCATGTCTGTAGTATGAGAGGGTGGGCTCGCTGGCCGAGTGGTTACAGCGTTGAGCTTGGAATCAGACGTTATGAGTTCGAATCCTTCGCGCGCCAAAAGTCGGTTTACGATTTTTTTTTAATTATTGGTTGCTTTTTAATAAAACATAAGACACTTTTTTAAAGATAAATTTTGTATTAATAATACGGAACCACATGTATTTCTAATATAAGTACTTATTTAAATTTCCCTAAAGTACTTATTTAAATACGAGAAAATGAGATTTTTGTGGAGAAAGTTTAATATTTGAACCTTTTTAATATTCTAAATATCGTTCCAAAGTGATTTATATGTATATTAAGGAAATGAAAAGAAAGTATTCTGCGAAAATATTTGTATACGCGTAAAATAATTTCTAATTTCTAATTTTTTAGCACTTTCCAACAAAGTTGAAAAGTGCTTATGCATTCGGTTTGTCTATCCGTCTGTCCGGATAGCTGTCTGGCCGGATGTCCGTCTGTCCGCGCTCTAACTCCCGTAAATATACTCGAATTGCTATGAAATTTTTATACATTATTGAGGTTTACCCTAGCGCGAACCCTATTGAAAAAGAAGTATCTACCATGATTAGTTTATCTACAGAGGGAGTCAAAAGTTTTCCATTACATTACGGCCTATGGTGAAAAATCGTTAATATACTCGGATTGCCATGAAATTTTAGGACGTTATTGAGGTTTACCCTAGCACGAACCCTATTGAAAATGAAGTTTCTACCATGATTAGTTTATCTACAGGGCGAATCAAAAGTTTTCCATTACATTATGGCCCATGGGGAAAAATCGTTTATATACTCGGATTGTCATGAAATTTTAGGACGTTATTGACGTTTACCCTAGTACAAGTCCTATCGAAAATGAAGTTTCTACCATGATTAGTTTATCTACAGGGTGAATCAAAAGTTTCCCATTATATTACGGCCTATGAGGAAAAATCGTTTCAAAGGAATTTTAAAGATGTTATACCCTGTCAAACATATTAAAATGTGCATTCTATAAAATATAAGGTGAAAATGTAGCTATTATTCATTTACAGGGCCAAACAAAAGAATTCCATTAGATAATGGTAAAAGGGGGAATTGTGTGTGACATAGTTTAAATATATTAAGCTTTTCCATGTATAATAAAATTGATATATGTCACTGAAGCTTAATATAAATTATATGCTAATGTCTTGCATAATACGAAGTACATAGCATTTACAGGGCCACACTAAAGATTTCAAATAGTATATTCTTTCCGAAGTACCGTATATGTGTCCGATGATGGCTGATGGAGGGATGAAATGCATTTTAATTATGATATGCGCGTTTATATTTCGCTAAATATATGCACATTATACGGTGTGTATAAATGTTATAGTTGATATACAGGGCTACCCAAAAGAGCTCACCAACGTTACTGAATATGAGCGTAAATTATTTAAGCGTGGTTCTTAAATAAGCTATGTATTTTTACGCTGAGCTTCACTCAATTTACTGAGAAATGTTTGCAGAATATAGATAAAAGGATATACAAGGCCACGCAAAGAATTTGGTACATGGACGCTTATGAATGATGATTTATGAGAATGTGATTTCAGTTGTTTTAAAAGTGTTTTAGTTTATAATAAATTTTAGCCTAATGCTGACGTGTAATAAAGGTACAATTTAAACTACAGGGCTGAACAAAAGTATTCAAGTATTTTTCCATCTAATAGTATGAATTGCTGAAAGGGAAATTTCAAGCTATTGGGTATTTTCTTGCTAAACTAAATTTTCCCATTATATCAACTGACATATGAAATACAGGGCTGTTCAAAAGTACTGGAATACATATTTGGGTACATTTGGCTATACACTATTATTTCCCTAAATAACAAAGTTTTGTTAAAGATTTCATTAAGTGTTGGAAAGTGCTTCATAATCTATGGTTAACGCATGATTTTTCTTACATTTCTTTTTTTTTTAATTTTAGAAGTAAGTTTTTATTGAGATTAGGATGCAAATATAATGCATGTGTGGATATTTTACGGTGTTAAAATCAAAATGGAAAATATTATAAAAGCAAAATGTAAAAGATATACATTTTTTCAACTAAAAATATCTGCATCATATTTTTTAAAGAGGTGAAACATTTGGTGTTTGCCTTCTAGTTTTGTAATGAATAAAGTACACTGGTGTGCAAAATTTAAGGACGAGTCCCAAAATGTCAGTTTTCAAAGGATAATTTTCACTCGAATATTCAGTAGGAAGTAATATAATTCGAATAATTACTATCCCTGCATAACAACTACTCCATATAACATCTCATTCAGGTCACACATGGTCACAAGAGTCATAGTCACTACGGCGAAACAAAAATTAGGAAATTCCATACGTCTCTTTTATGAGTCTCAAATGACTACTATATCTGACTCCATTGACAGGTCACTGCGAGTGCTGCTTTGTGTCGAGTCACCAAGTGACTTTACAATGTCTTTTTATTGAGACTCTCTTGTGACTGTCATTTGGAGACTCAATTTCAAAGTCATTGTGAATGTTGCATTAAGATAAATCACCAAATAATGTCACATTAAAGTCACATTGTGACTTTCTGTCACAAGACTTTGTCAAATGGTGACAGAGATCCTACTGTGAAATAACCACTGGGAAAAGTGGTGAAAAGTCACCATGTGACTTTAATGGGACATTATTTGGTAATTTATCATAATGCAGCGTTCACAATGACTTTGAAATTGAGTCTCCTGATGAGAGATCACACGAGAGTCTCAATGAAATGACATTGTAAAGTCACCTGGTGACTCGCCACAAAGCAGCAGTCACAATGACCTGTCAGTGGAGTCACATATAGTAGTCGTTTGAGACTCATAAAAGAGACGTATGGAATTTCATATTTTTTGTTTTGCCGTAATGACTGTGACTCTTGTGACCATGTGTGACCTGAATGAGATGTTATATGGACTAGCTGTTATGCAGGGATAATAATTATTCGAATTATATTACTTCCTTCTGAATATTCACGTGGAAATTATCACTTGAAAATCCCTTGAATATTGGCATTTTGGGACTTGTCCTTAAATTTTGCACACCAGTGTATGATTAGAATGTTTATTTTTTTTCTATTGAAAGTATAAATAAGTGTTTTGCTTATACTAAGATAATTTCAGATGTCGTTTGTTTCTCATATTTTATGATATATTTTGGCCTGTTATCCACACGGTATTAAAATATACAATCATTAAATAAGAAATATATACATACTAACACTTTTTCTGAAAAATTGTCTAACTAACAGTGCAAATTCCATTGAAATCCATCCAGTATTGTAGATTAAAAATCAATCTTGTAATATGTGGATACAGGGCCATCACTAAGATTTTATATTGGTGGGGGAGAAGACCTTAAATTGCCAAGTCAAATTTTCATATTTGCCAACTCGTGTATAATTTTGCTAAGTTAACGCACTTAGAAAATGTAATAGGGTCATTCCATGTCAAATGTCCTAAATTTTGGCATGGTTCCCGCTCGACCCCCTTCGATTTTTAAGAAATTGATACAGAATATACATGTAGGCATATGATGAACATTTGGAAACTGTTTAGTGCAAAAAGTTGTATAGTTGGAGAACCAGGGGGGCATTTGTACCAATCACTATTTCATGGTTGTAGAAAAAACGGCCAAATCATGAAGTTTGGCATCATATTGCTCATGATATTTGAAACCTTACTTATTGAAAATAGGTGATCTAGTACAACTTTTTGTGCTAAAAAATGTAATTGCAGTATTAAAAATCACAAATCAAAACTATCGTGATTACTAGGCCTCAAAGTAGGCTGTACGGCCAATCTGCTTGAATTTTACCCTTACTTTAACATGCTGTAACTACTGCAAATATTATTTTAAAAATTTCTTGCTTTACAAACTAATTACCTATGGATATATCGTAAAGCACCGGTAATTGTTTTTTGATTGCTTAAATATTCATTAAATTATTGATGTTCAAAATCTAATAAAAAATTAAAATCGTCGATTTTGCCCCATATTCAGAAGCGTATATCTCAAAAGGGACACTTTTGATTTGGTTACAATTAGCACCACTGGAAAGAGCATATTTTAATTTATAAAAAAAACTTTATTTCATTTTGGGCCTCTTAGATACAAAAGGAAAATAATAAAATTCACAAACCTGTTGTACCAGATAATCCAGATACATACAAGAAAGGCATATATTACGACAGGGTCTTTCAACATATTTTGAACCATTCTTTTTTGTTACAACGATTAAGGCATATAATAATTATCACTTTTTTCTGGTCACAGTTACTTCCCGTTTACCATTATGAGTGATTTGTAACCGCATTGCCAATGAGTTATATCCAATAACCAGGCAAGACTAGCTCATGGTTGGGTATTGCATGTTTAACAAGATTTATACAAAAATATTCCTTTTCTCTTTCAGTTTATGCTTTACTTTACTGTTAAAACATTCTGTATCAAGATTTTAGCTCTGTGGATTCTCATGATTATGATCAGAGTCAATGCAGCATTGGCTGTGCTGATAATTCTCAGTGCCATTTGACGACTTATTGTGCACATAAAGGCTTTAAGCTTTTTAAAGAATTTTCCTCTGAAGAACAGGAGTTAGTTAATCGCCTAAGTTTAATGAATCTTGAAGAAAATTCTCAAAGATGCTTTCATCACGAAACTTTGCTTTTGCATAAATTTGAGTTTCTTCCGCGAACATGCTCTAATCCTTTCACTAAAGACAATCATTGCGTACGAAAATCTTTGCGGTCCATCAATTTAGAAAGTTCTAATAATATGACAGACTAAGAAACTAAGAAAAATGTCAAACCAGACCAAAAAATATGTAGATCATGCAGAAAAGAATTTGGAGAAACAAGAACAACATGGTCCTCCTTTTCAAGCGAATTGGAGCAAGATGAAATAGATCTAACAGAAACGTTGAACAAAAGTCTAACAGCTATTGATTTATCTCCTTTAAAATTTCAACGAACATCAACAAGAGATATTAAAAGCTATGCAAAGCGAAAGATAAGTTAAACTGAAGATGCGATTTCAAAGAAAATAGCTATTGTTGTTGGTATAGATCCATGTAAATTAAGACAACCTACTACATGAAACCAATGCCTAGACTGTTTAGATTACAAACAGCTAATTAAAGAATTGAAGAAGAAGTTACAGTTGTCAAAACATCCAGAACAAATACAAATATTAACAATGGCACCTCAAAGTTGGACAATAAAAGAAGTTATGGAAGAGTTTGAAGTTTCAGAAAAAATGGTAAAAAGCAGCGCAAAAATTAAAAGCAGACATCGGGATATTGGCTTTACCTAGAGCAAAGTTTGATAAGAAGTTGCCAGAAAACATAAAAGAAAGAGTATTAATTTTTTTTTCAAGATGAAAAATGTAATCTAATATGTTCAGGAATAAAAGATATCATTTCTGCTCGGATAGACAGAAGGAAAGTTCATTTGCAGAAGCATCTATTACTAAGCAATTTGAAAGAAATATTTGCAGTCTATCGAAGTAGTAATGGACCGGAAATAGGATTCTCCAAATTTTGCGAGTTAAAACAAAAATGGTGCGTGACTGTCGTTGCAGCAGGTTCACATTCCCAATCTGTGTGTAAAATGCATCAAAATGTGAAGTTGATGCTAGCAAGCTGCCCAACTGATGTAGATTATAAATTCCTTATAAGGAAACAGCTTGTGATTTGAATTCTAAAGATTGTATGCTTCATCGCTGCGAAGAATGTCCTGGAACAGATGATTAAAAAAAAAATTTGGAAAGTATTTTCGAAGATAGTGATCCAGAATACGCCATTGAATTTAAACAATGGGTTCACACAGATCATGACACGTTAGAAACGAAGCATATGACAATTGAAGATTTTATTAAAGAATTGGTATTGAAAATCTCAGCAACGATGTCTTAATAAATTTTATGCACCCTCATGGACCTTTGAAAACATTTTATTAGCCCACTAGACAAGACCTCTGTTGGATTCCGGAAGAGAATATAATTACTGTTCCATTTCCAATAAAAACAAAAATTAGTCAGCAATACAGTTTACTGAAAGCTGTGTTGCAATCGCAATCAATAAGAAATTTGATAAACTGAACCAATGAGTAATGTTTTTTATAGATTGGGGATCAGAAATGAACATAATGGGAGCTTGGAATAATCAAAACATTCAGTCTATAATAATCTATGGATCCTGTTAGGTACCCGCATTTAAAATTTAAAACATTCAATACCCAACCAGGAGCTAGTCTTGCCGGGTTATTGGATATAACGCATTGGCAATGCGGTTACAAATCATTCATAATGGTAAAGGGGAAGTAACTGTGACCAGGAAAAGTGATAATTATTATATGCATTAATCGTTGTAATAAAAAAGTATGGTGCAAAATATGTTGAAAGACCCTGTCGTAATATATACCTTTCTTGTATGTATCTGGATTATCTCGCACAACAGGTTTTTGAATTTTATTATTTTCCTTCTGTATCTAAGAGGCCCAAAATGAAATAAAGTTTTTTTATAAATTAAGATATGCTCTTTTCAGTGGTACTAATTGTAACCAAATCAGAAGTGTCCCTTTTGAGATATACGCTTTTGAATATCGGACAAAATCGACGATTTTATTTTTTATTAGATTTTGAACATCAATAATTTAATGAATATTTAAGCAATCGAAAAACAACTACAGCGGCTTTACGATATATCCATAGGAAATTAATTTGTAAAGCGATAAATTTTTAAAATAATATTTGCAGTAGTTACAGCATGTTAAAGTAAGGGTAAAATTCAAGCAGATTGGCCGTACGGCCTACTTTGAGGCCTAGTAATCACGATAGGTTTGATTTGTGATTTTTAATACTGCAATTACATTTTTTAGCACAAAAAGTTGTACTAGATCACCTGTTTTCAATAAGTAAGATTTCATATTTCATGAGCAATATGATGCCAAACTTCGTGATTTGGCCGTTTTTTCTACAACCATGAAATAGTGATTGGTACAAATGGACCCCTGGTGCTCCAACTATACAATTTTTTGAACTAAACAGTTTCCAAATGTTCATTATTTACCCTCATGTATATTCTATATCAATTTCATAAAAATCGAAGGGGGTCGAGTGGGAGCCTCTAGGCCAGTTGACATGGAATGACCCAATACAGTTCTTATTTGTAAAAATATTAATAATATTCCCAATTAGAGTTGTAACTTTTGCAAATTCTATCAAAAATAGGAAATGTATTGCAGTTTTCCTTAAAATTTTAATTAAATTTGACACAAAAGTTTTAAATTTGCCAAGTGTAACAACATTTGCGAATGTTTGGGGGGGAGGCCCCCTCCTACCCCCTTAGCGAGGCCCCTGTGTGGATATCTCAACCTTGGTTTATTAATAGCATTCTACTTAATACGAAAAGTATAAAGCAACTGATAAATGATTTTTAAATAAATAAAAAGAAAATTATTAAAAGATTTAAATCACCAATTGTTAAATTATATCAGTCAACCTACCAACTTTGCCTATCAAACAAAGTGCAACCAATAACAGATAAGCACATAATGCACAATAACATGATCAAATCGCCCAGCAGTTTTTTTTTTTTTTTTTTTTTTTTTTTTTTTTTTTTTTTTTTTTTGCGTCGCGCGCGCGAGATTTGACCAGGGTTGGTGGACATATTTTAAATACTAATCGGGCTTAATTACATGAAATAGGTCACGTGATACTTTCCCGGAATATTTAAAATTTTATTTGAGTTGTCACAGGTATGTATTTCTGTTACGAGAATCGTGTTTTGAAATGATAAAGGGATATAGTATGTGTATTTACCAATTTTGAAACTTTAAAATAATGCAATAATTGAATAACTTTAAAATTCTCTTTTTCGATAGTACATACTCCATGCAAAATCTTCAGAGCGTGCGCGCAAAAATGGTGTCCCTTGAACACGCCCTTAGAAGGAAGGTCTCCATACGGGCATACTCAAAAAAATCTGAAAAAATTACAGAATGTTCTTCTCATATAGTTATATATGTTTATAAAAAAAATTTCGGCGGAATCTCCTTATAACGTCCGTAAAAAAATAATAAAAATTTCGTTTATTTGGCGATTTAACTCCGGTTGGCGAAAAAACGAAATTTTGAAAAATACGCTTTTACGCTTCGAATACTTTTTAAAGAAAAAACTTTCTATGTTCAATTTATTTAAATAAGTTTAGTTTAAGTAATTTTAGTTTTGCATTTTTACTTTACTTTAAGTGTAATTTTGTCATATACGTTTATATGTACTTACAACAAAATGAAATTAATATATTTTATCATTTAAAGCACAACTTAAATTGATTAAAATTGTTCCAAATTGAAAAATACACTGTTAAAAATCTGCTGCATTTTGTTGCAACGCACTCCCTTGCTTGTATAGAAAACGGTTACTTGGCCGTGAAATGGAGTTTTCTCATTGGTTGGAATAGAGATATTATATACAAGCGGTGGAGTGCGTTGCAACAAAATGCAGCAGATTTTTAACAGTGTATGACACGGTCAATTCACAGTGCTATGGAGCATTCTCATTGGTCAGAAGAGAGATATTCTATAAAAGTAGTGGAGTGACGTTGAAGTAAATGCTGCAGATTTTTAACAGTGAAGTCAATTAAAATCAATTTTCAGATTCGTTAAAATCGTCTGCTTTTGGCGAGGAAATCCACTGCTCGCCAAATCCCGCGTCGCTTTCAGCTTTTCACGCCAATTATACCAAACTATTTTATTTTTTTACATATCTAATAATGTAATTCCGCCGCTAATTTTCACTGATCCTTTATTACCTACATGAGTAGTTTAATTCGTATTTTTTTCAAAATATTCTGAGTATGCCCCCAATGGAGACCTTCCTTGTTAGTCAAGGAATTTTTCTAGGAAGATTTTTCGCTGTTAGCAAAACAAGATTGACCAATCAGAAGCTTGAATTTTTGTGAACTTTTCACTGCGTCTGTGCAGGAGTGCAGCTCTCGCCGCGCGCGTGCTCAGGAGTTTTTACATGGAGTAAATATTAGAATGGAGCGTTGTTCAGAAGAGACCGGTGCATGTATAGTTACAAAATTTGGGGGGAAGGTACCTCTAACATGTAGTTTTGCACCTCGAAGCCTGATTTCCGATTTTTTTTATTAATTTTTTTTATTTAAATTTTTAGGCGATTTTTAGCGTTCTTTTTATGTTTCGAAGCAATTTTTCTACATCAGTGAAAAAAGTGCAGTTTCATCGATAAAAAGAAAATTGCATCAGACTTTTAGCCTAATTTACTAAATTTTGTCTGCTACGATTTTTGAATTTCAGCAATATTCAATGCGATTTTCGATGTGATTTTAACGATTTTTCGAGTTATTGTGCGATTAGCAACGATTTTTTGTCACTATTACAGATTTTTGTATGCATAATGGTCTTATCTATTTTTAAATTGCATGGAAAAGAGACAAAAACCATTTAATAAATCAGCGATAAAGGAATTTTTTACAATATTCACAGTAGTCTATAACAATAAAGAGACAAGTTTGTGAGTGTGTCAGCGTTGTTCTGAAGAGACCATTGCACGTAGCGTTATAAAATTTGGGGGGAAGGTACCTTACATGACGTTTTGCACCTTGAAGCCCGATTTTAAATTTTTTGATTAAATTTTTAACGTTCTTTTTATTTTTTGAAGCGGTTTTTCTACATCAGTGTTGAAGTACGATTTTATTCTTTTAACCCAATGTAGTAAATTTAGTTCTATTCTTAATGAAGCTTATTCGGGATTCGTACAGCGATTTTTGTACTTTTAACAATTTTTTGTATTTTTTTTCGCATTTTGCAGCTATTTTTTTTTAACATTGATAAAAAAAAAATTGTATCAGACTTTTAGCCTAATTTACTAAATTTTGTCTGCTAGGATTTTTGAATTTCAGCGTTATTCAATGGGATTTTCAATGTGATTTTAACGATTTTTCGAGTTATTGTGCGATTAGCATCGATCTTTGTATGCATAATGGTCTTATCTATTTTTAAATTGCATGGAAAAGAGGCAAAACCATAATAATTAATGAATCATCGATAAAGGAATTTTTTACAATATTCACAGTAATCTATCTATATTATAAAGGCCAAACGTATCTGTGCGTAACGCATACGTCATTTTGCACATGGCAACACTTTAAAATTTGAAATGAATTTCGGTATTGCAATTTTTGCTACTAAAAATTTTTAAACTTCTTAATGTCACATATTTTCAATTTTTACCCCATCGTGTAGGGGGAAAAATGTACTTTTAAATGAAGTTTGTTTGAAAGCTGTATCTTAATTTACTTTTGAAATATTAATTTTTTTCTAGCTGTTAATACATCTTTTCTAATCATGGCAACATGAGTATTCCATTTCTATTTAAAGCAAAGGAAAAAAGGAACAAAAATTGAGTGCTGTATCTTTATGTTGCTATTTTCTCATTCAAAGAGAAAAAATAGAAATTTAAATATCTTCTATCATAGAACCCGGTGAAATTTGACTTCATTAACGAAATTTGATTTACACGTAAAAGAATATCAACAGTTTAATATCTATTTCAGATAATAGCATTGAGACTTCAAGTTTTGAATCAAAATTATCAAATTAAAATTCCAATTTTTTTGAAACGTGAATACAGATGTGAAATGTACATTTGTAAATTTTGATATGGTGAAAATGATGTCAGGTTTAGATTTCACGAGAAAAAAAAATCTATGATCGAGTCAAAGTTGAATAAATTTTGCGTTTTTTATTTTGGAATACTAACATAAGAACCTTAATTGATAACTTTATCATAATAACATATCTTTATTATTTTTTACTGTTTACATATACGATTAAAGTTTAATTTTAACAATATCTACAACTGCGTTTTATAGAAATAGTATTTTGTTAATTTGACGATAAATATCCTTTGTTTAAGAGTTAGACGTATCAATATGAAATGCATTTTTTACTATAACTAATTTTGTAGGTTTATTATAAGTTAATGAAAAAGTTATTTCTTAAACATTTGCTTTCGCCAAAATTTGACGGGTTCTACCTTGTAATAATAAAGAGACAAGTTTGTGAGTGTGTGTAACAATTTTTTGTATTTTTTTTTTCATTTTGCGGCTATTGTTTTAATTTTGATAAAAAAAATTGTATCAGACTTTTAGTCTAATTTTCTAAATTTTGTCTGTTATGATTTTTGAATTTCAACAATTTTTACTGCGATTTTTGATGTGATTTTTAACGATTTTTCAAGTTTTTGGTCTTTTTTGTCACTATTACAGATGTTTTTGTATGCATCATGATCTTATCTATTTCTAAATTGCATGTAAAAGAGGCATAAACCATAAAATTAATGAATCCGCAATAAAGGAATTATTTAGAACTAGCTGACCTGCCCAGGTACATAATAATAATCTTAAACGAACTTGAAATTTTTATGATTTTATGTTTAACTCGAAATATGTGTAAATACACTATTAAAAATTTGACCCTTTTGCTGCATCGTCACTCCACCGCTTTTATAGAAAATGATTACTTCAGCTTATTATGGGCATTCTCATAGGTCAAAAGAGAGAGATTCTATAAAAGCAGGGGAGTAATGATGCAGCAAAAGGGTCAAAAGTTTTACAGTGTACATTATATTAAATACATACCCCCTGACTGTGTCAAAAATTGGTTTAAAAAAAAAAAACTAACATTTAGCTCCAAAAATACCCAAAATGACTGCAATGGGAAACGCAGGAGGGAATATGTGTGCAACGACTGCGTGATTTTCGTGTTAAAGTGTTGATATTTATCCTTAAAATTACTGTTAAGTGACTTAACTAAATACTTTTTTCACATAGATATCCCAAGTGAAATATTTTGAATTTCAAACTAATTATATCACTCTTAAATCCGACTATACCGTGAATAAAATCAATTCTCGATGATGAGCTAAAAGGTTAGTATATAGTATTAAAATTTCAGAGCCATTTCACAAAAATAGGTGTATATTTTTTATCTAAGATGCGTAATGCACAAAATCCTAACCGTAACCTAATTGTATTGTAATCATAACTTGTCTGTAACCTAGCTATATCTTAACAGTAACCTAACTAACTTAAATATACCATAAATGTAACCTGGCCGTCACCTTATCATAACCTACTCATAATCTAACCACAACCTAACCGCAACTTAACCTTAACCTAACTGTAACTTAATCATGACCTACTGTAACCTAACTGGAAATTAAATATAACATAAGGCTCACCGGAACGTAATTGCAACCTATCTGTTACCTAACCGTAACCAAGTTATAATTTAACTCTAACTATAAACGAAGTATCTTAACCATCTCGCGCTCAGTACTTAATTTCACTTTCCACCGCTACGGAGCGCATTATGTTTTGTAGAACATCCAAATTTTAGGTTCGGATTGGATTCATGTTCATGGAAATTATTTTGTCTTCTTCGGATACGGTTATGGTTATTTGGAATATTTTTGTTCAGTTTAGATTCGGTTCAATTCAGATTTCGTGAAATTTTTTTTCCCTTCAAATTGGATTTTTAAGTTCGGGTCGGGTTGTACTTCCATGAAAATTATTTTACCTAGTTCCAATGAGGACTTCACTGACATATTTTTGTTAAGTTCAGATTAGGTTTGGTTCAAATTTCGGGATTTTTTTTTTTTTATTTACAAATTTTTTGGTTCAGATTGGGTTTATGTCCATGGAAATTATATTGTCTTGTTCGTATCTGGTTATAGTTATTTGGAATATTTTTGTCGCATTCAGATTTGGTTTGATACAGATTTCAGGTATTTTTTCGAATTGATTTTTAAGGTTCTAGTCGGATTCATGTCCAGGGAAATTATTTTGTCTTGCTCGGATCCGGTTTTGGGTCTTTGGAATATTTTTTTCGGGTTCAGATGTCGTTCAATTCAGATTTCGGTTTTTTTAATGGAATTTTTAGTTCAGGTTGGGTTGCGCATCAATGGAAATTATTCTGCATTGTTCGAATAAGGATATGCTTCTCTGGAATATTTTTTTCAGATTCAGATTTAGTTCAGTTTTTTAGGTTCGGATTGGGTTCATGTTCATGGAAATTTTTTGTCTTGTTCAGATCCAGGTATGGTTCTATGGAATATTTTTGTCAGGTTAATATTTGGTTCGATTCAAATTTCAGGTATTTTTTTCAAATGGAATTTTAGGTTCGGATCGGGTTCATGTCCACAGAAATTACTTGCTCTTATTCGAATCCGGTTATGGTTCTTTCAAATATTTTGATCGGATTCAGATGTAGTTTGCATAAAATTTCAGGTCTTTTTTTTCAAATGGAATTTTTTAGGTTTGAGTCAGGTTTATGTTCACGGAAATTATTTTGTCTTGCTCTTATTGGGTTATAGTTCTTTGGAATATTTTATCGATTTCAGTTTTCGTTCAGGTCATTTTTCGGGTTTTTTCAAAGAAAATTTTTAGGTTCGGGTCAGGTTGCATGTACATGAACATTATTTTTCCTTGATCGGATTGGGGTATGCTTCATTTGAATATTTTTGTGGGATTAAGATTTGATTCGGGTCAGATATCAAATCCATAGTTTTTTTTTTCAAATGTAATTTTTAGGTTCGGGTCGGGTTTATGCTCATGGAATTTTTGTCTTGCTTGGATCGGAGTATGGTCTGTTTTTTTCTGGTTGGGATCGGGTTATGTGTTAATACGCCTAAACATTATGTATTGCTACTATTCGTCTGCAGTCAGAAATCTATATTTTAGATTAATATTTATTACTTAAGTTTTCATACATGATTTTAAAAGAATGTTTTCATCATTATTTTTTAAATATTTATTTACATGCAATTATTAAGTCATAAACATCTGACATCTAAATCTAAAAAATGTCAGTAAAAGGGTCTTTTAATCTATGTACTTGTGGATGATAGTCTGAAAATTAAGCTAGTTGGTACAATTGCAATAAAATACTTTCCCGCCCCCTTCTGAATGAAAATGGGTTCAATTTATAATATTGAAAGGAAAAATTTAATTTTAAAATGGAGGACAAATAATGATGTGTGATGATATGCTAATTTCATCATTATAGGTCTCATGATTTAATGTATGACTACACTTTTATCAAGAATAGCTTTCCATATGAACTAATGCTTGTCAATTTGTTTTTTCTTTCACTGCATGAATCTTATGCAAATATGCATTTCTTTTTACTTATTGAAAGCGTTAAAAAATTGTTCAAGCCTATTTAAGTATAATATTGATTGTAAAATTAATAAAGTAATTCAATC
This sequence comes from Maratus speculifer, assembly GCA_964019185.1. Classification (NCBI taxonomy): domain Eukaryota; kingdom Metazoa; phylum Arthropoda; class Arachnida; order Araneae; family Salticidae; genus Maratus; species Maratus speculifer. The sequence goes on from OZ025296.1 coordinate 83,447,149, forward strand.
TATGACTTTTTCATGTATAAATTCATATTTAACTCAATTTTATCATATTAAAAATACATTAATTTTAAATATGATGTCAAATTTACTTGCTTTCAACATTTATCAGGAATAGTTTTCCATGTGGACTAATGCTTGTCAATGTTTTGTTTCTTATATTGCATATATCTTGCGCAAATATGAATTTCTTTTTTATTTATTAAAAGCATTAAAAAAATTTATAAGGCAAAATATATATAGTATTGATTGTAAAAAATATAAAATAAAATAAAAGAGAAATTAAAATTTATATTTATAAATGAAAAGCCATTCATGACATCACTTTCTCAAGTTAATATTTATCTAAACTTTTGCATATTAACAATACATTCATTTTAAATATGACATATTTACCTATATTTTGTGCTGCCTATGTTTACTCATATTGATGGTCATAATTTTGTTAACAAATCTTTGAAAATATCCATTATACTTCCAATATGACATCAGATTCATTTTTTTTAATTTTCAAAATTTTTTATTTTATTTTTCACATGGAAATCTTTCAATTGGAAATTAAACATAGAGTTAACAATTTTATTAAGGGCTTTGAATTTTTGGCAACTATTACCTTGATCATGTTTAAGTGTAACTATATTTAAAATTTCATAATTCTTGCTTCTAAACTATGAATTTGTACAGAAAGATAGACAGAAAGACAGACTTATAAATTTTCATTTTTATTATATTAAATATGTATTTTTTAAAATTCTGATTAAGATTAAAGGTGTTAAAAAAAATGAAATACACAAATTATATATACATTTGCTGAGTATGTTAAAAAGTAAATAAAAATATTAGGTAAAAATACTTATAATAATTTATAAATTTTAATCATTTTATTAACTTATTTAGGCAAGCAAAATAATTAGAAATGGAATGGAAAATAACATGATCAAAAGATTGAAGCATCATGGGATAATATTTTCAGCAAGTGAATATGTTTCCATTGCAAAAATCTATTTTCTATTGTTATACCTTTCTGACGCAATTGATAAAATTTGCAGAATTGCAGATTTTTATGCATTTCCAGAGAAATTTTAAACATTTTTGATAAATCCTGTACATATAGAATCCTTTTCATCCATTATTTTAATATTGAGGTTAAATTATTATTATTATTATTATTTAAAAAAAAAATCTTTAAAGAAAAAAGTATGAATTTCTAACCAAACATTTCCAATTTAAATGTTAAGTTTTTTAAGTATGTAGTTCTAAATGTATTATAAGCTAAAAACTTCATAAAAAGAGAAAATAAACACAGAAAAGTAAAGAAATGTTTGTGAAGAAATTCACAAAAATCCTTTTATTTAAAAATAGAATCACAAAAATAAAAAACCGCAATAACATTAATGTACAATTTATTATATGACTAGATGAAAATAGTTAACATAATGAAAACATAAAATTCTTCACAGAAGCCTTCATAGAAAACAAATGCATGAAAGATCTTTGGAATGTAGCAATGAGTTTTTTTAAATAAGTGTAATTTGTTACAATTTTTTGCATGTTTACAACAATTTCTATATTTAATATACATTAATACATCATCATTTAATATATAATAATATCATCTTATATTTAAATACTCAAGTAGGCATAAACTTTATCAATCACTGTCTTTTAAATGTTTCTTTAAAAACTCATGATAAACATGTATAAAATAATTTATTAACTAAACTAGACATGTTATAAATAAAAAATCACAGACAGCATTTTCAACAAGCTTTTGAAGTGGTAAAATGAGCTTACCAATCTTCACCTTCTAAAGGCAAAGTCAATGCCAAAACATTTAAAATGGTCTAGTAATTAAAGATAATTTTGTATATTTATAAAATTTCCTACAACATGAACAACTTTAGAAATATATATATATATATATATATAATTTTTATGTATATATATATTTACATAAAAGGTTATTATACATTTTATATGCATAAAATTACCTAGTTTATTTTTAAAACTGGATTTCAAAACATAAAAATAGATTATCAGATCAACAGTTTTAATCACAGTTTTCTCAAATCAATGCCCTTTTTTGACTTAAACAAGGAACAATAAATTTAATAAAAAATATATATTTAACAAATGTAAGATAAGATTTATTTATCAATTATTTAAATCTGTACAAAAACCTAACAAGTATAAAAGAGACTAGATATTATCAAAACATATAAATTTCAAAACAGTTTAATAAAAATAATTTCATTTAAATAAGTATTAAAGAGATCAAGATTATGTTTTTCGATAACTGCATCTTGTTATGCATTTACAAAATACAATACATGGACATAATTACCATGATAAAGCACTTTATATAAACAGGGAGAAAAAACTGATCAACTTTCATTTATTAATTTCAGTATTAAATTTGTTTCACATATTTTGCATAATTTAGAGAAATCAAAATAGCATTTATTAACCCCCAGAGCGTCTTGCAAAAGAATAAAATTGGAACGTTGTTTTTTCTGCATTTAATTTTAAATGCTAAGAAAATATGATTCTTTCTACATTATATATATAAAAAAAACCTCAATTAAAAATATTAATGTAATCCTTGAGAGAATTAATCATTCTTCAATGTATTGAAATTGTCGTAAATCTGTAGAATTATATTATCTTAAATATTGCTTACACTGCAGTGAAACCTAGAACTTGGTGAATGGAATATTATACACCAAACACTTAGAGTGTAAAATAATAAATTATTATAAATATCTCAAAATTTATCTCCCCTCCCCCCTCGAAGAAAAAAGATTAAAGAGAATTTTACATTTAAATGATTCACATATATGAATAAAAGAGGATTTAATTTAATTGATAGTATTGTTTCCAATTCCTTAAAAAAAAAAAAAAAAATCACTCAATATTTATAATTCAACACTCAATAATAATTTAGGAATGATTGAGGATTGCTTATAAGTGCATATTTTCATAATTGAAAAAATTAAATAAATTTAAAACCATCTTCTTTAAAAATTTTGCCTTCATATCATACAGTACTTATATCACTTGACACTTAATAAATGAAAAGTTGCCATTTTCATAATTCTTTTAAGTTTAATGTATAATATTTAACAATACCTTAAATTATACTTAGAAACACTAAGAGTTATGGTGAAACAACAACTCTGATACAATCTTAATACTCCCCATTTTAAAATTTAACATAACTTATAGTAAGTAACATATTTATGTAATATAATATACATCAGTGACACATTTATGCACACAATAGTAGTAAGGGAAAAGAAAAAAAAATTATTTTTAAAAACTATATTTTGCATTCTAATAGAAGTTTATTATAAATCAGTACTTTAAAAACACTTGTTTAAACAATTTTGGGCAATAAGGGTAAAGAATATTTTCTGATTATATATATATACAATCAATTTGCATATTAGATACATAAAATCATTGCAGGTTCTGATATTATATTATAAACAGTAATTCAACTTAACAAAAAAACAGCCTTTTCTTGACAGGCTGAATATTAAAAGCAATTGAAGATAAGAATGATAAAGATAAACTTTCAGTAATATTAAACAAGTTGGAAATTGCACGTGAAGCGTAGCAAATTAGGTGCGTTCGAACGATAACGAAGTTTTAAAAATATTACTTTCATATATCAATCTCATAACATTGTAAATAGTGAATTACAATTAAAACGCTCATCAAACAATGTTCTCCCTATACCATTATGTAATGGAATACTTTTGTGTGGCCTTGTAAATCAATAACAAATGTTCTTTGCACCACAAATTATGTAAGATGTATAGTATAATATGTACTTTATAGTTGCATATAAATTTTATTAAGTTCGCATGAGTGTAACACGATTAAAATGCATTTGAAACATTTTTTCCCATTAAACCGTAATGTAATGGAATACTTTTGATTTTCCCTGTAATTGATCTATGCATCCGATTTTCATAAAATTTGAAATAACTCGAAAAAATTATGTAATAATTATGTGTTTTAAATTTCAAACGTATAGAATATATTTGAAACTTTTTCCCCATTGACCATAATGTAATTGAATACTTTTGATTGTCCCTGTAATTGATCTATGCACACGATTATCAAAAAATTTGAAATAACACGACAGAATTATGTAATAATTGCGTATTTTAAATTTCAAACGATTAAAATGCATTTGAAACTTTTTTCCCCATTGACCGTAATGTAATGGAATACTTTTGATCGTCCCTGTAATTGATCTATCCATCCGATTCTCATAAAATTTGAAATGACTCGACAAAATTATGTAATAATTATGTATTTTAAATTTCAAATGATTCGGTTGGGTAGTTTTTGCGTTGTTATATGCAGACAGACGGACGGACGGACAGACGGACAGACGGACGGACGGACTGAACGATCACTATAGGTGCTACGTATTATATAATTACGAACGCACCTAAAAAGACTAAAGCAATCAAATAATTTATTCATAAAACTAAATAGTAATCATTTGTTATATATATACATATATAATTTTTTCCCCCATCGAATATAAAAAATAATCTAGTGCATAAATAATTAAAAAAGATTTTAATTTTGATGTATTTGATGAATAAGATGGAAAAGAAAGGGAAGGATATTATTACAATTATATCAGAGTTTGCCTCCAGAATGTTTCAGCAAGTTGCAGCATCATGTTTCCTCTGTGGTTTACAAAATAGCACCCTTCTTGTCTCTGAGTTTAGATTGCTTGCATAGAAAAACTGACACACTTGATGTCAAAAGAGCACTTGGCCTTTAAATATTAAAAAGCTCTTTTCTCACCCACAGTATACTGTCTTTTTTTAAGACCAAGAGAAACTCTGATTATATTAATACTATTTATATTTTTTAAAGTTTACTAACTGGATATTGTATTTTGGTCAAGCTCCAATTTTGGTACTAAAACCATATAAAACTTTTGATCATTATGATAAGGCACAAAATGCTTGATTAGTCTAACATTGTATTTATCACAGTAAATATATGACACCTTTATTAAAATACTTATATTTTTATTTATTTATTTCTAAATTGGAAAAAATATATCCTTAAAAATAATAATAATAAATCATTTTCAAAAAGTAAAAGTATTTGGATTTGCTTTAAGTACTAGAAAGAAACTGAAAATAACAGCTAAAATTTATATGAATTGGATCTATGAAGAGAACAGATTATGAAGTTCGAATTTTCCCATTGAAATTCTCATAAGCATATAATTATAAAATTTCTGAATCACAATACATTGATAACATTAAATATATATGCTTTTTTTGTTTGAAACTTGTAATAAAATATACACTAATAATTACTTTATTTAAAAATTGATTAATTTTCAATAGTTATCATTACCAGGTGGCATTTCATTACGCCATCCCCTTTTTATTCTCCTGGATAATGCTATAACAGTATTAGCATACTCATCTTCATCACATATATTTTCCGTTTCAAAAGAATCATTTACATGAGAGTACAATTCTCTAGAAATTATCAAAGGCCAATCTGGTTTAAAATTTTGATTATCAAATGAAACCCATTCAGTGTAGCGATAATCACTAGTTCTTATTGAATATCCCATAATTTCTATATCCTTCAACAAAGGCTTATCACTATTATTAACAGGTGCTAGAGAAGGACGGGGATACTGATTAAAAATAGCAGTTTTCCAAGAAAAAGGAATCCAAGGTTCAGGATCAAAAATCATATGCTCAATAACTGGGTAAAAACTGTTTCCCTCACAACAAAATTCTGTCATATTTGCATCACAAAATGGAGGTATAGCAATGTTAGCTATTTGTGACAATGTTGGAAATATGTCAACTAATTCAATGAAGTCTGTACTAACATATGCAGGACTTTTCTCCTTATAAGATATTTTGTGATTTATAGTTGACAATTTGTCATCTTTTGGTAATAAATCTAAAACTGATGTTTGTTGAAAGCGTTTTCTTTTTTTACCAGTTGTCAAGTCAGGTACTTGAACTATGAGAGGAACTTGAACTGCTACTTCAAAGTTGCTATATTTAGACCATTCTTGATGCTCACCAAGTGACCACCCTACAAAATAAATAAATGTATAAATAAAAGTTTTATTAAGAGAGATAAGATTTTTAACCAAATCATGACAAATAACCCTATTACGATCTTTAAACTTTCAGCAGCAGAATTTCCAAACAAACTTTTTCCTAATTTAATCATAAAAATTCTGTGGTTAAATAAGATGAAAATCACTATATGAAAATACCGACAAAAAATTACAGATAGTATGTACCATATGCTTCACACATACACACATTATAAAGAGATTTTATCTTAAAAAATTATATTTTTCTTACAGGTTTTTCTCCCTAAGAAAAATAAAAATTTTGTAACAAACAATGCATGAAAACTGTACGCAATACTTTTTGCAAATTTTAAAACAAACTGTATAAGGAAAATTCCATAGTTATGTTTGTTATATTTAAAAATTGCCAATGTTTTTAAAATAAAAAAAGGATTAAAAGACTATTTAAAATGAGACTTTCTGAAAACAATGTCCTAAATCTGAACTGGAAATATTTCAAGAGCATATTTACGCACTTTAAAAAAAAGGTTATATACTTTCATGTTTTTTGCTGCTTTTAAATTTTTCATTTGTTTATTTTTTAAACTAAACAAAATCAGATTTTACCCCCCTTTTTTTATATAAACTAATGCATTAAATTAGAAAGCCAACCATTTTGTTAAAAATGCAAAATTAAAAAAAATTACAAGCCAATGTTTAGTTTTATGGACAATTACCTATATTATTAATGTTCAAAAAGTATTTTATTGTGCTTTTTGTTTTATTATTTTAAAATTGTTCATAAAATTTCTATGCAATGCTACACACAAATCAACTTTGAAGAAACATATTCAAAAGGTGCATTTTTCAATAAAAATTTGATTTTTGAAAAGTCTAAATATGTATATTTTTTTAGGGATGGGACAAACAGTGATTTGGCCAAATACCAACTTTTTTTCCCCAATAAAGAAAATAAATTTTGATTATATGTAACTTAAAAAAATAGGAGCTCATTAATAATTATTACTTTTAATTGCACTTTTAAATGTACTTTAAATTTTAAAAACTTATTTTAAAACAAAAAATTATGAAATTGCATTATATTCTTTTATTCTAATGTACATCAAATTGATTTTCAGTAAGTAAGAATGGTAAGATATTTCTATTAAAATATGAAGAATGTACTTAACTTTTACCCTTTCTTGCATCCAAATTAATACTATTTTTAATCTCTCTCTCTCAGAACTCATGAGGATATATTTTCTGCAATAATTTTTAATGAAGTAAATTTGATCATTTAGAGTTTGTGTCCCTAATGATAAGCAAAATCATAAGAATGACGCTGTTCTGAAATTAATTGTCAAGCTTTAAATTACAAATTATGTTAAAGCAAAAGGTTATGTTTAAAGTAGAATGCATATGTTAACAAACTCTTTGACATTTGAATCAGCACATACAATATTCCACTTCAATATTCCACTTATTCAACAAGCATTAAAAAGGATAAACAGAAATTGATAACAACATGAATGAAGGAAGATGTAAATTAAAAATATATACAAAATAATGTTACATATTTAAGTCAGTAATTATGCAAATAATTATTTAAAAATGAAAACTATAGAATAAAAAATTATTTTGTTCAGTATTTAAAATTTATGTTTAAATATTTATAAAACCATATTCATAAAACAAGTTGTGTCATCTAAAGCGTATCTAGTTTGATACAAGTTCTGTTTTCAGATGTACCGTTGTTTGGAATAGTGATATTTGATATTTAATTTTGAAAATGAATCTTCGTTAATACACCCAGTGAATGAATTTTTTCAATTCTTACTTTATAGAAAACTAGCTGTTACTCATAACATCGTTCACGTAGCTTAAAAAAAAAAAAAAAAAAAATAAATAAATAAAAATAAAAAAAATAAAGATAAACGCTTTAATTAAACAAAACGTTTCATTAACAATAATTTAAAACATATAACTAACACATATCTTATAGGAGGCAATAGAGTAGTTTTTCTTTATAAGGGACTTAAAGAACTCAGCCAAATAGAAAGGAAATGTGTTAGATAATATGAACAATCGCGAAAATGAAATTGCAACCACTTATACTGCAGAACAACTGTAACGCACCCCAATTCTACAGAAATCATGTTGTAGTGCATTTCAGAATTCGATGTCAAAGAAAGAAAAATCATGTGTTAAACCTAGGTAATAAAAAAAATATCCAACATTTCCATAATACATAACTTCGCCGGCCCATTCTTTTCTGAAGCTATGTATATGATCTATATGTTTGTAAATATTCTAAATACAATGTTAAAATTTTGCCTAGTTAGAAAAAGTATAACGAAGATTAAAATTCACCTTTAGCAATTTCTAATAATAGACAGAAACGTACTTGAATTCCTTTATACAATCCTGTATATTACGTGCAGATATTTATACGACCGCATATTTAGCTTAAATTATTCAAGCAAAAAACCCGATTAAAATTATTGAATTCATATTTCCTGGAATCGCTATTGCATAGGTGACCATATATTCAGTTTATTGTATAGTCCGATACATGATTTATTTAAATTCTACAAACATCTCTTATTATTCCAAATGTAGCTGAACTTCAAGATGCATTAGTTTTCCTTAAAATACATAACATAATCGAAAAAGCTCTTCAGCAATCTTTTCTAATAGACCATACTTTGGATACAAATATCTGAGATCTGGACACAGGTCCAAAATCTTTTATGTGTCTCTATAAAAGAACAACAAATGTGATGCAAATCATACTTAATTGCAAGCATTATTGTAATAAATTTCAGTATTTATCATTGTATTGATTATCTCAGTATATTAATTTCACCATGTTTGAAATAGTGCAACACAATTAAAATACTCTGGGAATATTTTTTTCCACATAGACTATTATATTACCGAACATTTTCCTGTGATCTTGTAAATGAATGTTAAATCTTTGCACCCTATTTTCTACAGAAATCCTGTTTTAGTGCACTTCAGAAACTGATATCAATTTCAATATTATTAAAATAACATTAATAAAATAGCATTATTAAAAGATGCTGAAAATGTTTTTTCTTCACAGACCATTAAATATTGAAATACTTTTGAGCTCCCTGTATGCACACTATAAGTACTACACTTACAATATTCGATAGTAACCATGTTCTTGTGCACTTTAAAAAATGCATGTAAATTTCATTATATTTAAAATTATGTAACACTATCAAAATACACCGCAAATGATTTTTTTTCTTAGACCATAATGTAAAGTCTCCTTTTGAGTGCTCCTGTGATTCAGCTATAATTGCTACAAGGTTCATTTTCAATGCCGTACGTGCTATGGCAAATCTCAATAACATATATTATTTTCGCATGAGTCCCACTATATTTACTCAAGTTAAAACACGGAGAAACAGACGGCAGACCCCCGGCACTTGTCATCCGGCATACAGACAGGTTGGAGTTGTAAACACATTTATACCATGTTAGAAAGTGTCAAAAAGGGGGTAGTTTCCGTAAAACGATAAAAACAGTGTCATGAAAAATCTACTACAAAACTGTGTTTTAGGTGGCATTTTTGTATAATTTGTATATATATGCTTTGCATACCATAAAACTTTAAATTTATTATTTAAAAAAAAAAAATTTTAAAAGTGACAACATATATTTATTTTTAAGAGCTAAAAAATGTGGAATTAAAATCCATTTACAAACCTGTTTCCAGTACACTTCGAGCACATTATGCGTAATTGAGATATTGACTGAGAGAAACGATAGTATTTTCTTGCAATTACATTAAATCTTTAGATTTTAAGCCCGAAAGTGCATTTTTTAAAGTGATTTTTATTTATATTTTCAGAATTGAACAATTTTAAGAATTAACACACAAAAATATTTTTCTTTTTTAATTAGTTAACTTTTAAAAATGAATGAAATTTTTAATTACTTAACTTCCTAAAAATGATAAAAAGTATTTTTCATTGATCATTACATCAGTTAGGATATGGATAAATTTGCGTTATAAAATATTAGCATTTTCAGGGCTCAGCGCAACTTGTAGCCTCAAAAATAGTGAAAATAGTGACTGAAATTCCTTCAAAAAAGTGACCAAATAGTGACTAAACAAACAATTAATTTTGATAATTAAATACAGTATAAATGATGCCTGACAAATTTTTTAAATGTATTTGAACCCTTTAAATATTGATTTACTTAAAAAAAAAGAAAAAACTGCATATGAAGCATTTTTTTTGCCAGAGGGGAGGGGGGGGGGAGGAATTTTGAAGTATGTGAAAGCAGTAAAAAAATTCATTTATTTTAAAAATATCAGTGGCATTTGTAGTAATCATCAATAAAAGTTGATTTTCTTTTCTCTATTGCCTTTTGTATTTTATTTCTTTCTTTCCTCTCTTCTTCCTCTTCCTTCTATACATTTGCTACACCTTCCAACATAGCATTAGATAAACTGATTTCTTCAAGATTTTTATTCTGGATTCCCTTTTTTTAATCTTTCTGTTGCTTCTAAAAACAATTTATCTGCCGTTTTATTCACTTGTTCTTCTTTTTCTTTTCGTTTTTCTAATGATTCTTCACATTTTTTAATGACTTCTTTTTATTTCTGCAACTTTTCCTCATTTGCTTTTTCTATTGCTTTCTTATTTTCTTCCTCTTTTTTCATCAGTTCTTCCTGCTGTTTGATACATTTTTGTTCGTATATATAATTTTCATAACTTTTTCATGCATTGCGTACAAATATTAACAATTCTTTTGTAATAGGAACTTGTTCAGGCTCGTTGTTATAAAATTTTAATATACTCTTTACAGTCATTATAGAGTTTAATGTCCTTTCAGACATTGCAGCTCTGTTATCTGTGATAACTCTTCCAGAGGAAGAAAAACCTCTCTCTACATCCGAATTTTCATGCGACAGTACTAAGGCAGCTTTTATAACTTTAGCTACTGTAGCATATTTCAATTGTCCATCGTTTTTAATTGAAAGAAGGTTACTCCAATAGCAATCTATTCTTTCACTGTTTTGTTCGCACTCTTTTTCTAACTGCAGAAGATTCCATTCGTCTAGCAGTATATCATGTGGGACATCAATCTGCAAATATTTTGCAACTGCCACTATATCCCGACAACTACGAACAGATTTTCTCTGAACAGGATGAAGAAAACGAATGATTCAATGCTTCAAGAACTGGTTCACTGCAATTAATTTGTTTCAGAGGAAGATAGTTAGAGGAGGAGGAGAAGGATGTCTCCTCCTCCTCCTCCTCCAGAGGAGGAGATTGTGTACATCGGTATATTTTTTATCTAAATTAGATTGCTTGCAAACTCGACTTATTAAAGTTTGAATGAAAGTGGAAAGTTCACTGTACAAAATATGGATTAAAGGTTCATCCTTCTGAAATGTTTTTGTGAATTTCATAAACAGATTTGCACTTGATATCACAAAATAAAACTCAGCCTTTATTGTGTTTTTTTTTTTTTTTTTTTTTTTTTATCAAGTTGATAATATTTTTGCAACTTACACCACCCACTACACCCTTACTAGGGACATGTTTAAAAAAATAATTTTCTATGGCTGACCACTGCTCTAGAAGTCGCCTGGCAGCTGGCTCTACCGTCAGCCACCTTGATGAACAATGTTTCAGAAATCTATTGTTGGGAAGTCTTTCTTTACTTTGGACATTGGAAAATGCTTCCCATCATGTAGGCCATCCAGAAAAATAAAAATAAATTGAAGTGATCAGTTCACATGTGTCTTCTTTCCTAACATAGACAAACCTTTAAAAAAAGCATTATGTACAATGTGTATATTACATGTCCCAATATTGACAAGACTTTGTTCCGCAACAACTTTAATTTCTTCATTCATTAGTTTATGAACTTTTTTATTGACATAAGGTCCATCACTCCCCAACATCAATAAATATTTTTGTGGAAGTTGCATTTCATCCAATGCCTCGAGTATTTTTTCAAATACAATTTCTTGATACACACTTGATAAGTAACAAATCACGTGCAATCCCATATGGGGACAGTCTCATTTAGGGAGAAAGGGGTGGAAAGTAGACAGAAGCATTGGTTCTTCCTTTTAGCAGGAGACGGAAGAAGATTTTGCAACAAAATGGATGTGCAAAAACGGCAAATCTGTTGCAAGAGCCGATTTGCCGCCATTTTGTTGCAAAATTTTTTTCATCGGTTGGAGATTTTCGAAGTTTTCTCCGAAAATAGTGGAAAAAGTGACTTGAGATCAAAAATAGTAACAAAAAGTGACCAATGCAAAAAATAGTGACTTTTAGTGAAAATAGTGACCTGTGCTGAGCCCTGCATTTTCCAGTCATTTAATATTTAACCTTTAAAAAAAACTTACTTCATTTCAAAATTAAATATTTATATTAACCATGCTCAGATGATAAATTTAATTTTCTTTAAATAATAACTTTTAATATCATAATTCAATCTCATTTCATTGCAAAATCAGAGCATATTTATTTTATTTTCCATATGTGACATCACAGTTGTCTCTTTTTAGCACTTTCTCAAAATTACACAGTTTTATTAAATACATTGATATTTTTAAAATTCTTAATGCAAAGTATTCCTGTGACGTCACAATTGGTAAAATGCTGAATTTTATAGCCTCGAACCGAAAGAAAGAAAAAGGGTTCATTTTTATTACGGATTAATATCTGGAAAAACTGCTAAGATATTTATATTCTTTTAAGTGTAAAATAAATTTTATATAATCGTCTGCTTGATATAAGAAGAAAAACAATATTCCTTTGACGTCACAATTGGTAAAATTGCGGTTTTTAACCTCGAACCGAAAAACAGAATAGGGTCCATTTATTTATTTTATTTTGTTTTATCACGTGAAAATCTTTCAATTGAAAATTAATTACTGAAGACAAATAATTATTCCGTTTTTTTTATTTTTTGGCAACGAAAAAAGAATGATGATTAAATATTATGGAAATTTTTTCAATTTATTCTGTATGAAAAATAGTGAAATTTTGAATTATTAAGAAAAATATTTGAATAAAATAAATAAAAATTAGCCTGTGTTCATTTCAGGCCAATAATTTATCTACATACGAAAATTCAAAGGCATTAATCCATCCGTTTTGAAGCCAATTTCATTCCAATTTTTCGGACACACTTTCACATTTATGATATATATAAGATAAGTTTTGAGTTTCAAAAGAGCCTTTTTTATATGTGCATAGAATTTGCAGACATTAATAAATATTCAAGTGTTTTAGAATAAAGCATTTTTTTTCCCCTATAAGTGTTTTTATATCTTGAATTGTAATATATCATTCTCTAATAAAGACACTTCCTGTACAATTAAATCTCCAAATTGGGCAGCATTTTCTAAAATATCACTAACTTTTATAGGAAATACAGAAAGACTATATATTTTTTAGTATCTGAATAACTCTATATTTTGTAAATTATATGTAGTAAGAATGATAATAATTTCATGAATAAAGTAGCAAACATGGATTAGAAGAAAAAAAAAATTGCAAGAAATGAAATTCTTTAAATCCTAAATTTATCAGGCAAGATATCTTTCACTAGCCGGCGAGATTTTAGCAATATTTAGTGAGATATCTCTAAATATTCGGCCGAAGTATTCGGTCAACAAGCCTTCAATATTTGGCCAACCGAATATTCGGCAAAAGGGCCAAATATTCATCCCATCCTTAATTTTTTTATTTAATAGCCAACACATTTCTATCTTGTTCTTAGATACATATTATAAAATAATATACATACTTTTTTTAAGCCAAAAATCTCTCAAGCTCTTTTAAATAAATAAATACTAAGCAGGCAAACATCTCAAGGCAGTTTAGAGAATAATAATCATATATATTTTCTAAACCATTTTTCAAATTCCAAGAATGTTTAAAAAGAAATATCCCATATTTTAACTCAATATTTATTAAATCTATTTTATTAATGTATATATAAGCTAATTAACTGTAAATAAAAAGAGTATGCAGTTTTGTGTTTTTTCAACATGTAGGCTTTGTACAATGTAAGCTTTTCTCATTCAATTTCCGTTTTTAATGGGCAAAACATTTTACGCACATCTATTTCATTAGATGATTCAGTTTGTATATGGTTTTACATGTTCAGGTTTATTGACTTATTTGTATTTTATGGTTATGATTAATCCGGTAATGGTAGAAAATTATGCATTAGGACAATTTCCTGATTTCTACCTCAGAAATTAATCATAATTTTTTTTGACTGGATGGCGTTGCATAAATAATAAAATCAGAAATGCACATAAGAATAAATAAGTTGTTTAAAACTTATTCAAAATACAGATTAAAAAAGAAACAGAACCTTATTTTCTCTTGCTAAAATGATCTACATTCAACCAAATTTATCATAAAGATTTTACAAATTAGAACAAATCCCTATTAAATATTAAAAACAAATATACTTAAATATATATAATTAATTCTTTTAATAGAATTTGGTAAATGTTTAAAAACATTGCTCATAGGTTGTCAGTCTGGCTTTTTTAATTTAAAAACTCAATAAGAAAAAATAAACTACAAAATAAAATACACAGGATCTCTATGTTAGGAATCAGGGAGCAAGTAAGTTTAAACAAATACAACTATTTCTAGAAAATGTGTAATTTTACTTATTATATTGTTAAAGCTTGATGAATACTAAACATAAACCAATACAGCTTATGACATGAATCACATGATGAAAATACATCACAATTAGGTTGATTAAATAAACATACCATTATCTCCAAGTAGAACTATAACTGTATGCTCAGCATGGTCATATTGCTCCAATGCTTCCAGTAATCTTCCGAGCTGATCATCAATGTATGATCCTGCAGCATAATAGCCTTGACGAATTAATCTCTACAGTATAAATAAAAATTGATCAGCCAATAAAATGAATAAAATTATGAGATACATGAAAATTGAATGAAATTCTTATAGAAAGTGCTTATTTATTTGCTCCTTTCTGCACCCACTAATAACAAAATAGAAAAAAAAAATGTATTTGATAAAAATTAAGTGTTTTTCCTTTCTTTTTTTAATTGAATGAGATCAAACTAATGGCATTTGTACAAATTGAAAAATGAAGATAAAACCATAATTTCACTGCATTTAAATACAAGGTGGACATAAAGTTGGACATAATGAATAGTTTGATATTTTGGATAAGTTTAAGCCAAACATTAGAGTACATGTGATTTATAAGACAGTAAAACTCGAAAAATTTACATTATTACCTTGCTTGATGTAGCTGCTCTCCATCCCTCAGAAAATATCCCATCATTAAATCAATTACTGCCATATGTTTATAAACATTTTTATGTTGAACAAATCAAGTGCAATGGTGAGATCATTTGTGCTTTCATTCAGAATTGCATTTTATAAGCAGCAGATTATAAAACTCATATTTTATAAAATAATGCAGTGAAACTTAGTTTAAAGGACTAGTTATCAGAGTTGCAACCATAACTCCAATAAAAGCCAAACAACATGTCAGCAACCAATCTAAATTGAGACCTCAGCATTGAATTAAGAAGTATATCTGTAAATTTAAAATAAATGATCAGTAACCTGTCTTTGAATTGATACTTTTCAATTAATATTTTATAAATTAGCCAGTTGCGAAAATGCCCAACTAATTTGTAATGACCATGCATCTACACCATATTCCAAACTTTGAATAAAATAATTTTGCAAGATATTTTCCATTTTCTCTAACATTTTTATTTTAATGTAGCTCATTCTGGCATTCAATATGAACATGATTTATATTTTTTATGATAATAAGGAGTCTATTCCATCCATTTATCAAGATTTTACAGAAAGATAAATCCAAGACTAATCTTTGACAAAGTTTGCAACTTTGAAAGCTAATAAATATTTTTAAGTAATAATTTTCTTATAAAAACTCAATTTAGATGCTTATTATTATTATTATTTTATTATTTATTTATTTTTGGGAGGAGATATACAAAAAAGAAAATTCCAAATGAATCAATGTAGGCTTTTACAAAATTTAAATTTAGACTTTTAAAATGATGCTTTGTAACAAATGGATGCAAATGTTAAAGTATTACAATCAGAGCTTGATTAATGTTATAGGGGACCAAAAACTCAGCACCTATCAAGGTCCTCTTGCACCAAAATAGTAGCTTAATTTTTTTTCCCCCTAGGACAATTCCATTCATTAGATTATCACATGGTTGCTAATTTAACCATTTTTTTTTTGTTTGTTGTTTTTTGAGAGAAAAAAATAATTTTTTTAAATTAGGACCCCTTCACAAGTGGGCCCAAGGTCATATCTTAGTTGAACTGTGCGGTAATCAGACCCTGACTACAAACAATTATCATTATCATCGAAATATACCTGCATCATCCATTTAAATATTGATACATCACAGGTATTACAAAAATGCATTACAAAGTTGAAATATGTTATAACACTTTTAAAAATGTGTTAAACTATTAAAATATGTGTCACCTTATAAGTTAAAGAGTTTATTCTGAAATTATAATTGTGTATAACATGATTTAACAAAAAACTTGAAGTATTAAAACTGAAAAATTGAAGTATGCTTGTACTGATGGAGTGTTTTAGAGCATGATTTAAATTCTAAATAAAACTTTTGAGAGTTTTAATTTTTTCAGGATGCATGGTTTAAATGTTAGCCAGAAGGCATCTTTTGTTAAAAGATGTAATAATCTTAAACGTCACCATGCACTTTTCCTCATAGTTACTATTAACCTGTGCTTTGGGGAGCATAATTAACAATAACTGTGAGGAAAAAAAACTTCTTGGTTTACTTTAAGATAGATTTATGTCATTTCATAAAGAATCACTCCTTGTCAGTACTGAAAAGTCCTTTTCAAAAAATTAATCTAAGGTTTTCATCAAGATCAAATTTGCAAACACAATACTGATAATACTGATTTCTTTTTCTTTGACCTCATCCTCATATCATGCAAAGAGCTTACACTAATTTCATGAAAATACTCATACTATAATGTTAAACCTATGGGAGCATTCTTTTTAAATTTATTGCTTACATTTTAAATTATTGTTTTAAGCAAAGGATAGCAAAAACTTCAAACTCAATATCTCTAACTACGCTAATTTTTAATTTTTCAATTCTGGTTGCAGATTTTTTTATATTTTAAACTTACCGTATTTTCGGGTGTATAGCCCGCACTCCTAAATTGAGCGGTGCAGTAAAAAAAGTTTGTGTATAAGCCGTGGAGATGTATCGGTGTATAGTCCGCGGGCTATACACCATTGATGAACGTATATTTTGATCAGGGTTCGAAGTTAGAAGCCATTAAAGCATATACGCGCGTATAAGTCGAGAAATTTTAGACAAAAAAGAATTTCAAAGTGGAGGGGGGGGGGGGGGGTCGACTTATACGCGAGACCTTAAAAAAAAATCTATGAATAAAATATCGGAAAATAATTTTCTCGGTTCGGCAGCACCCCTTTGTGTTTGTAGAGTATAAAATCCAAAATCTGGAACCTTTCCTACCTTGACAGTTTTAAGTTTAAGATCATTTTTAGTTTATTAAAAAAAAATTAATCTACTCTGCACTGTTGCAAAGAACAAAAAAAGTGTGTGATTTACGCCATTTTGGAACAATTCAGAGGAGTCGGTCTTTTTCAGAACGATTCAGAGAAATCCTTCCTTTTCAGAGCCGTTTCATTACTGAACAAGTCATAGGAATTGCTCCTTTTTGGAACGAGTCCGAGGATTTTGCCCTTTTCGGAGTTTCGGACCGATTCCGTGATTTCGTTCTTTAGTTCCATTGCCAGAATCACTCCTTTTGAATCGTTCCTCAAAAAATGACACATCTCTACTAAAAAACTGATTACAGTTAACGTTAAAACGACTTATTTCAGCAAAAAGTAAGTTTAAAATAAGTAACATGTTATACTATGGTTTTTACCCTCTCAAATCAAGAGCAAACTGCATTCGGGCGTCATTATTTCTCACTGCCGGTTAGTGCAGTACTTGGCGATAGTTGCGACAGTTCTTCCAAACCCAGAAATAACTGTATTTAAACAATAATAATAATAAAAAGCTTTTACAAACATGAGAGAACTCTCTATATTTTGCGGCATAGTGAAAAAAATTTACAAATTTCGATGTTTTTTTTTTTTTCAAATTTTTTAAGGTTTAAAAATTGTAGGAAAAATATCACGATTTCCAATTTTTTTAAAAAAAATCTTTGTATAACCCGCACCATGTATAAGCCGCAGCAGCTTTTTCGAAGGTTTTTTTCTTGTCAGGCATGAGATTGCAAAAAGCTAGAAAAAGAGGAAAAGCGCGTGAACTGGAAAATGAGAAATTATTTTTAAATAGCGCGCGTTACAGACAATTAAGAAAGTTATTTAATTTGCAATAATAAACAAATATTTTTGCTTAAATCCTGTTTTAAATTTTATTTATTTTGATGGGTAAGGGAGAGGGGTCAGAGTGAATCAATTTATACAAATATTAATGAGTAATTCTGAAATGAAAGTTTTTATTTTCACTGAAAAAAATCATTCAACAAACATGGTAAGGTAATGTTTAATTTGCCACTCAGTTGCAAAAAAAGTTTGTACTTCTAATGCAATGTTTTGCACTGCAATCTTAGCTAGTTGGCCAATTCAAATTTTAACATGATTTCACTTAAAAGATCATTTAACAAACTTGGGAAGCTAATGTTAAATTTGACACTCATCTTGCCAAAAAAAAAAATTAAACATTAAAATTGCAGCTAATTTTAGCGATTTTTTGATGAAATTTACATTTTTCTGCAATCTTTTGACAGAATTAGTGTTTTTTTCTGAGATTCTTTCATAAAATTTACGTTTTTCTCGGGATCTTTTGACGAAAAACGCGTTCTTTTTGCGATCTTTTGACGAAAAAACGCATTTTTTCGCGATCTTTGAACGAAAAACGCCTTTATTCCGCGATCTTCGGACGAAAAACGCGTTTTTTCAACGATTTTTGGAGGAAAAACGTGTTTTTTCCGCGATCTTTGGATTAAAAACGCGTTTTTTACGCGATCTTAGGACGAAAAACGCGTTTTTTTTCGCGATCTTAGGACGAAAAACGCGGTTTTTTCGCGATCTTAGGACGAAAAACGCGGTTTTTTCGCGATCTTAGAACGAAAAACGCGTTTTTTTCGCGATCTTAGAACGAAACATCCTTTTTTTCGCGCTCTTTGGACGAAAAATGCGTTCTTTTTTGCGATCTTCGGACGAAAAATGCGTTTGTTTCCGCGATGCTTGGACGAAAAACGTGTTGTTCTCCCGATCTTTGGCCGAAAAACGCGTTTTTCTCTCGATCTTATGACAAAAATCGCCTTTTTCTCGCAGTCTTTCAACGAAAATCCTGTTTTTCTCGTGATCTTTTGACGAAAATCGCGATTTTCTTGCGATCGTTCGACGAAAATCGTGTTTTTTTTCACGATGCTTTGATGAAAATAGTATTTTTTTTTTCACGATCTTTTGATGAAAATAGTATTTTTCGCGATTTTTTGACACAAGTAGCATTTGTTTTCGAGACTTTTTTAACGAAATTTGCACTTTTTTCACGCGATCTTTTGACGAAATTCGCGTTTTTCCGCGATCCTTTGCCGGTAAAAAAATCGAAAAAGCGGAAAACCGCGGATCCGCGGAAGAATCTCATGCCTGTCTTGTATAAGCCGCGGGCTATACACCCGAAAATACGGTACTTTTAGTTTCAGAACTGGTTCAGAAAGAGAAAGTAGTCTAACTAAATAACTAAACAAACTTCAATATTTTCCTCAGTAACTTAAAGATATTTCACAAACACTATTATTATTTTACAGCACTAGTAACTTAATTGATTTTCTTAAGAAAATTAATGTAATTTTAAGTAATAAAATAACTTATTAAATCGAAGCAATAGTTTCTGAAGAAATACCTGAAAGTTTTTAGGAAGTGGATCGTACAGAGTTGAAGGTTTAGAGCCTTCCCATCATCCATTATTCTAAACAAACTACAGTCAACTCTGTGAAACTTGCAACATTAGAGACAGAGGGTTTCTTAGATAATAAATCCTCTCTCTCTCTCTCTTTTTTTTTTTTTTTTTTTTTACTTTTGTCAAAATCTGATTATAAATTAAAAAACATTTACAAAAAAAAAAAAAAAAAAAAAAAAATAGAAAATTGGTTTAACATATTTAATAAGAAAATTAATTTAAAGAAAATTTAAATTGTATTCAAAATTAGTTATTGGGAATCGTCATAATACTTATCTATCATTAGTATGCATAATAAGGTAAGCTGGGATAATTGGATCCACGAGGTAACTGGACCATAGGCTATTTTATATATATATATAAAAAAAAAAAAAAAAAAAAAAAAACAAAGATGACTTAAGTTTTAGCTATTGTGAACATTTTATTCCCATCTCTATTTCTTAAAACAACATGTGTTAACTCAATTATAGCTCTATTTTTTCTGTGATAGGTTACAGAAAATTCAAGTTTCTTTTTTAAAAAACAATGTCGATTTGGTTGAACTTTTTGGGATTTATTTTAAATTATAGTAAATGGTTTCATTAAACAATCACTTTTTTAAAAGATTAAGCATATAAATGCATTAATATCATTAGTTAGCTATACATTTTGGGTCATTCTGAAAGTTCTGCAGTTTTTCAAAGCGAAGCACGTTTTTTTCTTACATTTTACTACTACTGAACTAATCGATTAAAGAAAGAAATATATGAAAATTACATTAATTTCCATCATTTTTTTCCTCAGACAGACAGAAACAGAGAGAGAAAACTGCATTTAAATTCAATAAATAAATGCATATAGATAAGTTTCAATTTATTCTAAGTTCATATACTCATTCACCAACAAATATTGTTACTTTAGATGATCATGATTTAGCCAAAGAAGATAGACAGCAATTCAAAAGTAAGAGCTTGAAGTACAAAAACAAGACATTCAGAAGAATTTGGAATGATAATGATACAGCACTCATTGTATAAGATTGTTTATTATTATTACTCAAGAAACGTGCACAAAAATAAGGTCTTTCATATTTTTATCAATAATTTAAAGATATTTCATTAACATTATTATTATTATTATTACTTTACAGCACTGGATACCTGATTTTTAAGAAAACTAATACAAGAAAATTTTTAATAATAAAATAACTTATTGAATCAAAGAAAAAATCTGAAAAAATACCTGAAAGTTTTTAGGAAGTGGATCGTACAGAGATGACAGGTTTAGAGCCTTCACATCATCCATTATTCTAATATCCAGCCATGGATTCCATGCCACTTTAGGAAAACGGGATTGTGTACGATTTGGAAGAGACTCAATATTGGAATACAAATCTGAAAAACAAAGAAAACAGAACTGTCATTGAAAATATCAAATTTATGCTTCAATATTTGTAGAGTACAATGGAAAATATAGTAATTTTAAACTTTTAATTGAACACATGTAGGGTTTAGTCTAAAAATAACTTGAAGATTCACTTGGCTTACAACTACTAATGAATGCATCTCATAGCTTTTCAATTTCATACAACATTTATGATTCACTAAAATAAATAATATGCTTAGTAGATTGCAGTAATTGATCCACAACAATATAATACATTTGAAAACATAAATAGAGGAATTCATCTAGAATTCTTGTTCAAACCTTTTATTTAGCATTTAATGGATATTCAACTTTCATGTTGAGATAAAAACTATGGAACGGAGCATTTCTCTAGCTTTCTTTTTAAAATTCACCCATCATGAGAAGACTGCTCCATAATCCTTTTGTAATTTCTCCACACTCCTCATGTTATGCTTTTTCTTTTCATATGACATTGTGTAAGTACACATTTGATTTTGTTTTGTTGAATTGTTGAGGATATTTATTATTCCACACAAATAAACATACATGGTTACATCTTGCCTATAATGTTTTGGTCTTGCTTTCAAAGTGGTAACATGTCCTTTTGTGTCTGAAGAAGATTTTTTTATGTGTTGCCAGAGGAAAAACAATACCATATCTCTGGCTAATGTTATTGCATACATGCATATTGAATTCAAGAATCACTAAGTTTTTTTAGTAATTTAAATTGAAAAATGTAAATATACTGTGAAGATGAAGAGAAGCCAAGCTGAAAACAAAGTTCTATATAATTAAAATGTCGCATAATAAAATAAACATTCTTTTTAAACTGCAGGTAAAAATAATAGATTAAACAGAACACACCTGAATACATGAATTACTGCAGCCTAAATATAGCTGTAAGCTAACATAACTATTCCACAAATTATAACTGGAATTACTGCTGACCAGGTAAGTACATACAACTACATCTATAGCATCTCCTTGGGTCGATCCAAGTTTTATTTTTTGGGGCTCATTTTCGTGGAAAAAAAAAAAAAAAAAAAAAAAAGTAATTTTGTAAAAAAAAGAAAAAAAAAAAAAGCATCTTTGTGAATATATATATATTATGTAAAACTTACTGTTTTTATAGTCCTCATATTTTTAATTCAATAACAAAAAAGCTCCATAAATTTGATAAAACCACATAAAGTAATTCCTATTGTATGTTTTTATGGAATTGAATGTCTCTTTCAGAAAATTAAAATAGTTATTTAGTTAAAATAAGAAATTACTTGACACAGTACATATAGTAGATTAAAAGAAATATTATTAACATCAAAACACTTTTATTTGTAGCAAACTTAGTTTCGGTAGCCACAGCATACAGCCATCAATGCAAAATGTAATTTTGCAATAGGGTAGATGAGCCAGTACTGGACACCCTTAAGGAATTTCGGTACTACTTGATTATTCTGTCGACCAATTTCAGATAATTTAATTGGAAAATAATTTTGTAAAATAACATTTTTTATCAAACAGATATTCTAAAAGGGGCTGTTTTTAAGAATTAGAATTTTGCTTGGATAAAAGTGAACGTACGCCATTTTGGAGCAGCAAAAATTGGATTTTGTAGCAGTTTAACAATTTTTAGAGCAACGAAAATTGGATTTTGGAACAGTAAAAATCTGATTTTGTAGCAGTAAAATCAAATTTTTTGCAATCTTTCAGCAAAATTTACATGTTTTTTGTGCTTATTCGATAAAATGCGTGCGTTTTTTAACGATTTATCAATAAAATTTGTGTTTTTGGGAATTTTTTTAACCACTTTTTTTTTTTTTTTTTTTTTTTGACGGAATTAGCAAATTTTTTGACAATATTTATGTTTTTCTTCCTTTATCTTTAAACAAACATTGCATGGTTTTTGCAGTCCTTTAGCAAAATTCACTTTTGACCACATTTCTTTGTTTTTGATGAAATTAGCAATTTTTTTGACAAAATTTACATTAAAAAATTTGATCTTTTAATGAACATCGCATGTTTTTTGCGATTTTGGCAAAATTGATGTGTTTTTGAAATTTATGGATGAAATGCATGTGTTTTTCGCCATCTATGGATGGAATCCGTGTGTTTTCTGCAATCTTTATATGAAATCTGCATGTTTTCTGCGATCATTTGATGAAATCCGCATACTTTTTGTGAACTTTTGACGAAATCTGCATATTTTTTGTAATCTTTTGAGTGCATTTTTTCCATTTTTTGATGGAATTAGCAATCTGGAAAAAGTTATTGCGAAGGGACCATTTTAGAGACTAATTTTGTGAAGGGGTTATTTTTAGGGATTGGAATTTTTTGAAGGGGTCGCAAAATAGCCCTGATTTTTGGCTGGATCGACCCTTGATCTCTATTTATACTGACAAAAACGTTACAAGCACAGTTAATTTAATAACATTAACTATTTTGAGAAAAGATTATGGTTAGAATTAAATAAAGCAATAGCTTAATAAACAAGTTTAATAAACAAACACTAATTCTAGTATTTGGTTACCAATCAATCTACCATTTCTGAAATATGTTGACATGGCATTAATTTTGCAAGTTTGGAGTGTGAAATTACTTCCTTCACATATAAACCATCTAATAGATATCTTTTAAATTAAAGAGTAAAATGTCCTTTAGGTGTAAAAGGTAAGACATATGAATAATTTTACTTAATGTTTAAGAAATTGTCTGTTTATATTTTAAACTAGCTAGTAATGTTTATTTTTTAAACACTTTTCTCAAGCATGAATAAACTTAAAAAAAGGAAAATCAACTTTTAGCAACTTATTAAACATTATGGGGCGAGTAAAAGAAGATGGGGGGGGGGGGGATCTTATCGGATTTGATTAAATTTAAAACTGAGACTTAATTGTTTCATTGAAAATGCCAACATTTTGCAATAACGCTACTGATGCTGTTTATGCTTCTGCAGAGTTTCCCCAGACAGTTTCAGGAGGTAGCTGCATCTTTCTTACTCTTTAGTTTAAAAAACAGCATCCCCTTGTCTCTCATCCAAAAAACAGTGTCCTTCTTAAATCTCAATTTGAAAAATGTAGCCCTTACTGCTTATCACTGCGCTCGTACTGAATGTGAATCTACTGGTTGAATTCTCATTCAAACACTTAGGATTTTGTGAGGCAATTGAAATTCAAAAAAATTATTAAGCATTATACATTAAAAGTACATGCTTTAAATAAATTTGAATAAACATATTGTAGAAAATTTATTTGCAATGATGTGTGATTGTTTGACAAAGCAGATCTTATGTTTATGAATTTTCATGTAAGGAAAAGTTGCAGCCTCGATTTTTATTTAGCATTTAAGATTCCTCAGTAGTAAAGAATCACATTCTATTGCTTTTTCAACAAATCGTTGATGTTTTAAAATTTCCCTGATAATTTTTGCAAAAAATATTTCACTTGCAATAAAAATATAAAGGTTGAAAAAATTGAAAAAAAAAAAAAAAAAAAGAGAAATCTGCATAAAAAAATAAAGAAAATTCCTGATCTATATTTATCTTCAACACAAAGGCTGAAGTTCTCGCAACTTAGGCCATACAGTAGTACAGTAGGTTATATGGTACGTAAGTGTCTAGTGTCACATAGTTCACAGAATTGGTAAAACAAATGAGTTTACTTTGTAGCAAAAAATATTTCTTATGAAATAAAATTCACGAATGACCAAGTTTAGTCTTTGTGAATGTTGAAATGTTCCACATTTTTTATTTCACGAGTAATCAAAACTCATGAATCCTAAATCTGGATGAATCCCTTACAGGATTACTGTATAGCGAGAGTGTCATGGGTCTTCTAAAATATCTTAATATGACAAATTTCTTTTACAAAAAAGAGCATTTCTGATTAATTTTTGTTTTGACATTTGTGATTTGATTTGCAAAGTGAAATTTTATCTATTATTTTCTCTTGCAATAATAATTAAAAAGCTGCTTATAAATTAATTATATCATTCTTATTCTAACAGTTCTTGAATAATAAAAAAGAAATTATACATAAAAGCTGCCTTTTTCTAATTTTAGCTGGCTTTTAAAAAGTAGTTAATTAGAAATAAAATGGCTAGCTTTTTATGGTTGACTAAAAACTGGCAGATCTGTTAAAAAGTACTGTATCTATAAATAAGGAAAAAAAAAAAAAACTACGCAGAAAAATAAGAAGATGCAGAACTTATTTACAATTAAATCACAAGAAGGTAAATAAAGTAATTCTTACTAAAGTAGGCTTCAGGAATTCTGAAAGGAATGTGGGGCTTATGATAACCCACTGCTAAGAAAAATGGCACAGAATTGTTGGCTTTACTTTTGTTTTTAAGGTACTCCACAGCATAGTTTGTGATTTCTATGTCTGGTAAAGTTCCTCTTGGCTGGTTTTTGACAGTGATGGGACAAATTAAATTTCTTCTAGTTTGCATGTGCGATGGACAAACCTAGAAAATAAAATTCAAAGTGAATCTTACTGTTGTTTCTACAGATGTAACTTTATGCAGCACAAAATATTGATGAAACACATAAAGGTAATTATTTGAATACTAATCTCTTTAAAATTGATTAAATGATACTTTTCAGACAATCTTAAATATGCATAAAACTTCTGAATAGTATGTTTTCCTTTAAGAATAGTTTCCTCAATTCAATTGATGAATTAAAGAAATTCTATGGAAATACAGTTTACAAAGTCATTGAAAATTCACAAGTATAAACTAGAGCCTTGCATGGGGTTAATTAACCAAATTTTACCTGAATCTGACCTACTTTACTGTTCAGCTAAGTTCAATTAGATGCTAAAATTTTTTTATAGCAGGTCAACTACAGTTTGGTTTGAATCTGTTTGTTTAGATGTGAGTTTAATTAGCATGGTTTGTTTGATATTTGTTAATTGCATTTGGGTTAAACTGATACTTTAAAAAAATTCACAATTTTTCTCGAATTTTTTTATGCAAATTTATATGAGTGAATATGTCATTTCAGTTTTCTTTATAAAACATATTAATGTCAGAAATATAATTGTATGCTATTTTTCCATAATTACACAAAATACCTGGGATTACACTGGATTCATTTTGGATTTAGATAGAGTTAAATGCTTTGAGTTTAGTTTGCTTTCAAGGTTGAATCCAGGTGAATGAAAGTGATTTTGTTATGATTAGATTAGAGATTTTTTTTTTTTCCAGATATAATTTCGGCAGGATTTAGTACAAAAAATGCAAATGAATCCCCACTCCCCCTTCTCTCTCTCTCTCTTTTTTTTTTTTGTAGATTTTTATTAAAAAACAAAAAAGCTTATATTTCCAGTTAGTTTAAATTATGGGTCTTCAACTTTACACCACATGGCATATTTTCTCATTTATCAGCATGAAACTAGATCAATTTCAAGTCCATAATAAAGGAATCCAGGCAGGACATTATGCTCTATGGACTTGGTTTCCTCGTCTGAGTAGTCCTTCTTAGGCTATCAAATCAAATCAAACCTGTATTTCAGTGTCTTTCCTTCATTTGAATGCTATCCTATGGAGAATTATTGTCATATGTTAAAAAAATAAATAAATAAATAAACCTTGCTGAACTGAATTTGCATGGGACTGAAAAATATTCAGTTTTGCCAAGTTTTCATCTCAACAGGTATAATTATATATTACTAGTATAGTGGCTGTCAGAGTCTCTCTGGCGAAGAACTTTTAATTTCATCCAATAGCCATTTAGGCACATTTCTTTCATCTGCTTCGGCGTGCTTGCGAGTCATGTGACAGAGCAGATTCCAAACTCGGAGAAGCACATGTTTTATTCTAGCAGTGACGTTAGGGAATATTTTTGATGTGTGTTGCTGATTTATTGAAAAGTCTATTTTTTAAAAAAAAATACCTTTTTGATTATTGAGTCTAAATGTTACTATGCTATATCATGAGTTTGTAAAATTGGTGACCAGGACACTTGAACTAATTTATTATTTCATCGAATGCTTGACCGAATGGCTAACCCTAATTTTGTTCTTGCTAGCAAAATGGCAACTGCTGAAGCACCTGCAGTGGTTATTCCACCTTATACATCTATTGACTCTAGTTTACAGTTTTACATGCTGGAAAGTACTTTTGAATTAGCTACTCCTAAAGCAATAACTGATTCAAAAACTAAGTATAATTACGTTGTAGTGCATCTACTGCGAGCTCGTGAAACTAGCAAGCCCTGCAGTTTTGCTCATGTAATAGTTGAGATATGCCAAGCCATATTTATATGTCTAATTTATATTAGAAAAAATATATTTAGAAATAATTCAAAAATTTTTATTTTAGCCACAGTCAGACTAAATTTCAGTATTACACAGCATGATTCCAATATGAGACATAAGAATTATAGATAATTCTAAATAAATGATAATTTAGAAAATATTTTGAAACTTTTAAGCTGAATTCATACATTTCTTTCAGTATTCATTTGAAGTATTTAGTTTTTTAGAAACAATCTTCTTAATACACATTTACATCTTAAAATTAACTATCATGTCAAAATCCAAGTTTCTTTTCTAAGTATCTACCCTCTTTCTAGGTAGGGGGGGGGGGTGACACTAACATAAAATGCTTATGTTGAAAAACGGAGTGTCACCTTTAATTTGTCAATCTTAATTTTGAAATCAGTTTGATATTTTCTAGCATTCTACATAAACATAATTTAGAAAGTTTTTAAAGGCTTTTTTAGAACATTTGCTATTCTATTCTAGGCAGTAATGGCACCAGCATAGAATATAGACTATTTAGGATCAGAGAGTGTTACCATTGATACACAATCATTAATTTTATAATCAGTTCATTACTTTCTAAGTTTGCATAGAAATCATAATTTAGAAATTTTTTAGAATGCTTTTTTTGCTCCTTACATTTGTTTCACAACTTTTTAATTTCAAAATTTACTTTTGACTGTTCTTAGAGGTTATTTATATTTTATAAATAACTATTGTGCCATATTTAAAGTTTCTAAACTCTTTAGTACAATAGAATTTCCATTTTGAAAATTCTTTGCTCTGAAACCCTCTGTTGGTAGTGTCACTGACATAAAATGTAGCTTATGTTTGTTATGTTTTAACAAGTTCTATCCCCATCAATTTACTTTTGAAATTACTTTGATACTTGATGAGATTGCTTACAAAAAGCCATTTAGAACATTTTTAGAATGTTTTTCATACATTTTCACCCATTTTAAATTTTGAATTTTTTAGGAAATGTTATTAGGGATAATTTACATCTTACAAGTAACTACCATGCTAAATTTCATGTTTCTAGGCCTTTCAGTAACATAAAAATCGCAATTTTAGAGCATTTTTTGCTCCTGCAGAGTGTTTTAAATTAGCAGTCGTTAGTCGTCAAATATAACTAAATAATTGCATTTGACGACTACAAAATTATTCTCAGTCATCAAATTTGATGCTTAACTTTTTTTAAAAATATTACATATTCGGTTTAGAAAATTGAAAATAAATTCTGTCATCAGTCCGAAAATTTTGACGTAAAAAATATTGCAAATTTTAACAAAAAGTCATGAAGAAATTTCATTAATCCTTCACAGAAAAAATCGTCATTTTGTCAAAGGATCTTGAAAAAATGTAAATTCCTTCAAAAGATAGTGGGAAAATGCAAATTTTATATGCACATTACATGAATGTGAACATCAAAGTGATGAATGAATATAATTACTAAAGTAAGAATGTACATTTGAAATGCAATATATGACACCTCTACATGTAATGATTTTCCCTAGACATTGCCAACAGTTTTTTGGAAAGTTTCAAAAAAAATTTTTTTTGAAAAATAACACTTTTTGAAAATTTTCTTTCAAAGGGTTAACTGTGACATTAAAATAAAAATATTGCATCATTTGAGGCATAAAAGTCTGGATTTTCGAAATATGCCTTTCAATTTTAAGTGTACTGAGTGGTTTGGTTAATTTGGATTAAAAACAGTAAAAAAGGCCAGAAATATTGTCAAAAATTTTCCTTCAATAGCTGTTAATGCATTAATGAGTTTCTTCATATGCTCACTTATTTCCTTAAACGAAGATCAAATAAATGACTTTTGATGAGAATTAGTTGTTAATTACTCAGCTAATACAGTAGACTCTCTCAAATCCACACAGTTTCGAATCAGATGTTGTGCAGATTTTTAAAATTCATGGATTTCTGGTCATTGCTTTGTATACATATTTTAAACAGTAATTTGAATGCAATTAATAATGCAACTGAAATTATAATAAATGCTTATAATATAGTAAAAACTAAAATAATTAAGTAAAGTAATAAACTAAAATAATAAAAATTAAGACATTTCTAAAATAGTAAAAGCAAAAGTCAAATAACCAATAATATATAGTTAAATATTCATTATAAAGATCGGATGCATTTTCCCTAAATTATTGAATGAAATTTGCCTGAAAGGTATACAGTGAAGCAGAAACCCTGATTTATCATTCTCACATCCACCATTTTCATACATTGATAGTTTTATTTCTATGGCCCCTGCACAAATTATACTTAAATAATGTTAATGAAACTCACAAGCATTGTTCTTAAAATATCATTTTTCTGCATTCATTGTTGTAAAATTTTTCCCCTCACCAAAATGAAATTGAAAATCATGTGAATCCATATGACATACAGACTGGAATTATTTCCTTTATCCTAAACTGGCTTATTTATGCCGTTTGTGTTGATGATAGCAACAATAATGCAGATGAAGAGTGGTTGTATATAGCAGAGGATGCAATTACACTTCCATTGATCAATATGTTGCGCCCTGTGGTGTTGGAGAAATGTTTAATAATGCAAAAAAGCAAAATAATGGCAAAAAAGCAGAGGATAATGTTCATGCCGATGAAGCTGAACCACCAGTGTCAAGTCTGTCTGTTGCAATTACGGCATTTGAAACTGTGTGAACTTTTCTGTATGCATATGAAATTACGGAAAATGATCATAAAAATATTGTATATCTTAAAAATTTCTTTTTTGATTTAAAATAAAAAATGAATGAAAAATCAAACAAAACTGTTAATTTTTAAAAATAAATATCAATTTTCTATAACTTGGATTGATTTCTTTTATAGCTTAGTAAGCAACAAATTATTATTTATTAGTTTTCGGTATACACTGCATGCATTAGTATTGCATAAACATTGTGTGTTTGAAGTTAATCCACACTCATCTTTTTTTTTCTTACATCCCTTGAAAAATGATGGATCGAGGTTCTACTGTACTACTAATTCACATCAAAATAATAAAATAAGGAAGTTTTATTTCTTTTTTAGTCAGATTTAATAACCAAAAAAGCTTTATTAATATAGAAATATATTTGGTAAAAAAGACTGATTACCAGTAATATCAGCAATATATTGAATTTTTTTCAGAAATTTATTCTTCCTTCATGAAAAAGTATGAATTCAGCAATATTGACGAAAATTACATATAAAATATATAGAATTGATATAAAAATTTAAAAAATGGCAAATTTTGGTCCCTACAATTGAACTGAAAATTTCATTGTTTACATCTGTAAATTATATGCAGATTTTAAGGTTGCATATTTGAGAGAATCTACTGTGATTAAAGTTTTAAAATTCTGAATCTCAGGTACATCAGGAGACTTTGGGCTATTCTCACAAAAAGTGAACCTTGTATGTGCTGTAGATTTTGCTAGCCATTGTAAACATACACAGATACAAACAGGGTGATGTGTTTTTTTATTAGTATAGATAGATATACTTTACCTATAAATATTATCACCTATAAAAAAAAGTGATGAAATTTTTTAGTGGGTTGTGAATTAGATGTAGGAAACTAAACCATGCTGCAAGAAAGAAAAGCTTGAAAATCAGACTAAACAAATGTGACATAAAAGTATTGATATTTAAAAAATATATATACATAGAAATTCATAAAAACATTTACAAAATATTGTTTAAAAGATAAGAAAACAATTCATTAAGTTACAGTAAACAACAGTTAAAATTACTGGTTCTGTTTCATACTCTTGAGAAGAAGGCCAATAAGGAGGATAGGTCCAACTATTAGGGTAGTCATCTGAATTGTTTGAGGCAATTCCTATAAAAAACAAAATATAGGATTTTTAGAAGACAAATTTTAAAACTCATTCTAAATTACAAATAGAGTTATAACTAATGTAAATTACAGTAAATAATGAAAATAAATATTAATAGAAAATAAATGTTAAAACAAATATTCATCAATTATCTAGCATGGCACTTTTTTGGCAAAAAAAGAGATAACCTATGCAATATGCACCTGATTTACTTGTAAAACTGAAGATCAAAACCAAAGTTAATATTAAAATTAATTAGTTATAATTAATCAAGCATATTTGGCTGATTTTTCAATATCCAAAATATCATCGGATATCCGGATCACAATCACCGGATATCTGACTTCTCTATCGGTTATCCGGCAGAATGCAGCAAAGCAAATATAGATGAATAACAGAAATTGTTTGATCCCAAACAATGCCGAAAAACTTTTGTTTATAATGCAAAAGGTGAAATAATAAGTTCCCTATCAATAAGTAAAAGGTAATTCTCAAAAGCTTAAAAAATTGCCAGCTTTCCTTACTATTTAAACTCTTTAATAAATTGAAGAATTTACGTTTATATCTTTTTGAAAATTGTATCTTTACTTTCAGATTGTAAAACAAAATTTGAAGTCAAAATAGCAAATAAAGCCTTTTTGTAAAAATGTATGAAGATAGAAAACCAACATTTAGAAATGCTCAAATAATGCATGAAAAGGTAGCAAACAGCCATTTCGAATCTATTATCGAGATTCTTAAACAGTACAAAATTCACCATGTAGAAAAAGCTAAGCTGTGCAAAGCAACAGGAAAGCGCAGGCTTATATACCAATTACAGGAGCGAATGATAGTAGATTCAAAACGGCTGTTTGCTACCTTTACATGCATTATTTATACATTTCTAAATATTGGTTTTCTGTCTTTAGTCTTTATAAAATTTGGAATTGTTTAATAAACTATGATTTTATTAATTTTCTTTCTTTCGCTTAATTTAAATAATGGGTTAATTGGTTTTTAAGTTAAACAACTGAACAAACATTTTTTACTTTCTTCTATCCTTGATAGAAGAAAGTAACGTAATAAATTTTTTTCGACGAATTTATATATTTTAGGGATCCATTATCCCAAAAAACATGTTTATTCAAAACCTGTCTGGCTCAGAGTCGCCATCATATCATCAAAAAGTGTATGAAGTTATACATAGAATGATAGAATGAACCAAATATTTATGCATGTTTTTGGCTGTAGCTAGCAGGTCCATCTTCAATATGGAAACATTTCAGTGTAAGGCGGTGCTGTAATCACAATTTTTGTGCCATTTACATTATTCTACATCAAACACCATATGAAGTTGTGCATAGGCTAATTCCCCACCCTTAACTTCGATAATTGGGTTTTTCATGCAGATTTATCAGATTTCATTCAAATTTTAGATATACGATCATTTTCTGAAGAGCGAACTACCATAATTAGTTTTGGGAGTTCATTGGATAAGTATAGGGGCAAGGGGGCTAATCCCCCAGCCTTAATTTCGATAAATGGGTTTTTCATGCAGATTTATGCGTATTTCATTCAAACTTTAGACATAGGATCATTCTGATGAGGATACCGCCATGATTAGTTTTGGGAGTTCATTGGATAAGTCTAAGAGGGGGGAAATGGGAGTTAACTCCCCCCCCCTTAATTTAGTTTAATGGGTTTTTCACACAGAATTTACCGATTTGCTTGAAAGTTTGGATATATGTTCATTCTGATAAGGCATTTCCTTGATTTGTTTTGGGAGGTCACTTGATAAGTATAAATGGTGGATCGGTGGGACTACCCCTCTTAATTTAGGCAAATGATTTTTTTTTTGCAGAATTAACCAATTTGCTTTAATATTTGGATACAGGTTCATAGTGATAAGATGCTTCCCTAATTAGCTGTGGGGTTCTTTTGTTAAGCATAAAAGGGATACGGGCGATTACCTCAAACCCCCTTAAATTCGATAAATGAGTTTTTATGCAGAATTAACCTATTGCTTTAAATTTTGGATGTACATTCTTTTTAATAAGGCAAATCTCTGAGTAGTTTTGGAAGTTTAATGGTTAAGTATAAAGAAGAAGGATAACTCCTCTTAAATTACATAAATGGGGTTTTTATGAAGAATTATTCGATTTGCTATGAATTTTGGATATAGGTTTTTTAATGTGATAAAGCATATCCTTGATTAGTTTAGGGGATTCAATGATTAAGTATAAAAAGGGGAAATGGGGTGGAGCTTTTTCCTCCCTTAATTTGTTTTTTGTGCAGCAAGGGGAATTTCGTATCTTGCTAAAACTGGTTATTCACAAATAGCTGATATATAGCGGAATAACAAAGAAATATTAATTTTAATAAATATCATGATCAAGATTAACTCATTTTTAATCTAATTAATTGACTGCAGCAAAAATTCTAGATAAAATCAAAGTTGGTACGATATTAAATTAACAATATTGATATAGTATTAATGTTTGTAAATAATTTTTGAAACATTGAGATCTATGAAATAGAAGAGAGTCTTGGGATTGGTGCATCAAACTAGTTATTTTCGTGACTTCATTATAAATATTTAAAATTAAAAGTAATTTTTTTTTTTTTCTATAAATTTCAAAGTTATTTAACTTAAAATAAAGTTTAATGTAGCTTACGGTAAAACAGTATTGAATAATTAAAACATGAAAAAAAAAAAAAATCACCAATTAAACCTATGTTTGGAGATAACTCTTTAACCATTGGTATATTAGTAAGACTTTTATGTTTACATTATAAAAGGATGCTATGTATTTCTTTGTGAAAATGCTTTACAATTATAGACATATTAATAAATGTGTAAAATTTGTTCTAAAAATTATCGGCATTTCATTATACATACTATTAGCAATTTTCAGCGGTTCATTGACAAATAAGCAGAGTATTTAAATATAAGAATTTCATTTTTTATTCAATATTATTATTATACTCATACAGGGTTTGAATTTTGAGACGGGATGGCAGGATTCATGCACTAAAGAATCTTGTGTCATTTTTGTTTCCCCCAAAAAATCACTTTTCAAAATTTTTTTCTTTGTGAAGTGACGATCAAGTCTCAGGATAGACTGACTATTTTCTTAATATTTTCCTCTATTGATTGACAAATCTCACAGTTTGCTCTTACAACAATTATACAAAATTCATGATTGTTTTTCTGAGTTTGACTAAAAAGTTTTGTAATTTTTCTCACAAAATTTTCCTGCTTGCTCCTCTTACAATTTTTTTTTTCCCTGGAGACCAACTGGCATATTTCACAAATTTATTTATCTCAACTAATTGACAAATTTAGCTATTTTATTCTGCCACTGATTGGATAATTTCCCTTTTTGTTTTTGTGACATTCTGATGAAATTAACAATTATTTTCCTGTCTCCAGCTGAAAAATTTGTGTTTTGTCTTGTTATTGGCTGACGAATTTCATGATATTTCTTTGAGACAGATTAACAAATTTTACGATATTTTACTGTAATTGATTGATGAATTTTGCCATATTTTTCCACTGCCCAAGTTCTCTCAAAGTTCAAATTTTTTCAGACCGGTCGAAAATTTGTAAAAACTTATTTTTGCCATGATGGACGAAATCAGCAATATTTTTTCTATGACCGATTTATATATTTTGCGAATTTTTTTTCCTGTGCCGAAGCAAGAAACAACTAAAAGGGCAGTAATGGCTACTAGAGTCTGAGCTCTATCACATGAGCTGGAATTAGCACTAAACAAAATGAGATTAAATCCTGTGTTTCACATTGGAAAAAAAAAAAAAAAAAAAAAAAAAAAACAATAAGAAAACTTTTTTTTTTACAATTAGTGGTTCAACATTAGATTTTTTTCATTTTTCAAAATCATCGCACATTTCGTCATCAATGGGCTCAATAATCATACCTCTTTTTTTTATTTAAAAAGATGATCTTTCATACAGGGTTGGCATTTTTGCCAGGACAGTGGCAAAAACTGGAAAAAACCAGGGGAAAAATGGAAAAAACCGGCAAAAATGGAAAAAACCTATTTGTCTTTAATGTGTAATAAAATCTGCATGCTAATAAGAATAATAATGGTATAAACAATTAAATTTAACAGTGTACTATTTAAAATTTTAATTTAATTTGCTAATTAATTATTAAATAATTTAAATCTTTAAAAAATAGGTGGGATTCACTCTTACTTAATAATTTAAGAACAAAATAAAATATTACATACCTAATTTTTTTTTCTTAAGTCAGGGATATGTTTAAGAAAATTTTAGGTTCCATAAAGGACCCTTCATAAAATAATTTATTTTAAAATAGGATCCTTTATAAAATTCTTTAACCTCAAACAGGACCCTTCATAAAATTATTTGTCTCTGAAATAGACGTTTCACCTTCAAATTGAACTTTTCACAAATTTAATCATTTAAAAATAAAATCTGCCCTGTTAATAAACAATTGAATTCACCAAAAAATATATTACTTAGTTTCTTTATATGTGAAGGTTAGAACCTGAAAACACTAATAATTTAAAATTCACAAAACTATGTCTAGAATTTTCACAAAGACAAGAAAAACTTCCCAATTTAACAAAAGCAGGACCCCGTGAGAAAAGTCTAGACAGACCCCTGTAAGTAAAGTATTTTATCAGTCATTAATATGTATATATTTTTTTAATTATCAAGATTTTATGCAATTTTGTTATTTTTGTTTTATGTCATGAGACTTAAGGAATGTAAATATCTAAGTCTTTGGTACTATTTTATAGCTATTTATCTGATGAAACTAGTTTGTTAAAGATAAAATAAGTAAATTAAATTGAAAATTATATATTGAAAAAACTTATGGCTTATTAGGAAACTAGATTTTTTTTCTGTTACTTTTACTCTCCAAGTAAGGAACAAAATGTTAAATTATTGTATTATATTCCCCCTTCCCCCACCATAGCAGATGCTTGTCATGTATGGCTAAATCTTTTGAAAAATGAACATTTTTCCAAACTAAAAAAGATATTTGAACAAGTGATTTTGCATGTCATCTTGTAGCGTATTTGTTACATCGAAAGTACACAGATAAACTTCTAAATTATGAACAAAAAGAAAGCTGTAAAGCATGGTTATCTAAAATCAATCCTGATTTTATATCTTATATTATTAATTTTAAGCTCAAAGAAAAACCCTTTCCTAGCTCATATTTTGCAGAAGTGATTAACAGTGTCAGTGCATGTAATTGGTGGAGAAGTATTGAATAAGCTTGTGCAATTTCAAAAAACTTCTGTTCATTAGTAGCACACCTTCAAATAGGTCAGCAAGTAATGCTGTTATTGAAAGATTGTTTTTAAATTTTTCATTTGTGCAAACTAAAATTCAAAATAAGCTATCAACAGATGCTCTTTTAAAACTTGTTTACTCCTATGCTATGCTAAAACAGCAAAATTTAGGTTGTGAGGAAGATATTGCTGAAAAATTTGAAATATAATAGTTTTCTGTTTTAAATATAATTTTATATTAAATTAAATTTAGGCTACTATAACTGTTTCTGGCCGAATCCATGTCGATTCAGGCATAAGGGTTACCTTCATAGTCTCAGAAGTTCTTTGATAGAACATATGTTAAAATTCAGGAAAAAATAAAATTCCCGTAATTTTTGGTTTCCCCAAAAAAATTTCTGGACCGAGATACAGGGTGCCAAAGATGGCATCCTGAGCACCTTTTCCCGTTTGCGATTTTCGAAAAAAAGTTTAAAGTGCTCTATCTCTGAAACTATGCAAGATATCTCATTGCAGTTTATTTTATTTTAAAGATAATATTTTTCTGCTTAAAAAGATATACTCCATTTTGAAATATGTATTTAATTATTTTTAAAGCAGCCTTCTAAAAAAAATTTTTTTTAATCAAAAATAATTTTTTTCTCAAAAATGCCAATCTTAAAAATTTTGATTTTTTTACTGTTAGTCAATATCGTTGAGTACCACCTTCACTGTAAAGGAGAACTTCCACTTTTGAGTTTAACAAGTGTTAGAATCCTTTCAAGAATTAGAGAATTTTACAGGAACTGCATATCAAAAGTTCCAATAAAAGTCTCTCAATGTTTTATTTGTATCATATGTAGCCTATTACATATCCTAAACAAGTTAGAAATCACACGTCAAACATGGTAAATGAGGTGCATTCATACTATGACTAGTTTTATAAATATTTAGATCTTGGTGCAATAAGTATTACACTCTTGTGAAAACTGGCATGCATACAAAATTTATTATGTTTCTATATATTAAATACAGAAGTAATATGAATCCATCTTAAAAAGAATGTAATCACCAGGGCAACCTAGAATCATTACCTATCATGGGATATGTTTGAATGAATTATGCGTGATAGGATTTAACAGGATGAATAAAATATTTATGAGTGTCTTTTTTTCAAAGTTTTAATTTGACTTTCATAACATTTGACATTTTTTTTTTTTTTGAATTGATATATTCAATTTTGTAAAAATGTATTCATATTTTCTGATGCAGCCTTTTGATTTTTTTTATTAAAATAAATCAAAAATGCCAATCCTATTTTTTTTTTTTTTTTTTTTTTTTTTTTGTTGATTAATACCATTGAGTACTTACTGCCTTCCTTATTTCGTAAAACTTCCACTTTTGATTTTGACAAGTATCGAAACACATGTTAAATTTTGCCATATATTTTACCAGTTCCTGTATGACAGTCACATATACTGGTCTCAGGAAATCAAAATCTTAGTCTTTTTGACATTGGATTTTATTTCATAAGTATAAGAAACTGACAGCTTTAACAATAGCTTGGAAAAGAAAAAAAAACATGCACTAAAGTTTACAAAATATATGTATAAGTTTCAAAACATATTACTTCCAGTGTATTCTGCTTAGAGCTGAAATTAGAAATTCATAGACTTTATAATTTGTTGAACAGTATCTTCGTTTGATATTTACTGATGCCTTCCCGTTTAACTAATAGGGTCTGGGGCTTCCATAATCCTTAAAACATTGTGAATAGGAAGTGAACACTGGTGATGATGTTGCTGTCTTGCAGGTGGAAATCTATACCCAACAACCGATCCAAGCATAAAGTTAACGACAATTTCATAAACAACTGATATCATTTACCTTTGCAATCCACCACTCACAGTAATATAAACAGGCAACAAAAATTCCTTTTTATAAATTGTGAATCTGAATATTTTGCAATTGTTTCAGAGATCTTGATTGAACAAATGAAATTTCTTCTTGCTTGTTGTTCAAAGTTTGTGCAATATAGGTACTATGATAGTAATAGATGAATACACCCATCACTATGATATTAATAGATGATTGTTCATTCTATTAAATTCTATCATACATAATTAAATATCCCATGATAGGTAATGATTCTAGGTTGCCCTGGTGATTACGCACTTTTTAAGATGGATTCATATTACTTCTGTATTACTGAATTTAATATATAGAAACATAATAAATTTTGTATTCATGCCAGTTTTCACAAGAGTGTAATACTTATTGCACCAAGATCTAAATACTTATAAACCTAGTCATAGTATGAATGCACCTCATTTACCATGTTTGACGTGTGATTTCCAACTTGTTTAGGATATGTAATAGGCTACATATTATACAAATAAACAAAAATTGAGAGACTTTTATTGGAACTTTTGACATGCAGTTCCTATAAAATTCTCTAAATTCTTGAATTGATTCTAAAATTTATTAAACTCAAAAGTGGAAGTTCTCCTTTACAGTGAAGGTAGTACTCAATGGTATTGAATAACAGTAAAAAAATAAAAATTTTTGAGATTGGCATTTTTGAGAAAAAAATTATTTTTGATTAAAAAAAATTTTTTTTAGAAGGCTGCTTTAAAAATAATTAAATACATATTTCAAAATGGAGTATATCTTTTTAAGCAAAAAAATATTATCTTTAAAATAAAATAAACTGCAATGAGATATCTCGCATAGTTTCAGAGATAGAGCACTTTAAACTTTTTTTCGAAAATCGCAAACGGGAAAAGGTGCTTGGGATGCCATCTTTGGCACCCTGTATCTTGGTCCAGAAATTTTTTTGGGGAAAACAAAAAACTACGGGAATTTTATTTTTTACTGAATTTTAACATATGTTCAATTAAAGAACTTCTGAGACTATGAAGGTAAGATTTTTTCTTTGGCTGCCTGAATTGACATGGACTATGCCTTCTTCGAATTTCTAACATATATAAACTATAAACATGAGTGCTTTACTCAGTCTCAACAGTTCTATTATGTAAATTATTAATAATTGTATAAACATGAATAAAGAAGTTTCTATTCATTTATATAAAATTGGAATTTATTTCATTTATAATCTTGTTATAAAACTTAGTATTCTTTCATAAAGTGCATAATTTTACTTATTTAACTTTAAAGTTAAAATAAATTTAGAATAATATTGATTCTTCAATTAAGTATGCAGTTAATTTTTTGTTTCGTGAAATATTTTTTCTCTTTCTGGGGAAAAAATTAAATGGACAGTCTATTTTTGCCACCCTTTTGGCAAAAACCTATTTTTGCCGGGACGGTTTTTACCAGGTTTTTTTCATGGTTTTTTCCACCTTCGGCAAAAACTCGCCAACCCTGCTTTCATACGATGTTTCTATTTGTATTTGTTTTTTTTTCATATCTGATAATTTGCATCTGCCCATTTTGTAACTTTTCTACTCTCTTCTTTATTAACATTGACATTTTAATTTCCTATTCAAATAAAAATTCTTCTAAATTTAAAGAATTTCGTAAAATAAATAAATAAAATACAGACATCCATTGCCCAATGTAAGATGTTTAAATGTTTCGCATTGAGTTATTGAAAATCAGTGAAAACATTTTTATGATGATCAAAACATAATTTATGTAATGAGAGTCATCTATTACGTATGTCATGGATTAAACATTAATATTCCTGGATGAATCATAAATAAAATAAAATGCGGACACCACAAGGTCCATTCTCGACCGATAACAACCATTTTCCAAATGATTAACAAAAAAAAATTGATGAACTTCAAGGAAACACATTTAGAAATAATAAATAGTTTATGTGCATAGTTCACAGAAATTAAGACATGACTTTTTTAAAATAAACCATTTCTCATGTAATATAAGAAACCTACTAACTATGTCCTTTTCAGAATTTCATATGGATTTAAAATTCCAATGCATAGTAGAACATAATTCAATTAGCTAAAATGTCAGGGATTACAGTATTGACAATAATTCCACTAAGTGATATATAATCACCGAAGGATATTGACAATACAGCCTCCTACGTGCATTATTCTTGAAAACAAAATTGAATGCACATCAGATTTTATAAAATTAAGAAAAAAAAAAAAAAAAAAGATGAAAAAAGCATAACCAAGTATTTTGATAATTTAATATGTTAGAAAAGTTGCTCTGTTTTGTTTGTCAAAAGTGTAACCTATAAAAGATTCTAAACTACACAAAATCGAATAAAATCTAAATTAAAAAATTCATTTAGCAACTCAGTTATTAATTGAGTGAAAATTGAAAAATGGATATGATATATATAAGGCTTGATTCTTTTCCTTTGTTTTAATTGAAATAAACATTTTGGATAATTATCATGAATTGTTGATTTAAATTATTTCAGTGGAATTTTGTCCTGTCGGTATAAATTGTAAATATTTAAGTGGCATGTAAAAAATAATAGGGTTTAAAAATATTTTTTCTCCTCTCATATAGTTTAACTCCCCTGCAATTATAAATGTTATGAGGGAAACTCTCTCCCCCTGGGAAAACCTGAATTTCAAGCCCTGATAATCGAAGATATATAGTTTCTGTAAAATATATTGCAATATGTTTAAAATGTTATAATGGTGTGTGAAACATGTTTGCAATTTGTTATATAAGATGGCATTGTATAAAGAAATAAACGAACATTCACCATGACTAAAAACATATTTAGTACCAGATATCCGAATCCAGCAGGTAAATCGGATACGGGATATCCGGCAAAATCAGTATCTGGTGCATCCCTACAAACAAACTAATGATCTACCTATAAACTAAATCTAAAGTAAGGAATATATATAATTTCCACAGCATACAAATTAACTTACCTTGAGGAAAATTTTTTCCAATACTTAGTGTTTCATAACCGTGGTTTTTAAAATGCTCAGGAATTGTCACAAAATTTCCAACAGACTCTCTCCAATAAGCATTATCATCATAAAGATGCAAACTGTCAGGTCGACGACCAGTCAGGAAAGATATACGACTAGGAGCACCACGAGCTTGCTAAAATTTGAGAAAGATATAATTGTAAGCATTCAAACAATTTCAAGATTATTATTCAACAATTATTCTTGTAGAATGCAATGCAATAAAACATTTACATATATAATATTATTTACAGAAGGAAACAAAAAGGTTAGTAATGTTAGTAGTATTTGATATTATTCTTTTTTTTTTTTTTTCATTCCATAGTAAAATAAAAATTTTGGCAGAAATAAAAGTTAAGATCTTATTTTCTAAAAACACTGAAATGACAATGTAATAAATAAATAAAAACACATGCTCAAAAGAGAAAGAAAGTGAAAAAAACATTGCGTTAGAATAAAAAGAAAAAAAAACTATTAAAGTCCATGAGCATTTCTTATTAAATATTCAAAGAAATCGACATCTGGTCAAAACGGCTAACCACACTAACCGTGCCAAAATCCTACAGGGTTCATACAGAGTTGGGAAGAAAAAATCCAAGGAGTACATAAAAAATCCAAGGAGTCCAAAAAAATTTAAAGACTTGCCACTTTTGTTTGTTATTTATGTGGCATACACTTGCACAGCCCCAATTCCACAGGGATTCTGCGAGTTACCGCCCTGCAAGAAGGGGGGGGGGGTATTCGCGATCTTCAGACGAAATCGGTGCTTTCCCGCGATTTTCAGATAAAATCAGCGATTTATCTGCGATATTTTAGCACAATTGGTGATTGTTTGCGATCTTTTGTCGAAATCGGTGGTTTTTTGCGATCTTTTGATAAAATCGGTGTTTTCCTGTTTTTCTTATTTATGAAATTGATGTTTTTTTGAGGATTTTTAGTCAAAATTTGCATTTTTATACGATCTTTTCTCGAAAACGCCGTTTTATTCCCGCAATCTTTTGACGAAATCGTCATTTTTTCCCGCGATTTTTTAACGAAATTGGCATTATATCCGCAATCTTTAGACGAAATCGACATTCTCCCGCAGTCTTCAGACGAAATTAGCGTTTTATCTGCCATATTTCATGACACTTTGGTGGCTATTAGAATGATCCCCACCAATCCAGGGATGCCGCTGGACTTGAAAAATCCTGGGTTCCTTTTTAACAAAAGCGGGTCCTCACTAATGAGTCATATATTTAGATGCAAAAATTGAGCTTGTTCATTTGCATTAGAAAAATGAAATTCAATAATTATTGTTTTAATAATAAATAAAAATATAAAACCAATATTAATTGTTTTTAAAATTATGAGAAATTTTCTTTACTTCTTTAAAAATAA
This sequence comes from Maratus speculifer, assembly GCA_964019185.1. Taxonomy (NCBI): domain Eukaryota; kingdom Metazoa; phylum Arthropoda; class Arachnida; order Araneae; family Salticidae; genus Maratus; species Maratus speculifer. The sequence continues at coordinate 83,490,341 of OZ025296.1, forward strand.
ATTTGCAAGATACAAATTTAACTATAAAATATTGAACATTTAAAAGTAGAAGATAATAAGTATCACTATTGTTTGCATTTCTTTTAAAAAAAGGGGCAAGACTGATTTATAGAAAAAGACATTTTTGCTGAAAAAAAAAGAATACTTTTGTTGAGTAAAGTGATGAGACTTTTTGTTTAATGAATGGCTGTTTTCCTGAGTCACATTTACTCAGAAAGACTTGGAGCAGTCAAAAATGGATAGTGAATCACAAAAATCCGTTTTTAGAGCAGCCAAAAAAAAAAAAAAATAATAATAATAATAATAATAATAATAATAATAATAATTTTGAAGCAAGAAAATTAGTCTTTAGAACAGGAAAATTCACTTCAGGCATACGGTTTTTTTTTTTTTTCCCGTGCCGTTTTGATAAAATTTGAGTCTTTTCACGATCTTTTGACGAAATCTGCCGTTTATTCGGGATTTTTTTCACGAAATTTACGTTTTTCGAGAATTGTTTAACGAAATTTGCCGATTTTTCGCAAATATTTTGACGAAATTAGTCATTTTTCGAGGTTTTGTGACGAAATTAGTCATTTTTCCCGAATTTTTTGGAATAAATCTGTCGTTTTTCCGCGTTTTTTTGACGAAATCTGTCGTTTTATCGCGAATTTTTGACAAAATTTGTTGTTTTTTCGCACTTTTTTGAGGAAATTTGCCGTTTTTTTTATCGAGATTTGTGACAAACGTAGCCATTTTTTCGCAAATCTTTTGAAGAAATTTGCCTTTTTTTGCAATTTGTGACGAAATTTGTCGTTTTTTCGCGATTTTTTGAGGAAATTAGTCATTTTTCGAGGTTTTGTGACGAAATTAGTCATTTTTTGCCGAATTTTTTGGAATAAATCTGTCGTTTTTCCGCGATTTTTTGATGAAATCTGTCGTTTTATCGCGAATTTTTGACAAAATTTGTTGTTTTTTCGCACTTTTTTGAGGAAATTTGCCGGGTTTTTTTTCGAGATTTGTGACAAACGTAGCCATTTTTTCGCAAATCTTTTGAAGAAATTTGCCTTTTTTTGCAATTTGTGACAAAATTGGCCATTTTTTGCGTATCTTGACGAAATCTGTCGTTTTATCGAAAATTTTTGACAAAATTTCCTGCTTTTCCCAATTTTTTTGACAAAACTTGCCGTTTATCACGATTTTTTGGCGAAATCCGTCGTTTTTCGCGTATTCTTTGACAAAATTTGCCGTTTTATCGCGATTTTTAGACGAAATTTGTCGTTTTTTCGCGATTTTTTGAGGAAATCTCTGCATTTTTTCGAAATTTTTTGAGAAAATTAGCCATTTTTTCGTGAATATGACGAAATTTGCCGAAAAGAAAGGTTTTTATTTCGCAATTTTTTAACGAAAGTCGCCATTTTTATGCGTTTTTTTTAAAGAAATTACGCGTTCCACGGGACGCGTAAGAGCTATTTTACTGTGTCCCATTGCCTATTTTTTTGCGTATTTTACGTGCTATAGCGTGTCCGCGGCATCCCTGCTGTTTTTCTGATGAATGACGTGCATAAAGGGTGTACCGTGCGTTTTACAATCGCGATTTTTTTTTTTTTTCTTTTTCGGGAGCAATATCGCTTGCGTGCAAAATCGCAATACAATTTAAGGAGTTTCTAAGGAGTATTTTGTTTATTTAAGTAGTTCTAAGTACTACTTGGGAACGTTTTCATTTCTAAGTAGTTTCTAAGGAGTCCAAGGAGTCTGTGCGAACCCTGATCCTAACCACTAAAGACTTGCAAAAACATAAAAACAAAAGCTTTTCTTTTATCATTTTGTTTATTATAGATTCTTTTTTTTAAAAAAATTTTAGCATCATAAAAGCATTTAAATAGCACTTTTTCAAAATTTGAAAGTACATTAAGCTTTTTTTTTTTTTTGTTAATATAGAAAACAAATTTCAGAAATTTTAATTTTAGTATTAAAAATGATTCTTTCATAATTTCTTTTCAATGCAGCTTTTCTTTTTAATACGGATAATGCATTCCAAATTTCACAGGGACTTTTCATTAATCTGTAACTAAGTAACGAGCTATAAGACAATAGCATTGTTATTTATTTTAATACATTAACTAATGCCAATCTCTAGTCACAAGATACATCTTTAGAAAATTGACAAACAAGGATATTGAAAGTTTTTCCTTTTTTAAATAAAGATTTAAAATATCTCAAATTTTTCATTTTTTTATATTAAAAGTTATTTATTAAATCAAAGTATTTCTGTTTCATTTTTATTGGTACCATAAAAAAAATTCCCTACATCCAGAAATTCATTAAATCGGGACTCAGCTGTATAAATAAAAATCACTTGGTTAGAAAAAACATTTTTTATAATAAAACATATAATTTTGTTTGAGTAATTCATAAAACAATGTTTTGTTGAAAATATTTTCACCATTTAAGAAAACACACTTATGAAATCTTAGCACACACCAATAAAAACATTTATGGATGTGTTCTTGCTTTATGATAAACAAGATAAACTAATTTTGATTTATTAAATGCAGAACACAAATACAAAAGTCAAATGTAATTTAAGATTTAAACATACAAATTAAATTAATCTGAACATAAGATTACCTACCTGAGCATATGCATTTTTAAATATGATACTGCTGGCAGCTAGGGCATCAATGTTGGGAGTCAGAGCAATTTTATCACCAAAACATCTTAAAGCTGGTCTTAGATCATCTATGACAATAAACAGAATATTGTTTCGACCATCATATTCTCCTGCAATTAAAACATGAACAAAATGTAATTTAAAAATAGATAATATGAAACTATAGATATACTTTATAATATTTTACACACATAAATCAAAGGAATTTTAAACAAAGAATACATTAAATTTTTCTATACATATAAGATGAAATTATTGGATCTGTAGTTTTTGACAGATTTATTTACATGCTTTAGTAAGTCCTAAATATGATTAGACTATTTTTGGAAAATGTCTGTCTGTATAAGAAATGGCTTGACTTCAAAGCACATTTTATTTGTTCACAAATTGTGCCCCCCCCAAATAAATATAACACCCTATTATTAGTGGTGTATCGGGTAGCAGTTTGGCCGAGTACCCAGTACCGAATAGTTGTTTAATAAGAAAATAAAACACTGATGTGCACATAATGTTAGCTTAGGTGTACATATATATATATATACTTGTGTGTACACATATATAATATACATATATAGTATAAATAAATTCATTAAATTTGAAATTTATTATGGCACCTTTTAAAGGCAATTTTTGACAGTGCAAAACTAATAAAAAAGGAGAATTGATACATGACAAGTACAATTATTAATTAATGTAAAATAAAAACATTTTTTAACCCTCCAATGTATTCCGACCATTGGAATCTGTCTATCAAAAATAAAAATGTTTGTTGGTTACTGTAACAATTCATTGAATAATGCAAAACATTTCATTTATTTTGTAACTGTCTGTACTTTATTTTCTTTTGATTAAAAAAAATGTATTGGCTTTGCAGTTTCTTTTCATTTTTCATGTGTAAAGATTAAATTATGTTATTTTAAATTTATTATTTTTTAAATATCTCAGTAAAAAAACTAACCTTTTTCAATGAAAATTATAAATGTTTGAATGGAAGGTGTGTTAGGAATGCCTTAAAAAGAAAGCTCTTAGAATTGATAAGTGTAGATAATCTAGAACTTGAAAATCCACCAAAGAAACAAAAAATAATCATGAGAATACTAATGTAGACAAACCAAAAGAGAAAATGCCAGCAAAAAGTTCCTCTATTTTCTGGGAATGTTTTGAGAAAATTGCGAATGAGCAAAAAGATTTTGGCACTAGTACTTGTTTAAAATCTCTGCAAGAAGAATTGGTACAAAAAGAGATACAGGCTTTCTTAACAGAAGACTCATGCGAAACTGACACTCCATTTGTATGGTGGGGGGGAACTTTTCCGATTATGTGCAACCTTGCAAAAAACTCTTATGTGCACCTACAACAACTGTTTATCAGAGTTTCCCCCAGAGAGTTTCAGGGGGGCGCATCGCCCCTCCTGCCCTTTAGTTTAAAAAATAGTGCCCAACATCCAAAAACTAGTGCCCCTCTTGTCATTTATTTAAAAGAAAAATAGCGCCCTTCTTACTCACATTTGAAAAAACATAGCCCTCCAACGATGATCTGAACGCGCTATAACGCGTAAATTATGCAAAAAATCGGCAATGGAAAGCAAAAAATAGCCTCATACGCGTCCCGTGGTATGGGTAATTTCATCAAAAAATTGCTAAAAAACCCCCAGCAAGTTTCGTTAAAAATCGCGAAATAAAGACTAATTTCTGGCAAGATTACCAAAAAAATGTTTAATTTTGTCACAAAATGGCAGACTTCCTCAAAAAATTGTGGAAAAATGGCAAATTTCTTCCGAAAATCGCAATAAAACGAAATATTTTGTCAAATAAGTCGAAAAAAATGTCAACTTTCATCAAAAAATAGTGATAAAACAGCAGATTTTGTCAAAAGATTTGCAAAAAATAAACGGCAAATTTCTTTCAAAAATCGCAATAAAACAGAAAATTTTGTTCCATTTTTTCACGAATTTGTCATTTTTTTTGCAATTTTTTAGCAAAATATGCCGTTTTTTGTGATCTTTTAGCAAAAACTGCTGTTTATGCGATCTTTTAATAAAATTTGTCTTTTTTCGCAATTTTTTTTAATGAAATTTGACGTTTTTTCATGATTTTTTAACAAAATTTACCTTTTTTTTTCTTTTTTCAATTTTTTGATGAAATTTCTGTTTTTTCACGACTTTTTGAACCGCTAGATTCTAGATTCAGATCTATATAAGTGCCCTTTTTTAAACCTGGGGGAAACTCTGTTTATTCTGAACGTATATTTTTAGAGATGTATATTTATAGTAGTAAAAGAAATGCCCTGTCTACTGATAATGTAGAACGTTTGGTTTTTTTTGCACCATAATTTGAAATATAATAAATTTATTATTTTTTTTATTGCATTTTCAGTTTCTTTATCCAAAATAATAGTCTTTCTGCTTTTCTAATATATCAAACAAGTATTTATTTGTATAAATGTGAAATTTTATGAGGGTTTTAGTTCTTAACTGTTTCTGTATTTTGAGACATATTGTTAAATACAGAGTAAATAGTTTTATGAATTACTACATATATTATACGATGATATTCGAATAACGTTTTATATATCAGTTATAAATTCATATGCTTAAAAATTAAATTCTGACAACTACTCGGTATTGGCCGAGTACTCGTCCAAAATTTGGCCGAATACCGAGTACTCGGCATACTGGCCGAGTACCCAGTATTTACCGTGTACTCGGTTCGGCTCTCTTTATATATATATTTTTTTTTTCTAAAATTTTCAGGTTTCTCCTGAAAATTTTCACCTCAATATAATTGTAATTATTTCGTTAGATTAAATCTTTGCAATGTTTCTTTATTGATACAAGATACAAATAATTTAACAGGAAATAACACAAAAATCTTAATAAACATACCTTCGAGAGGTTGTGGAGGATGAATGATGAGTAGGGAAATAACAGTGAATATTATTGACAAAACGAAAACTACAAGCAAAGCAAAAAAACACGCACTTCTTCGGCTTATAATATGTTCATAATGTTCCGACATTTTTTATTAACGTTATTTAATTAAAAAATAATAATAAGAAAAAGAACTATGATTTATATAAATTACTCATTGTACTTCTAAACACACATGTCGATAAACAAACATTTAAATTACACGCCCCCTGAAAGGTATTGCCAAAGAGCAAATGTTAATCGATGTCGAAACAAGGAGGTAAGAGTGCATAGTTTTGGCTGTTCTTAAGAATAGAGTATCTTTATATCTTAATAGGATGACGGGATGTAGGCGGAAATCAAATTTGACTGCTCTGCTTATCTTTTAAAACCTTTTCTTAGTTAAAGAAAATCTAAAATTAGAATTTAAATTAAAACCCATTAGTTTTAATAAAGGCGACTATGGGCATAAACATCCGTGCAAAATATTCTAACAATTAACAGCGAGTGTGTGTCAATGCATTTATATTTTTTTCACTTCAATTTCTACAAACAAAATAAAACGGAAATACTTTATTATTATTATTATTTTAATCAGGCCTAGTCTTGAATTCAGATACTTTCTAAGGGAGTTATTTCTGTCTTCTGTGCCGGGGAAGAGGGAAATTCAAAGAAATTTGCACATTTTGACTATTAAAAACACAAAATCTTAAATCTTGAATATCCCCATGGGCCACCATCTGAATTACACTGTTCCCACTCAGTCCGTTTTATGAATACCACTTAAAAAAAAAAGAAAATTCTTTTTTTTAGATTTTTCTTACAAATTTTGCAGACATAGACGCTTTCAGTATGATGCCACTTATGTCATTTTGCTTGGATACTGACTCCAAACAAACGGTTGCTATGCCTCATTTTTTATTAAATATAAATCGTAGAAAAATGTATCATTGCATATGAAGCATTAAACACTTGCCTGCAGGGGCCTCGCTAAGGGGGGGGGGACAGGGGGGGGGAGCCTCCCCCCCCCCAAACATCCCTAAAAGTTGTTACACTTGGCAAATTTCATTAAAATTTTAGTAAAAACTGTAATATATTTCCTATTTTTGACAGAAATTGCAAAAGTTACAATTCTAATTGGGAATCTTATTGAACTTTTTACAAATAAGAACTGTATTACATTTTCTAATTGTGGTAACTTGGCAAAGTTATAAAATAAGTTGGCAAATATGAAAACTTGACTTGGCAATTTAAAGTCTTCTCCCCCACCAATAAAAAGTCTTAGCGATGGCCCTGCTTGCCTGTGACATATAGCTAAAAAATATAGCTATAATATATTAATAAAATAGAAAATACAGACTATTCGTAGTCGTTTGTCAGCGCTGTCGTGCAAGAGTCTTGCTGTTTCGGGCGTAGATAGGGGTCGCCGACGAAGATGGCGACCCCTCATCATGGCCTCATTTTTTACTAAATATAAATCGTAGAAAAATGTATCATTGCATATGAAGCATTAAACACTTGCCTGTGACATATAGCTAAAAAATATAGCTATAATATATAAATAAAATAGAAAATACATCATAGTCGTCCCTCTGTGGCTGAGGGGTCAAAGCGCCACGCCGCTAATCGTGAGGTTCTGGGTTCGAATCCTACTGGATCCATTGCACGCACTCTTTGTGTGGAGCTCCTGGTTGTATGTGGTTGTATCTTGTGTTGTAAAATTTTCTTGTGCTATCTCGTCCTTGTATATTGACGATGACTTACAAGCAGGCTTCATGTCGAGCACACAAGTCAGATGTATGTTGTTCAATAAATACAGCATAGCAACTGTTTGTTTGGGGTCAGTTTCCAAGCAAAACGTCATAATTGACGTCACTACTGAAAGCGTCCTAGCATATAAACCTAGCATAAAAGTTTTTTTTATTTTTTTTTTAAATACTGGTTTTTAAAAAACACACCAGTAGGAGCAAGTAAGTGATCTGCTGAACTCGCTTTATAAATTTTGTAAATTAGAGGTCTCCTGAGAAGATGAGCGGGGTGCGAGTTCATTAGATTGTGCTTTATTTTGTTTGACAAATTGAAAAAGAAAGTTTGATAAATTTACAATGTTAATCTATTTAAAGAGCAAATTAATTTTTATACTTTATTCATTTTTTTTAATTATACGTTTATAAAATTTTGAATTCTCACCGAAAATTTAGAAAAAAATATATTTTAAAATAAGGAAATCTTCATACCTTTTCCTTTAAAGTTATAGAAGTAAAACTTAATTAAAAGTTTCTGGTGCGAATCTTAATTAACCCTTACCGGAGAGGAGTCTGTTTGAAATAATTAACTTACACTCGAATTTGCAAGAAAATAAGAACTTGCTTACTTTGAAGTATGTTATAAAAATAAAATTTTAATTAAATTTTCTGGGTGCCATTAAAATGAAAATTAGATGTCCTTTTTTAAGGACATTGCTCTCCAAAGGGTTAATCTTATTTGGGATATAACATAATTCTTTTCTCCTTAGAAATAAAATCTACCAATAAGACATCTTTTCTTTCTTCTTTTTATATTTTAAAAAAAATTTTCTGAATTAATTTTACTTGACTTTGAAATCTCTCATGGATGGGAGCTTGTTGATCAAAATCCAGGAAAAGGGTAAATTTTGGCACAAATGAGGTCGCATTCTTCTGCCGAAAGAACTTTTTTTAATGGAATCTATAGATAAGAAATAAAGAAATCGTGATGCAAATCCTTTTTTAAACAATAAATATACTAAATACGAAATATTTAAAAAATCCAAAGTATGCTACTAATCTTTGTTTTTTTCGAATTGAAGACTTGAAAGAAAAAGTTTACTGTAAAAAAGACACAAAGAATTAAAGTTTATTATAATTTTCGTCAGAGGAGTCCTTTTGACCCCCCCCCTTCCTTTCTCGTTCTAAATTTAAATACATGAACATAAAAAAAGTAAAAATTGTATTTCAAGAGAACCCATGCCTTATCAGGAAGAAAAATATTCAGTTCTTTTATTTTATTGCTTAAATATTTTCCCCCCTGAAAAAAAGTAAATTTTATTATTATTATTTTTAAATCATCAGAGAAAAACAAGATTTAAGTAATTAAATCTGAAAATCAAGGCAGGCGTACCAGCCAACTCTTACTTCCTATAAATTAAATATAATAGTTATCTCTTGTGGCCGTTCATGGTCTAATACTTTTAGTATAAATTTTGTAGTAACTACATGGCGTAAATTTCTCTTCATAGCACAACATCGATGCGGCTGAGAAGTTTCAGTTATTTTCCGTCTTCGTTTTCAGCGTTAGACTAGATTAATTTGGCTAATAAGTATTAAACGAAATCAAATTGCGCATTGTGTCCCATGAATACGTTTTCAAATATTTGTCCTTGGAAACAAGTAAAATAATCTACTTAATTAAGGAATTTCCCATTTCATAGAGAAGAATTTCGGCTTTAGTGTTCATCGAATAAATAGAGTGTTGACAAGAAATGAGGTATTCATAACACATTAAGTGGATCGTTAATCAGACTTGAAGATGAGCAGATATTTTCAAAAGTATTACACCGGGAGGCGACAGCACAGAAAATCACCTCATTGAGTTTAGGGATAAAAATCTAGGATTACATAAATCTCGATTCGCATATTAAAAAGTAATCTATCTGCATGTTTTATTTTGGTCGAAAAAAACCTAAAAACCCGATTTTAATGGTTAACTCATAGGTTTTCCATCATGTTTTCCTGATCCCAGTCCTCCACGTTTTCATACTTTTGGGTGCAGGAAAGCATAATGGTAAACTTACACTGTTAAAAATTTGAAACTTTTGCTGCATCATCAATTCACCGCTTATATAGAAAACGGATCACTGTATTATGGAGCATTCTCATTGGTCAAAATTGAGATAATCTATAAAAGCCATAGAGTGATGATGCAGCAAAAGTTTAAGATTTTTAACAGTGTACGAGTCAACCACTAAAATAAAATTTTTTTGTGTTTTTCATTAAGATATAACTTGGCAGACCTGTTGAATTTTAATATGCGAATCGAGATTTAGCTAATCCTAGATTTTCATCAGTGAACTCGGTGATGTGATTATCTGTTTTTCCGCCTCCCGGTCTAAAATAAATACCTGAGATAAGACAAACAAAAGAATCTCATCGGCTATCTAGCGAGATAATGGACGTTACGAGAAAGTGACTGAGGAAGGTTAGAAGAAGAAAGGTGCTCCCTGTTCACAGAGGAAAATCCTCATAGGCTTTTTTAGAGAAAAACTCAGATCTCGGGTGAACGCCAACGAACGACGTCGCTTTTCCTTGAGTAGAGTGTTTGGACGAAAAGTGTATTGAGGTGCGGTCAAGAGTGTAGCTCTTGATGTATCAAGCAGGACGGTCGTTCTGCCAAGCCAAGCTAGAAAAAATAATATGCCCGCCAAACGAACAAACCGCCAAAAGGGATGATAGTTGTGTCTAAAAAATGATCTGATATCAAATTTCCAAGCTTATATTAAGGTAATTGTTTAACATTTTCCATAAAAAAATTACTATTTGTAAGTCAATGCCTTTGGATATATATGTTGATAGAAATCCATTTCTCTTGTACTAAATACATCGTAAACGTGTTTTGAAAATTCAAATGTTTTTAAATTATGCATGATGGGCTTGGCGGCCATATTAAGGTAATTATTTAACATTTTCCATAAAAAAAAATACTATTTGTAAGTCAATGTTTTTGCATATATATGTTGATAGAAATCCATTTCTCTTGTACTAAATACATCGTAAACGTGTTTTGAAAATTCAAATGTTTTTAAATTATGCATGATGGGCTTGGCGGCCATCTTTTCATATTTTACACAAATTTCCAAGCGCCAAGTTTGTAAAAGAAAGCGTAGTAAGTTTACAATAAGTACAATTTAGAACTTTTGATTTTAACTATGGACAAATATATTTAACACGTTACCACCCAGCGATCTATTTATAGATTGTCTACAACTAAACAAAACTTTTAAATTTCAACACCAGAATTTTAGTTCGGAAATGTCTGCTTAAGTAGCAATTTTGAATTTTAAATTTTAACTATGGATTTGGGTACATAGAAATTAGTATAAAATATGGAAAAATGGCCGCCAAGCCCATCACGCATAATTTTAAAATATTTGAATTTTGAAAACACGTTTACGATGTATTTAGAACAAGAGAAAAGGATTTTTATCAACATATGCAAAGGCATTGACTTACAAATAGTAATTTTTTTAATGGAAAATGTTAAATAATTACCATAAGATAAGCTTGGAAATTTGATATCAGATCATTTTTTAGACACAACTATCATCCCTTTTTTTTCTCTTGCTTGGCTTTTTTTTAACTTTTGAAAAGTATTTTTTAGTAGATATAGTCATATATCGATAAGATCCAGAGTGATCTCCCATAAATCTGTTTTAGTGAACCTACTGTGAAAAAGATTTAGATATTTTAATAAGTGAACCAGGTGCACCGAAAGTGTTTGCTGTATGTAACTTAATAACGCACCGGATCTTCTATATCCGAGTTCTAAATTGTAAACATTGTTTTTTATATGTAAATAAAGTGTAAATAAGTTGTTCGTTAATTTTAATTGATTAAGTTAAAAATTTTTTGGACAATCTTTCCCACAACGTATCCGATATCACGTAGTTATATCGGTGGGGGCAACATACCAAAATAAAAGAATATTCTTCGATTTCGGGATGACTAACCGGGCAAGTCTCGATCAACCTTCAACTCGGGGTTCAACTCACAGATGAGAAAACGTATGTTAGCAAATCTAACCGCCGGTTAATATTTGAAATTCATCGCTAACTTCAGAGCCGAGATTAGTCAACCTCGGGTTAGTGAACTTCAGGTTGAAATGTGCATGCCTGATTGGCCAAAGGTATCACATGACATACTTATCGCGTTCATGAGTTCGATCCTCGCGTATCACCAATTTTTAATGGCGAAGCAAAACCAAGATTTGAAATGAATACTTGTATTTAATTTTTAGATCGATAAATTTCGAATTACCGTTGTGATTTGGTAGTTTTGTTCGTTTCCAAAATTAGATTCAAAGATTAGAAATACCGATACAGTTATAAGACTTTTATTTTTACAAGATTTTGCGTTACAGTAAAACTTTTTCATAAAAGTTACTTGATTAAAAAAATTATATTGTTTTATTTAATAATTAAATTTAATAAACGGTTTTCTAAACAGGCTAGCAATGGTAATTAGAATAAAAGAAAATAACGAGCTAGTTTGTTTATTTATTTTTCAACGAAAATTAAAATATTGAAAATGCATCTATTTTTTCTAATTTAAATCCAATGTTTTAATTAATTTAACTAATATAATTGATGCGAAAATTTTCAAGATAAATCCTCAGAAAAATGTTTCTTCTAAACAAAAGTAATTATTTAAAGAAAGAAAAAAAATTAATTATTATACTGTATTACAGTTTAACGGCTTATTATTTTGTCGTCACAAAATTCCTGTTTTTGCGATTGCATGCTTTAAACAAACATAAAAAAGCAGAAACTGAAATGTAAGAAAAAACTGCTTTTCTTTTTTATTATTATTAAAAAAAATCTAAATTATTAACCAAAATTTGTCATATCAGAACTTTCTTTCTATTTACGTTTGATAGATGGCGCTACCTAATATCAAAATTGCTAGGCAAACTCAAAGCTTAGGCTCATCACAAATTTATATAATTTTCGTTTATAAAGGTAAAATGTTGAAAAAAACATAAAAAATTTAAAGCAACACATTCTTTTATAACAACATCTTTTATAATTAACATTTCGTTTACTTAGTAAATTACAACTTACTCTTTGAAAAAAAATCCACCAATGTTCAATTCAAAGCTGCCGCCATCTTTATTCATCTGCGCATGCTCGGTCGAACAACCTTTCTCCCGTAGGAAGGTTGAGTAACCTAACTTTAGTTTCGACCACGGAGTAAGACACAGGCAAGGGCGGATCCAGCCCAACCTCCAGGGAGGGGTCACAACTTTTGACAGATGGTTTAATGAAGCAATTTTAAAATACAGTAAATCTTGTGAAAACGGAATTACGATAAAAAAATAGCAAATTTCGCCGATCGGGCATGAAAAAATCGCGAATTTTGTCGATTATGCACGGAAAAATCACGAATTTTGTCTATCGGACGCGAAAAATCTCAGATTTCGTTTATCGGGCAAGGAAAAAAAGTCTAAATCTTATACTATAATGCGAGCAAAAATTGTGTGTGTGTGTGTGTGTGGGTAAATTTTATCTCAAAAACGGCTCTAACGATTTTCGCAAAAATTTGGATATTACCCTTTTCGGGCACGAGAAGACCATTGGGCTAGGTCACATGTTCGAGAAAATTCGATTATTGGGTCATTTTGGGTCATAATGGGTCAGGATCAAGCTAATTATATCTAGAGAACGGCTGGATCGATTTTAAGGAAATTTTGTATCCAATCGTTTTATGGCACGAGAAAACAATTGAGCTGGGTCACATGTTCGAAAAATTTTGATTAGTGGGTCATTTTTGGGTCATTGTGGGTCAAGCCATTTTTATTTAAAAAACGGCTCTAACGATTTCGACCAAATTTTATATTTTATCGTCTTGGATTACAAGAAGACCATTGGATTAGGTAACATGTTCGAGAAAATTCGGTTAGTGGGTCATTTTTGGGATCATTGTGGGTCATGCTATTTTTATCTAGAGATTTTCTCACGCAATTTTGACTAAAAATTGCATTCTATGGTTTTCGAGCACGAGAAAAACATTGGGCTAGGTTACATGTTCGAAAAAAAATTTTAATGGGTCATATTGGGTCATTAAGGATCTGGGTCAAGCTATTTATATTTAAAGAACGGCGTGATGGATTATAACGAAATTTTGTATGTAGCAGTTTTTTGACATGAGAAAACTAATGGGCTAAATCACATGTTTGAGAGATTTCGACTATGAGGGTCATTTGTGGGTCATGATGAGTCATAATGGGTCATGGTCAAGCTATATCTAAATAACAGGTGGATCGATTTTAACGAAATTTTGTATGCAACATTTTTTTGGCACGATAAAATCATTGGACTAGGTTACATGTTCGGAAAATTTCGATTAATGGGTCATTTTGGATCATAAAGGGTCTGGGTCAAGCTATATATAATTAAAGAACGGCAGGATCAATTTTAACGAAATTCTGTATATAACAATTTTTAGAAACGAGAAAACTAATGGACTAAGTCACATATTCGAGAGCTTTCGATTATAAGGGTCATTTGTGGGTCTTAATGGGTCATGGTCAAGCTATATCTAAAGAACAGGTGGATCGATTTTAATGAAATTTTGTATACAACATATTTTTGGCATGAGAAAATCATTGGGGTAGGTCACATGTTCGAGAAATTTCGATTAGTGGGCCACTTTTGGGTCATTCTAATTTTATCTAGACAACGTTTCGCGCAATTTTGACTAAATTTTGTATTTTATCGTTTTTGGGCATAAGAAAATCATTGGGTTATGATAGATTTTTGAGAAAATTCGATCAATGGGTCATTTTGGATCATAAGGAGTCAGGGTCAAACTAACTATATCTAAAAAGCGGCTCAATCGACTTTATCTAAATTTTGTATCTAATGTTTTTCGGCATGCTAAAACTAATGAACTAGGCCACACGTTCGAGAGATTTCGATTATAAGGGTCATTTGTTGGTCATGCTAATTTTATATAGAAAATAGTACTCACCATTTTGACTATACTTTGTATTATATCGTTTTTGAGCAAGAGAAAACCATTTGGCTTGGACACATGCTCGCGAAAATTCGATTTGTGGGTCATTTTGGGTCTTAATGAGCTAGGGTCATTCTAATTACATATAACAACGACTCAATCAATTTTACCTAAATTTTGAAACAAAACGTTTTTTGTCACGAGAAGACTATTGAGCTGAGTCGCATGTTAAACAAAATTATATTAGTGGGTCATTTCGCTTTATTGCTGAATGCTGCCAAGATAATTTTACCTAAAAAATGGCTTAAACGATTTTCATTCAATTTTATATTCTACTGTTTTTGATTACCTGAAGGCGATTGAGCTATGTCACATGCTTGATCAAATTTGATTAGTGGCTCATTTTGAGTAATACTGGTCAGGGTCACGAGAATATAGCAAAAGCCAATAACTTGGTGATATTTGAGAAAATATTGGCGACATATGGCCAAAAAATCGACTATAAAAATTACGAAAACCAAAACACGTATTTGGAGCCAAATGAAAGAATGCCTCCAAATTTGGCTATATCTAGCAAAAATATTGTCTTTCAGAATGTAAAGAATTTTTTTATACATTCTCAGAGCTGCCAAGTCTCCGGCTTTTTGGATACCAGTATTATTATACAGAAAATGATGTTTTAAGTAATTGGAACATTGAGACGATTTAAAAACAGATGATTTTCTCTAAAATAATACTGGTGTGCAAAAAGCCGGAGACTTGGCAGCTCTGCATTCTTAAGAGGATTCGAGATGGATGGTTAAACCAATCAGAGTCGAGCTAAAAAAGTGATTTAGATCGATGTCCTTTCGTTGTAAATTTTAAAATAAAGTAAAATTTATAAACATGCGCATAAAAACATAGTTTTCTTATTGATTGTTTTTCTAAATAATACTATTATAAACATGTTTGACAGTAATAATACAGAGTTAATGATACAGTGAAAATACTACATCGAGTTGAACACAAAGTTAATTTTGACCGAGCTAAGCTCGGTCTCCCCTGCTAGTTTTTTATAATACTTGAAAAAATTGCAAATTTTGTTCATAGGTTGCGTCATCGAGTCATCGAGTGCGAAAAATCGTGAATTTTGCTAATCAAGTGAAGGAAAAATCGCATATTTCGCAGACCATTCGTGGAAAATTTTCAAATTTCATCGATCACACCCAAAAAATTTTGCGTTCCTGTTTTAGCACTTTTTACTTACACTGTACATCCCTCTTTGAAGAGCTCCAGGGGGGGGGGGTCATGACCCCCTCCTTGGATCCGCCACTGGACACAGGAGGAGAAACTTAATGCGCATGACTCTTCGAAAATACAAAGTGAAATTTTGGTAAATAATGAGGAGGCTGTGATAAGTAGTAGGCTGGTTTTTTAGTTACTGCAATGCTTTTCAATGGAAAAAATGGTCATTTTAAAATTTTTTTTTTACGAAAAATCTGAATTTTTAGAAGGTTGTAAAAATGAAAATATGGTTAATTGTAGTTTTCTTCACAACATACATATTTTTACTTTCTTCTATCTTTACAAGAAGAAAGTATTGGATTCATGAAAATTTTCGACTTCCGGTTTTCGACGGATTTATACGTTTTAGAAGGTCCTGAACACGTTTTTACTATTTTTAGAAAATGTCTGTCTGTGAGTCTGTCCGTCTGTCTGTCTGTCTGTCTGTCTGTCTGTCTGTATGTGACAAAAAATTTGTGGGCGCTCTATCTCAAGAACTAATGCTCGAAATTTAATAAAATTTTATATTCAGTTAGACCTTGATATGAATTAGTGCCTATTGGTTTTTGGTGAAAATTGGCCTGCAGGTGGCGCTGCTATACTACGTTTTTCATGATTTTCAAGATTGCTATATCTCAAGAACTAATGCACAGAATTTCACCAAACTTTAGATTCTGTGACCTCTTGATATGCATAGACGCTGATTAAGTTTTGGTGTAAATTGGCCATCAGGTGGCGCTGCTATGCCACGTTTTTCATGATTTTCATGATAGCTATATCTCAAGAACTAATGCACAAAATTTCACGAAACTTCAGATTCCGCGATACCTTGAGATACATAGCCGCTGATAAGGTTTTGGTGTGAACTGCCCAATAGGTGGCGCTGCTATGCTACATTTTGCACGATTTTTGCGATAGCTATATCTCAAGAACTAATGCAGAGAACTTCATCAAATTTTAGATTCTATTACACTAGAATATATAACATAATTAGACGCTGATTACATTTTGGTATTAACCTTGCAACAGGTGGTGCAGCTATGCTGCATTTTCCACGATTTTTCCGATAGCTATATCTCAACAACCAATGCACAGAATTTCATCAAACTTCACATTTTGTTACAAAATGACATATAACATAATTACATGATGATTACGTTTTGTTATAAATCCTTCAACTGATGGTGCTGCTGTGCTATATTTTACACGGTTTTTTTAAACTAGCTATATCTCAAGAACTAATGCACAGAATTTCATCAAACTTCAGATTCTTTTACACCATAACATAATTAGACGCTTTTTTACGTTTTGGCATAAATTGTCCAAGATATGGTGTTGCTGTGCTACGTTTTGCAAACTTTTTGTTATAACTATATCTCAAGAACTAATGGACGAAATTCCACCAAATTTCAGATTCTGTTAGGTCTTGACATAAATAGATGCTTATTAGGGTTTACTATAAATTACCCAACATGAGGCACTACTAAGCTCATTTTCTCAGAATATTAATTAAATTTTGCGTTTTAGGCTTTTCGGATACCAGAATCTCATTAGGCTAGGTCAAATGTTCGAGGAAATTCGATAGTGGGTAACTTTGGGGTCACCACGATTTTTTTTAATATTAAAATGTACTTATGAGATAGAAGAAAGTTTTGGGATTGACACATCCAACTAGTTTTATAGGTATTTGGCGCTTCATTTTCGTTTTTAAGCCCTTTAAAATACGAGATCATTCTGACAAAAATCAAAGGGCAGGCCATTTAAAAACATTGAATATCGCGGATTAAAATGACTGTTGTAAATTAGTTGAATATCGCAAAGAAACAGACTTATGATTTTTAGAAATTAAGTATTAATCAAATATTTTGGAGTAAATTTTAATTTCGCGTATAGTTTTTATAACCTTAGACCATTTTAATAATCCATAACTTTGGATATTTATGCAATTAATGCATGTAAAATTAAAGCTAATTTTTATTTTAATTATTTGGAGCAACTGCTTATTCATATTATGGATGTCTTGTGTGTCACCCCCACTCTACCCCCCCAGGGGGGCGCATTTTTAACTTCTTTACAACACCAGTCGTGTGACACATCATTTCCAAGGTCTGCAACTGCTTATTCATATTATGGATGTCTTGTGTGTCACCCCCCCACTTTGCCCCCCCAGGGGGGGCACATTTTTAATTTCTTTACAACACCAGTCGTGTGACACATCATTTCAAAGGTCTGCAACTGCTTATTCATATTATGGATGTCTTGTGTGTCACCCCCCCCACTCTGCCCCCCAGAGGGGGCATATTTTTAATTTCTTTACAACACCAGTTGTGTGACACATCATTTCAAAGGTCTGCAACTGCTTATTCATATTATGGATGTCTTGTGTGTCACAAGAACTAGCGCACGGATTCCAATAAAAATTTAGTTTTAGATAGTCCCTGTTAGAAATTGATGCTGATCAGTTTTTGGTGTAAATCATTCAACAGGTGGCGCTGTTATGCTGCATTTTTACGGTTTACGCAACAGCTGTATCTCAAGAACTACGTACGGATTTTAATGAAAATTTATATTTAGGTAGTCCCTGATATAAATTGATGATGATTAGTTTTTGGTGTAAATTGCTTAATATGTGTCGCTGCTATATTGCATTTTTTAAGATTTATGCAACAGCTGTATCCCAAGAACTAATGCACAGATTTAATAAAAAAAATACGTGTACCAATCGGGGACTGCCGTGGTAAAGCTATTGCATAGCATTTTTATCAACTTATGCAATTATAATTATATATTTATTTTTTATCTATGCAGTTCTTTTTGTCATTGATATTAATTCAAATTTTTTACTTTTTCTTTGATATTAATTCAAGTTACACTTATTGAGCGTGATGACCGATAAGAAAACAATTTTTTTTCTTTTATTGAATAAATGAGAAGTCTGCCGAAATGAAACGACGTTAGTCGGAGTGTTAAAGTTCTTTTCTTTATTACGGAATTTCTAGATACGGTCGCCGCGCTCAAAGCCCGAGATAAAAGCTATATAATAGCTTAAATGTGCCCCCCTGGGGGGTGACGCACAAGACATGCATAATATGAATAAGCAGTTGCAGGCTTTTGAAATGATGTGTCACACGACTGGTGTTGTAAAGAAATTAAAAATGTGCCCCCCGGGGGTTGCAGAGTGGGGGGTGACACACAAGACATCCATAATATGAATAAGGAGTTGCAGACCTTTGAAATGATGTGTCACACGACTGGTATTGTAAAGATATTAAAAATGTGCCCCCCCTGGGGGGCAGAGTGGGGGGTGAGACACAAGACATCCATAATATGAATAAGAAGTTGCAGACCTTTAAAATGATGTGTCACACGACTGGTGTTGTAAAGAAATTAAAAATGTGCCCCCCCTGGGGGGGCAGAGTGGGGGGTGACACACAAGACATCCATAATATGAATAAGCAGTTGCTCCAAATAATTAAAATAAAAATAAGCTTTAATTCTACATGCATTAATTGCATAAATATCCGAAGTTATGGATTATTAAAATGGTCTAAGGTTATAAAAACTATACGCGAAATTAAAATTTACTCCAAAATATTTAATTAATACTTAATATCTAAAAATCATAAGTCTGTTTCTTTGTGATATTCAACTAACTTCCAACAGTCATTTTAATCTGCGATATTCACTGTTTTTAAATGGCCTGCCCTTTGATTTTTGTCAGAATGATCTCGTATTTTAAATGGCTTAAAAACGAAAATGAAGCGCGAAATACCTATAAAAAAATATGTATGTTGTGAAGAAAACTTTAATTAACCAGATTTTCATTTCTATGACTTTCTAAAAATTCAGATTTTTCGCAAATTTTTTTTTTTAAATTGACCATTTTTCCCATTGAAAAGCATTGCAGAAGCATTGATCGACAGCCTGCTAGTAGCGGTTTCGCCGCCTATCGTCAAAAAATCCGCATGGCAAAATTTTAACACTAGTTTCCCCTCCTGCTTCTTACTCCGTGGTTTCGACTCAACATCGAATTTCGCCAGGTTGAGTTTACGGTGGAATGGATTTCAAGTGTAACCGAGAGTTGAGGGCTGAACTCGCGGTTCAGGTTGACGGAGACTTACCCGATAAGAAAGAGTGCAACAATACAGGTGGGCAAACACGTGGAAAGTTTATTTCTACTTACGATTTCGGAAACATTCCAAGAATTTTACATGATCTATAATAATAAAGAGAGAAGTTTGTGAGCGCATAAACAATGTTCTGAAGAAACCACTGCACGTAGAACTACAAAATTTAGGGAGAAAGTACTTCTATATATGAAGTTTTGCACCTCGAAGCTGGATTTTCGATTTCTTTAATTAGATTTTTTTAATTTAACTTTTATGCGTTTTTTAACGAGTTTTTTTAATGCGTCGAAGCAATTTTTCCGCATTTGTGAAAGGGTTTCATTCTTTTAACCCAGTATAGTAAATTTTGTCTTCTTTTAAATAAAGTTTATTCGGAATTCGTACAGCAGTTTTTGAGTTTTTAGCGAATTCTTTAATGTTATTTTTAGTTTTTTTCACATTTTGCGGATATTTTTTTGATAATGGTAAAAAAAAAATTTGTTTCAAACTTTTAGCCTAATAACTACATTTTTGTTTGATATGATTTTTGAGTTATAGCGATTTTTAATGTGATTTCCGATGTGATTTTTAGCGATTTACTGAGATTTTTTTGCGTTTAGCGTCCTTTTTTTTTTACATTATTCATTAAATATTTTCGATTTCAGTGTTTTACCCTCTTAGAATAAATTTTTGTTCCCGCGATTCTTAATATATAGTTATTTTTAATGCATTTTCAATAGGATTTATCGATTTTTGGAGTTTTATGGCATTTTTTACTATTGGAAAATGATTTTTTTTTCAAATTTTTAGTCTAATCTTTTTGTATCTAAAAGAATGTACCGATTTGGAAATGAGCCAAACGATGTAGAAATGGACAAATGAAAATCTGTTTAGATGCCGATAGACCAATGAAAATCTGCGTAGATACCGCTAAACCACAGAGGATTACCATCGGAGGGATCGGGTTCTGTCTTCAAATGACGCCGCGACATATCACCAAATCTTGCTACCAAAGTTACTCACCAAAAAACTTGTCGCTGTTTCTGGTATTTTGCCAAATTCCTATAGACTCTCATTGTAATCCAAAAGGGTCCCTTTTTATTTGCATTATTATTATTATTATTATTATATTATTACTAGCGGACCCGACAGACGTTGTCCTGTCACCGACAGACGTTGTCCTTCCTGGCACCGACACCAGTAAATCAAATAAATGTACTTAAATATAGTACGCACGATAAACACTACGCTCTTAATTTAGTTTCTTACTACAATTATATAAGGAAATTATTTTTCACTCTTCAGTATTTTTTGAAGTCGGTTCAATTTTTGATAGAAAAGTTTATTTTTCTCTTTTTTGTTAAAAGTTAACGATTTTCTGAAGTCAGTTAATCAAAATTATAATACAGGCTATATTATTGGAAAGCATATACGTTTGACAGGAGCGGAGTTCGAACACGCGATCTATTTTTTCGAGAAGCAGAGCTTATATCTGGCGCCTTAGACCGCTCGGGCATTCCGTCCGCACTCTATTCATCGAACTTATTCAACACTTTTAATTAGCGAAAAATCACTAACTATTAGTTTTTGCCTAATTACTAAAAAAGTACTGAATCAATTTCGATGAAATGTGAATCTAAACCATTCTCGAATCCACTGGAACGCACACACAAAATTTCATTAAAATCGGTCTAGTCGTTTAGGAGGAGTTCAGTTACATACACACGCACAGAAGATTTTTATATATAAAGATAAGCATTGAAAATTTCAGGTTTTTCGCCGAAGACATCGCCAAATTAGGGAAATGTGAATTATCTCACGAACTACTGGATTTAAACGAATTTGCTTAGTACAATTCGATTCAGAATGAAAAAATGCACTAAAGTATGTTATCAGATTAAAAATATCTACAAAATCCGATTTTAAAGGAATTTTTTTAAAGTTCGCTCTTTTTTCTACTCCTCTTACGGGTGGAATTTTCGAAAATCCCTTTTTAGCGGCACTCGATGTTATAAGAAGTATTTTTACCCCAATTTTCAAGATTTTTGGTTCGGTAGATTTTTTTGTGCTGTGATTAATACGAAATCCTGACTTTCTTTTATATATAGAGATAAGGATAAAAAATTTCAGGTTTTTGCGCCGAAGACATCGCCAAATTAGGAAAATGTGAATTATCTAACGAACTATTGGATTTAAAGGAATTTGCTTAGTACCATTCGATTCATAATAAAAAAATGCACTAAAATATGTTATCAGTTGATAAATAACTACAAAAGCCGATTTTAAAGGAATTTTTTAAAAGTTCGTTCTTTTTTTTACTCTCCTTGGGGGGGGGGGGGAATTTTCGAAAATCCCTTCTTAGCCGCAATCGATGTTATAAGAAGTATTTTTACCCCAATTTTCAAGTTTTTTTGACTCGGTATATATATATATATATTTTTTTTTTTTTTTTGCGCTGTGATTAATACGAAACCCAGACTTTCTTTTATACATATAGATAAGGATTGAAAATTTCAGGTTTTTGCGCCGAAGACATCGCCAAATTAGGGAAATGTGAATTATCTCACGAAATACTGGATTTAAACGAATTTGCTTATTACTGTTCTATTGAGAATGAAAAAATACACTAAAATATGTTATCAGTTGAAAAATATCTACAAAAGACGATTTTAAAGGAATTTCTTTAAAGTTCGTTCTTTTTTTTACCCTCTTTAGGGGGGGGGGATTTTCGAAAATCCCTTCTTAGCGGCTCTCAATGTTATAAGAAGTATTTTTACCCCAATTTTAAAGATTTTTGGTTCGGTAGATTTTTTTGTGCTGTGATTAATACGAAATCCAGACTTTCTTTTATATTTATAGCACTTTTAATTAGCGAAAAATCACTAACTATTAGTTTTTGCCTAATCACTAAAAAAGTACTGAATCAATTTCGATGAAATGTGAATCTAAACCATTCTCGAATCCACTGGAACGCACACACAAAATTTCATTAAAATCGGTCCAGTCGTTTAGGAGGAGTTCAGTTACATACACACGCACAGAAGATTTTTATATATAAAGATAAGCATTGAAAATTTCAGGCTTTTGCGCCGAAGACATCGCCAAATTAGGGAAATGTGAATTATCTCACGAATTACTGGATTTAAACGAATTTGCTTAGTACAATTCGATTCAGAATGAAAAAATGCACTAAAATATGTTATCAGATGAAAAATATCTAGAAAACAGATTTTAAAGGAATTTTTTTTAAGTTCGCTCTTTTTTCTACTCCTTTTACGGGTGGAATTATCGAAAATCTCTTTTTAGCGGCACTCGATGTTATAAGAAGTATTTTTACCCCAATTTTCAAGATTTTTGGTTCGGTAGATTTTTTTGTGCTGTGATTAATACGAAATCCTGACTTTCTTTTATATAGAGAGATAAGGATTGAAAATTTCAGGTTTTTGCGCCTAAGACATCGCCAAATTAGGAAAATGTGAATTATCTCACGAACTACTGGATTTAAACGAATTTGCTTAGTACCATTCGATTTAGAATGAAAAAATGCACTAAAATATCTTATCAATTGAAAAATAACTACAAAAGCCGATTTTAAATGAATTTTTTAAAAATTCGTTTTTCTTTTACCCTCCTTAGGGGGGGAATTTTCGAAAATCCCCTCTTGAGCGGCACTCGATGTTATAAGAAGTATTTTTACCCCAATTTTCAAGATTTTTGGTTCGGTAGATTTTCTTGTGCTGTGATTAATACGAAATCCAGACTTTCTTTTATATTTATAGCTTTTTTAATTAGCGAAAAATCACTAACTATTAGTTTTTGCCTAATCACTAAAAAAGTACTGAATCATTTTCGATGAAATGTGAATCTAAACCATTCTCGAATCCACTGGAACGCACACACAAAATTTCATTAAAATCGGTCCAGTCGTTTAGGAGGAGTTCAGTTACATACACACGCACAGAAGATTTTTATATATAAAGATAAGCATTGAAAATTTCAGGTTTTTGCGCCGAAGACATCGCCAAATTAGGAAAATGTGAATTATCTAACGAACTATTGGATTTAAAGGAATTTGCTTAGTACCATTCGATTCAGAATAAAAAAATGCACTAAAATATGTTATCAGTTGAAAAATAACTACAAAAGCCGATTTTAAAGGAATTTTTTAAAAGTTCGTTCTTTTTTTTACCATCCTGAGGGAGGGAATTTTCGAAAATCCCTTCTTAGCCGCAATCGATGTTATAAGAAGTATTTTTACCCCAATTTTCAAGTTTTTTGACTAGGTATATTTTTTTTTGTGCTGTGATTAATACGAAACCCAGACTTTCTTTTATATATATAGATAAGGATTGAAAATTTCAGGTTTTTGCGCCGAAGACATCGCCAAATTAGGGAAATGTGAATTATCTCACGAAATACTGGATTTAAACGAATTTGCTTATTACTATTCTATTGAGAATGAAAAAATACACTAAAATATGTTATCAGTTGAAAAATATCTACAAAAGACGATTTTAAAGGAATTTTTTTTAAGTTCGTTCTTTTTTTTACCCTCCTTAGGGGGGGAATTTTCGAAAATCCCTTCTTAGCGGCTCTCAATGTTATAAGAAGAATTTTTACCCCAATTTTCAAGATTTTTGGTTCGGTAGATTTTTTTGTGCTGTGATTAATACGAAATCCAGACTTTCTTTTATATTTAAAGCACTTTTAATTAGCGAAAAATCACTAACTATTAGTTTTTGCCTAATCACTAAAAAAGTACTGAATCAATTTCGATGAAATGTGAATCTAAACCATTCTCGAATCCACTGGAAAGCACACACAAAATTTCATTAAAATCGGTCCAGTCGTTTAGGAGGAGTTCAGTTACATACACACGCACAGAAGATTTTTATATATAAAGATTATTATTATTATTTAGCTTTAAGAGTTGTCTTACCAAAAACTTGAAGAGTTAAGAATATAATAGGTAGCATTTCTTACGAAATCTACCAAAAATGTCAAAGTTTAGTTACCACTATTTTTGAAAAGCAATTTCATGAAACATTTTAAATTTTTACTTAAGACCGCCACCCCTCGATTAATATATCTACTGATAGGTTGTTTAACCGAGTTTCATTCAGATACAGTTTTATTAAGTACTAGCTGTTCTGCCCGGCGTTGCCCGGGTTCATAAAAAAAACAAGAATTGCGAAAAAACTTTAAAAATCATAATAAAAACCTCGAAAAATTTAAAAAATGCTGCACGAATTTCGTCTAAACTTTGTTGAAAAGAGATGGGCTAGAAAATTGAAGTTGGATTATTTTTACTAATGTGGAAAAATCTTACAAATTGCAAAAAACATTAAAAATCTCATAAAAATATAAAACAAAATTCAAAAATTGTGTTTCAAAATTCAAATAAACTTTGAAGAAAGGAGATCAAAATTTAATAAATTCGGCCAAAAATTGAACCTCTAAAAAATCGAAGCGGGTCGCGAAGAAACGTAAACATCACTTTAAAAATGGCAAAATTTTCAAAAATCACGGAACTCAAAATGTACTCTACTTGGATAAATGTTTTGAATTTAATTAATTTGATAATGTAAAAAGCATTGATATACGAAAAAAACTGCTAAAAAATAACAATAAAAATCTTTAATCGCACAGAAGAAAATTTATCATATTAGCGAAGAAATGAAAAACCGAATTCCTTTTCCGTATCTGAAAAAAATCGCCGTAAAACTCCCCCCCCCCCCAAAAAAAAAAAAAAAAAACTGCTTTAAAAATTGCTGTAGATCAAAATAAGAGAGCAAAACAATTACCGTAAAGAATAAAAGTTGAAACCAAACTCTTATTAGTCTAGAAATTTAAAATCGATTTCCTTTGAAAAAAGTAAAAAAAAAAAAAAAAAGACTGAGAAAGCCCAAAAATTGCATTGAAAATTGTAATGAAAGTCGTAAAACATTAAAAAATCCCCAGGGTAAAAATTCACTGTTATAATATAAAGTATTGTAATCAAGAAATTAACCATATTAACCAAAAAGTTTGAAATCGAAATCGATTTCTGAATGTAAAACAATTGCCACGGAACTTGAAGAATGGCTAAAAATTACATTGAAAATTGCATTAAGAATAGCTAAATATTTTGAAGTCAATGCTTAAAAAAATAATATTAAAGCAGGCCCGGGGGGGGGGGTTATGATCGAAATCATTCATAAATTACAAAATGCAGGCATGGAACGCCAAAATTATATTAAGAGATAAAACACTGCATTCGAAACATAACTACATTAAACAAAATGTTTGATATCAAAACTGGTTTCTGAATGGCAGAAAATCGCCAAGGAACTTTAAAAAAATGGCTAAAAATCGTATCGAAAACTATATTAAATATCGCTGAATATTTAAAAGTCATGGGTGTAAAAATTTAATATTCAGTCGAAAATATTGTAATCGGAAATCGTTCATGAATAAGGAAAAGTCAACACGGAACACCTAAAATCCCCCAAACTAACTAAAAATTACATTGAATATCGCATTAGAAATTAGCAAAATTCATAAAAGCGAGGAGAACAAATTGTACTATTTATGCTAAAAGTTAGAAACCGAAATTCTTTTACCGATGTCAACAACTGTCTTAGAGCTTGAAAAATCACTATAAAACAGATTAAAAATCGGTAAAATTCAAAAATCCGGACAAAATTTGCCATAGTAAGATAAACATTTATATTAAATTCCTGCGGACATAGTTTACCATAATTGGGCAAAACATTGAAATCTAAACTCTTTCATTAATTAAAAAATATCGACACAAAACTTCCTAAACATTTTATGAAAATACACAAAAAATCTGAATCATTGATGTCAAAATTTACTACATTAAGCTACAAATTATTTTAAAATTTCTTTTCCAATTGTGAAAAAATCGCCGTAGACTCGAAAACATCTAAAAATTGTATTCAAAAATTCAATTTCAAATTTAAAAATAGCGGGGGACGACATTTACATTAATAGAGTAAAATAGTGTAATCTGAATTATTTCTTAAATACGAATGAAAAAATCGGCGCAAAGCGTGAGAAATAATGAAAACATTGCTAAAAATTGCATTACAAAATCCCTAAATTTCAAAATTCGTAAATGAAGTGTAAATGTTTGAAATTAATTTGCTTTTCCAAATTTTAAAAAATAGCCGTGAGATTCAAAAAACCAATACAAAACCATTGAAAAATTCATTAAAAATCGCTAAATGTAAATACATCCCGTGAATAAAATAATATTCTAGTCGTGTAAAACGTAGCAAATTAGTGAATTTTGTTCTCCTTTCAATATAATTTATTTGAATTTCATGCAACGATGTTTGAATTTTTATTGAATTATTTAATGTAAATTTTGCCGCTATTATTCGACATTAATAAAAGGAATTTTGCTTAAAACTTTCAGGCTGATGTATTAAATTTTAGCTGTTAAGATTTATGAGCTTCAGCTAATTTTAATGCGATTTTTCGAGATTTTTCGAGATTTTTCGAGATTTTTTGCGTTTGATGTCGGATTTTTGTCATTCATGAGATATTTACAATTACAACGTTTTACCCTATTAGAGTAAATTTTGACCCCTGTGATTTTTTAATATTCGTGATTTTTAATGCACTTTTACATGAATTTATATTCTTTTTTACATGAATTACAAAAAAATCGACGCAGAACACAAAAAATATCAAAAATCACATTGAAAATCGACAAAATTAAAAAAAGGTAAATGGTGAAATTTACTATATTAGGCTAAACGTTTGAAACCAAAATAATTTTTTAATTGTTTAAACACCACTGTGGTGGGAATAAAAAAAATAGTACTAAATCGCATTAAAAAGTTCATTAAAAACGCATTGAAAAATGCACTAAATATCGCTAGTTATTTTTTAAATCGCAGTAATCAGAATTTCATCAAACGAATAAAACATTCTAATCGGAAATCTGAACTATTTGATTATCCGGTTGACCAAGAAACTATCTGGGTCAAACCATAAGATTAAACTACAATAACGGCGGATCGTAAATTCCATATTCACTTGACATTAAACATGTTACATATGTTTGTTACGTTATCAAGTGGTTTTTACTTCTTATTTTTATATGGATTTGTATTAATGATTTTCTAAATTATCTCTTTTATCATTATTTAACATACAAATTACATCTATTTGCATAATTTGGCTTGTTTCACGATTGATATAATTTGGCGAAATTGGTCGACAGGATAATCACGTAGTAAAAGGAAATCCTTTATAGATAATAAAAAATGGACACGGAACTCAAAAATTCTTAAAAAATCGCGTTAAAAATCTCTAAAATTATATTAGATTAAAAGTTTGAAATCAATTTTTATTTCTGAATACCCAGTGGCGTAGCCACCTACTGTCATGTTTTTTGGCGCCCGGGGCCAGCAAGAAATTTTGCGCCCCTACCCCAATATAGATATATAAAAATTTCTCTCAATTTGGCGCCCCTAGGCCTCGGCGCCCGGGGCGGACGCCCCCCTTGCCCCCCCTTAGCTACGCCACTGTGAATACCAAAAAATCACTATAAAACTCGAAAAATTTCTAAAAATTGCATTGAAAAGTGCATTAAAAATCACGAATATTAAAAAATCACAGGGGTCAAAATTTACTCTAATAGGTTAAAACGTTGTAACATAGATGCCAACACCTCTTAATTATTCCGGAGTCTGATCAAAAATTTACATGCAAAAACCGGAAAAAGAATTTAAGAAAATGTGGTTACTTTCTACGATGTAAATCTTTGATTTCATCCTGAAATTTTTGGTCAAATAAAATTTCCGGTTGAAAACATGCTCATCTTGTATCAGACTCCGGAATAAATTAAGAGGTGTTGGCATCTATGTTGTAATTGGAAATATCTCATGAATGACAAAAATCCGACATCAAACGCAAAAAATCTCGAAAAATCGCATTAAAATTAGCTGAAGCTCATAAATCTTAACAGCTAAAATTTAATACATCAGCCTGAAAGTTTTAAGCAAAATTCCTTTTACTAATGTCGAATAATAGCGGCAAAATTTATATTAAATAATTCATTAAAAATTCAAACATCGTTGCATGAAATCCAAATAAATTATATTGAAAGGAGAACAAAATTCACTAATTTAAGTTGAAAGAATGAAACCGCTATCCTTTTCGCTAATGTGGAAAAATCGCCTCGAAACCCACTAAAATTCGCATATGAATTAAATTAAAAAAACTGAAAATCGGCCTTCAAGGTGTAAAATTTCATACATAACTTCGTGCAGCGGTCTTTCCAGAGCATCGCCAGTACTTTAAAAATTTTAACATGCGTTATAAACTATCTTAAAGTGTAAAACAGGTCTCCTTATTACATTTCCTAATTTTGTTCGCGCCCCACCTTTCACGAACCCTGAAATGTGTCACGCCATTCTTTGTTTACATTTTTATCATGTATTATAAACCATTTTAAAATTTAAAATAAATCACATTGTTATATTTCCAAATTTTAACAAAATCGCGTTATGTTTTTTCCATTTTTCACCACCAGCTAGCGCACTCTATTCTTCAAAAACTTTATCAAAATGATACTCTGTTAAACAACCTATCAGGTGATATATTACTCGAGGGGGTAAGCAAGAATTTAAGATATTTTATGAAATTGCTATTCGAAAATAGTGGTAATTAAATTTTTGACATTTTAGGTAAATTTCGCAAAAAAAATACTACTTATTGCATTCTCAACAGCTCAAGATTTTGATAGAACAACCATGAAAAAAATAGATGCTAAACGCAAATAATCTTGAAAAAGCGTTAAAAATCACATTGAAAATCGCATTAAAAATCGTTAAAATCTAAAATTCGTAACAAACACAAAATTTAGGGCTAAAAGTTTGAAACGGTTTTCTTTTTATCAATCTCAAAAGAAAAAAAAACGAAAAATGAGAAAAAACACTAAAAATCTCATTAAAAATTCGTTGAAAATTCAAAAATCGCTGTACAAATTCCGAATAAACTTTGCTGAAAAGAGAAAAAAAATTGCTATATTGGGTTAAAAGAATAAAACCGTATTTCTTTCACTAATGGGATAAAACTGCAAAAAGAACGCTAAAAATCATCTAAAAGAATTATCAAAAAAAAAAAAAAAAAATCTAATCAAAAAATTGAAAATCGGGCTTCGAGGTGCAAAACTACACGCATAAAAGTACCTTCCCTCCACATTTTGTAACTCTACGTACAGCAGACTCTTCAGAATAGAGCTGACACACACACAAACTTGTCTCTTTATTATTATAGATTTTAAAGAATTAGCGTTCTATTAGTTCCATTTTCCACCATCAGGTAGAGCACTCTATTCTTCAAAAACTTTATCAAAACCATACTCTGTTAAATAACCTATCAAGTGATATATAACTCGAGGGGGTAGCGGTCTTAAGCAAGAATTTAAGATAGTTTATGAAATTGCTATTCGAAAATAGTGGTACTTAAATTTTTGACATTTTAGGTAGATTTCACAAAAAATACTACTTATTGCATTCTCAACAGCTTAAATTTTCGATAGAACAACTATGAAAAAAATAGATGCTAAACGCAAAAATCTTTAAAAAACGTTAAAAATCGCATTGAAAATCGCATTAAAAATCGTTAAAATCTAAAAATCGTAACAAACACAAAATTTAGGGCATTAGGCTAAAAGTTTAAAACGATTTTCTTTTTATCAATCTCAAAAAATAGCAGCAAAATGAGAAAAAACACTAAAAATCGCATTAAAAATTCGTTAAAAATTCAAAAATCGCTGTACAAATTCCGAATAAACTTTGTTGAAAAGAGAAAAAAAATTGCTATTTTGGGTTAAAAGAATGAAACCGTATTCCTTTTACTAATGGGATAAAACCGCAAAAATAACGCTAAAAATCGCCTAAAAAATTATTTAAAAAAATCTAAACAAAAAATCGAAAATCGGGCTTCGAAGTGCAAAACTACATGTAAAAAAGTACCTTCCCTCCAAATTTTGTAACTCTACGTGCAGCAGTCTCTTCAGAACAGCGCTGACAGACAAACATCCTTCTCTCTTTATTATTATAGATAGATAGAATGTACTTCCTCTGGATAGAATGTTGAACTAACAGAACGCGATTTTATTAAAATTTTGATGTCTAAAAGACGATCTGTTTTAATTTAAGATAGTTTATAACACATGATAAAAAATTATAAAAAAGGCTAGCGTATCTCATTTCGGGGAAGGGAACGGAGGAGAAAAGGTGCGAACAAAATTAGGAAATATAACAAGATGGTCTGTTTAAAAGTTTAAGACAGTTTATAACACATAATACCAATTTTCAAAATGAGGGCGCGTCAAAAATTGGAGGAGGGGGAGGAAAGGAGCGCGTTTTTATCAAATGGAATCTAACAATTAAACGCAAAGAAAATAAGAGATCGCAAAGCGATCTAGAATGGAAAAACGAAACAATTTTGTCTAAGATTGACTAGAAAATAGAGAATGCTTCGAGACACCAATTGGCATCAAGAAGCATTTACATTGGAGGCTGGTGAGCACAAAGTGAGTATTGAGTTGGAGCCTCACTAATCTGCTAAAAAAATAAAGGTTTGTGAAGCAATCCAGGATAGAAACACCAAACACTTACATCTAGGGTTAGCTAGAATACAGGAATTGCTTTGCAATACAAATCAGTATTGCAAAGTGATTATGCGAGAAATTGGTGAGCGTAGCGAGCACAAAGCTCCTAATCTATTAAAATAATACCTAGTTAGGTACCGTATTTCAGTTATTTTATAACAATTATATTGCCAACATCTACTTTGAACTGAATAATGTAAGGTTAAACGAATTTGACAACATTTGTGAATATTTGGTTAGTTGATGAATATGATTAGTTGTTAAGATTTTTTTCTCTAATTTGATCTTTGTTAGTTTCATTTATGATTCTTTTAGAGAAACTGGCTAGCGAAGCGGGCGAAGGCTACTAGTTATAAATATTTATGTAATTTAAAATTTTTAAATTGCGGATTGTAGGATGTTGAATATCATGCCAACTGCGATTAAAAGACAATGACTTGCAGAGCTAACATTGTCTTGATCTGAAAAATTACTAGTAAGATATATAATAACGAAGACGATTTAAAAAAATAATTTTTACTCCAACTTATTCAAATCGCTTAACGATATTAGCTATTTTAAAAAGAAATTTAAAGTAGAGGTGGACTATAATAAAAGTATTAACAAACAAATACTACCGACAACAATCTATTTATTACATTTTTAACCTAGCATCATTCAAGAAATTTCACGACTAATTCTAGTAATCTACTAAGTGTATAACAATTGAGTTAATCATCAACAAAGGAGTTCTTAACTATCGTTCTATCGTTACCTGAGAATAATAAGGTTCTATCTGTGTTTTTGAAAAAAAAAAATGACTTATCGATACAGAATGTTCTATTTGTACCTATAAAGGCATTTCTGGATTAAAATAATGTCATAACATAATAGTTATGCCATATGTAAATTATAAATAAAATCATTTTTATGCAAAAATGTCTTCATAGATACAAATAGAATCTTTCTATGTCGGTAAGCCAATTTTTTCAAAAACACAGATAGAACCTTATTATTCTCAGTTGACGATATGTCTCTGCAAAGTCTTACGTAAATAATTTTGTCACAAGTTTCACATTTTGCCGTACCGACTTGGAATGAATTTTTCACAACAATGCAATATTGGAGGGCCTGGAATATTTGACGGATTTTCAATCTTCCAGTTTACTATTAGATTATATAGCTTTCGGCTGATAAGAAGTAATTTTGTAGAAATCTCATTACGCATTGAATCTAATGTATAGGAATTTCAATTATCTGGATTCTAAACCAGTAACGTTATTCATTTGTGCATATAAATGGAGGATCTTTCCGTTTTGTAAGGAAATATTTTTTCTATAGCGTTCATCGAATAAACTAAATTTTAAAAAGAGAAATTTATTCAAAAAATATAAATAAGGGAATTAATCAGACTTGCAAAAAGAGCAAAATATTTTCAAAAGCATAGAGTGACTTTAAAAGACGAGTAACTCTGTTCAATTTTGTGAATTTAA
Source organism: Maratus speculifer (assembly GCA_964019185.1). Classification (NCBI taxonomy): domain Eukaryota; kingdom Metazoa; phylum Arthropoda; class Arachnida; order Araneae; family Salticidae; genus Maratus; species Maratus speculifer. The sequence continues at coordinate 83,523,128 of OZ025296.1, forward strand.
AAATAAGTTTTTGGAAAACAAAATTATAATAAAATAAATAAAAAATTGTAATTTAGCAAATTACAACGACTATTTCGAAAATGATATTTTCAAAGACTAAAATTTTAAAATCTTATAAATAAATTCTATATTTAAATTAATAATAAAAATAAACATCATTTTTATGATGATCACAACGAGTAATATTTTATGTACTCCATGCATTAAACATTAATATTTCTAGACTAATGAAAAAAATCAGTAGTTTATAGGCATACAACTTTAACTGTTTAAAATGTGCATTATTTAATGGAGTTAATCAGACCGACTTCTGAACGCTGTTTGATAAAATGCTATTTAATTTTATACTGGCGATGTCGCCTAGCAACCAAAATATACCAAATTATTTCAAAATGTAAAAAGTTTTCTGTGCAAACGATAATTTGAGTTAAATACATTATCTGTTTATTCCTACAGCTTTTACCTAAGCTGTGTGAAACAATATTCTTTTTGTTTTTTGAGTTGTGATTAGAATGTCCTTTATGAGTATATGTGTTAAATATTACAATTTATAATGGAGTTGTTTTTTGTTAAATTATCTATGTTCGAAAGAAATTGAGATGAGTTTTCTCATGAGAATAAACTGTTCAAAACGAGAGACGAGTATTTAATTTAGAATTGAGTAATAAATTAATAATAATTTCGAATAATTGCATAATCAAACGCCTCATATTACTTACGACATGGATTAAATATTAATATTCCTGGACCCATCATAATGAAATTTCAGTTTTACAATTTTCGGAACTGCAAATTTTTAAACTTCTAATCTTCTAAACATCACACAATTTAAAATTTTCCACCGTTGCGTAGAGAAAAAAAAAATGCACTTTTAAATTAAATTTGTTTGAAATCTGTATCACAATTTGTTTTCAAATAATTATTTTTTATAAGTTTTTATTACTTTTTTGTCATTGTGGCAACAGAAGTATTCTATTTTTGGACATCAAATATGGACGAATGCGATTATTTGAGGTCATGCCGGCACTTTGCTGCAGCACATACTCCTCAAAGATCTAATAATAATAATAATAATAATAATAATAATAATAATAATAATAATAATAATAATAATAATAATAATAATAATAGTAATATCTATATTATAAAGGCCAAACGTATCTGTGCGTAACGCATACGTCATTTTGCGAATGGCAACACTTTCACATGCAATTTCAGTTTTGCAATTTTCACTACTGCAAATTTTACACTTCTAAACATCGTACGTTTTAAATTTTTAAACCGTCGTATAGAGAAAAAAATGTACTTTTAAATGCAATTTGCTTGAAAGCTGTATCTCAATTTGTTTTTGAGATATTAATTTTTTTGTAGTTTTTAATATATTTTTTCCAATTGTGGCAATAGAGGTACTCCATTTCTATTAAAAACAAAGGGAAAAAATAAAAAAAATAAAAAAAATTACCGTATCTTTATGTTGCCATTTTTTAATTAAAAGAGAAAAAAATTGAAATTTAAATACTTGTTGTTTCAGCCAATAGCATCGAGACTTCAAAATTTTGAATCAAAATCATTAAATTAAAATAACTTTTTTTTTTTTTTTTTTCTGAAAATGTAAATACAGATATGAAAGGTGACTATGTAAATTTTGATATGGTGAAAATGATGCTGAGTTTAAATTTCACGGAGGAAAAATTCTATGATTGAGTCAAAGTGAATTTTTTTAATACTAGCATAAGAGCCTTAATTGATAACTATCATGATAACAGATCTTTTACTTCTTAGATGTATGATTAAAGTTTAATTTTAAGAATTTCTACAACAGAGTTTTTTAGAAATAGTTCTTTTTTAAACTTTATGTTAAATACCATTTGTTTAAGAGCTAGACTTACCAATATAAGGTGCATTTTTTATTGTAACTAATTTTGTAGGTTTATTATAAATCAATGAAACAGTTCTTAAAGATTTTCTCCCGTCGAATTTCGACGGGTTCCACCTCGTAATAATATTGGACACTTTCAGTGTGATGTCAGTCATGACGTTTTGCTTAGAAACTGACTCCAAACAGACGGTTGCTATGTTTAATATCTTATTAAATATAAATCGTAGAAAATGTTACCACTGAATATAAAATACTTAAACATATATCTGTGAGATATTGCTGAATGATGTAGCTATAAAATATAACAAAAATAAAAAAGCACAGCATAGCAATGGTTTATTTGGAGTCAGTATCCAAGCGAAGCGTCATGTTTGACGTCACGACTGAAATCGTCTATAAGAAAACGAATAAATTAAAAAACAGAAGTATTCCATTTTTATACATTAAACAGATTCAGCCAGGTGGGGAGGCATTCCAATTGGTTTGAGCTCAACAAGCCCCACCCATATACATTAAACATGGGCCAATCACAAAACAAATAAAATAAAATAAAATAAGTTGCGAAATTCAATCAATAAAAAGATTCAGATATACTTCCGATTTCCCACTACTTTACCGAGGACAAAGACTATTTTCCAAATAGTTAAAAAATATGTCATTTAAATTAAAAAAAATAATAATAAAAAACGAAAAAAAAAAACAAAGGTTTTTAATTGAAAATGAAAATATGTATACTCATAATTTATGGCAGCGCCACAAATTCCAAAATTTACCGTTATGTGGTCTCCTTCACTGTAAAAACAAAGGAGCAATATTACATTTAAATCGGGGTTATGAATTGCTGAATAAACTTTAAATCTACACTATTTTCGGTAGTAGCTCCGTAAAAAATGTAAGAATAATCTTGGAATGGTGGTATTTTATTCTTTAGTCGCAATTATTGAACGGTAACACCAAATTCAGAGTCATATATCATCTTTCTGTTTTGATTTCATATGTTTGCAGACGACACGCCGCCATTTTACTTCGCATTTAATCCTTCTTTCTAACTTTCGGATAGCAGGTGGAAAAGTAAACAAACGGTAAGCAATATTAATATTATTCTTTGTAGATGATTTAAGACTAAATAATGTTTGCATGTGGGTTTTTTTTAAATTAGATAATGCTTTTTAATAATGTGTTAGTGCACTGCCATTTTAAGAACAATGGCGACATGTTCGAATTTAACGGGAAGTATGCCTTTAGTATAACCGTTGTAATCAACCTTTTTTTTTATACAGCTTTGTTTATTTGATAGCTGGCATAGTTAAGCTTTTTTATATTATGCATTAAATTGTATAATGGTGAGGTAATTTAATATCATATGTAGCTTATTTTTGTTATTTTCTTAAGAAAACTAGAAACTCCGAATTAAACTTATAGGGAGCGTTCAAGTATTAGGTAAGCATATTTTTAGTCATTTTGTACCCCCTCCCCCTCCTTGTAAGAAAATATAAGCAAATGCTAGGACCCCCCCCTTTGCTTACGTAAGATTTTATGACAGCTTATACATCAAAACTTCTTGACTTGTTAAAAGTTACCAATCAATTACATTATTAATCCTACAAATTTATATAGGCATATAGGGATTGCGATATCAAAATATATAAAATGGTTGTAATATATTGTTGTTTATTGCATTAAACAAAACACAGAATACAGTAAGCGATAATGCCTTAACTTTGAAACGAAAAAGTATGTACTTTCATTTTGAAAAAGAAATGCCCGATATATATTTATATATATAATTTCTTTTTGGGGAAAAAAATAAAAAGTTGTGTAGAATACATATGGGACCCTCTCAATTTCGGCGCCCGGGAAGACGGCCCCCTTCGCGAGTGGGTGATGTGGGGTCACGCGACTGCCGATGGATAAGCAAAAGATAAAATCGAAAATAAACTGCGAATTTCGAACGGACTGTAGAACGCTCTTTCTCCATCATACTTTGTTTGCGTGTTGAATTTGAACTGCAGTTGCTTTGTTGTTTAATGCTTACGTAAGAATTGTCGTGATCCCCCCTCCCCCTTGTCAGAAAAAATAAGCAGACTCTGGACTCCCCCCTCCCCCTTTAGTGCTTACGTAATACTTGAACGGTCCCATAGTGATAGTTACGAGTAATTATACATTTCGTTACAAAAATATTTTATATCGTATGACTGTAGCGTTTGCCCGAAATTTAACAAAAAATATTTTCATAAAAAATTCGTTATTATAATGTTTTTTAACTTACTGAACGCATTATTGACCTATGAAAAAGATATTTTTAAGCATGCAAATACAGGAAATTTTAGTTCGTTTCATTAAAGTTATTTCATTCAAGTTTAGTTCATATTTCGTTGCTGTAATATGCTTAAAATGAATGTTATAATAAATTGCCTCCATTAAAAGGAAGTTTCGCTGCCTCTTTGCGTCAAACTATTTATTTTAAATTATGACTGTATTAAATTTAAAATGTAATCTCTAAATTATTTTTTATTTTGCTGTTAAAGTCATGTATAAACATTGGGTCATTCCATGTCAAATCACCCAGATTTTTCCATAAATGACACCCACCATCACCAATTTTGATAAAATTCAGTGGATTTGTAGAATTTCTAATGCTGATTCCAAAAATATCAATTATATTGAAATTGATCAAACGGTTTATGAGTTATGAGCTTTTAAATAGCTCCCAAGATGGCTAATTTGCCGTCATTTTGAATAGCACATGTGACAACAAAAAAGTCCATAACTTCTTTCAGGTTTAAGCTAGAGCTTTCAAATTTTTTTTGTTTTGTTCAGAATAAAGTAAACTTTCATTTAAACAGATTTTTGTGAACCTCATTTTATAAAAATGCTGTCAAAAAATTACTTTTTGTCATTTTTTTAAGTAAAAAAAGGGGCAACTTCAACGGCTGATTTCCCCCAATGTACCCCCTTCAATTTTCATCTAATTGCATAAATAAGCAACTCAAAGTGTGTTTTGATGATTAATAAAAAAAACTTAATGGGCGGTTCACAGGTTTTTATTTAAAAAAATAAATTCAAATTTACTGACTTTTCACAATATCAGAAAACACAAGATAATATTGATATTTCTTTTATTACCAGAAATATCATACATATTTACATCTAAAAGTTTGATAAGGTTTAATGTTACATAAATATATATATTTAATGTGCCTAAAAAATGGGAATCGCATAGGAATAAATAGGAATACCAATAATGGATTCTTGCAATCAGACAAGTTGAAATCTATTGCAGTCTCAGTAAATTATGAATAAAAAGGAAATGATGGAAAAAGTTCTACAAATAGTTGAATTTTATGACAAAATCATACTTTTGTTATACAAAATACAATAAAATTGCAACTCTTAAGTAAAAATTACGGTACTTTAAATTAATACAAAATAACATATCACATACACAATAAACACATGCTATTAAAAATATATCTACATCAGTAATAATTTAAAGTAAAGGTAATTAATATTTTTAAAAATCCCTGCCAACAGGCAGATGTAAATTTTGAAGTTAAATACAGTAGACTCCCTCAAATCCGCACAGCTTGGAAACAGAAGTTTTGTGGATTTTAGAATTTTGCCAATTACCGGTCATTACTTTGTTTACCATTTTTAAAACAGGAATTTGAATGCAATTAATAATGCAATCAAAACTAAAATAAATGCTTTACAATATAATAAATATTAAAATAGGTAATAAATTAAAATAATAAAAATGTAGATAATTTTCAAAGTGATTAAAATATTAAAAGTAAGGATCAAGTTAATAATCAATAATATATGATTAAATATTCATTATAAACATGAAATATATCTTTCCTAAATTATTCAATGTAGTTACTAATGTACCTCATAAAGATACATTACTAATTCTCAACAAAATCATAAAATAAAGAAGTTTTTTTTCAGGTTTAGCCAGATTTAGATTTAATAACCAAAAAAGCTTGATTAATACATAAATGTATTTGATAAGAAGATTGTGATTACCAATGATATATAAGAAAAATCTGAATTTTTTCAGAATATATTTCTTTTCTTTCTTGGGGAAAAAAATGAATTCAGTACTATTAACAAAAGTTACAAATTAAAATAAAATGGAATTGATATAAAATTATAAAAGTCAAATTTTGTCCCTATATCTGAACTGAATGTTTCATTATTTACATCCGTGAAATATATGCAGATTTTTTTGAGTTGTGAATTTTAAGGTTTCAGATTTGAGATAGTTTACTGTACTTGTTTCAGTAACAAAAACCAAAAACTAAATCAAATTTAGATATAAATCTAGTTCAACAATTTTATCTGGTTCTTTTTTTTATTTAATTTTTCTGTAAGAACTGGTTTTAACACAATTATGTTAAGGCAGTGTATATAAAAAAATATTTTTGTACCCTCAACAACTCAAAATTTTCTCTAACACATTTTCAGATTCATTTTTAAAAGTGAAAACATGATACTTGTTGATGTGATTTTTTTTTTCCAGAGATTTATAAGCGACCTCAGGGCTGCTACAGGCAACTATTTTTATATTCTGTGTGCACCAGTATTTTTCTATTATAAAATTTGAAGTATATTTTACTTGCAAATGTTATCAAAGCATCTATTATGGATTTCATTTTTAAGAAAGCGGTTGGTGCCAGTTAGAATTAAAAAATAGTTGCCCGTGGCAGCCTTGCAACCTGTGTTTTTATTTTTTTTCAATGAATTAGATCTTGATTTACTACAATTATTTTCTCAGTATGACCATTTTTTCCGTTTCCAGTACTATCGCTTGAATTCAATTCAAAATGACCACTTTGACAGCATTTTTTTTAATATAGTATGCCTTATATATATATATATATATATATATATATATATAGAACCTGCCACTTGAATGTGTTTGTGAGCAAAAATGGATTTAAAAACGAATCAGAAAATCCAATGATTTTGCTTTGCCGAACTGTCCCGTTCACATAGAAAGCAAGGCATTTTTGTATACACAGCTTTTTGTGCCAATAATATTAATGTACATTTGAAGTCACTGCTAAACCATTTGTCTATCTCATGCTAAATACAATCAGGTTGTATTCTAAAAGTCGTTAGATAAGTTCGCAAGCATCCACAAGTATACATTTACATTATCTGTGACTATTACATGATGCTTGTTCCCGGCAATGAATCTTAGAAATCACCTCTGGTTGATCGCAAACAAACTATACTTGATAGAAGAAAACTAAGAACAGTTGTGCAATTAGCATAGAAAAATACATTAAAGGGGTGCATTGGTTCTTAATCATCTGATATGTAGACTAGTGTAACTTTTACTTACTGTATTTTTTATTTAAGAGTTTTAATTTTATCACATTTTTTATTATATACAAGTATGATTTTGTTATATAATGTACCTATTTGTAGAGTTTTTTTCTATCATTTCTTTTTTACTTATAAAGTATTGAAACTCTGCTATAGATTTCAATTTGTCAGGAAAGTACTTCTATGTCTTGCAAAAATCCATTATTGGCATTTCTATTAATTCCCTTTTTTATAGGGGATTCCCCTTTTTTAGCCACATTAAACATATGTATTTAAGTAACATAAAACCTTATCAAACTTTTGGATGTATAAACATTTCTGGGAATAAAAGAAATGTCAACTCATTATCTTGCGTTTTCTGTTATTATGGAAAGTCAGTAAAATTGAATTTATTTTTTTAAATAAAAACCTGTGAACTGCTCATTAAGTTTTTTTTATTAGTCATCAAAACACACTTTGAGTTGCTTATTTATGCAATTAGATGAAAATTGAAGGGGGTACATTGGAGGAAATCAGCCATTGAAGTTGCTCCCTTTTTTACTTAAAAAAATGACAAAAAGTCATTTTTTTGACAGCATTTTTATAAAATGAGGTTCACAAAAATCTGTGTAAATGAAAGTTTACTTTATTTTGAACAAAACAAAAAAAATTTGAAAGCTCTAACTTAAACCTGAAAGAAGTTATGGACTTTTTTGTTGTCACATGTGCTATTCAAAATGGCGGCAAATCGGCCATCTTGGGAGCTATTTAAAAGCTCATAACTCACAAACCGTTTGATCAATTTCAATATAATTGATGTTTTTGGAATCAGCATTAGAAATTCTACAAATTCACTGAATTTTATCAAAATTGGTGATGGTGGGTGCCATGGTCTGGGTGATCTGACATGGAATGACCCTATTAGGAAATTTCCTTTTTTACCATTTAGTGCACTTTAATAAATGGTAGCAAAATAAAAAATAATTTAAAAATTACATTCCAAATGTAATACAGCCATAATTTAAAATAAATAGCTTCACGCAAAGAGGTTGCTAAACTTCCCTTTAATTGAGACAATTTATTATAACGTACATTTTAAACATATTACTTACTTTACACCAAACAAGGTGGCAACTAAGTTGCCACTAAAAATGATGTTTATTTATACCATTTGATAGTTGGTGACTCATTACACCAATTTACAAGTGGAATTTCATTACACCACTTGGGGTGGCAACTAAGTTGCCACCCTTTTTGGTGTAAAGTAAGGGAGTTTTTTTTTACAGTGTTTTAAATTTGAAAAATTTTCGCGACATATCAGATGTGGTACATACAAGCTTTTGTTTACTCTAAGATAATTAAAAGACGAATTCTATTTAAAAATCGCTATTTATACACGAAAACAGTATACACACTTTGTACATATATATAATTTATTTATGTGAAAGAAGTAAGATGTATTACAATTGCGCATATTTATATTACATACTGGGTGTCCCAAAAATGACTGATGGATTTTAAAATTCAATAACTTGCAAACGTGACAGCTATTTAAAAATTTTTTGCTGGAGGGTTATGTATAATGTCAGGAATTTTTTTTACCGTAATTTTTTTATTATTTTAGTTTGAATTTCGAACAATAAGAGGCGCTGACGGCGATTGAAGGCCAGGTCGACGCTTCACTCAGCACTGATCACCTGGCCTTCAATCACCGTCAGCGCCATCTATTGTTTGAAATTCGAACTAAAATAAAAAATTCCGGTAAAAAAACTCCTGACATTATACATAACCCTCCTGCAAAATTTTTTTAAAATAGCTGTCACCGTTTGCAAGTTATTGAATTTTAAAATCCATCAGTCCTTTTTAGGACATCCGGTATAAATAAGTTTCCCTAACAACCCGATGTTCTGTATTTAAATTGCATGGGATCTTTCGATTCTTTGGGGGAATTAAAATCTAATTTTATTGTGCATTAAAAAAAACAATAAAGTTAGTTTTTTAAAATAATGAAGATCAAGTAATAACTCATATTTACAATGTAAGTTAAATTTTTATTAAATAAAAATGTATTTTGTCATTGCTTCATTCATAAAAAAAACATTGTGTTCTTATAAGAATTGACTTGTAATTTTGAAACCGATAAATTCGAAAATAAAGTCCTTTTGACAAAATTAAAATTAAACGACATCATTTGGACGAACTTACTCTAAAATATTTTAGGTCTACGAATTTAAATAAAAGCTTACAAAACCGAGGACCGGAACTAGAGATTCATTTTTATTCTAGGTTCGTAAGAATTCGACGGGACCTGGTACGTGGGTTCGTTTTGTAAGAGATTCGTTTGAGAGGATATTTATTAAAACTTGGAGGTTCGTTTGGAAAAAGTAACTAGCGTAACGACCTTAAATTGCTAGTTTAAATTATAATGTTTGCTATTTTTACACTACACCTAAGGAAAGCGGAATTAAGTACTTCTATAAGCCAGTGATTGCCAACTTGGGATACGCTGTAGAACATTTAGGGCTACGTGCAAATTACATTGATAATGGCGGATAATGCTAAAACAAATAAATAAAACGAATTAAAAAACAGAAAAAACCCTCTAAATGTTTTGTTTGCAAAGAGAGGTTTATGTAAAAGTAAATATAGACTACTCGCATAAAATGAAGGAAAATATCTCAGCTTAGTAATTGATTCATCATTTGTTGCCACTATCTCCATCCACACCTAATATCTTGCGATTTCGCACCTGTCCTTCTTTTCTTTTTCTTTTTAATTATTCTAGAAATCTATACAAATAAAAGAAAGTTTCTCTCTCTATGTGTCTGTCTGTAATAAGTAGAAAAATATATGGCACGTACAAGGCTGCAAATTTGTGAGAGAATTTTATTATATTTTATAGGATTTCTTGTGGTGATATCATATATGCCACCATGCGCAGATTAAGATGAAATATAAAGGATTTTACCATATTTCAAAAGTATTTTATTTTGTGAAAATATACTGCTGGCCACGCAAAATGCAACACCAAGAAGGACCAGAGATATCACACCGAAATTTACGTGGCAGCTAATATATTGTACATAGATCAAACGATCAAAATTACAGCCTTTTGTGACATGAGGATGATGACAAAATCACTAGTTAATGTAGCCGCCACTGTTGGCTATAACCACTGCCAGTGTCACGCGCTTCGACACAGAATCAAAGAATCTTCGGACATCTCCTAGGGTTACAGCTTCCACATATAGCCAAAATTGATCTGGTGTAGAACGGGTGGTGTATTCTAGGCCAGTTGTTGTGCAAGCATGGACCACACGTTTTTGGTTAGCGACAGCTCGAAAAAACAAGCAGGCCAAGGAAGCAATTCAATCTGATGTGTATAGAAGAACTCTTGAACATTGCGTGACATGTTCGGCCGCGCATTATCTTGCTGAGATATAACTGAGGGCAAGCGCTGAATGAATGGGAGGACCACAGGTACTAACACGTCAGAGACGTAGCGCTGGCTGTTCAGTGTACCGGCAATGCGTACTAGAGAGGTACGGTAGTGAAATCCAGTGCTACCCCAAACCATGATACCGGATGCAGGATCAGTGTAACGATGCATAACGCAACAAGTCAGCAGCCTTTCACCCCAGTGTCTCCAAACTCGAAATCGACCATCGCGAACTTGCATACAGAAGCGGAATTCGTCAATAAACACAGTGTCATTCCATTTTGTTGTCCATGTCTGCGTTCCTCGCATTGTTGCGGCACAAACGCCTGTGGTTTGCAGTCAAGGGTAAACAGAGCAATGGACGCATTGCGGACATTTCGTTATGCTGCAAAAGGCGTGGAATGGTACGAATGGACACCGAATGATGCGTAGCAGATTGAATCTGTTCTGCTATTGTTCATGATGTGGCTGCTCGACCCGTCACAGCCATGTGCACAAACCGCGTGTCATCACAGACAGCGGTAAAATGATGTGGGTGTACGATTGGCCCCATTAGTCCGTCGTTCCCTCCTGTATCCAGCGATTACAGATCCGCATGATAGTCGCTTGGTTTCGTCCAATACAGGCTATCATTCTTCCTCGGTCGAATTCAGAAACTTTGTCATAAGATGTTTGATGTCTTCCACGACGTATAAGCAAACAGCTTAAGCCCCCCCCCCCCCCCCAAAAAAAAAGCGCACGAAAAAGCAATTGCTGAACTGCAAATGGCCAATCAGTTATCACCTTATATAGCGCTTGAGGGTGGCGCTACGGTCGCCCGTGATGTGCGATTGGGCTGCAATGCTAATGATTTGCATATTTCATCGCCAAAATTGCATGCTGTAAATTTCACGTAATTTACATGTTTCTTTCAGCTTGTTGCATTTTGTGTGGCCAGCAGTGTAATTACACTTTTGCAGTAAGTATGTTATACAGTATGTTGTATGATCTAAAACAATTTCTGTCTTCGTTACCTCTCTCTCTCTATATATATATATACACACACACATTAAACTTCCGATTATCCATCTCTTATGGGATCGGCGGTGTGGCGGATAATCGAAATAGATCGATAAGCGAAAAATAGTACAAGATCATTGCTAAAACTACATTTCAATATGTTAATTTATAAAAAAAATGACAATCAAAATATTGTTTTTAATATAATTTGTGTACTTTTGTTTATAAAAAAAGCATAACTGATAATAAGAAATTAGTTTATTTGACAAATGTAACATTTTCTTTCATCCAAAGTAATCCATTGTACATTTTTGTTTGCATTTTTAGGGGGGGGGGGGATTTTGCTGCAGCAAGATTACGAAGTCTAAGTAATATAAGTACTTTGTTTGCATCTACTTCCACATGCATCGCAAACCAATTAATGCATTTAGAGAGCATAGCTTAAATGGCTGATTTCTGGTTGATAATTTTCCTATTTATCACATTCACCCACTTAAGGCTACATTTGATTAAAAACATTTTCAATAATTTTCTTATATCTTAATTCTTTATAACAAATATCATTCTAGACACAATTAAGCGAGTCTATAATTTCATAGCTGTTGTTTCTGACGTGATTTTTTATGTGAAAGCATTTTACTCAAAACAGTGCAGTCTCCCTCAGGATTTTGGCCTTTGAATTTTTGTTATTCGTTTCTGATAAAAATAAATAAATAAATAAATAAATAAAATTGGAAAGAAGAGTGGCGGTTGGTAGGGTAGCGGTTAAGTTTACTTTATGTCCAATTTTTTCATATAATTTTATTTTGTTCACCATTTATACAATTTTACACAATATTAATAATAATAATAATAACCTCATTTTACTTTTTGATTTTGCATATAATTATATATATATAGAATACTACACTGTTAAAAATTTCTGTAAAATCTCAGAAAAAAGCGGAACTCTCTGTAAATTTACACTAGTTCTCAGTTAAATACATTCGATCGAGTTTCTCGGTCACCATTTTACCGACATTTCTCTTATATCCAAATTCTTGTAGGGATTTCGTCTTTATTTACAGATTTTTATCTTTGTTAAAACTTATAATTGAAAATAGACACTTATAAAATTAACGAAATAAGCTGATAAAACTGGCGATAATTATTAATTATAATAGTACACTTTGTATAAATCACCATTAAAAGGAAATAATAAATCAGGAGGCGTGTCGAGCTATAACAATAACAGTTCGTCATCAGCTGAGCTTACACGTGTCCTTAAGGGGACAGAGTTTGAGATAATCTAAAACAAAAGACTGAAAGAGGGTACAAAGAGTGGGACAGTTGGCGCTAGTTGAAGGAGCACAGGTGGAAGACAAAAGTGATGTCAAAATAGTGAAAGAGAGAGAAAAAAGGTAGACTAATAATAATAATCGTAAAAAAAAGAAAAATCCCTCTTTTAGTCTTTTTTTCAGTTTATCTCTAACTCTGTCCCTTTACGGACACGTGTTGGTTCAGCTGATGACGAGCTGTTATTGTTATAGGTCTGGTATTTCCATTTAATGGTGATTTATACAAATTGTATTATTGTAATTACTTATAAAATATTTTGCATTTTTATTAAAAATATTTAAAAAACAAACCCTTGATTTTTTCCCTTTTTTTTAAAGTTAGAATAATTTAGATAAAGAAAAATCACCTCCACGATGTTATTGGAGATTTTTATCGATTTTTTACCCGCTGAACCATAAAAGAAGTACTTTGAAGCAAACAACAAATTCTCCTATATATTACTCAGCAGGGTGTTCTTCCACTATAAAAGAGGTTTCAGTTCAAACCTCATGACGGCTAGAGACAAATTATGTAAAAAATAAATGAAACAGCAGTGCAAAATTAGTTGAAAAATGCCTATTTTTTCAGGCTCACTGAAGATTGATTGATTTACTGATTTTGAAAACTAAGTTATTATCATTAAAAATAAATTTACAGAGTCTTGTGTATTTTAAAAGGTGTTAATTTACAGTCTACCGTAAATTTATCGAATAATTTCTGGACCTAAGCTAATTTCTTACGAATCGATAAAATTGAATTAAAATTTTACGAAAGAAATAATAAAACTAATAATTTTGATTTTATTAATACCCAAGGAAATTTTAAAGTTATATAGTTAGAGCTTCGCTTAAATACTTTTATAATTTCGTTCAATATAAATAAAACAAGTATTAGTATTTCAATTTAGTTTTATTAATTTTTAAGAGCGTAATATTTATTAGCTTACTTTTTTAAAATTGTGTTTGCATTATAAGTAAAAAGATTTTTTTTCTTTTCAAGTGTAATTTAGATATGAGATTATATTTGTATGACTGGAAATTATTTTTTCACATTCTCCTTTTAAATTACAATTTTTATTTTATCATTTTATTTTATATTTTTTCTCCAAAGTTATGTTTAAATGCCACTACGTTTAAAATCGAAATTTTATCTGCATTGATATAATTTATATAGTACATGATGATGTATATTGCTTACATTTTAATTACATTTTGTAAGAAATATTAATTTTATTCACAATGCAATCAAGTTTCAAGTGAACTTAAGCTAATCTATTTGTTGAACTATTTCATAAATTGAACTTTATATTAAAAAAATATCCTCATCATTTGTATTTATAGAACTCCTTTGTCATTTTTAAAATGTACATTTCTAGAATACAAATAGTAACAAAATCTACATTAAACATTTGTATGAAATCTTATGAAAATAAAACACATATCAACATTATGTCATTTTTGACGAGGGTTGTATACTAAAACTATATATAATTTTAGCGGTTCGCTCATGGGTTTGCCATTATGTTTTCCTGTTCCCAATTCTCTATGTTTCATATTTTTGGCTGCAGGAAAGTTCAGTGGTAAGCTTATGAGTCAATCGCTAAAATCTGGATTTTAGGTGGCTTCCATCAACATATGTTTTGGCAGATCGATTTCGTTTTAATATGTGAACCGAGATTTAACTAATCCTAAATTTTCATTCGTGAACTTGTATGAGGCGATTGTCTGTACTGCCGCCTCTCGGTCTCTATATTTACAAATTTTGAAAGGCCCATGACAGACAAGTAGGGGGCGTAGAAGAGAGCTGTCAGCTAGCTTAAATAGCCAATCACAGTTAAACATAAACAATTGATACTGTATGTTGATAATCAATATGTATGTTGTAATTATTGTATATGCATCATGTACGTTGATAATTGATGTTCAACATACATTGGACATCAGTTCGTTCAACATAAACGACTGAATTCGTTTTAATTTAGTTTTGTATTAAAGCGAAAACTGAATTAATATCAATTTGATCCAATGTTATGATTGCAATATTGTAATAATATCGGACTAACAAAACAATTTCAATACATTGTGGTCTATGTGAAAAACCGTTTTCAATTAATTTCAATTAAGCTATAAAGCTTCAAACATAATGAAATCGAAATGCATCACTGCATTGAACTAAATTATTCTTGCTTAGGAGTATAGAATAAGGAGCATTTATATTTCGTATACAGGTATTTCGTATAAAGAATTTACTTACATTATAAACAATGTGGAAAAATTATTTGCGATACATTTTAGTGTTGTTACGGTACTTCAAATATAATAAAGTTTAAAAAAAAAGATCACTGAGATGTATTACATAGTGTTCTATAGATTAACTGGTGCATAGAGTTTATTTTCATTTAAAGAGATGTGCAAAAATATTCGATTATAGAATGGATGACGTACTATAATGAATTTAACGGTACAAAAAAAAATTCTAATATATATATATATTATTGTTGTAAAGTGTTTCATAATCCACGTTTGATGCATGATTTTTAGTTCTTATTACTATCTTAATCGAAGTTTTTGGAACTTTAATAGTGGACATTTTCCCACATCTTGCGAGGTCCACTCTAGGTATAATTCAAATCTGGCAATAAAGTATTTCTTTGGTATGTTTCATTTTCTTCTGATTTCATTTCAGTTCGGAAGGTTTCGTGTTATAAGTTTTATATTCCAACTCTGCCCATGTGACGTGAATTTTTCTCCTGAATTTAATGTCGACGACTCCGATATGTGTGAGCGACTTTGCTTCTTCCTTTTTACCGTTAGACTAGATTGCTTTGAGTTAATAAGCATTAATTAAATGAAATCTCGTTACGTATTGTATCTCATGAATAGGAATTTCAATTATCTGAACTGGAAATAAGTAAAGTAAGTAACTCACTTGTGCATATAAATTAAGGAATTTTCTATTTCGTGCAGAAGAATTTCGTCTTTAGCATTTGTCGAACAAAGCTTTGACAAGAGAAAGTGATTTATAACATGTTAAGCAGGATATTAATCAGAATTTTAAAGTAGCAAATATTTCCAAAAGTTTAGAAATTTGATTAATGTCTCTTGAAGTTGAAAATGTGCATGAATATGTTTTATTTTATCGAATAAAATATCGCATTTAATGGAATAAACTTTCGAAATTTGCAAGGTTCTTTAATCGATAAATAAACATTAAAAACTTTTCTAAATGAAAAAGAAAAAAAAATGGCAAATTACAACGATCATGTAGAAAATGATATTGTTAAAGATAAAAATTTTAGATTTATAAATAAATTATATGTTTAAAAAAGTAATAATAGAAGGATTTTTATGATGATCAAAACATGGCTTACGTAATAACAGAATCATATATTACGTGAATAGTGGATTAAACATTAATATTCCTAGATGAATTATAAACAAATCTTAAATGAAATTTCAGTTTTATAATTTTCAGTACTGTAAATTTCTAAACTTCTAAAAATTGCACATTTTCAAATTTTACACCGTCGTATAGAGAAAAATATGTACTTATAAATGCAATTTGTTTCAAAGTTGTATTTCAATTTGTTTCTGAGTTATTATTTTTTTCAGTTTTTAATAGTTTTTTTGTCATTGTGGCAACAGAAGTATTTCATTTCTGGACTCCAACCATGGACCAATCAGAAAACGAATAAAATCCAGACACTACAAGCATTCAGATATGTCTCAGCTATCTCTATTCTCGCCCGACAGAAACAACCTTTTCTAAATGGTTAAAAAATTATGACACGATAATTTGACAAAGCTGAATATCATGTGACAATAATTGATAATTAATGATAGATAAAGTATTTTACGTACACACACATAAAATTGGATATTTTTTTGAAAAAAAGGAAAAAAAAATGCATTACTCATAATGCATAACCTTTAAACCAAAAATAGAATATTATTAAGAAATTTCAGTTTTTCACACAATAAAATAGCTAAGCAATATATAAAACAATCAGTATAAATCTATATAGTTTATTGCTTTGAAATATTAAATA
The DNA here is from genome assembly GCA_964019185.1 of Maratus speculifer. Lineage (NCBI taxonomy): Eukaryota > Metazoa > Arthropoda > Arachnida > Araneae > Salticidae > Maratus > Maratus speculifer. The sequence goes on from OZ025296.1 coordinate 83,540,126, forward strand.
ATAAATAATTAAAAATAATAATAAGCATAAACTCAACCTATAACAGTAGATTTCTATAGATCCAAGATTATTTTTCAAAAAATAATCACCAAGAAGCTGGCTCAAAAGAATCTCTAGAAATAATATACAATAAAGGAATAGTCTGTAATGATATATTATCACATGATAGCCACGCAATTTGGAAAGAATTGATGCATACTTGTGCTTATTTATGAAATTTTGAATAAACTTTTCCATTCATCTTTTTATTCCATATTACACTTGAAGTAGAATGGTTTATTTCTGGGCAAAGCTGTAAGACGCAAAGAGACAACGACTATTAGTATTTCACTGTTGAAGGCTGAGTAAGTTTTCAGTTGAAAACGTTTTGATTTTACAAAGGCTTTAATGTATATTTAAAGGATTTTATGTTATGTTTTACACTCCTTTAGGCATTGTATATACATTTATTTATATTTTTATGAATTTTAATTAAAAATCTATTTTCAGCATTGCTGTCCATATGCGATAATGTGCATGATTTCTGTTATGCTATCCTGAATATGATTTTTAGAATTCATACACAGATTTAAAACACTAAAAATTAGATACTTTTAAAAATGCATACTACAGCGAAAAACATGCACTTTACAGCGAATGCATATTATCGATCATATCTATACTGTAATCGAAAATTTTTTTTGTGTCTCTGTAAATAAACTATGAATGCTACTTACTCCATAAACAATAACTATAAACAATAACTATATCTCAGTGATAATTTCTTATTTAATTATGTTTGAAATATAACATACTTAAAATGCATCAAAATCGAATTTTTCCTATTTATCATAATGAAATAAAATTTAGTTGTGCAATTCTGTAAATCAACTATATAAATGCTACTCTTTCTATACTTTTGAAGAAGAATATAGTAGTATACCACTGTGATGCATATTAATCTAATTATATTTGAAATATCCCAAAATCAATATAATGGTTGGTAAATGATTTTTCGTCATACACTGCAATGTAACGGAATTTTTTTTGTGTGTCCCTGCAAACGAGCTATCATTGCTACACATTTCATTTTCAATACAGAATGTTACATCCTAAACTTCAATGAAATATAAAAGTAACAAAACTACATATTTCACTTTTGAAAACTAAGCGTGTATCATGCATAGCTAGTTTATTGGGACAAACAAAATAATTCTGTTACATTAAAGTCTATGGACAAAGCGGTGAACTTTAATGATGTTATGATACTTCAAATATAATCAAACATACATGTGTTACAAAAATGAAATGGAATACACTTTCTCTAAATACAGAATCAGTAGTATTTATAGTTCGTTTACGGGGACACACAAAGTATTTCGTAACATGCTAATCTATGGATATGGCAAATTTGCGGGTGCATTTTAATACTGTTACGATGATTCAAACATAATACAGTAAATTTCAATAAAATATTTCAATAACAGAACTATCGAATTACACTATATAGCCAAAGGTGGAAACTCTATGTGTGTAACGATAATAGCACAGCTCATGCATTTCCGTGAAGGTTTTCCCCCCGAAACACCATATGAGACCTTCAACAAATTGAAAAAGAATGAATATCTTTTGGATAACCCTGTCAAATCTAATGTATCCAAAGCATTCAAACAGAAGATTATGATTAAGTGGCTTATTGCGATAAACCATGTTCATTTTTTTAAATATTTATAGCATGTATACTCGCAGAAAATTAAGGCTTTTATAAAGACAGTCTTTTTTGCTTATAATTTGCAGAGTTTTAACCCTTCACTACATTATTTTTCCTTTCTGCATGAGAAAATTATTTTGATTACTTTAGATAGTCTCAAATGCAGGAAAAATAATAAAAAAATTCTGACTTCATATATATTTTTTTAATATGGATTTTTGTGGTATGTGCCATATGTGTCCCAAAGCACACGATGAGATATTTTCATTTTTGTACCAAATGTGGCATGAAGCTCACAATACTGGTTATATTACATATACAAAAATAGTATAATGTGTATTAAAATTTTATTGCAGGTATTTAACCCTATGAGGGATAAGGAATTATTTTTCTATAATGTTCAATTCACACGAGAATATTCGAAAAAAAAAAAAAAAAAAAAAAAAAAACGAAGAAATCAATTTTGAAACTTTTTTCTCTTAAGTTAGAAATATAAAATTTAATTAAAAGCTTCTGCTGTGAATCTTGATTCAAATCAGGTGGTATGTAATATATCCCACTGCCCTGATGCGCTCTATTAGAGACCTTAATTAAAAAAAAATATCACGGTCTTTCACGCCTTTGGGAATTTCTTTAGTTTTGTCATTAATATGTGAAAATTGTCTGATTTTTTTTTCAAATTCAATGACAGACATTGTCTGTTTAATTGTTTGGTTTTCTAAAACATCACTCCAATAAATATCCGTAATGGAAACTTGTAAAGTTTGAGAAAAATCCTTTTCTATGCTGTATCTACGTCTCTCTTTTGAAATAAGATTCAAAAGTTTTGGGTTAAAAAAGGGCAAAAACTGATAGGGAGTCTCCAGAGCCATAATTTCAAAACTTAAGGAATTGCTTCTTCTATATTTTATTTGCGCTTCAGATATTTGTCTTTCCTTTGTTACACTTTTCTATCAACACTGGGTCCAGCATTGATACCTGCAGTACTAAAGTATAAACAATCTTTCTCTAAATTGATGCTTCTCATTATATACATTCAGTATTGAATTCAGTGTCAGGGATAGGGGAGCATTCGTAGAACATTTACATGTTACACTGATAACTTGAAAATTTGTTTAGTTTAGAAATTCAATCCCCCCTCGCCTCCATATACACTCCCGGCACATAAGAATGTCTGGCCAGCGGAAAAACGTCTGAATTCAATATTGTTGAATTTCACTTGTTGATTTTAACTTTTATATAGTAATTTTAATGAAATTTAAAATTACTTTAATATTAACACTAGAACTACCAAGGCCGTCATTTTGATGGTTTTCAAAATTCATGCTTAAAAATTTGATATAATTTATGTATTGTTCAGGAATTTTATGGCACGACTTTTAATGAAATATAAGAATAATTAAATATCCCTATTTAATTTCCGCTCACGCACTTTAATTTCCATAATCAGTATGATCTATACCTATTTATACCAAGACCCGTCAAAATGACGGCTTTGGCTATTAACAAAGTCATCCGGAGGTGGTACGGACTTCCTCAATTTCGACATGGACTAGCCCTTTTCGTCCATGTGCAGCTCTCTCCAGGCTTTTATCAAACGTGATATAACAGTAATTGTTAAATTTAATCAGGACGCAATCATTATCAGTTGTAATTCTAATGTGATAAAGTTCTTGATGTAAAGTGCAATTTATGCAAAGTGTAATCTGTGAAAAGTTCAATCTCGGAAAATAGTATGAACATATTTTTATAAAAAAATAAAATCTATTTTTTGTAAATTCTGGGCAACAATGAAACGATTTTCGGAAGAAGAAAATCATCCGTAGAATTAAAAAAAACTCACTGAAGTCTGACACTAATTCAGGAAATGATAATTTGGAAATATTTTGCGTGCAAAATAACTGATTTTTCAAACTCTAAAGAAGCTGAAGATGAAATTGAAATACGAGATATTGAAGATAGAGCAGAAGATAAATTCGTAAATGAAGATTCGGGGTGAGAATTGAAATTCCCTAAAACAGCCCCAAATGCAGAAAGCGATTGCGAATATCTTCAGATACTTAGTCAGATAGCCAAACAGAAACCGAAAGAAGACAGAAGAAAGACATTGCTCTCGGCGGTACTGAATGGGAAGAATTAGAGAATGGTTGAGTTGGTAGACTCCCATCACATATTATATTCATGGATATATTAGGCCCAATTGGTTATATGAAGCGAAACATTATGCTTGATAATGTTATCAGTGCATTTAGACTTATATAATTGAAAATCGAATGATGAATCACATAAAAACTTGCACTGAGCTCCTCGCGAACAGAAATGTTTGACAGAAGTACGATTGGAAAATTACTATTGAAGAATTACATGCGTTTGTAGCTATTTTGTATGCTCCAGGAGCCTATGAAGCGAGAAGTTTGAAATTATCCTATTTGTGGTAAAAGAATTGGGACATTCTTTCTTTCACAAAACTATGAGTAGAAACAGATTTTCAGAAATTATGAGATTAAGTCGTTTCAACAAAAAAAGCGAGAGGAGTTTTCGCTTACGAGCTGAAAAATTTGGATTAGCTTCCGAAATTTGAAAGTCCTTTATTGATAACAGCCAAATTTGTTACATACCAGATCATAATATAAGCGTAAACGAAAAACTGCCCAATAAAACGGACAAATTTGGAATTAAGTTTTGGTTAGCTGTAGACGTGCGAAGTAAATATCTTATAAATGTCATTCCTTATTTAGTCAAAGATGAACTTAGACGAACAGAAGTACCTTTGAATGAGTTTGTAGTTTTAAATCTAGTAAAAAAAAACTATGCAAATTGTGGAAGAAATATATAAATGGCTATTTTTTTTTCTTTTATAAGTATACAACTTACAAAATTACTACTGGCCAAATTACAAGTCTTCTTGGAACTATGCGAGCAAATAAAAGAGAAATGTCAAGAATATCTAAAGTTAGTAAAAATAACTTGGCTCTTTTCTTCACAAAACTCTACAAATCAAATAATATTGTTCAAACAATTTACAATAGTAAGCCTCGTAAAAATGTGCTACTTCTTAGCTCAAAACATAAATACGTAACAATCGCTTCTAATAGAAAATTCCTACAACTGTGTCGTTTTACATTGAGACTATGTTTGGAGTAGATGTAATTGACCAAATAGCCTTTGTAGGTATTTTATAATATTTTGGAATTGGCTGCAATCAATAAGTGTGTTGTGTATAAAGAGACTTGTGATGAAAATGTAGCTAGAAAAAAAATTTCATTTCAATTATCAGAAGAACTCTCCAATGAATATAGGTGCTGCAGCAAAGGAGCCTCCTCTCAAAAACAAGAACGGAAAGCAATGAATTGTACTCCGGAAAACTAAAAAATGTCTTTATGAACTCAGATCTTGCCAAATTCAATTATGACACAAAAACACAGCGATTTATATCTGCAATGTATGAAACAAATATGTTTGTGGCAAGTGCTCATCTAAGATAGCATGTACTTGTAAAATATGTGCGTCATAGTTATTTCATACTATCAAATGTGCTATACTATAAATGCAAATAGAAACTGTTTTTGTTTGCTTTTTTATTAATAATTAATGTATTATTATATGAAATGTTATTTTTTGTTAAATTATGTTCTTTTATTCACATTTATTAAGTCAGAAGTTACAATGAAAGCCATGATCAAAAATCCATCAATTTGACGGGTGTGGTAAAACTAGGTATATGCTTAACGTTGGTAGTTCTAGTGTTAATTACGAAAATTTATTTCCTGTGGCAGTTGAACCAATTTCTTAGATCACATTTGTTGCAGTCAATACCTGATTCATATGAAGAAATGGCATTTTCAATTATTTTTAGCTGGCATGTATGTTGAATCACCCCAACTATCATCAGAAACTCCAAAAGACTGATCATCATTATCAGATACAAATAATATTGCATTGATTTAACCTTGAGTTAGTATTTTGCGCTACATTTTTTATTAGAATGTTTTATGAGCGTTATGATCTATGTTCCACATCTGGCAAAACACAAAAACAAGATTTCAAGCTGACGTACTGAAATATTTTAGTTTCAAGCAATCTTAATTATAAATATATGATATAATCGAATGTCTAAAGTGTTATCTTGCGATACTTTCAATATTTTGGGGTGAAAAAGTTGAAGAAAATTCAACTGTTGTGTATGATGCAGACTGGAAATTTTTTTTTTTTAAATAAAAGCCTTATAACTAGTGAGGTACTGCCCTCAAGTGAGAAAAACTGGTACAAAACTCTTCGTTTGAATGTTTTTACATATGCCACAAAGCTCAGATAACCTAAATTTAAGATCCTTAGGAAAATAGAAGGGTTTTATCGGCATGTTCCATATATGGCACACCATGCAGTAAAGGGTTAGTATAAAATGATTTTCTTTTCCGAAAATATGACAAATAACATTGTACATAATGTCCTGCAATAAAAATTAAAAAATGATAAAAACTGTATGAAAAATGAGTAGATTTACTAAATAATACTTCAATGCGCATGCGTGAATGCTATCAAAATTTCATTTGCATATCTTATTAGCCAAATGTATAGAACAACTTTTGTGAAAGTCTCAAAAATATAGTTTGAACATTCTGAAAATGATCGTTGATAGAATAAGCTCAAAATCAGTTATTGCCAAAAAGAAGCAAAAATATGAGGGGCTGTATCCATTTCTCCATTGATTAGTGTCAATATAGAATATACAATACTGCACGTACATTTATATTTGGATACAACGCCTCATTTTTTTGCTTCATTTTGGGAATAATGGATTTCGATGATCACTTTCAGAATTTTCTAGCTATATTTTTGAGACTTTAGCAAAAGTTGCTGTATACATTTAGCCAATGCAATATGCAAATGGAATTCTGACAGCATTCATGCATGTGCAATGACAAATTATTTAGTAAACCTGCTCATATTTCGTACAATTTTTATTATTTTTTAATTCTGATTACAGGAGGTTGTGTACAATGTTGTTTGTCATATTTTCGGAAAAGAACACTACTTTATGTTAAAAACACTGCAAATTATAAGCAAAAAACTTGAAAAATTTTGGGTCTATTTTTATAAAAACCTTAATTTCTCTACAAATATACATGCTGTCAGCATAAAAATGAACACAGTTTATCGCAATGAGCCACTTAATCATAATCGACTGTTTGAACGCTTTTGCCGCATTAGTTCTTTACAGGGCTATCCAAAGGATATTCGTTCTCTTCAATTTGTGGATGATCCCCTATGGAATTTCTGGAAAAAATCTTAACGGAAATTCATGACCTGTACTATTACGTTCACACACTTAGAGTTTCAGGATACAATAGAGCATCGTTTGTACGACGCTGAAGGGACTACCGAAAAACGTCGTATAAACGATAACGACGTACAATCGATTTTCACTTCCAAAACTAGAATTAATTTTGTTTTCACTTAATTTTAATGTTTAACGTGATGATTTGCATGAATTTGTAAATTAAACAAACCAAAATAAACAAATAACCAAAAAACGGGGGGGGGGGGGAATTAATAAGCAATTTAAATATGCGTACCTTTATTTATGTTTCACCGAAAGGTTCCTCATTTGCGGTACATCATTCACTTTCCATTTAAAGTCAAAGATAAAAAAACCCCGCGTGGCCAACTAAAAGTCACCAATTCTGATAACAGTTAGAAGGATAGTCTATTTGCAACTTAAAACAGGTCGGGAAAGCTGACCATCCCCGAAAAAAGAATCACCCCTCCCAGTGTAATCTGTTACACGTAAGCTGATTTTTCGGACTAATCAAACACCAGCCCACATTTTTATAATGTGGAGTGCATTTAAGCATGCTCTTTGGAGTCATTCATAGCAGCCAACTTCCTCTCGTTCGTAAAATACACAAGAAAATTAAACAAAAATAAACCTATACAAAATCGAAAAATCGACGTATAAATGATTTTGGGCGTCGTATAAAAGATATATTTTTACATTAAAATCAATAGGAATGAATCGGAACCACATTAAAACGTCGTATAAATGTAAACGTCGTATAAGTGATCGTCGTATAAACGATGCTTTACTGTAATTCCTCATGTATTTTTTAATATATTTAACAAAATATCTAAAATCGCAAGTGGCCGGTCACCTTTGGCCAAGTAGTGTATATTAATGCAAGTTCCTGTACGGACAGAAAGACAGCCAGATGGACAGACAAACAGAATTCACAAATACTTTTAACTAAACTAGGCAGAACCCGTCGAATTTCGACGAAAGAAAATGTTTAAAACGGAACTGTTTCATTGATTTATAATAAACCTACAAAGTTATTTATAGTAAAAAATGCATTTTATATTGGTAAGTCTAACTCTTAATAAACGATATTTAATGACAAATTAACAAAATACTATTTATATAACTCAGTTGTAGAAATTGTTAAAATTAAAATTTAATTGTACATGTAAGCAGTAAAAAATGATAAAGATCTGTTATTATGATAAAGTTATCAATTTAAGTTCTTATGCTAGCATTTCAAAAATGAAAAAAAAAGCAAAATTTATTCAACTTTGACAAAATCATAGACTTTTTTGGCACAAATGTCATTTACGCACCACATTTGCACGTGCTTTTTTCTCTCGCCAATGTGGCGAGAGATTTGTTTTTGAATGAAAGTTACAAATTGCATGCAATAACAACACGTTATTTTTTATTCCAATATAAAAAAAAAAAAAAAACGTGAAAAATGAAAAATATTCAAATATTAAAAAAATATATAAATAAATGATAGTTTGATATAAAAAATTATTGATATAATATATCATAAAAATAATTTAAAGAACTAAAATAGAAAATAACAGTAAATAAATATGAATTTAATCAAAAAGGAAACAATAAATAAACAGTTATAAATAATAAACTTAATAAGCAACAAAACAGCAAATATCATTTTCACAATAAATCGTAAATATTAATATATATTGCCATATTGAGTGCATGCAGTTGTATAATTTAATCAGCACATTTTACTGAAATCTTTAATTTTCCCCATTTCCTCTCCCTAACAATTGTTATAAACTTATTAAACAGGTAATCTCCTTGGCACAGCTGTATAATGCCAAATTGGCGGGAGGAAAAGCACGTGCGAATGTGGTACGTATATGACATCTGTGCCATTTCCCCCCCGTGAAATCTAAACCCGGCGTCATTTTCATCATATCAAAATTTACAAATGCACATTTCGTATCTTTATTCACCTTTTCAGAAAAAATTGGAATTTTAATTTGATCATTTTGATTCAAAACTTGAAGTTTAAATGCTATTAGCTTAAACAGATATTAAACTGTTGATATTCTTTTATGTGTAAATCAAATTTTGTAGATGAAATCAAAATTCTCCGGGTTTTATAACAGAAGATATTTAAATTTCAATTTTTTCCCTTTTAATGAGTAAATGGCAACATAAAGATACAGTAATCAATTTCTTTCCTTTTTTCCTTTGCTTTTAATAGAAATGAATACTCCTGTTGCCACAATTAGAAAAGCTTTATTAAAAACTACAAAAAAATTAATATTTTAAAAACAAATCAAGATTCAGCTTTCAAACAAATTTCATTTAAAAGTATATTTTTTTCCCTACACGATGGTGTAAGAATTGAAAATGTGGGATATATAGAAGTTTAAAAAATTGTAGTAACAAAATTGCAATACTGAAATTTTATTTAAAATTTGAAAGTGTTGCCATTCGCAAAATGACGTATGCGTTACGCACAGATACGTTTGGCCTTTATAATATAGATTGGAAAGTATTAAAAACGCATGACAGTTTTGAATTTCATTTTCAGCGATTTATACTAATAGACGGAATTATTCTTGAAAATTTTGCAAATTTTATTCAAATTTTAAGAAGCTAAAATACGACAAACCCAACAAAACAATACTAGCAGGGATGACCGAGCTAAGCTCTAAGACGCCTGCAATAGGTAGGTTTTTACTTTTTCTAATGAAAGGTACCTAAATGCATTTCCAGCAAGCATCGCTAATATACAGTATTTCGGATACAGTATAGTCAAACAGGGTAACTTTGCGCCAAATCAGAGTAATTTTGCTCCACCTTTACGAAACCTTAATCCATTCTGCTAAGGTGAAATTTGGACGAATTATTTTCATAAAGCTGCCAGACACACACTAGTGCTGTTATCTATATGTTGAAATCAAAACTTTGCCGTTAACTAAATGATGTTGTGGATTTAATCTTTTTTCTCCCTGTTTTTAGAGAACAACTAAAAATCAGCTCATTCTCTTAACGATAAATTTCTGAATTTTCAAGAGATTTGACAATTTTTTTTATGAGTAGCTCTATACAGTTGATTCTTAAATTAAGGGGAAAAAACTATGTTGCCTTTAGTGCATGCTCATATAAAAATTATTTCATACAACTGCTCATATTTCATAAGATGTTTAATATATTTTTAATCTATATGCATTAGTAGGGGAAAAGTGGCGGTCCGACCCCAGGAGGAGGCGTGAGGCTCGGAGGAGGGAGGAGGGCTCCTCCTCCTCAAGCCTCCTCCTCCACAGCCCTCCTCCTCACACCTCCTCCTCAATCCTCCTCCACAACCCTCCTCCTCCTCAATCCTCCTCCTGACATCGTCTTGTAAGAGAAGGGGTTAAAAGGATTTTTTTTTTAATTTTAAGCGGGAATTTCAGGGAGTTAGAATTTTTTTTAACCATACTATAGTATGGGGATGTTTTTTAATGTGGAGACTTTAAAATTTTCGGCGTGTTATGGGGGGTATGTTTTTCGATTGAGTTATGCTGTTGTTCAATTAAAAAGGTAATTAAAAATAAGGAATGAAGCGACTTTTTTTTTTTCTTCACCGTGTTTTAAATAAGGGGTTAAGCGGATATTTTGGGGAGATAGAAATTTTTTGTTGATCTATTGTACGAGTGGTTTTTAACTTTAATGTGGTGACTTAAAAATTTTCAGTTTGGTGTAATTTAAGAGTTTATTTTTTGATTTTAAGCTGAAATTTTGGGGAAATTGATTTTTTTTTTCACCGTGTTTTAGATAATGGGTTAAGCGGGTATTTGGGGACATAGAATGTTTTTTTCAGTACTATTGTACGAGTGGTTTTTAATTTTAATGTGCCAACTTAAAATTTTTCGGTGAACTTTAGTTTAAGGATTTATTTTTTGATTTTAAGTGGAAATTTTAGGGAGTTTAATTTTTTTTCCCACCTGTGTTCTTACATGATGTGTTAAGCGGGTATTTTGGGGGAAATTATTATTTTAGACTAATCATTCACGAAGGATATTTTGCGGACATAAGTGTTTAATAGGGGGACTTTAACTTTTTTGCAATGAGATGGACGTGCGCTTGTCGACCTAACCGTATGGAGTTTGTAATTTTTTTGAATCATGTGTGCATACTGTCTAAGACTATCTTAGAAAGACTTCCACCACCTTTATCTCCACCAAGTCATAAATAACACATGCTGGTAATGGGAATTTGAGAATATTAACTTTAAACATTAATTTAATGAAGGAACTTTAAAATTATTTCGAGTACTATTTTTAGTTAACTATGTTATACACTTGATATTTTAGATTAGTTAAAAAATAACATTAAAATTTGAATGAGAAAATATGTTTCAAAATGGGATTTTACGTACTAACATTTATTTGCGCTCGTTGACCTAACCGTTCGGAATCTGTGATTTTCCTCGAATCATGTGTGAATAACTGTTAGATTTCTTTAGAAAGACCTGAATAAGCTTCAACCATCATAAATAACGCATGTCTGTAACGGGAATTTGAACTTAATTATTTTAAATATTCATTTTAATGAGGTGACTTCGAAAACAATTTGTAGAACTTTTGAGCGGTAATAATTTTTACTGGGAAACTTAAAAGAATCTTGTGATTTTTTGGGGTCTAATTTTTAATTGCTGAATTGCAATCTGTATTCGCCTTTCTTTCGTGTGATTGTGTAAATGTTGATGAAAACTATTTCTGTTCCAATTAATGAAATTTAATAATTAAAATAATAAAGTGTTCCTCACCAGACACCCCTTTTTCAAAATTCGTGCATATTTTTAAACATAACAACGTGTTTAATATAAGTAATGTTTGTGTGTCCTTTCTTTTCTGAAAGAGTAAGCGATTTTTAACAGAAATATCTTTTGACGTGTGTAATTTTTCGTTGGCAGAACAATTTTCAAATAAATAAATTTTAATATTAATAGAATTTTTGACTTTCCGAAGAAAAAAAGGAACTTATTTTTAATGTTTTAATATTTGTCGGTTAAAAAAATTAAACTATATTTATTATCGAAATGAATTCATCTACATTAATTTAAAAACATATAATATTTATAACCAGTAACGCAGAACTTTTTCAAACCCTGTTAATGAGATTTTATAACAAAAGTGTTATTATATAATTGAATTAGTGTTTTTAAAATGTGTTGTATGTATGTGCGTGTTTTGAATGTATCTGTATGTTGTATGTATGTATGTGTGTTGCATATATGTGTGTGTGTGTCGTATGTATGTGTATGTTGTATGTATATGTATGTGTTGTATGTATGTATGTGTGTGTGTGTTGTATGTATGTGCATGTTGTATGTATGTATGTATGTATGTGTGTGTTGTATGTATGTGCATGTTGAATGTATGTGTATGTAATTTTTTTTGCCGATAGGTGTGATCTTTAGCTGAAAGTGACCTAGGGTCAAAACTTTCACCCAGGAATCGCCACGAGGAGGCAGATCACATGATTCCCGTATTGCACACATTCACATACATTATTTCGAACGATATTTTTAGCGAAACATAATATGCAATTGAAGTTTTAGAATAATTAAAAAATAACTTTAAAATTTAAATGAAAGAATGTTTCAAAATGGAATTTGACGTACTAACATTTAATCGCGCTCGTCGGTTTTTACTGTTTGGACTCTGTCATTTTCCTTTGACCTTGAAAAACCTTGTGTCAATAAGGATATTTCAGAAAGACCCCCCCCCACTTTGGGTACTCTTTTAAAATAATATTTGTAACGAGATGTGTTCGCGCGCGTCGGCCTAACTGTTTGGAGTATCAACATAAAATCATCAAATTAATACAAAATATTTCAAATAGTTAGAAAATGAGTGGTTAAAACCTCCAAATAAGGACAAAATACTTCAAGCAATCAGAAAATAAATGTTTAAAATCAACAATTTAACATTTAAAGGTTTTATCTTCAGATCAAAATAATTTCTGAAAAATGCTTTTAAATATTTTTAAAACTGTATTGAAAATAATATTTTTCATACCTGAACATAAAAAAGTGCTAAATCCAAATCGATGAAGAGTTTAATAACTATTTTCTCAAAGAGAGGATACTAAATTCGTTGCAGTATATATGTGTGAGTAAACATAGATGAATCATTCTTATCTGCTTATCTGATAGCGTTTTCCGAAAAGAGTTGAAACTCTGAATCATAGCTGATAGAACTGGGGTTGATGTGTTATCTTAATTAATCTTAATGAGAACTATATCTAATTAAAATTATTTGACTTGAAATAAAATAACGTCTTTTGAGCAATATCTTTTGAAAACTTAAGATATAATTATTTAAATCAAATTGGAGGCTTTTTTTTTCTCATCGATTTATTTTAAATAAAACTAAAATATTTATTTTTTTCTGTACTTTGTTAGTAAAATAAAGAGTGTTTCACATTCATTTCGGCTTTAACTGTTGGAAAATTTAAATTAACCTATAATTAAAATGATTACATAAGGTTGAGTATGAGATCTTTTAAATGAAATCTAGTTAAAAACGGAACACGCATTCATATAAAACTTTAAATACTTATGGTTTTGTGTATAATGTAATGTATGTATTAAATATTAAATGAAAAATATGAATTAACAATAAATGAAAGACATTAACATTAATAAAATATTAATTAAACATTGCATTGATTAAAAACTTAATGAAAAATATTAATTTGGGAATACACATTCGCATAAAACTTTATTTATATTTTTTTGTATAATATATGTACTTATTAAATATTAAGTGAAAAATATGAATTAACAATAAATGAAAAATATCAATTAACATTAATATAATATTAATTAAATATTGTATTGATTAAAAACTTAATGAAAAAATTAATATGGGAATACGCATCCTTATAAAACTTTAAACATTTATGCTTTTGGGTATAATATTACAGATGTATTAAATATTAAATGAAAAATATGAATTAACAATAAATGAAAAACATTAATTAACATTAATAAAATATTAATTAAACATTGTGTTGATTAAAATATAGATTAAAAACTTAATGAAAATATTAATTTCTCATGTAATTAAAATAACACTTTATAAATTAATGAATTAATAATGAATGAAAAATGTTCATTCGAAACAACTTGAGAAATACTAGTTTGTAATGAAATTAGAAAATAGCAATTAATTAAATATTAATTAAAAATTAAATGAAAACTATTTATGAGACACATTGAAAAATATTCTTACCTTAAACTTTCATTCATCAGTCCTTAAATCCAACCTTCATCGTTGCTTGCCTGTTGGGTAGTGTCTGATAACCAGATATTCTTATCTTTGACGGTTTTCTCGAAAGTTGACTCACTAGATAAGTAAAAATGACAGGTTCAAATCTGAAATTAAGAGTTTATTCATATCGAATATAATTAATATAACATGCAATTAAAAAGAGACTTAATTTATTTAATACGTCATAATTAAGAATTTAATTAAATCCTGAATATAATTTTTTTAAATCTTATTAATAGAATACAAATTCTTTTCAACATTTTCAAGAAACACACATGTTATTGAATACTTAATAAAATATTTTTCGTAATGAATGTGTAATTAACAATTTTTAAATGATTTTTTCTAATTAATTAGTGTTTAATTAAAATTTTCATAATTAAAATAAATATATCAAATAAAAAAGGAATTCTTTTCAAAATTTTCAAGAAACACAAGTTATTATTAAGTAATATTTTGAATAACTACAAACTTTAATCATGATGAGTCATCACTGTGAATGATCTTTTCTTCTCATATGTTATAAAAACAAGTTTAAATACCCAAATTTATTCATATATTTCATTGTGTGTTGGATCCTTCTTTACTAATCTCGTTAAAATTATTCCTTTACCAATGATTTGAACTTCACATTTTAAAGTTATTTATATAATATACTAACATTTGACTATTAAATATCAAATAATGGATATACACTTTTTACATTCACATCTTACAATGTAATTAGTAACCAAATGTAATGATTTTTAAGCATGCCTTCTTAAATTTTTTTTCAATGAAAGACTATCACAGTTGAATATTTAGCTTTCTCTTCATAACTTTATCGAGAAATATGTAATGTATACCACACGATTTCATCAAATGAATCACAATACAATTCAAACTTCTCATTTTCAATGTTTTATATATACTAGTGTTTATCAAGTAGGTGTTTATTCTGAACAATCATTACTTAGTATATTGATGAAAAGTTTGTGTTGAACGGTTTTTAACTTAAATGGTGTGAGAGAAGGATATATTAGGACAGAAGTTATTAAATATAGTCTTTAAAGTTTATACCCGTGCAAGAATTGGCATTTCAAGAAACAAAGTTGTGTCACATTTGAAAGCATTCTTTATATTCGAAACGCACATGTGATCACGATCACATCACTGAAGAGTATAGAGAAGCTGTTTATGTTGTATATAATTTGAATTTTCATTAACACAATATTATAACCGAAGTTTTTCGACAGTTTGAAAAATTATGATGCACAATGTCTGCACACGTTAACACAGAATAAGATTAGCTTATGCCCTTTCGATGGTAAGCGTTATTTGCAGGTAAGATGCATTAACATAACAACATTTTCTTGATAATTTTTCTTGCAGGTTTCGAAACCACAAACATCTGATCATACTTCTCATTTTTAACACGCGACACTAACTATTGGGCCATTAAAGCCCGTAATTTAGTAACTAAAAAGTAAGAAAGATCATCGAAAGTGATTACTTCACACATGCAAAAATAATTTTTATTGTGACTTATCAGTTAAAAATCACGAAGAAAAGAAAAAAAATCACATACGTTTTGGATTACTTTGAGATTTTATGAGTCACTTCATCAGTTAAATAGACTTAGCCAATTCTTATGAATCACTACTTATGCTTAAATTTTCAAACACTTGCTTATATGAAATGCATTATATTTTAGTTTATCAGTGATAGTGTGATTACTTGTTAATAATTTTACTATCATTAAAAAATTAAAAAAAAAGTTAAATATATCAAAAACACAAGTTCGTGTTAAAGGTTTGAACAAATTATTAAAATAATTTTACAAAACTTTACAAATTATTTAAAAATGATTCACTAATATTTA
Organism: Maratus speculifer; assembly: GCA_964019185.1. Taxonomy (NCBI): domain Eukaryota; kingdom Metazoa; phylum Arthropoda; class Arachnida; order Araneae; family Salticidae; genus Maratus; species Maratus speculifer. Next base: position 83,556,253 of record OZ025296.1, read on the forward strand.
GTAATCGACAAATTTTAATAGCCATAATCATTTATGTGACTTAGGTTTTCTGTTTTAACTGTTATTAGATTCCTCCTTCATTTACATCTTATTGATAAGTTTTAATCAACCAACCACCCAACTTTTTTTCGTAATCAACTATTAATTTTCCATAACAACCAGCTATTTGTTTATCCTAGTAACCAAAAAGGTTTTTTCGACACATAATCAAAATTTTTAAGATGCAAGACTCTTTATTTTCATTCGAAAAAACAATGACTTATGTAATAAATTTTTCCTTACTTAAATGAAGCCGTTGCATGTGTATGGTAAAACTTGGAAATTTTCATTAAATGCACAAATTTAAAGTTAACAGGCAAGGTATTTACACATCTTTTAGTAAATATCTTTACAAACCAACAGGATTTTAAATAATTATTTTAATAAAAATTCTCTTTTTATAAGTGACATTATTAAACTAACTTGAAAAATTAACTTGGCAAAGCAGGTTTCCACTATTCCAACTAAGTAATATTCATAAGTTTTATATGATAAACAACCTGTTTGCTTATGTCCCAGCATGGGTTTATTAAATATACCTAAAATAACCTTTAATATTAATGTTTAAAAATATACCGTTAGTCTCTCAAAAGTAATTATTTTCACTTCTATTATTTAAAAACATTTTTAAATAAAATTATTACTGTTGCCAAATTATCTAAGTGTTAAAAAATGTGCATGCAAAACCTTTAATTCTAATTTTCACATTTTATTTTTTTCAACTTATTGTCAACTTATTATTGTTGTACAAGATGTATTAAAATTTTGAAAAAAAAAATAATTTTAATGCATAATTAAATTGAAATAGTTAAAAAATATATACACATTCAACATTCTATACTCACCTAATCCAACATCATCACAAAAGCACGTCCTACTCGGTCGAAGCTTTGGGAAGAAATGAAAAATTCAAAGTCCTTATCAGAAAAAATGTTATCAGATAATCTTATCAAAACGTCTGTGACATCAGAGAACATGTGACATGAACTGGTCATGTGATGTATATCACGTGACTAGTGCTTTGTTTTCTAGATTGGTTCTTTTAAAAATTCATTTATTAAGTAATTTAATCATTCTAATAATTATTAATTAGTTTAATTAATTAATCTTATTAATTAGTTTAATTAATTAAACTAATTAATAATTATTAGAATGATTAAATTACTTAATAAATGAATTTTTATAAGAACCAATCTAGAAAACAAAGCACTAGTCTCGTGATATACATCACATGACCAGTTCATGTCACATGTTCTCTGACGTCACAGACCTTTTGATAAGATAATCTGATAACATTTTTTCTGATAAGGACTTTGAATTTTTCATTTCTTCCCAAACTTTCGACCGAGTAGGACGTGCTTTTGTGATGATGTTGGATTAGGTGAGTATAGAATGTTGAATGTGTATATATTTTTTAACTATTTTAATTTAATTATGCATTAAAATTATTTTTTTTCAAAATTTTAATACATCTTGTACAACAATAACAAGTTGACAATAAGTTGAAAAAAATAAAGTGTGAAAATTAGAATTAAAGGTTTTGCATGCACATTTTTTAACACTTAGATAATTTGGCAACAGTAATAATTTTATTTAAAAATGTTTTTAAATAATAGAAGTGAAAATAATTATTTTTGAGAGACTAACGGCATATTTTTAAACATTAATATTAAAGGTTATTTTAGATATTTAATAAACCCATGCTGGGACATAAGCAAACAGGTTGTTTATCATATAAAACTTATGAATATTACTTAGTTGGAATAGTGGAAACCTGCTTTGCCAAGTTAATTTTTCAAGTTAGTTTAATAATGTCACTTACAAAAAGAGAATTTTTATTAAAATAATTATTTAAAATCCTGTTGGTTTGTAAAGATATTTACTAAAAGATGTGTAAAGACCTTGCCTGTTAACTTTAAATTTGTGCATTTAATGAAATTTTCCAAGTTTTACCATACACATGCAACGGCTTCATTTAAGTAAGGAAAAATTTATTACATAAGTCATTGTTTTTTCGAATGAAAATAAAGAGTCTTGCATCTTAAAAATTTTGATTATGTGTCGATAAAACCTTTTTGGTTACTAGGATAAACAAATAGCTGGTTGTTATGGAAAATTAATAGTTGATTACGAAAAAAAGTTGGGTGGTTGGTTGATTAAAACTTATCAATAAGATGTAAATGAAGGAGGAATCTAATAACTTAACAGTTAAAACAGAAAACCTAAGTCACATAAATGATTATGGCTATTAAAATTTGTCGATTACTAAATATTAGTGAAGCATTTTTAAATAATTTGTAAAGTTTTCTAAAAATATTTTAATAATTTGTTCAAACCTTTAACACGAACTTGTGTTTTTGATATATTTAACTTTTTTTTTTAATTTTTTAATGATAGTAAAATTATTAACAAGTAATCACACTATCACTGATAAACTAAAATATAATGCATTTCATATAAGCAAGTGTTTGAAAATTTAAGCATAAGTAGTGATTCATAAGAATTGGATAAGTCTATTTAACTGATGAAGTGACTCATAAAATCTCAAAGTAATCCAAAACGTATGTGATTTTTTTCTTTTCTTCGTGATTTTTAACTGATAAGTCACAATAAAAATTATTTTTGCATGTGTGAAGTAATCACTTCCGATGATCTTTCTTACTTTTTAGTTACTAAATTACGGGCTTTAATGGCCCAATGGTTAGTGTCGCGTGTTAAAAATGAGAAGTATGATCAGATGTTTGTGGTTTCGAAACCTGCAAGAAAAATTATCAAGAAAATGTTGTTATGTTAATGCATCTTACCTGCAAATAACGCTTATCATCGAAAGGGCATAAGCTAATCTTATTCTGTGTTAACGTGTGCAGACATTGTGCATCATAATTTTTCAAACTATCGAAAAACTTCGGTTATAATATTGTGTTAATGAAAATTCAAATTATATACAACATAAACAGCTTCTCTGTACTCTTCAGTGATGTGATCGTGATCACATGTGCGTTTCGAATATAAAGAATGCTTTCAAATGTGACACAACTTTGTTTCTTGAAATGCCAATTCTTGCACGGGTATAAACTTTAAAGACTATATTTAATAACTTCTGTCCTAATATATCCTTCTCTCACACCATTTAAGTTAAAAACCGTTCAACACAAACTTTTCATCAATATACTAAGTAATGATTGTTCCGAATAAACACCTACTTGATAAACACTAGTATATATAAAACATTGAAAATGAGAAGTTTGAATTGTATTGTGATTCATTTGATGAAATCGTGTGGTATACATTACATATTTCTCGATAAAGTTATGAAGAGAAAGCTAAATATTCAACTGTGATAGTCTTTCAAACTTTTCATCAATATACTAAGTAATGATTGTTCCGAATAAACACCTACTTGATAAACACTAGTATATATAAAACATTGAAAATGAGAAGTTTGAATTGTATTGTGATTCATTTGATGAAATCGTGTGGTATACATTACATATTTCTCGATAAAGTTATGAAGAGAAAGCTAAATATTCAACTGTGATAGTCTTTCATTGAAAAAAAATTTAAGAAGGCATGCTTAAAAATCATTACATTTGGTTACTAATTACATTGTAAGATGTGAATGTAAAAAGTGTATATCCATTATTTGATATTTAATAGTCAAATGTTAGTATATTATATAAATAACTTTAAAATGTGAAGTTCAAATCATTGGTAAAGGAATAATTTTAACGAGATTAGTAAAGAAGGATCCAACACACAATGAAATATATCAATAAATTTGGGTATTTAAACTTGTTTTTATAACATATGAGAAGAAAAGATCATTCACAGTGATGACTCATCATGATTAAAGTTTGTAGTTATTCAAAATATTACTTAATAATAACTTGTGTTTCTTGAAAATTTTGAAAAGAATTCCTTTTTTATTTGATATATTTATTTTAATTATGAAAATTTTAATTAAACACTAATTAATTAGAAAAAATCATTTAAAAATTGTTAATTACACATTCATTACGAAAAATATTCTATTAAGTATTCAATAACATGTGTGTTTCTTGAAAATGTTGAAAAGAATTTGTATTCTATTAATAAGATTTAAAAAAATTATATTCAGGATTTAATTAAATTCTTAATTATGACGTATTAAATAAATTAAGTCTCTTTTTAATTGCATGTTATATTAATTATATTCGATATGAATAAACTCTTAATTTCAGATTTGAACCTGTCATTTTTACTTATCTAGTGAGTCAACTTTCGAGAAAACCGTCAAAGATAAGAATATCTGGTTATCAGACACTACCCAACAGGCAAGCAACGATGAAGGTTGGATTTAAGGACTGATGAATGAAAGTTTAAGGTAAGAATATTTTTCAATGTGTCTCTCATAAATAGTTTTCATTTAATTTTTAATTAATATTTAATTAATTGCTATTTTCTAATTTCATTACAAACTAGTATTTCTCAAGTTGTTTCGAATGAACATTTTTCATTCATTATTAATTCATTAATTTATAAAGTGTTATTTTAATTACATGAGAAATTAATATTTTCATTAAGTTTTTAATCTATATTTTAATCAACACAATGTTTAATTAATATTTTATTAATGTTAATTAATATTTTTCATTTATTGTTAATTCATGTTTTTCATTTAATATTTAATACATCCGTAATATTATACCCAAAAGCATAAATGTTTAAAGTTTTATAAGGATGCGTATTCCCATATTAATTTTTTCATTAAGTTTTTAATCAATACAATGTTTAATTAATATTCTATTAATGTTAATTGATATTTTTCATTTATTGTTAATTCATATTTTTCATTTAATATTTAATAAGTACATATATTATACAAAAAAATATAAATAAAGTTTTATACGAATGTGTATTCCCAAATTAATATTTTTCATTAAGTTTTTAATCAATGCAATGTTTAATTAATATTTTATTAATGTTAATGTCTTTCATTTATTGTTAATTCATATTTTTCATTTAATATTTAATACATACATTACATTATACACAAAACCATAAGTATTTAAAGTTTTATATGAATGCGTGTTCCGTTTTTAACTAGATTTCATTTAAAAGATCACATACTCAATCTTATGTAATCATTTTAATTATAGGTTAATTTAAATTTTCCAACAGTTAAAGCCGAAATGAATGTGAAACACTCTTTATTTTGCTAACAAAGTACAGAAAAAAATAAATATTTTAGTTTTATTTAAAATAAATCGATGAGAAAAAAAAAAGGCTCCAATTTGATTTAAATAATTATATCTTAAGTTTTCAAAAGATATTGCTCAAAAGACGTTATTTTATTTCAAGTCAAATAATTTTAATTAGATATAGTACTCATTAAGATTAATTAAGATAACACATCAACCCCAGTTCTATCAGCTATGATTCAGAGTTTCAACCCTTTTCGGAAAACGCTATCAGATAAGCAGATAAGAATGATTCATCTATGTTTACTCACACATATATACTGCAACGAATTTAGTATCCTCTCTTTGAGAAAATAGTTATTAAACTCTTCATCGATTTGGATTTAACACTTTTTTATGTTCAGGTATGAAAAATATTATTTTCAATACAGTTTTAAAAATATTTAAAAGCATTTTTCACAAATTATTTTGATCTGAAGATAAAACCTTTAAATGTTAAATTGTTGATTTTAAACATTTATTTTCTCATTGCTTGAAGTATTTTGTTCTTATTTGGAGGTTTTAACCACTCATTTTCTAACTATTCGAAATATTTTGTATTAATTTGATGATTTTATGTTGATACTCCAAACAGTTAGGCCGACGCGCGCGAACACATCTCGTTACAAATATTATTTTAAAAGAGTACCCAAAGTGGGGGGGGGGGTCTTTCTGAAATATCTTTATTGACACAAGGTTTTTCAAGGTCAAAGGAAAATGACAGAGTCCAAACAGTAAAAACCGACGAGCGCGATTTAATGTTAGTACGTCAAATTCCATTTTGAAACATTCTTTCATTGAAATTTTAAAGTTATTTTTTAATTATTCTAAAACTTCAATTGCATATTATGTTTCGCTAAAAATATCGTTCGAAATAATGTATGTGAATGTGTGCAATACGGGAATCATGTGATCTGCCTCCTCGTGGCGATTCCTGGGTGAAAGTTTTGACCCTAGGTCACTTTCAGCTAAAGATCACACCTATCGGCAAAAAAAATTACATACACATACATTCAACATGCACATACATACAACACACACATACATACATACAACATGCACATACATACAACATGCACATACATAAAACACACACACACACATACATACATACAACACATACATATACATACAACATACACATACATACGACACACACACACATATATGCAACACACATACATACATACATACATACAACATACAGATACATTCAAAACACGCATATACATACAACACATTTTAAAAACAGTAATTCAATTATATAATAACACTTTTGTTATAAAATCTCATTAACAGGGTTTGAAAAAGTTCTGCGTTACTGGTTATAAATATTATATGTTTTTAAATTAATGTAGATGAATTCATTTCGATAATAAATATAGTTTAATTTTTTTAACCGACAAGTATTAAAACATTAAAAATAAGTTTCTTTTTTTCTTTGGAAAGTCAAAAATTCTATTAATATTAAAATTTATTTATTTGAAAATTGTTCTGCCAACGAAAAATTACACACGTCAAAAGATATTTCTGTTAAAAATCGCCTACTCTTTCAGAAAAGAAAGGACACACAAAAATTACTTATATTAAACACATTGTTATGTTTAAAAATATGCACGAATTTTGAAAAAGGGGTGTCTGGTGAGGAACACTTTATTATTTTAATTATTAAATTTCATTAATTGGAACAGAAATAGTTTTCATCAACATTTACACAATCACACGAAAGAAAGGCGAATACAGATTGCAATTCAGCAATTAAAAATTAGACCCCAAAAAATCACAAGATTCTTTTAAGTTTCCCAATAAAAATTATTACCGCTCAAAAGTTCTACAAATTGTTTTCGAAGTCACCTCATTAAAATGAATATTTAAAATAATTAAGTTCAAATTCCCGTTACAGACATGCGTTATTTATGATGGTTGAAGCTTATTCAGGTCTTTCTAAAGAAATCTAACAGTTATTCACACATGATTCGAGGAAAATCACAGATTCCGAACGGTTAGGTCAACGAGCGCAAATAAATGTTAGTACGTAAAATCCCATTTTGAAACATATTTTCTCATTCAAATTTTAATGTTATTTTTTAACTAATCTAAAATATCAAGTGTATAACATAGTTAACTAAAAATAGTACTCGAAATAATTTTAAAGTTCCTTCATTAAATTAATGTTTAAAGTTAATATTCTCAAATTCCCATTACCAGCATGTGTTATTTATGACTTGGTGGAGATAAAGGTGGTGGAAGTCTTTCTAAGATAGTCTTAGACAGTATGCACACATGATTCAAAGAAAATTACAAACTCCATACGGTTAGGTCGACAAGCGCACGTCCATCTCATTGCAAAAAAGTTAAAGTCCCCCTATTAAACACTTATGTCCGCAAAATATCCTTCGTGAATGATTAGTCTAAAATAATAATTTCCCCCAAAATACCCGCTTAACACATCATGTAAGAACACAGGGGGGAAAAAAATTAAACTCCCTAAAATTTCCACTTAAAATCAAAAAATAAATCCTTAAACTAAAGTTCACCGAAAAATTTTAAGTTGGCACATTAAAATTAAAAACCACTCGTACAATAGTACTGAAAAAAACATTCTATGTCCCCAAATACCCGCTTAACCCATTATCTAAAACACGGTGAAAAAAAAATCAATCTCCCCAAAATTTCTGCTTAAAATCAAAAAATAAACTCTTAAATTACACCAAACTGAAAATTTTTAAGTCACCACATTAAAGTTAAACACCACTCGTACAATAGATCAACAAAAAATTTCCATCTCCCCAAAATATCCGCCTAACCCCTTATTTAAAACACGGTGAAAAAAAAAAAAGTCGCTTCATTCCTTATTTTTAATTACCTTTTTAATTGAACAACAGCATAACTCAATCGAAAAACATACCCCCCATAACACGCCGAAAATTTTAAAGTCTCCACATTAAAAAACACCCCCATACTATAGTATGGTTAAAAAAAATTCTAACTCCCTGAAATTCCCGCTTAAAATTAAAAAAAAAAAATCCTTTTAATCCCTTCTCTTACAAGACGATGTCAGGAGGAGGATTGAGGAGGAGGGTTGTGGAGGAGGATTGAGGAGGAGGTGTGAGGAGGAGGGCTGTGGAGGAGGAGGCTTGAGGAGGAGGCTTGAGGAGGAGGAGCCCTCCTCCCTCCTCCGAGCCTCACGCCTCCTCCTGGGGTCGGACCGCCATTTTTCCCCTACTTGCATTATATTATTTTTACTACATTTTACCAATTTTTCTGAAATTTGAGTTAAATTTGGCTGCAAATTCTGCATGTTACAAGTTAAAAACCTATAAGATTTTTTTCATCTTAAAAAAATCGCTTTATCTCCGTTACTATACGTGCTATTCTTACAGAAAACAGTAAGCATGTCGCACAGTAACCACAAATTTGTATTTTGCATCAACAGATCTTTTAATGCATTTTAAATTACAAGGTGATTCCATATATTATTATTTTTCTCTGATTTTTTGTTGCCTTCCTAATTGTCTTCCTTATTAAATCGACATTGATAAATTTGAGGCCAAACATATTCATTCTAATCCTGAAGTTGCAGAAGAATCTGAGAAATATATTTTTAAATGTTCAACTAACTGCTGTAATTAAAAGTGCCCAGTGATAGTTAAATTATTGTAAACGTGTAGATATAATGTATGATTATACTATAATAATTCAGATTTTTAAAAAAATGTTGTTTTGATTCAACAGTATATTTTAGAATACTGCTTTATAATACGAGAGAAATCGGAAAATCACTTCAATGAAACAATTTATACGCAAATTTCTCGAAAGGAAAGCACGAAAAGTTTCAAAGTATATAAAATTATCGATAAATGTTCGATAAAGTTTTGTATGAATAAAACATCTTGATGAAAACAGCTTTTACATTCAAAAGAAAAGATTATGATTTTAGAAAGCTTTACGAGGATTTTTTTTCAGCTTTATTTCTGATAATGGTTAAAGCTTGAGTAAGTAAAAATTTGAAATTTAAAAGGTTAAGGTGTTTTATATAAACACTAGATGATTCTCCCGGCAAATATAATGCAAAAATAATGCAATAATTGAATTTTTTTAAAATTCCTTTCTTGAATTAGACCTACTCCATGCAAAATCTTCTGAGCACCCGCGACGTGCGCTGCACGCCTGAACAAACCCTAGAAAAACATAAAAGGACTTTCATTGGCTGGCTGCTTCATTGCCGTGGATTGGTAGAAAGCAGCAAATATTCTGCTACCCAGTAAGTTTTAATAATAATAAAAAAAAAAAAAATCTAAATTGAAATTTTAAAATCCAGCTGCGAAGTGCACTTTCCGGTGTTAGCATCCACACATGAAAAAAATTTCAGAGACCTGAGTATTATTTCGGCGTTATCCGCAGTTAGTCAGTAGAGATGGGACGAATATTCGGCCACTATTCGGTATTCGGCCTATTCGGCCCTTTTGCCGAATATTCGGTTGGCCGAATATTGAAGGTTTGTTGACCGAATGCTTCGGCCGAATACTTGTGGCCGAATATTTAGAGATATCTCGCCGAATATTACTAAAATCTCACCGAATAGTGAAAGATATCTTGCCAAATAAATTTTGGATTTAAAGAATTTTGTTTCTTGCAATTTTTTCCCCCTGATCAAAATTGGCTACTTTCTGGTGCATTCATGAAATCATTTTCATTCTTATTTACAAAATATACAGTTATTCAGATACTAAAAAATATACAGCCTTTCTGTATTTCCTATAAAAGATTGTGATATTTTAGAAAATGCTGCAAAAGTTAGAGATTCAATTGTACGGGAAATGTCTTCATTAGAGAATGATAAATTACAAGTCAAAATATAAAAATGCTTATAGAAAAAAAAAAAAAAACTATTTTATTCTAAAACACTCAAATATTTATTAATATCTGTAAATTCCATACACATATTAAAAGGCTTGTGAAATTCATAACCTATTTTCTATAAAATAAGAAATGAAAAAATTCATTCACTAGGTGTATTAACAGAGATTCATTTTTAAGATTTAATATCAAATACCACTGTTCCAAGAACAATCGTACATCTGAAAACAGAACTGGTGTTAAACTAGATACTCATTATATGACACAACTTGTTTATGAAGATTGTTTTATAAATATTTAAATATAAATTCTAAAAATTGAACAAAATAATTATTTTATTCTATTGTTTTCACTTTTGTACGTGTCAATTCGAATGTCAAAGATTTTGTTAACATATGCATTTTATTTTAAGCATATCTTTTGCTTTAACGTAATTTATAATTTAAAACTTAGCAACTGATTTCAGAATGATAAAATTTACTTCATTAAAGTTTATTTCAGAAAATATTTCCTCGTGAGTTCTGAGAGAGAAAGACAGACTAAGAATATTATTGATTTTGAGTGCAAGAGAGGATAAAAATATCACTTGATAATAAAAGTGAAGTACATTCTTCATATTTTAATGGAAATATCTTACCCATCCTGATTTACTGAAAATGAATTTGATAAGAATGTAATGCAATTTCATAATTCTTTTTGTGTTAAAATAAGTTTTTCAAATTTAAAAATATATTTAAAAACACATTTTAAGAGTAGTAATGATTAATGAGCTCCTATTTTTTAGATTATATATAATCAAAAGTTATTTTCTTTATAAAAAAAATGTTGGTATTCGGCCGCCGAATATTCGGTATTCGGCCTAAAATTTGGCCGAATATTCGGTATTCGGCTATTCGGCCAAATCACTATTCGTCCCATCCCTATTAGTCAGTCAGTCAGTCAGTCAGTCAGTCAGGCAGGCAGGCTGGCAGACATACATCTCTTATTTTATATACTAAGTTATTTGTACCCTATATAGACAGGGCTCTCAATATGGACACCCCTAATATTTTTAAAGGTAATAATTTTGATCGAGAGATGGCTAAACATTTTCGCGAAGAAAAGCAGCTGAAAAGATAATTAAGTCTGGAAAGTGTAAAAAAACGCGCTGTTCGCCATTTAGGAAGAAACTTATTATTTCGAGATGTGCTGATCTTAATTACTTGTAAGCTTAAATTCTTATTAGATATGGTAAAATTACATTAAATGTTGAAAAATAAAGAATTTTAGAAAGCTAATAAAACATATTTTCGATTGCTATTGCATATTTTGCTTAAAATAATTTTCATTATTCATTTGGTACAAGATTTAGTAAAACTACGCCCGGTTCCCAATATGGACAGCTTATGTTCCCATCGACTACAACTGTAAGAAAGAAGAAAATTCAACGTTGCCAAGCAATAACTTGAAAAGTCATCAAAGTGGTTCAACAAGATGCTATTTGAACAATCCCCCAAAAACCTTCCTCCGAAAAACCCTTGCAGAAAAATAAAAAGAAGGCTCCCCCAGTAGGATATATGTTGGCGAAATCGTGGGTACCAAATGGTGTGACTTCCTCAACAAAGGAGAGCTGGTACTGCTTCTTTTGCAGTATTGATGCTTTTTCAAACATGCGGCCATGCATCACATGTGGCAGATATGTTCATGAGGATTATGTGGGACTTACTGCCCATGGTGAAAAAATTTCTATTTGTCCATGCTGTGAGGACTGAGTAAAAACAGATGTAAATTCGCAGACAGATGCAATAAAGCTAAGCAAAACCAACAATATTACTTCATAATATTTACTTGTAACTGAGGGGCTTTGCATGGGTCTTCGAAGGGTAAAAACCGAGAATGCCCCCCCCCCCTCCTTTCTAAAATGCATGTTCTG